>CATIUR010000001.1:262792249-264017249 GCA_949592205.1 Helichrysum umbraculigerum | reverse complement strand
AAAGACTTGAATAGATGCCTTCCTTCATAAGGACAGCTAACCTAAGCGGGGGCAGAATCAATGACCCGGGAGTCAAGGAACTGGAAGACAGACACGCGGTGGACTGACCTCTTTAGGCAAGGGAGGCAGTAGGAAGAGAGCCATTAGAAAGCAAATTCAAAATGTTCCTGATGGAAGTGGCCATGGGTAGCTAAAGTGTCTGCACTTTGATTCCCTTCCCTGTAGATATGAGAGATGGACATGGAAGGAAGTAAGAAAGTTTTGAAAGATCTGATCATAGAAGGACTGTCCAAGGGACTGCACCTCCACAGATGCTATCAAAAATGATTTTTTTTTCACTCTCCACTGCTACTTTGGAGTAGCCTAATCTGTAACAAAGCATCAGACCAAAAAGGGGAGCTCTGGCTTCTGCAAATGTGTTGGTACCTGGGCCATAAAAGGTAGAAAAAGCAACCAAAGCGGAGCCCTTATAGTCCCTAATAATGCCACCACCTGCTGCCATGCCATTCCTTGAAGAACCATCTGTGTTCAACTTCAAAATACCAAAAGGAAGAGGAGCCCATTTGATCCATTTTCCTTTAGGAATATTAGGGGAGACCATAGGGATATGCATTACTTGGAAACAAATAGAATCATGAAAACCAGAAGAATGAGTGGGATAATCAAGCTGCAATAAATCCTTACACCAGTGCTTGACTTTATTGATAATAGATGAAGAAGACATAGCAACTGAATCATGAACAGATGCATTTCTAGCAAGCCAAATCTCCCAGCAACCAGAGAAGATAAAACTACCCTAAAAATCCCATTTTAGATTTGATAGAACTGTCTTGCAACCAGGTCTTAGTGAAAGCAGACATACTATCTTGAACAAAACTAGCATTAAGAACACCTTTCAAATAAGACCAAACCTGAGAGGCAGTTTCACCTTGACAAAACAAATGAAGTAAAGAATCCTGTTGACTTCTAATGCAGAAATTCAATTGAATTTATAAGGCATTTGAAAGCCCATGTATCTGAGCCTGTCATCCATAGGAAGAGCATTCCTGAGGAATCTCCAGAAGAAGAGAATCAACCCATCTTAGGAGGAAGCCACTGGTTCCATAATAGAGACCACCAAGGACTTTTCTGGCCATGAATTCTGGAAAAATGCCAATAGGAAGCAGAGGAGAAAAGACCTGAAGGGGAATGATGCCAAACTAGTCTATCTGGGATGTCAGAATCTAGAGAGATATTTTACAAAATAGATTGAGCCTCTGTGGATAAGCTAGGCAGAACTAAGGTAGAAAAATCAGCAGATTGAATAACTAAAAGAAGTATTAAGATCCACATTCTGCACAGAAAAAGCACCAGCACCCCAGTTAGCCATGCTAAAGCTGATGTTACCAGCACCTACCACCCAATGAGAGTTGCCCAGAATGGTACTAACATGAGGGAAAACATTCCTCCAAACATGAGAGCTTAAATCAGAAAGAAATAGGCTTAGACACCACATCCAATGGATGACCCTATTTAGATCTCATAAACTTGCCCCAGAGAAACTGACCAACAACATAAGCCCCCGCAAGTTTGGCATGCAAAGCTTTCCTGTCTAATTACCAACCCACCCTCCTTCATGGATTTACAAATGCTGTCCCAATTCTGGAGCAGATTGCCCTGATTATAGCTAAACTTTCTTAATGGTTTTTTCAATCTTTTCAGTTTAGTCACAAGTCTATACATTGCATATCCATCAACCCCTTCCATCCATTCCCTACTCACCAATGGTAGAAACTCAGGTTTATTAATTAAGTAATTAACAAACTTGAAAGGCTTGGGTTTAGCCTTTTGAATACCATGCATTATTAGAACAATGGGAGTATGATCAGAGTGTAAAAAAGGATGGAAATGGGCTTTAGCATTAGGAAAAACACTCATAAATTTTTCATTGCCCATAGCTCTATCCAATTTCTTTAACACCCCATCTGTTTTCCCAGGTTTTTGATTCCAAGTGAATCTTAACCCTGACATATGCAAATCATCTAACTCTATTTCATTTATACAATCTATGAAATCACCCATACTTCTAGAAACAGAAGAAGATCCAGAGGAATGCTCACTTGGGTCCATAGTATCATTAAAATCACCCAGAACAACCCAAGGTAAATCATTAACAGATTTGTGGTGCAGCATTAAACTCTTCCATAACTGTCTTCTTGGTATCCTTGTGTGGTGACCATAAACAAAAGAACAATAAAAATTATCCTGCCCATTCACTAACTCAACATAACAGTGCATAGCTTGTGCATGCTGCTCAAGAACCATAACTCTAACTACAGAAGGATCCCAACCAATCATGATCCTAGTTCCACCATCACATTGTGAACTATTAGACACCCAATCCCATTGCCCAAACATTCTATTTCCTATCCTAATCAAATTCTTTTTACTCACATGTGTTTCAATAAGTCCACAAATGCTAAACCCACCCTCCTTCATAAACTCTTTAACCCGATCCTGACTAGAGACATTAGAGATGCCTCTAACATTCCATACCATAATTTTAAAATCCATTAAGAAAGATTAGTTGGTTTGTTACCTTCAATTCCCTGCAGCATGGTAACATCTTCAGGCTCCTCAACACTCATAAACATTGCAGTTCCAGTTGTATCAGACTCCACATCATCATTATCCTCAAAATTAGGATTTAGCCCATACTCTGAACACTTATCAGTCCAATACTCCATTTGTGCAGTAGTCCATTCCTCCCTCACAACTTTATCAGGATATTTTTTCAATTCCAAATATGCATTAACAGCATTTTTCTGGAATGTGTACATACTCAATTCAGTATCCCAATCAGCTTCTGAGTCAGAGTCATTCATTTCTCCATCATTCTGTTCATTACTCAACACACTGTACATATTTGAAGTTGCAATATCACTTTCTTTGTCTGGATTACTCTTCTGTTCACCCAACTTGTTTCTATTATCCCTTACAACTCTGTAAACAGATTCATTCTGCTTCTCTAAAACTTTATTTTTTATTCCACTTATAGATGCACCTGATACATTCATTCTCCCAATTGTTTCACTCCCATTTATATCAACTGGAACAAACTCATCACCCAAATCCTTCTTTGCCTTATTCTGACTTTCACCACTCTGAAACTGATTTTTACTCTGTTGCTGGACTTTAATTCTACTAAATACATCCCCCTTGTTTGGTAAAACTCCTTTCACTTGGCTTTGCTGCTTATTCTGACCATTATATCCCTGTTGTCCATAACTTGAGTACCCTCTTGCTTGTACATTCCTGTTACCACTTCTAATACTTTGCTGCCAATTAAAATTAAGCCTATCCACAATTCTGTTTTTCTTACCAACAGTCTGAAATCCTTCATTATCAATCTCATCCTTACTTCCTGACCCATTCCCAACTTCTTTCACCTTCAAAGCCTCCTTTAGAACTTTAGCAGCCTTTTCCTGCTCACTTAATGGTCTCACTTTACACAGATTAAAGCAATGACCAAACACTTTGCAATGCATGCACATAGGGGGTTTCCACTGAAAAGATACATCTAACTTGCCCACTTTAGCAGGAAAATCACCTATAGCCGGGTATTCAAATTCAATTGTACTAGGTAACTCTTCCTCAGCAAGCACTTCAATTAAAACCCTTGCATACCCCAACCTTCCATTCTTAGACAAGCATCTATCCATAGTTGCCTTATCCATAACTATAGGCTTGCCAATACTACTAGCTAACTTGCCTATACCCTTACCATTCCATAGTTCAATTGGAATGTTGTGTATACAAACCCATAAAGGTACTTTGTATGGCTCAATTTTCTCAAGCCACACACCTGGCTGCCACTGATTAAGAAAGAAAGGCACTCCCTCAACCAACCAAGGCCCACTCTCCAACACAGATTTCATTCCCTTTTCACTCTTAAACTTACAGAGATAGAACCCAGCAGCAGTTTTAGTGATTTCTTTCAAATCAAACATTCTCCACATCCTTCTAAGATTAGAATTCACAACTTGGTAATCCATAGAGGTGCCTATGAAATAACCATATAGTTGCAATTTAAAATGACTTCCACCTCTTCTAACTTCATCTTCAGTAAACTGTACCCTCTTCTGTCCATTAGGCAGCCTTAATGGTGGAGTAAATTCCATCTTAACCTCTTCCTCCTCACTTGATTTCTTAAGTAAATCAGAAAATGAAACTCTACCATTAGTCCACACATTCTTTGGTACTTCAGCTTCTGCTTTCTTTCCACTAGCCCACACATTACTTGTTTTAGCACCATTACCACTCACCTTATCATTATCAATAGCCTTATTACCCTCAATACTACCATTCATCATATCAACATCAATAGTAATATCATTATGCTTAATACCTTGCCCTTCATGTTTACCATCTATTTCAACAACATCAACCCTTATCTTATTATCACCAAAACGAACATTATCACTATTACCATTCTCATGGAAAACTTTTGTAACAAACTCAGCAGCATTATTATAAATGCTAGAAGTGTCCAATGGATTAATATCATTTGCATCATTACTACCATCTAACTGATGCACAGAATCAGCTGCCACATTCCTATTATCAATTTTTGATTCAAAATACCCAATCGTCTCTTTTACAGATTTAACCATAATATCCGGATTCTCAGTCATCACATCATCATTCAAATTGACCACACCATGATTATTGCTAACAGATTTAGTTACACCAATATGAAAATCAATACCTGTGGTAGGAAGATTCAGTAACGGAAACGGTTCAATCCCCTGCTTATTCTTCTTAGGTGCATTATCAGGATCCGAATATCCCTGTTCCACAACACCTTTCTTCATCTTATGTTTACGTTTCACAGGATGACCAGCCTTCTTCTTAATTGAACTAGACTTATTAACAGCAATACGAGAGACATCACCTTCAATTTCTTCACGTTTATTAGCTCTAAGTAAAGCTCTAGATTGAGCTGGACTCATACCAGAAGTAGAATCAATTGAACGTTGCTCTGGCGTATGGAATACTTCAGATTGTGATAAATCAGGAGGCTCAGGAGGACGATTACATGATTCAGTGATGATTTGTGATGGATTCATGATACGATTTATGGATTTTAGGGAAGGTTTAAGGAATTAATTGGTCGGAATCTCAATAAAGTGGTCGGAATGTCAGGAATCGCCAATGTCAGAGAGAGAAAACTATGGTTTTTAAGTGTTTGGAATTTTTCCTGTTACATTGCATTGAAGTCGATTATAAGAATACTTATATTTTTTGTTTTGTGATGTTAAGGTGAATCTGGATGTTATTCGTTTTTAACAATTGGGACCAAAACGATATTGATTTTCGAAAACCTTAAATACCATTCTAACCTAATATGAAAACCTTTCGGATTGAATAATAAGAGTTGTGATTTACCAAATCAAGGCACTGGTTATTAAGTCGAAGTCAATTTATGCCTTGATGTTTTGAGGAGTTCATTCTGTTAGTGCAAAATGATGGTTACATCGAGAAAATAGAATCGGAAAAATATCATAGACTAAGATTGATAATGTTGGTGATTTTAACATGTAACAACAAACCTGAACTCTAGCTATTTTACAATAAATCTTTAAGTATGTTAGTTTATACAAGGATAAAATGTCTTAAGTTGCATATAAGTTTTCTTCAATATCACCGAGATGGGACCGTTAATGTAAATGTTTATCTTAGAAGGGGCAAATGGCCCAAAAAGGTAATCAACTTGTCAAAATTTAACAATAAAGGGAATATGAGTTTTGTCGATACTCAAAAAGGACTCGCATTTCAAAATTGTGTCATAAAAGGATTCAAGTTGTCAAAAATGTTCAATTAAGGGTAAAAGTTACCGTTTCATTTTTAAAAAGTGTCATAAAAGGATTTATTATTTTGAAATCGCGCCATAAAAAGATTAAATATTTTGAAATCGTGTAATAAAGGGATTTAACACTAAAAATGAAATTCGGGTTTAAACACTCAAAAAGTAAATTTAGTGTTTATATCGTATGTTTTCTAGGTCAAAAATGTCACAATATTAATTGAATATTTGAGATCTAAGCCCCGCATTAGATATTAGATAAAACCGATTAAAAATTGAGAGAAAAAAAATGTAAAAATAATTACACCTTTAATTGAACTTTATTAACAACTTAAATCCTTTTATGACACGATTTTAAAATGTGAGCCATTTTTGAGCATCGACAAAACTCATATTCCCTTTATTGTCAAATTTTGACAAGTTAGTTACCTTTTCGGGCCACTTCCCCTCTTAGAAGGACTAAAACTGCAAATGAATAAAATTAGATGGTCTGTTTCTGTAACTAAGGAACTTGAGTCAAAAACCGTTTAGGTTTTTAAGGAAGATATATAGTGTCAGCGGAATTGAGTAGCAGCAGGAACGTCACTTTCGTCCCTCCAACGCTATTACATACATCTTCTCTTTTAATAGTAACAGTGTAAGTGTATGTATGTATGTATGTATCAATTCGTATCCTTCACGCAATTCATATAACATGCATATATCGATCGAGATCCGGTTTCATATAAATCATCATTTCATGCACAACGATTCAGATTGAAAGAAGTATATGTACAATTCTTCTTCACTCGATCCATATCTCTATGTTATCAGCATTACATTGATATATACACACATACGCATACATTCACACATATATTTAAATGTATACATGTATAGAGTTGTTTATGAACGCTTTTATGATAGGAACGTAGAAGTAATTAGAACACATTAAGTTCTATAGTTGAATACGTAAAAAGACATAGATGCATCGTATCGGGATCAAGATATTGTTGACTTTAATACTTAACTCAGAATGTTATTTAACGCTTCAATAAATCGTGATATGAAAGTGTAAACTACATTAAATGATAATTGACATATATGATCCAATTTAGACAAATCGAGCGTACTTAGTCTTACCTGCATTCTTATGTTTGTAAGGGTATTCATATAATCCTTCTTCAATACACATGAACACACACTTCAGTTTTTTATCATAATAATGTTAATAGAAACTGATATTTGTAATTTTCACCATGTGCGCAAATGTACAGATTGTAGTTATGGTTTTCCCAAGCATTTCTATCTGAGATTGAGTGCTGAGTTGCAATTGGTTAAGTGTGTTTTACGAGCAAACATCCATGGAATCGGGAGATATTGTGGTTAGTATTAGTATCTTGGTAGAACACAAGTCATTATGATATTGGAGTACATGATTGTCATTATTCTACATTGTTGTGTTTTTGTATTTATCTTTATGTGGTATTTGGTTTAGCTTAAAGTCTACGTTTGCTGTGTTTTGAATTGGGCAGGGGGAGTCTTTGAAGAATGTCAGGAGTCAGGTTTGCCATTTATGTGGCGATGTTGGCAGCAGAGGAAAGGGAGAAGTGTTCATTGCCTCTGATGTTTGTGTGTTACCAGTTTGCAGACCATGTTATGAATATGAGCGCAAAGATGGGTCTTGCCCTCAATGCAAAACGATATACAAACGACAAAAAGGTTTTGATTTACTTCAATGCAATTTTGTTGTGTAGTAATATGTGGCAATAAATAACCCGTGGTATATGTGGAAACAATCAATGTTATTCTATGGATCATATCTTGTAAAGTATATCTACACTGATATTTGAATAATTTGTGCATGGATTTAGGATTGATTCGTGAACAAGATTGATGAAAATAAACTCTGATCTTTGTATCTGCCTTCCCTCACTCTTTATGGGCTGAATTATCAACAAATTTCTATGAGCTAAATTGTTATTTGTTGACTTGTTAATTTGTTTATTGAGACTACGAAAACAATTGTGCTATGGGTCATTTTAATCCGTCACTGAAACCAACCGACACTAACGGAATCTCCTCATCTTTAATGCGTATAATTAATAATTGCTATCAAACATGTTTGGTAATTGTGTATTCCTACATGAGTATTTTGACTTTATTTTATCATAGGAAGCCCTACTATTTTTGGAGACAGAGAGGAGGATGCTGATGAGAGTAGTGCTGATTTTCCCTCAACAGCCACTCAAAATGTGAAGCAGGAGATTTCACAGCGTATGTTGAGCTGGCACATGACATACGGACGAGGGGAAGATATTAATTCTCCGAATTCTGATAAAGAGGCCCCTCATAACCACATACCATTGCGAACAAGGATACGAGAGGTTTGATGCTTAATCTATACATTACATCTCATCAGTAAGATAATCATATAATATTATATTCTTGTTGTTATTAGGATTCTGGTGAGTTGTCAGCAGGATCTCATGAAAGTCTTTCAATGGGCTCTTCACCTGCTGGTGGAAGACGGACACATTCGCTCCCTTATCATGTATATGTTAATCACTCACGTACGTTGTAATTGTACTATAGGTGTAAGACAAAGAGCTATTTTTAGATTACATTTTTCTAATGTTCATGGAAGTATTCTGTTTGCAGCTAATAGTAGTGTTATGAGGGAGTTTGGAAGTCCAGGATTAGGAAATCTTGCTTATAAAGAGAGAGATAATGGCTGGAGAATGAAGCAAGTTAAGAATGTGGCTCCATCTACTACAGCTCCATCGACCACTAGCCAAGCTGCTTCTGAAAGAGGTCAAGATATTGATGCCAGTACTGATGTGGTGATCGATGACTCATTGTAAGTCTACTAGTTCCTGTTTCAACTTGGATGGCCCATAATCTGTTTATGATGCAATTATGGACTTTTGCTAATTGATTGATGTGATTTGTTCTATCTGATGAAGGAATGATGAAGCTCGCCAGCCACTTTCAAGGAAGGTTTCTTTTCCATCATCGAAAATAAATCCATACAGGATGGTTATCGTACTTCGCTTGGGTGTTCTTTGTGTCTTCTTGCACTATCGTATAACAAATCCCGTGAACAATGCATACCCCTTGTGGTTACTCTCTGTCATATGTGAGATATGGTTTGCAATATCTTGGATATTGGATCAGTTCCCCAAATGGCTTCCAGTGAATCGTGAAACGTATCTTGACAGACTAGCTCTTAGGTAATACACGCCTCCATCTTTACTCTCTATTTTTGAAAAAAATTTCAAAAAAGGAAATGTGAAAATGGGTAATCGTGTGGTTTTTGTAGTCACTCTGATACTAATTTATATGAATAGGTATGACCAAAACGAATCATCACAATTGGCAGCTGTTGACATATTTGTTAGTACTGTGGATCCTTTAAAGGAACCTACTCTCGTTACAGCAAACACTGTTCTATCGATTCTTGCAGTTGACTATCCAGTTGACAAGGTTTCCTGTTATGTTTCTGATGATGGAGCTTCTATGTTGACATTTGAAGCTTTAGGTAAAACATCAGAGTTTGCAAAGAAATGGGTACCCTTCTGCAAGAAATATAACATCGAGCCACGAGCTCCTGAATGGTACTTCTCTCAGAAAGTTGACTACTTAAAAGATAAAATTCAAAAAACATTTGTCAAAGAGCGTCGAGCTATGAAGGTAAGAACCTTTTTTTGCAAGTAGAGGTGGCCATTTTGACACATTAGTTATTTATATATGTAAAGAAGTAAATATATTATGTTTTTTCCTTCACTGTAGAGAGAATACGAAGAGTTCAAAATTCGTGTAAATGCCATTGTCTCCAAGGGTGAAAAGGTTCCTGAAGAAGGATGGACCATGAATGATGGTACACCATGGCCTGGAAATAACATCAGGGATCATCCAGGAATGATTCAGGTAAAATTTTAGCTTTGTTATTGATGAGTGAAAATGGACATTCAACGAATTTATCTACACTGCATTTCAGGTTTTCTTAGGCCAGAAGGGTGGGTTTGACAGTGAGAATAATGAGTTGGTCACTTATTACCTGTTACATTCCAATTTTAAAATAGATTATTTGGTCACTTATTACCTGTTACATTCCAATTTTAAAATAGGCAGTGATTTGTATATATGAAAAGAAATGACCTTGTCAATGCATAACATCCTTCACGGGCTGTTTACTTTTTTTACTATTAAGTGCTGTTTGCATGTGATATCTGTTTGAATAAATATATATGTTTATAATAAGTGCTGTTTAAGTAAATGTAAATTTTTTTTTTACCAAAAAGATGAAGTTAAATGATATAAAATTTGAACAATAAAGGGCGTGTTCAATTTCTTTTGAAGAAAAAATGGTGAAAAAAAGATATATATATATCATTAAATGCCTCTTTTTAGTAAGGGCTTCATTTTTCTTCCTATTTCAGAAACAGACATTCATTTCAGATTAAGTGGAAAAGAAACAACATTTTATCTGTCTGGATTAAGATGTATATGAAAACAGACCATTAAGTGAAAAGTAAACAGGCCTTAGTATTTTTATGATGCAAACATCATTTTGTGTACTGTACGAATAATAGGTCTTTTAAAATAGATCTCCAAACGAAAAATGACATCTAATGAATTACTCCCTCCGTTCCGGTTTAATAGTCCATTATTTCCATTTTGAGATGTCCCAAATTAATTGTCCATTAGCAAATATAGAAAGGTAACATGATTCTTTTTACTATATTGTCCCTACTTTAAAAATAAATTACAAAAGTGAAAGGAAGTTCAAATTAATTGGTTAGGGGTAAGATTGTCATTGTGCAAAAAGTAAGTAATAATTATTATGTTTATCTTAAAATGCGTGTAGTTCTGTCTGGGGACAATTAAATTGAGACGGATGGAGTACATAATAGGGTAGGGTTCAAATGAAAATTGAAATTTGTGTGAAAATGATGGAACCAATGATATTGTGCCATGTGTACAAAGAGAATGTTCCAAATGTACAAAACCCATTTACCCTCAACATCAATTATCTCACAAACGACAAATCGAAAAATTATGAAAATTGCACCATTAAATTCATCGTTTTCTCCTTTTCGATGTGTCATCCCTAAGGCAATACTTTCGACGAGTTTTTTTTTTTCTATCTTTTTTGGTGGGTTTCACATTTACTAACATATGTGTTAAAAGTGTTGCGTTTAGGGTTTAGGGTTTGGGGTTTAGAGGTTAGGGTTTAGGGTTTGGGGTTTCGCCCGAAACCCCAAACCCCCAAACCTAAACCCCAAACCCTAAACCCTAAACGCTTTGCAAAACTCTAAACCCTAAATATACTAAACCCTAAACCCTTCTAAACCCTAACCCTAAACCCTAAACTTTAGCCCTATGCCCTAACCCAAATCACAAATCAAATGTACAACCAATCATTAATACATGTGTTACTAATTTGTAAAACCCATCAAAAAATGAAAAAAAAAAAAAGTTGTCAAAAGTTTGCCTTGAGCGACAGCAAATGGAAGATGAGAAAACGCTAAATTTTATGGTGCAATTTTCATAATTTTTCGACTTACCGTTTGTAAGATATTTGTGTTTCAAAAATGTGGGAAAATGAGTATTTGATGAAAATGAGTGGTTGAGATTGATTCCCCTATTCTCACTCAAAATTGATGTACTTATTTGGACTCTACTCTTACATAATAACAAAATATTTTTACGTATGTGCAGATTTAATGGGTGATAGTGACAGCCCAAAAATTGAATAATGATAATCAATCAATTTTACATTATTAGTCCATAAACTTTTTTAATATGTACGTACTTAATCCCTTTTCTATTTCTTTTTTTGCTTGAAGAACATCTACTTATGTACTACTCCCTCCGTCCCAGTTTTATTGTCCTCTTTTGACTTTTCGAGTATTTCTTTGACGACTTTGACCTTGAATATTTTTGTTTGTGTTATATAATACTTGATGCAGATTATACCAATGAAAATACATTCAAAACCTAATACATTCATATATTTTGTATTAAATATTATATAACACAAACAAAAATATTAAAGGTTAAAGTTGAAAAAAAAAAAGACTTCAAAAGTTAAAACATGACAATAAAATTGGGACGGAGGGTGTATTAACCAATGTTTTAAAACCCGGTTTTTTAGTTGAACCGGAAGAGTGCTGATTTCTGGTAGGACCGATTGGATCGGTTGGGCCGGAAGGTCGGACTGAAGTTGTTAAAATATGAAAACATTATATATATATATATATATATATATATATATATATATATATATATATATATATTGAAACACCCCGAAAACGTAGCAAATTTTTTTTTTTTTTTTTTTTTAACACATATCATTACCATATTGTCCCATACTCACTTTGTAATTCATTTCAACTTTACATTACATTTTTACATCATTATAATACTTACTAATTAGATTAAATGAAATGGCTTTGGTCTGGGTGAGTTAACTTTAAATTTCATTGACAGAAATTTACGTAGCTACGTAAACTGATTTACATGGCCACGTAGAAACTTATCTCATTTCCCACAAAATTTTACATGGCTACGTAAACTGATTTACATGGCCACGTAGAAACTTATCTCTTGTAGCCTAGCAAATTTGACCCAGTTTTAACTCAACTCAAAACACGAACTTCAAACGTGCATAACTTTTAAACGACCACACCTGGAGACCTGAAATTTTGCAGGCATGCGTAACTTGACTAAATAAACGTTTCCTCATTTTCACTTTTTCAAATTTCGCACTAAAACTTGTTTTGACCCGTTAACACATTTTCGACCATTTTTGGTCATTTTTCTTGACATCCAAAACTCAAACCATTAGAAATCTGACTTCAAGCTTTTGACATCTCATTTACCATCACCAATGGGACTTATTGGTAATGTAACTTTTGACTTTGACCCATTTTAACTCGGTTTGACCCATTACCTTATTGGTTGCCCAAATTGACACCAAAATGACCCGATTGGGTTCTTAACCACATTAACTCACTTTCTTGGTCAAACCTTATTCAATTGACTCCATTAAGTCAAACTAATACACTTACATCAATCTTTGACCACAACATCAACCATTTAACATTCTAACTTTCATGAACATACTTTTCACCTTATAATAACTTCAAACATATTTTTTTACACATACATTAACCATCATCATCCAAGTCTCACTCAAACTACTAACTTTGACTTTCTCAAAACATTATATACTTTACAAGTGAGACTTGACTTGTCTTTAAGACATTTAAACACATATCTTTTCTTACAAAAGGGGTGTACAACATATCTAGAGCATGATCAAAAAGGGATAGCTTGTTACCACAACCCGCAACAAGTTTCACCACTAGCTTCCCACGTGCCTTTTGCCCGTATCACCCTTATTCACACTTGGCTCACCTGAAAAGTGTTAAACATAACACATAAGCATATTGCTTAGTAAGTAATGGAAACTTTAACATAACATATAAACTTCTTTCTTTCTTTCTTTAAGGATCCTTAACATCTCAATGTTAACTACTTACTAGTTAACATACATACCAAGCTAATGGTCATGATCCATTACTTGGAAAACCGTCAAGCTAATGACTCGCTCATTACTTGACTCTATAATCATATCCATCTACTTACCTTTTTCTTGCAACTTGGAATTACTTGTAAAAACTTCTTTATCTTGATCACCTATACACATAGACACATAGCATGATCATTTAACACATCAACTATACATCTTTTCATTATCTTTGATCTTATGACCTAGGTGTTACTTACCAACACCTAGCTTTCTTATTCTTAACTCTTTACTTTACATGATCACATATCTCCTATAATTAGGTGTTACTTACTAACACCCATCTTTCTTATAAGTGTTTCATTCATAACTTCAAAATCACATATAATTGGGTATTATCACTCTACTAATCATAATCATCATTGATTATCATCTTACACTTCATTACACATACATAATCAAACTAACATCACCCAATTACACATGAATATCATTCTTTTAATCAAACTAATATGATTTAAACATGAAACATAGCTCATAAACACATAAGGAACACTTATCAATTAAATTAACCAACTTTCTTAAACTTTCTTGATTCTAGGGTTTATAAAACTCAAACCCTAACATGAATTACATCGATAGAAAGGTTAAACATACCTTAAGAACACTTAATCGAAGTTCTTAAACCCTAATTCACTTGAATTCTTCTTCAATTTCTTGATTTCTTGCTTGTTCTTGTTTTCCCTCTCAATTCACTCACACATACGTATTAAAAAATAAGTCTGGAACATTTCTGATATGTGTAGGAAATAAAGGTTTAACATTTTACACTTTAACCCCCTGAACTTTAGTTCTTTACACATCTAACCCTTCTAACAGATTTTCTTTTAATTGGTTAGTCCTTCTAACCAAATTTTTAACCTTCTAGTTACTTTAAACATTTAACATATTAAATACATATAAAGCTAAAACATAATACATATTGTAACACCCGCCAAATTAGGACTAGTAATTAGTGCCTAATCATATGTTAATACATGTAATTAGTTCCTTGTTAGGCTAATTAATGTATCGAATTATATATATTGTTGAATATATACGAAAATGCGATTTGGTTAAATCGTACGCAATTTAAATCGAATGTATTTCGATTCTATTTAATATGGACGTTGGTGACAAATTTTATTAAATAACGTTGTTATGTCAAAAATATTATTATAATAATATTTCGTAATTATTAGTATCGTACAAACTGAACCTACACAATTTAAAACATTAAAACGCGCATACTAAATAAAATAACGAACATTTATTAACTCCAATATAAATTAAACTGTAAAATATTTAAATAAAATATCGCGCAATAAATTGTATTTTTAAAACGCACATGTAATATTTAAAATAATTATTTAACGTATAGACGACGGAACAAACGAACACCGCACGGAGCGGGAACGAGGGGCGAAAAATGGGAGGATAACCTCCCATTCCCCACCATCTTTCCCTCATTTCTCTTTTCCCTTTCTCTCTCTCTCTTTCACTTTTTCTTTCAACTACACCAACCACCTCCACCTCCAAAATTCTATCAAAAACGCAAAATAAACATATCAAACGAGTTCGGATCTTCAAGATTTTTAGAGATTCACGACCACCGCGACACGATCTATCATCCTATCTTTTCGGATTTCTCATCCGACACTTTGTAAGTTTCCGACAAATCCCGAAATCTCTCGTTTTTAAGTGTTTTCACTTTCTAGTAGTTTGTAACAACTTATAATGTCCCTATAAGGGTTGGGTAAAAGTTTTGGACCGAACGGAAACCGAAAAACTCGTTTTCGACACATTTTCCGGCCAACAGACCGCTACGTCGCATTTGGCCCAGAATTTATGCGACGTCAGCTTCTACGTCGCAAAACCCCTCGTGACGTCGCATAGTGCGACGTCAGTCACAACGTCGCATTAAATTGCGACGTCGCATATAGCGACGTCAGCCTTAACGTCGCCAATACCTCACTACGTCGCATTTAGCGACGTAAGCCCCTACGTCGCAGAAATCACCTACGTCGCATTAGCGACGCAGCACCCTACGTCGCATTAAATTGCGAAACGTCGCCTTTAGCGACGTCATGCTCAACGTCGCAGTCCTACCTGCGACGTCGCACCCAACGTCGCACCCAACGTCGCACAAACCAGAACCTCAAAAACACAGATTTTTACTAAGTGTCGAGACTCGAAATTTATCACTCGATTTTTACCCAAATTCAGATCCAGATGCGTTTTTCGTCAAAACAATATAGTAGAAATAAAAATTTTCCAAGCTGACCTGGCAGCTCGACCCCAGCCAGGGGCTCTGCCCCTTGGACCCCGCCAGGGGCTGCCGCCCCTTGGACCCCGCTACCAGGGGCGCTGCCCCCGGACCCCCGTACTTAGATTTCGTAACGGCTTCTAAAACACAATCAAAACACTTTTTCAAGTAAAACGCCACGAAATCAAAATAGTAATAATTGAGATTATTATTACAAATCCGTCACCAACGGGCCGTACACTTTTCAAACACTTAAACGTATCAACCAACTAGTGGAGATTTGGACATTATAGTTGAACGAACAACTACAAGGGTGATCTGTTGAGATACCCAATCATGATTATAACCATCGCGTGTCGTGGACACCCTCAGGTTACAAGTCTTTGGACTTCATACTCGGCTAATCAACTTACGTTTGTTTAAACGCACTCAGACTCAGGTGAGTCTCATAGCCCCTCTTTTTACTGTTTTACTCAGGGGTGTGATATACTGCTCAAACTTTTAACATGTGAACGCAAGTACCAACTTTTCATATACTACATGAGTTTTTCGAAACTAATCATTTAAAGTCCTCCGTCAGCATAGTTGTTAATACGTTGTAGCGTGAATATTAGTATATGGTACCATATAGGATTGACCCTCCTCGTTCGGGTTAGCAAGCACTAACCGGGTAAACGGACGTACTAATATTTGGGAAGACGAATGTTGATTAGGCATTCGTGGAGGCACCTCGCCCGGAATTCTCTATAGGGGACCCGGCCCTCGAGTTAAGCTCAACTATGTGCTCATGGCTGTATACACGATGATTATCATTTAATTGCTGGATGCAATTCACTATTTAATTGCTGGATGCAATTCATTATTAAATTGTTGGATGCAATTCATTTTTAAATCTTGCGGTTCATACGATATTACTTGATTTCAAACCTGTGAGCTCACCAGCTTTATAGCTGACCTTTTAGCATATATCGCAGGTACCCAGCAGTAGGATGTTTCTGCTTCAGGATTTAGCTCGAGTCAGCATACAGACGATTGAGATTTTCTTGCATTAGTATATTTTGTATAAGTACTTATGTACTGAAATCTCATTTTATTTAACTCGAGCTATGTAAAGCTTTAAATGTTGTAAACATTTCAGTTATCAATATATTTTGTTAAAACGACGCATATAGAGTCGTTTGCTATTTATCTTTGTGCTTTGTTATTGATTAGTAACACCCAAATCAAGCTTCCGCAAATCATCAAATTTGGGGGTGTTACAGATTGGTATCAGAGCCTAAGGTTATAGTGAACTAGGTTGCATTTAGTGAGCCTAGACTATGACCATTAGGCAGTATTCCTTATTAGGTATAACTGGTTCAGCGATTACATCATACGAGTTTAATTTAACATAGCCTGATCAACTATGTACAATTAAGCAAAGATGATGTAAGACCTGAAAGTAGTTATGGCTGAACAGGGTACAATAGAAGACTCTGACCTCGAGAGAACCGAGACTTAAACATGTTTATGCTAGACACTCAATAGGCTATATTATATAGGAGCTATATGAATATAGGCCTCAATCTTACTAACGCTTTGTCTCAGAAATGGCAAACATTCCATCAAATTCATCTCGTTCTCAATCCGGGTCGCAGAACCCAAGGGTAGCAAGGAGGAACTCCAGGTTGCCTCGAGCTGGCCCGTACTCCACTCACTCCACCTTGCCGGCTCTAGCCGCTAGGGTGAATCAACACGAGCAACGACTTCACACCATGGATGTCGTGTTGCAGGAAACAAACGAAAACTGGAGACTTACATCCCTCGAACGCATAGAACAAGTCTCCGACGATCTTGAAACCACTAACAACAACATGGATGTCCTTCGCAACCAAATAATAGAAATAAGGGTGGAAAATGCCCTTCTGCAACAAAGGATGGATGAATGTGTGCAACGCTCACTTGAGGCAGAAGAATATGCGCGTGGACTAACACAACGACTTGCACTAGCAGAAGACAACGCCCGACAAGCTAGCAGGCTTGCAAACACTGTGGACCGTCTTGTCACGATGATGGAACAAATTAATCTACGTTAAGACTAGTGTAGTCTTTGCCTTGTAATCTACTCGATAATTCAGCCGGATGTAACAATTCCCGACATCTTTTGTAATACATCTGTAGGATGTAACCTTTGAACTCGTACTATCTATTAAATATTCCTTGCTGTTTTCGACTCATATTAATTGCCATTATTCCTGTTGATGTTATGTATTACTACTTTTATACATGCACATCTGAGATAAATACAACTTTCTTGCAAAATCTCATGTATCTTCATTTCTTTTATTGAAGAATCATGCCGCCAAAGACCAGACCTTACACCGATGCACAGATTACCTCACTCATAACCCAGGCTGTTACTGAAGCCTTAGCTCGGAATACCCCACCAAACTCCACCAGAAACAGCGATACCGCTGGAACCTCTGCCACCAAACCTTGTTCTTACAAGGACTTCCAAAGCTGCAAACCCTCGAGTTTCAAGGGTTCTGAAGGAGCCATCGGACTGATTAGATGGTTCGAGAAAATGGAAACTGTTTTCCGTGTCAGCAAATGCGCGGAGAACGACAAAGTAAACTTCGCCACCTGCTCTCTTGAAGATGATGCCCACTCTTGGTGGAATTCATATACCCAATCAGTGGGTGCTGACATTGCCTACCAAATCACTGGGAGGATTTGAAAGCCAAACTCACTGCCAAATACTGCTCGATCGCCAAACTCCAAAAGCTGGATGAGGAGTTCTGGAACTTAAAGGTTCAGGGTGGTGACATCGATGGTTATACCACCAGGTTTCAACAACTAGCTGCCCTCCGCCCAGCTATGGTAAGCACTGAACCTGATAAAATCAGGAAGTACGCCCTTGGTCTCCCTGATTTTGTTCGGGGACACGTCATCTCTTCCAAACCAACCACCATTGACGGTGCAATCTCATTGGCCCAAGACCTGATGTCTATGAGCCAAGATTCTGAACCACCCACTTCATCCTCCCAAAACAACAAACGCAAGTGGTCTGACTACCACAACAACCACTCCAACCAACAAAACAAGAAACCCGACACTATCAAAGCCTACAACACCACCACTGATATCATCCGGGGTTACACTGGGAGCAAACCATATTGTCCCAAGTGCAGCCGACACCATGAGGGTTCCTGTGGTCCCTTTTGCAACAACTGCAAGAGGTACGGCCACCTCACCAAAGATTGCCGCTCTCCTACCAACAACAACCCCAACAACACCAGACCACCCAAAGTATGCTTTGAGTGTGGGAAACCTGGGCATTTCAGGGACTCGTGCCCAAATCTGAAGAACAACAACAACAACAACCGCAACAACAACAACAACCGCAACAACAACAACAACAACAACACCCGCAGCAGAGCTTTCGTCATCAAATCTGGGGACGCCCGCCAAGACCCGAATGTGGTCTCGGGTATGTTCCTCCTCAACAACTTAACTGCTTCTGTTCTATTTGATACTGGTGCTGATAGAAGCTTTATCTCCGATGATTTTTGCCCATTACTTGACATCACTCCTGTTGACTTAGATGTTAAGTACACTGTAGAGCTAGCAAATGGAAAACTTGTAGAAACCACCAGTGTGATACCTAATTGCACTTTAAACCTAGCTGACGAAACCTTTTCGATCGACCTTATACCCATTAAAATCGGAAGTTTCGACGTCATTATTGGAATGGACTGGTTGTCCAAACATCGAGCTGAAATCGTTTGTCATGATAAAATAGTCCGTATCCCACTCGCCGTTGGGGGAACCTTGATCATACAGGGGGAGACCGGTGGGACGGGACTCAATATAATCTCCTGCTTAAAAACCCGAAAATTTCTGAGAAAGGGTTACCCCGCAATACTTGCACACATCACAGAGAAGAAGTCGGAGGAGAAGCGACTCGAGGATGTGCCAATTGTTAGAGACTTTCCCGAAGTCTTTCCGGAAGAATTACCTGGTCTACCTCCGCCTAGACAGGTAGAGTTCTCGATTGATCTTGTGCCGGGTGCCACACCGGTGGCCCGCGCACCGTACCGTTTAGCCCCATCCGAACTTCAGGAGTTGTCCTCTCAATTACAGGGACTTCTGGATCGAGGATTCATTAGACCAAGTTCTTCACCTTGGGGAGCTCCGGTCTTATTTGTCAAAAAGAAGGACGGTTCATTCCGAATGTGCATTGACTACCGAGAATTGAACAAATTGACCGTCAAGAACCGTTATCCACTTCCTCGCATTGATGATCTATTCGACCAACTTCAGGGTTCAAGTATTTACTCAAAAATCGACCTGCGATCAGGTTATCATCAGTTACGAGTTCGCGACACCGATATTCCAAAAACTGCTTTCAGAACTCGTTACGGGCACTACGAATTCCAAGTGATGCCCTTCGGTCTAACTAACGCACCGGCAGTATTCATGGACCTCATGAATCGGGTGTGCAAACCTTACCTCGATAAGTTTGTCATTGTCTTTATCGATGACATACTCATTTACTCGCGCAACGAGCAAGAACATGCGCAACACCTTAAGACCATCCTTGAACTACTTAGACACGAGGAGCTTTATGCAAAATTTTCTAAGTGTGAGTTTTGGATTCAAACTGTTCAATTCCTTGGTCACGTGATCGACAGTCAGGGAATTCACGTGGACCCATCAAAGATCGAGGCTATCAAAGACTGGCAAGCACCCACCTCTGCAACTGAGGTACGACAATTCTTGGGTCTTGCTGGGTATTATCGACGATTTATCGAAAACTTCTCCAAAATAGCTCAATCACTCACGGTACTGACTCAGAAGGACAAAAGGTTCGATTGGACTGAGAAACAAGAGTCAGCGTTCCAACTTCTGAAACAAAAGCTTTGCAGTGCTCCAATTCTATCACTACCCGAAGGCACCGATGACTTCGTGGTATACTGCGATGCTTCTCACCAAGGTCTCGGTTGCGTGTTGATGCAACGAGACAAGGTCATTGCTTATGCCTCACGACAGCTAAAAATTCACGAAAAGAACTACACCACTCATGACCTCGAACTCGGAGCTGTCGTTTTTGCTCTCAAAATCTGGAGACATTATCTCTACGGCACTAAGTGCACTATCTTTACCGATCACAAAAGTCTCCAACATATCTTCGATCAGAAGGATCTCAATATGAGGCAACGTCGATGGGTCGAGTTGCTTACCGATTACGATTGCGAGATCAAGTACCATCCAGGGAAGGCTAATGTTGTAGCTGATGCCCTCAGTCGAAAGGAACGACCTAAACCACTTCGAGTCCGAGCCCTCAGTATGACCATTCATAACGATCTTACCATTCAAATTCATACCGCTCAGATCGAAGCCCTGAAATCTGAAAACATCAAAAATGAAGCCTTGCGGGGCATTGACAAACAATTCGAAATCAGACCTAACGGGATTAGGTATTTCTCAAACCGAATCTGGTTGCCCAGTTTTGGGAACCTAAGAGACTTGGTGATGGACGAGGCTCACAAGTCTAAATATTCTATTCATCCGGGATCCGATAAGATGTACCACGGTATTAAGGAATTTTATTGGTGGCCAAACATGAAAGCCGAAATCGCCACTTATGTCAGCAAGTGTCTTACTTGCTCGAAAGTCAAAACAGAACATCAGAAACCTCCTGGTTTACTCCAGCAACCTGAAATCCCTGAATGGAAATGGGATCAAATTGCCATGGATTTCATAACCAAACTACCCAAGTCATCGAACGGTTGCGATACCATTTGGGTGATCGTTGACCGCCTCACTAAATCAGCTCATTTCCTGGCAATCAAGGAAAGCGATAAAATGGAACGCCTTACACAAATCTACATCAAGGAAATCGTTTCTCATCACGGTGTTCCAATCTCGATCATCTCTGATAGAGATGCCCGTTTCACTTCTCACTTTTGGCAATCACTTCAAAAAGCTTTGGGTACTCGCCTAGACATGAGTACCGCATACCATCCTCAAACCGATGGCCAAAGTGAACGAACCATTCAAACACTGGAAGACATGCTACGAGCCTGCGTAGTTGATTTCGGTACAAACTGGGAAAAACATCTACCGTTGTGCGAATTTTCGTACAATAACAGTTATCACGCCAGCATTAAGGCTGCACCATTTGAGGCACTGTACGGTCGTAAGTGCCGATCACCGATTTGTTGGACTGAAGTGGGGGATAGTCAACTCACTGGTCCTGAACTCATTCACGCCACCACTGAGAAAATTGTGGAAATCCAAAACAGACTCAAAGCCGCACGTGATCGTCAGAAAAGTTATGCTGACGTGAGACGCAAACCACTCGAGTTCCAGGTCGGGGATCGAGTACTCTTGAAAGTATCGCCTTGGAAGGGCGTCATCCGTTTTGGCAAACGCGGGAAGTTAAATCCCAGATACATCGGGCCTTTTGAGATCCTCGAACGGATTGGCCCCGTAGCTTATCGATTGCAGCTGCCATCCGAACTCAGCAGCGTGCACCCCACTTTTCATATCTCAAACTTGAAGAAGTGTCTGTCTGATGAGACACTTATTATTCCATTAGATGAAATTCGTGTTGACGATAAACTTCATTTCGTTGAGGAACCCGCTGAAATTATGGACCGTGAAGTCAAACAACTGAAACAAAGTCGTATTCCCATCGTCAAGGTCAGATGGAATTCGCGGCGTGGTCCGGAATTCACCTGGGAACGGGAAGACCAAATGCGACTCAAATATCCTCAACTTTTCACTGATTCTACATCAAACACGACTTCGAACTAAATTTCGGGACGAAATTCTTCTAACAGGGGGAGAATGTAACACCCGCCAAATTAGGACTAGTAATTAGTGCCTAATCATATGTTAATACATGTAATTAGTTCCTTGTTAGGCTAATTAATGTATCGAATTATATATATTGTTGAATATATACGAAAATGCGATTTGGTTAAATCGTACGCAATTTAAATCGAATGTATTTCGATTCTATTTAATATGGACGTTGGTGACAAATTTTATTAAATAACGTTGTTATGTCAAAAATATTATTATAATAATATTTCGTAATTATTAGTATCGTACAAACTGAACCTACACAATTTAAAACATTAAAACGCGCATACTAAATAAAATAACGAACATTTATTAACTCCAATATAAATTAAACTGTAAAATATTTAAATAAAATATCGCGCAATAAATTGTATTTTTAAAACGCACATGTAATATTTAAAATAATTATTTAACGTATAGACGACGGAACAAACGAACACCGCACGGAGCGGGAACGAGGGGCGAAAAATGGGAGGATAACCTCCCATTCCCCACCATCTTTCCCTCATTTCTCTTTTCCCTTTCTCTCTCTCTCTTTCACTTTTTCTTTCAACTACACCAACCACCTCCACCTCCAAAATTCTATCAAAAACGCAAAATAAACATATCAAACGAGTTCGGATCTTCAAGATTTTTAGAGATTCACGACCACCGCGACACGATCTATCATCCTATCTTTTCGGATTTCTCATCCGACACTTTGTAAGTTTCCGACAAATCCCGAAATCTCTCGTTTTTAAGTGTTTTCACTTTCTAGTAGTTTGTAACAACTTATAATGTCCCTATAAGGGTTGGGTAAAAGTTTTGGACCGAACGGAAACCGAAAAACTCGTTTTCGACACATTTTCCGGCCAACAGACCGCTACGTCGCATTTGGCCCAGAATTTATGCGACGTCAGCTTCTACGTCGCAAAACCCCTCGTGACGTCGCATAGTGCGACGTCAGTCACAACGTCGCATTAAATTGCGACGTCGCATATAGCGACGTCAGCCTTAACGTCGCCAATACCTCACTACGTCGCATTTAGCGACGTAAGCCCCTACGTCGCAGAAATAACCTACGTCGCATTAGCGACGCAGCACCCTACGTCGCATTAAATTGCGAAACGTCGCCTTTAGCGACGTCATGCTCAACGTCGCAGTCCTACCTGCGACGTCGCACCCAACGTCGCACCCAACGTCGCACAAACCAGAACCTCAAAAACACAGATTTTTACTAAGTGTCGAGACTCGAAATTTATCACTCGATTTTTACCCAAATTCAGATCCAGATGCGTTTTTCGTCAAAACAATATAGTAGAAATAAAAATTTTCCAAGCTGACCTGGCAGCTCGACCCCAGCCAGGGGCTCTGCCCCTTGGACCCCGCCAGGGGCTGCCGCCCCTTGGACCCCGCTACCAGGGGCGCTGCCCCCGGACCCCCGTACTTAGATTTCGTAACGGCTTCTAAAACACAATCAAAACACTTTTTCAAGTAAAACGCCACGAAATCAAAATAGTAATAATTGAGATTATTATTACAAATCCGTCACCAACGGGCCGTACACTTTTCAAACACTTAAACGTATCAACCAACTAGTGGAGATTTGGACATTATAGTTGAACGAACAACTACAAGGGTGATCTGTTGAGATACCCAATCATGATTATAACCATCGCGTGTCGTGGACACCCTCAGGTTACAAGTCTTTGGACTTCATACTCGGCTAATCAACTTACGTTTGTTTAAACGCACTCAGACTCAGGTGAGTCTCATAGCCCCTCTTTTTACTGTTTTACTCAGGGGTGTGATATACTGCTCAAACTTTTAACATGTGAACGCAAGTACCAACTTTTCATATACTACATGAGTTTTTCGAAACTAATCATTTAAAGTCCTCCGTCAGCATAGTTGTTAATACGTTGTAGCGTGAATATTAGTATATGGTACCATATAGGATTGACCCTCCTCGTTCGGGTTAGCAAGCACTAACCGGGTAAACGGACGTACTAATATTTGGGAAGACGAATGTTGATTAGGCATTCGTGGAGGCACCTCGCCCGGAATTCTCTATAGGGAACCCGGCCCTCGAGTTAAGCTCAACTATGTGCTCATGGCTGTATACACGATGATTATCATTTAATTGCTGGATGCAATTCACTATTTAATTGCTGGATGCAATTCATTATTAAATTGCTGGATGCAATTCATTTTTAAATCTTGCGGTTCATACGATATTACTTGATTTCAAACCTGTGAGCTCACCAGCTTTATAGCTGACCTTTTAGCATATATCGCAGGTACCCAGCAGTAGGATGTTTCTGCTTCAGGATTTAGCTCGAGTCAGCATACAGACGATTGAGATTTTCTTGCATTAGTATATTTTGTATAAGTACTTATGTACTGAAATCTCATTTTATTTAACTCGAGCTATGTAAAGCTTTAAATGTTGTAAACATTTCAGTTATCAATATATTTTGTTAAAACGACGCATATAGAGTCGTTTGCTATTTATCTTTGTGCTTTGTTATTGATTAGTAACACCCAAATCAAGCTTCCGCAAATCATCAAATTTGGGGGTGTTACACATATTATATCATTTAAAACTTACGTGTTTTAGGGGCGTTACATATATATATATATATATATATATATTATAATTAAAAGACATACAAAATAACGTCGACCAAACAAGTTAACAATCAAACAAGTGTACTTTGTTCAAAGATATACTATCTAACAACAAGTAAACAACATTCTTAATGATAGAATTTTGTCATTATATTTTATATTAATTTGTAACAATTAATAACGCGTTGTATATTTCAATATATCATCAAATAATACATATCGCCTCATAAGATATATATATGTGTGTGTGTGTGTATATATATATATATATATATATATATATATATATATATATATATATGATATTATATCAACAAACTATAATTAAATGATACACCTATAAGTTTCATATATAATATTTACAACATAAATGCTGTGATATATGTAATAAAATATATTTAAAGTAAATAATTAAAACAAGTAAAATGTTAGATTAGTTGGTTAATAAACTATTATTCATGCATGTGGTCATGTGTTCGAAAACCGGTTTTGATCAAGGTTTGACTGGTCAACGAACCGGGCGGTTCGGTCAAAACCGGACGGTTCAACCGGTTTTTGATTTTTTTCTTTTTAAATCGAGTTTTGGCCGGTTTTGGGGCGGTTCGGTCCGACCGGTTCGACCGGAATCGGAGCCCTTTCCGGTCTGATTCGGTTTTCGGTTTTAAAAACATTGCTAAATAGATGAACTTTAAACATCAACTTTTAGAATTTTTATACATCAACTTTAGTTATTTACATAAAGACCCATCAACTTTCAAAGATAACACTTCGAAATGTAATTTTCATTTTCACAGTATAAGAATATATATTTGAGTAAATTAATAATAAGAAATATTAAAATAAGGATAAGATGAGAAGACTTCAAATGAGGGGAAGGAGGAGCATACCGAATTCATTACACTTTAGGAACAAATTTGTAGATGTAAAATGCAGTGTTGTTAAATTGCAGTCAAATTTTATAGATGTAAAATGCGGTGTATTTAAATTGCAATGTTCCGTTGGTAAAAATGTAGTGAATCGGACGACAATTCTATCCTAAAATGCAGTGAATTCGGCATGCCCCTCCTCCTCATTTGAGGTCTTCCCCTCAAAATGTTACCAAAAGTATTAATAAGAAATAAAATATATAAATACAACCATATATGTCTAATAACACTTAAAAGATAACGTTAATATTTCGAAATATAATTTTTGTTTTCACAATATAAGATTATAAATTTGAGTAAATTAATCAAAAAGGTATTTTAAATCAAATAAAACATATAGTGATTGTTATAATTATATTGCTATAAATATTATTAATGTAGTCAAAATATAAAATGTTTTCTCAATTTAAATCAGTGAATTTTACTAACTTAATCAACTATAAGAGTTAAAAATACTACATAAAATAGTTTAATACAATAAATGTGATTATAACGTATGATAAAGAACTAAATAGAATTAAATATATATTTTAATTCAAGAAATAGAGTTTTTTTTATGAGTAATGCTAAACATGCCTAATTATACAAGCTTAAATTTAGACATAACCATACAGTTTCTGCCACATGGATTCCACTAATTCTCTCTCCTTATATTTACCAATCATTTTACAATATGCATCAATCAAATATTTATGCCTAAATTTAGGTCTCTGGTTTAGGCCTACCAATCATTTTTTTTTTTTTTTTGAAATTGAGTTTTTCAAGCTTTATGATATTGATATGTCGAATGGTTTCTATTTCAAGTTTTAAATCAACATAATCACTTAGATTTGGTTATATGTTGAATTTTAAAAACAATCGATTAAGTACCATACATATTGAATTACCTATTTAATTGGGGATAAGTAGTTAACACATAAAGCAGTCCAATTCTAATAGGTTGAAAAAATTTAAACCCCTATGATGAACACTCCCTGTTACGATACATGAAAAATGAAGTTCATCTATGTTTTAATTTCCGGAAGACGAGCAAACAACTTAAACAAGAATCACATTCGTGCATCTAAAGTTATATATTTTCGATGCCCCACTTCAACTCACGGATGAAAAAAATTGTAGTGAGACGAGGGAGTATCAGTGTTAACATCTATGTGACATTGTGATAGAGTATAGCAAATATATATTCAAATTGTCACACAATTGCGGAAGCGAATAAACACGTATATATAATTAGTTTAGATCGAGATGTGTACCTTTTAGCAAAGCTCCAATAAAAAAACTATAATAATATAGTTAGTTAGGGTTTAAAGTAAAACCCCTCTACGATCACACACACAACACATTGTTGATCACCACCCGAATGCTAGTTCAATTAACCAATTAAAACCCTTCTTTGTCTTTTGTGTTTTACGACAAAAACCAAAACAGTACCCCTTGAGGTTTTCGATGTTCGTTTGCCGAATACACAAGGAAGCAAAAAAGTGATTCGGTGGTCAAAGTTCTCAAAAGGGTTATGGGTTATTATATAATATAATCCCTTTTATAATAATTAATGAAAATAACAGTTTATTATTAATTAATTATAAACCCTTTAAGTAATTTGAAGTAACAATTTAGTCCAAATAACTTTCACCTTGAACCTTACAATTTAATAACATTTATTAATTGATCTTAAATTAACTAATAACTCAACTAGTTATTACAGTTAACTTAACTTGGTTAAATAAGCGGTATCTATGTGTTAACGCGTGTGACCCCGTAGGCTTAAACATTTTCGGACATACGTTTATTTGACGTGGTCATATCCCAACAGCTCCCACTTGAGCATGTCATAATAAAGGCAATAACATTGGTAAGCGTCTAGCAACACGCCAATGCTCCCGAAAATATTTAAGTATAATTTCTTAAAATATATTAAAATGATTCTAGTGTTTACTATCCCTTTGTTTCAGATACCTTTGTTAAATATGGATATGGATCAAAGTCATTCCATAATTTAACGATTTTGTTTCTCATTCCTTTAATCAATTAAGATTACCAAATAAATCGAGACACATCTGGATTTCATTTGGGTATGGCCATACACACATCTTAATTAATTCTAATGAGGGGCCCAGTGGTATCATTCTTCAATAGCTAATTGAAGGAACAAATCCTATCTTGACTACACGTGTCAGTCATGTACTTCACTACATTTCTGAAAATAGCCCTTTATTACCACCTTATTCAGGATAGCTAGAACTATATCAAGAAGATGCAATCCATACATGCAAGACCTACTTGCATCTCAAGTCTAAGGATAAGTAAAGCAATCATTTTACAAGTTTCACTTAATGACGCCGATCCATAAAGTGATAACTTGTCAGTTGGGGTAGTCCGATATGCATCTTATGAATACCATGTGAGTTTGGTGGGACCATCCATACCAATCACTCAGATTTATCTTAGTTTAACTATATTCCCATATAGTTAATCGATAATGGACATTTTAGAATAATTTAAGAATTATTCAAGGATTTAAACATGCAAAAATAGGATACAATTAATTATCAAATGAAAACAAACATACCAGGTACTTTAATTCATTTATTAGATAATAATTGTTTAACATCCTTTATCCAAATACTAAAATACAGATTTACATGAGATAACTAGCCATACGAAGTCCTATGCTCATGGCATGTTGATTAAGCTTTCCCTTAGGTAAAGCCTTCATAAATGGATTATCTAGATTATCATCTGTGTGAACTTTGAGTAGATTTAATATCACCAAATTCGATCTGCTCTCGAACATAGTGATATCTTTTAGGATAATGTCTGGCCCCATTCTGAACTCTAGGTTCATCAGCAATTAAAATTGCTCCTGAGTTATTGCAGTATAACTCTTTGGGGATTTTATTTGTGGGTACCACGTCAAGCCCATAAATAAACTTTATAATCCAGACTACTTCTATCTCAGCTTCCGAAGGTGCTATGTACTCTAATTAAGTTGCAGACATGGCAGTTATGGATTGCTTCATAAGGAACCCTTTTTACTACGTCTCCATCCAAGATGAAGACGTATCCTGTCTGAGATTTCATATCATCTCTATTGATTTGAAATCCAGCATCACTGTAACCAGTCACTTTGAGCTCAGTTTCAGGATTTCCACCATAAACAAGAAACATATCTCTAGTAGCTCTCAGGTACTTGAGAATATTTTTCATAGCAGTCCAGTGACTTTCACCTGGATTCTGTTGAAAATGGCTGGCTATGTTCTATGCGAACGCCACATCAGGTCTAGTGCATCTAACCGCATACATAATAGATCCAACAGCCGAAGCATAAGGAACGATTTGCATACGCTCCACCTCAACAGGTGTAGAAGCACACTGTTTGCTATTTAAGTCAAGTCTTTCTAACATTGGTACCTTTCCACGTTTAGAATTCTTCATCTTAAATATCTTTAAGATCTTATCAATATAAGCACTTTGACTTAGTTTAATTAACCGCTTAGTTCTATCTCTATAGATCTTGATTCCAAGTATGAATGTTGGTTCTTCCAAGTCTTTCATAGCGAAACACTTTCCAAGGTAGGATATTACATCTTGTAACTTTGGAATGTGATTTCATATGATCAATATAGATCACAACATATAAGACAAGGAAAGTAACATTACTCCCACTAGCCTTTTGATATACACATGGCTCATCAGGGTTTTGAGTAAATCCAACCTTTTTTATTTTCTCATCAAACCTCTTGTTCTAGCTTCTTGATGCTTGCTTTAATTCATAAATGGACCTTTGAAGCTTGCATACTTTGCTAGAATTATGGGTCAGTAAAGCCTTCAGGTTGAACCATATAGACATCCTCGTCTAAGTAACCATTCAAGAAAACGGTCTTGACATCCATTTGCCAAATCTCATAGTCATAGCACGCTGCTATGGCTAAGAGAATCCTAATAGCTCTAATGTTTGCCACATGAGAGAAGGTTTCATCATAGACAACTCCGTAGATTTGAGTATAACCCTTCACTACGAGACGAGCTTTATAGGTGTGTACATTCCCATCCACATTCGTAGCTTCAAGCCATTTTCAGATTCTAGATCTGATAATGCAGCTTTGAGATTAGGAGGTTCATCAAGATCCCTTAACATGTGTTCCTTAGATTCTACATTTAGACACAACTTCTCTGGAACACGTATTGTCCTTGCGGACCTACGAATTGGATTAACATCGACTTGAGATTCAACACTTTGAATACTTTCCCCCCAAGTTGATGTTCGCTAGTGTTTATAGAAGGTGATGCATCTTCCTCTTGATTCTCATCAAGTTCTACGACCCTCCCACTGTTTTCTTGAGCTATGAGATTCTTTTCAAAGAACTCAGCGTATCTAGCAACTTTAACAGTATTTTCAGAAGGATTGTAGAAGTAGTAACCCATTGTTTCCTTTGGTTATCCTACAAAGATGCACTTAATAGATCTTTGCTCGAGTTTGTCAGGCATATCCCGCTTCACAAGCGCCTCACATCCCCAGACCTTTAAATAAGATAAATTAGGGACTTTTCCATGCCACAATTCATGTGGTGTCTTATTCACCTTCTTTGTTGGAACCATATTCAAAATATGTACAGCAGATTTAAGAGCATAATCCCAAAATGATAATGGGAGAGTTGTAAGGTTCATCATGGATCTTACCATGTCTAGCAAGGTTCGATGCCTCCTCTCTGACACTCCGTGTATAGAGGAGTAAGCTGTTGGACAATCCACATGCTTTTAGATAATCCTTAAACTCTTAGCTTAAGCATTCACCACCTCGATCCGAACGAAGGATCTTTATGGTCTTACCGAGTTGATTTTCTACTTCACTCTTAAACACTTTAAATATTTCAAAGACTTCATGTTTATGTTTAAGCAAGTAAACATAACCATAACGATTGAAATCATCAGTAAAAGTGATGAAGTAGTTAGCACCTTGTCTTGACACATGTCTAAATGGATCACAAATACCCGTATGTATTATTCCAAGTAGATCTTTAGCCCTTTGTGTTTGATGTGGAAAGGGTTTCCTTATCATCTTGCCACAAACACAATGATACGCATTTATCAAAGGATCCATCATCATTTGATTTTAAGAGCCCTTCATGTTGAAGCCTTTCAATGCGTTTCTTGCCAATGTTTGCATGACGACTATGCCAAAAATAGGTAGAGTCCAAATTATATTTGGCTCTTTTATTGCTAACAGAATACATAGAATTAACTTTTGAAACATGATCAGGCATTTCAATTTCAAAAATACCATCACAAGGAATAGCATTAAAATAATGAACATCATTTTAAGAAACTGAAATACCATAATCATTGAAAACATTGATAAATCCATTATCTTTCAAAAGTGAAATTGAAACAACACCTCTAGTAATAGCAGGTGCATAATGACAATTGTCTAATACAATGATTAAGCCAGAAGGCAAAACTAAGTCAGAACTTCCATTGGCATTACTGCTTCACGTACACCATTGTACAAGTAGAGTGCCCCATGTTTCAGTTTCTTCTTTCCTCTAATTCAATATAGGGTTTTTACCACAACAAGTGTCATATACCTAGATATTTAATTTAGAGAAAGAATATAATTCTATCGTGAAGATACTTGAAGGTCCGGTCGAGCCGGCTTGCTTCTTCTTCTTATTTATCAACTCAGCAAGATAGGCAGGACAATTCCTCTTCCAGTGTCACACAGTGGTAACACGCCTCATCCTTAGCCGGATGCTCTTTGTTTGCTGAAAGGGTTTACTTAGGTTTAAGGACATAAGAACCTTGCTTTCCCTTAACCTTTCCCTTAGTTTGCGGTTTCTTATCTTTCTGGATCTTTCCACTTCTAATCGCAAGGATTTGTGGAGTAGTCGATTTCAGCTCTGTAATCATATTAAGTGGAATATGATTTTCATATTGGTTTTGAAGTTCGGGAGTCATGCATGCTGCCGAGCATCAAACAAGCAACTTCATTATGACGATCATAAAGAGCATTCCATGCTGCTAATTCCTTAACAGGACCAGCAGCAGCATCAGGAACAAGTCTCATCGACTGTTCAATGACTTCTGTTTTCCTTTCAACACGAAGGACAATCCTTAGTTGACAAAACCAATCATTGAAATTAATTCCAGAAAGTTTTTCTTTTCTAGCATTTGCCTGAAAGCCGAATAATTCGAGTTCAGTGCAGGATTTGCCATCTACAACTAGATAAAAGTTCGAATTTAGTATTTTCAATAATACATCCTTAAAGAAAATCAAATACCCTAATGTTTATATATACATATAAACAATTAATTTTCTTAAGGCTAGGATCCTACTTGACATACCATCATCACATCAGTTGATCTGCTAGCAATGATGGTACTCAAAAGGTAAGTGACGATCAATAATTGCATTACAAGTGCAATTCCTAGAATTATGGGACTTACAAATAATACTTATAGAGCAAGCATAAGTGAATTTGTAAACATGTTTCATCTCATCTTTTGCCACGGGCTTAAGGATCTCACCGCTTAACTCGTTTTAAGTCGTCCAATTAAGAACTGTAAATAGTCCACCACCGTCTCACGATGAGTGGTAATTTACCTTGAGATTGCAATTTACCTACGTCTCACGCAGAGTAAAAAGCAACTGCAAGTGTTCTTACGATTGGATGGCAATGACTTAAGTTTAAATGGGTAATTTATTTGATAATATGTATCAAATATGTACGAAGAAGCATGCACACATCTTCGTATCATAGGTTTTAATAAAAACATTATTCAATTAAGTTATGTACGTCAAGATGTCTAATTTAATATTCATATTAAATTAGAGATTGTACTTTTATTAAAATTGACGATTCAACATGTTTTAAACCTTTTCGGTCATGTATAAAGGAGGCCATGAAGAGGCCAGAGGAGGGGCTAGGATCTTTACATCGTTTATCCAACCCGTCATCTTAGACACCAAGCCGAAGATACCTCTCTTATACAAGCACCAAGTTGTGGTTTAAAACAAATTATTAACTTGCAAATCTCGTCGTGGGAGAAAATTACGGTATGTGAGCCCAACCCGAGTTGACAATAAGATTTGCAAGAAAATAATAAATCTTATTTCATAGTTATTAGTCTAGTTTATTTTTTTCATAAAACCATTTTGCTTTACAAGTTACAATAAATAAGCAAAATAAATAAACTACTGAAATTAATAAACTATCAAACAATTAACAATTAATTTGCATGCAACTTTTGGTGGGTGGAACCCTAAAACATGGTCAACTAGGGATATGTAATCCTTGTCAATTAAACAATTTAAACAAGTAACACATAATTACACTAATCAATTTTAAGCATGCCATCTCAATTAACAATTAATTTTAACTAGCATATCAATATATCAAAGTAATATCCATGACAAATTATGCATTAATTTCATGGATACACTTTTTCTAATTAATTTAAAAGTACACAAATAATAACAAAATAATTTACATTAAATACGTTATTATTCTTGTTAAACATCAAATTTGCAATGGTATTTTAACAATTTAACTTAAAAAGTTTAATTTATACAAAAAACAATTTTTTTTTTCCCTTCTGTTCGACGCATGTGATACAACCAAAACAACAACAAAATAATTTCTTCCTTGTTCACTAGGTCGCTTGATTCCCTCACATGTCAAACCAAAAAAAATATTTTTTTCTTATGTTGTTCGTCGCTTGGATCCCAACACCAAAACAAAAAACATTTTTTTTAATTTACTTCTTGTTGACTGAATTGAATCCCATCTAAAAAAAACTATTTTTTTTCTTTCTGTGTGTCGAGTGTCGACTGTTCCCACAAAACTAAAACCAAAACCTTTTTTCTTTTTCTTTGTGACAATCGAAACAACCAAACATACCCCCACAAATTTGATGTTTAACTCATCTAACTAATCACAAACATATGTGTGGCTCTGATACCACTGATAGAGTATAGCAAATATATATTCAAATTGTCACACAATTGCGGAAGCGAATAAACACGTATATATAATTAGTTTAGATCAAGATGTGTACCTTTTAGCAAAGCTCCAATAAAAAAACTATAATAATATAGTTAGTTAGGGTTTAAAGTAAACCCCTCTACGATCGCACACACAACACATTATTGATCACCACCTGAATGCTAGTTCAATTAACCAATTAAAACCCTTCTTTGTCTTTTGTGTTTTACGACAAAAACCAAAACAGTACCCCTTGAGGTTTTCGATGTTCGTTTGCCGAATACACAAGGAAGTAAAAAAGTGATTCGGTGGTCAAAGTTCTCAAAAGGGTTATGGGTTATTATATAATATAATCCCTTTTATAATAATTAATGAAAATAACAGTTTATTATTAATTAATTATAAACCCTTTAAGTAATTTGAAGTAACAATTTAGTCCAAATAACTTTCACCTTGAACCTTACAATTTAATAACATTTATTAATTGATCTCAAATTAACTAATAACTCAACTAGTTATTACAGTTAACTTAACTTGGTTAAATAAGCGGTATCTATGTGTTAACGCGTGTGACCCCGTAGGCTTAAACATTTTCGGACATACGTTTATTTGACGTGGTCATATCCCAACACATTGGGACAGGTCAGCAACGTTTTTCATCTATCCAGACCCTTCTCGAGTCTTGCAGCATTAAGTGGACTCCATCCATTCGTCACCTTTTTCCTTCTTCCTATTTTCATTATTATTCATATATTTCCATTCATACAATAATAATAATAACATACATACATGCGACTAGACAAAACCGCAAACATTAGACGAAGTATTTGGTAAGCCTTAAACTTATTCATGTTCATAAGTTTGTTTACTTTGATCTACTTATTCTTTTACTTTCTTTAATTAGTTGGTTTGTACATAAGAGTATTTATGAGTTAATTAGATATAAGTTTTATATTGTGCTGGAAACATGAGTATACTATTCAACTAATTGATCAAACAGTGGAAAGTGGAAACCTCTGTTTCAAGATGCACTTTATGCAACTAATTATCTTTAAAAAAAGGTAAAAAGGAACATTAGATTTTGTGTTTCCTTAATTTTAGCCATTAAGTTTCTGCACAGAAATAGATATAGATGCATGTAAATTACACACTATTTTTAATGATAGATCAAAGATTTGTGCCCAGGAAAGACATGATGATTGATCAAGCACACCACCCAAGTGTTCAACAGAAGCTTTCTGGTAGTTATATTACAAGGCCATCTCAATATGGAAAATTTGCATTTCAGTATTATAATCAGGTGCAGCCATCTGCTGATATCTCCATGATTATGCCGAAAGTATCATCTATCTGTGTACAAGCACCGGCAGAGAAAGGTTTTTCGGCATTTGCCATTGATTTTCTTATGGGTGGAGTTTCTGCGGCTGTATCCAAAACTGCTGCTGCTCCCATTGAACGTGTGAAACTTCTGATTCAGAATCAAGATGAGATGATTAAAGCAGGAAGGTTGTCTCAACCATATAGAGGTATCGGTGACTGTTTTAGTCGAACAATCAAGGAGGAAGGGTTTCTGTCGTTGTGGAGAGGAAACACTGCTAATGTCATCCGTTACTTTCCAACTCAGGTTAGTATATATTTTTTGTGCTATCTCATATAAAATTCTGGATTTCCAGATTTCTTACTCACTTGTTGAATTCAAGTTACCTTGTAGTATGCATAACCTTCAATAACTAGAGGTGGCAATTTTCACCGATTTACTTATGAATAGGTCGATTTTGTTGTGTTTCATCTTAAACGGGTCAAATGGTTAAATAAAATATAAGTCAAAAAAGGAACGGGTCAAATATAGTGATAGTCGAAGTCCTATGTATCTACTGCAAAATACTTGCCAAAACATTTTGTTCTTCAAAGATTTAGTTTATTATTGTAATTATTCTAATCATGATAACCACAATGTTTTATAATAAAATAATGTTAGTGGCTTAACCCGGCCCATTTTGGCTCGTGCTTGAAAATGACTTAGTTTGACATGTTACATAACCTGCCCGTGTTTCCACCTCTAGGCATAATCATTGGACATACTAAGAAAAATTAGTTGAAGAAAAGAATACATATATATAATTGCAATTTTTCCTTCACTCCAGGCTCTGAACTTTGCATTCAAAGATTACTTTAAAAGGCTTTTTAACTTTAAGAAAGATAGAGACGGCTATTGGAAATGGTTTGCCGGAAACCTGGGATCGGGAGGTGCAGCTGGTGCGTCCTCACTCATTTTTGTTTATTCCCTTGACTATGCCAGAACACGTTTGGCAAATGATGCTAAGGCTGCAAAGAAGGGTGGTGAGAGGCAGTTTAACGGTTTGATCGATGTTTACAAGAAGACACTAGAAACTGATGGTATTACTGGGCTCTACCGTGGATTCAACATTTCATGTGTAGGAATCATTGTGTATCGCGGTCTATACTTTGGATTATATGATTCTTTGAAGCCCGTGGTCCTTACTGGAAAGCTGCAGGTAACTTACTTCGTATTCAAATGTTTTGTAATCTCAAATAAGCGTTTTATATATTATGGGTGAAGTTGTGATTTTGACCTGAAAGGGTTGCTTTTGTTAGGTATTTATGTCTAACTAGTCAAATGAGTTAACCAAACGAAATGGGTCAAACTGGTTGAAAGCCACTTGCACCAAGATTGCTGTAAAAAAATTTAAAAATAAAGTTATGTTCGCAATATTATAGCATTCGCCCTAACTCGTTCGGTATGATATTTAGCACATAAATGATTTAAATGGACTTAAAAATTGGAAAATGGAAGTGTTCACCAGCATGCCCAACCGAACTCCTTTTGACTCGCATTGAAGTTTACCCGTTTAGACATATTTACGCAACCTGCCCATTTTGACACCTCTTATATGACATTTCTTTTCTCTCTCAGGATAGTTTCTTTGCTAGCTTTGCACTTGGTTGGGTGATCACGAATGGTGCAGGGCTTGCATCTTATCCAATTGACACCGTGCGTAGAAGAATGATGATGACATCAGGTGAGGCGGTCAAATACAAGAGCTCAGTGGATGCATTTACTCAGATTCTAAGGAAAGAGGGTGCCAAGTCTCTTTTCAAGGGTGCTGGTGCCAACATTTTGCGTGCAATTGCGGGTGCTGGTGCGCTTTCTGGTTATGATAAGCTGCAGTTGCTCTTATTTGGCAAGAAATATGGATCTGGGGGTGCTTGAAGATATAAGATTCATATGAATGTTGATGAAAATTTTAAATAAATGAATAGTTTTGGGAAGGATGACAGCGTGTGTAGATGGATATTTTATTGTATGTAATGCTCTTATTAAAGGTCAGATAGCCAATGTGACTTTACTACTTAATCTCTTACCCAGTATTTATTAGATAAAAGCAAGTACCTAATCGTCATATTCATATTGATTGAGTTGGATCCGTTCACACTCTTTGTGTTTAGCATGTCGGTGATAGCTTGATTGTTGGTCTGAACAATGATTTCCAACCCCAACATATATTGTTGACACTAGTAACAGCAATAGAATGAAGGCAATGGCACTTTAACAAGAAAACATACTACAACAAGATTGGATGTTAAATTCAGGCATAAAGAAAATCAATCTTGCTCGAGACAAGCATCAAATACAACACTCTACAGATGGGTCTTATCAAGATCGTCAAAATATGGATGTTCCATTGCTTTCTTGGCTGAAATCCGTTTCGATGGTTCATACTCCAACATTTGCTGCCCAAACAAAACAAGTAACACAAATTCATCATCGAGAAGATACAGAATATCAAATATGTTAAATGGAGTCAAGGATCGAATCATTTACCGCAAGAAGATGGAGTCCATCTTTATCAAGATTTGGGACAGAAGTTGAAATGAGCTTAGGCTTCCATTGGGGATACTCATGCCAGTCCTTTAGCTTGCTCACTCCTGGCCAAATTTCTTCACTGGGAGTACCCAATAACCTGAAGATGTGCAATAAAGTAATCAATAATTCATGTCACACATTCAAGCAATGAGAAAGTATTCCTGTTACGTTTTATCGACCTGAAAATATGCAGCAACTGTTGAAGCTCAGAATCTCCAGTAAACAGGGCAGTCTGTGTGACTAGTTCAGCTGCATATTCAAAGAGCAAACCATGTGATCTATCAGACACACACCACTAATGAAGTTACAATAAACGATCACAAACTGAGGGAACGCGTACGTACCAAATATACAGCCAACAGACCACATGTCAACTGCTGTTGAGTAATGGGTTGCTCCCAAAAGGACCTCTGGAGCCCTATACCAAAGGGTCAAAATCTGCAAAAATGTACAAGTTACCAAAAATTGTTGATTGACGGTCTACTAAATCGATTGGATATGATTAAAAAAATACCTCATGAGTGTACTTCTTAATTGGTAGAGTAAAAGCACGGGCAAGTCCAAGATCTGCTATTTTAAGCATCAACGTCTTTTGATCCATCAAGAGATTGTGAGGCTTAAGATCTCTGTGCAATACACCATGGGCGTGACAAAAAGCAACACCTTTACAAAGCTGGTACATCAAGCTCTGCATCACAAAACATTTTTATGAATACATTTATCTCTAAAACAAGTATAAAAATTAAACTTCTTCAGTATCCAACCAAATATAACTTGCTACTAAGTAGCACCTTGACAATGTTGGATGGAATGTTTTCACCAGTTTGACGAAAGGATCTGATGAATTTCTTCAAATCGGTTTCCATATACTCAAACACCAAGTAGAGAACTGTGTTTCCATCTTTGTTTACACCTTGCTTTACATCCATCAGCCTGTTTCATATCATCAGTGCCATTAATACGATTTCTGTATCTATTAATCTGAATATGAATAATGAAATACAGTTTGTTATAAGCCAGTTTTATAAATTTTGATATAATGCATAAAACCCCAAACGTTCAACATTTTGAATACCTATTATAGGTCAACTAAACATAAACATATACAAACAGAAACAAAAGTTAGGGTTTATTATGATTAATTTGAAAATTCAACATTTTACAGAGTATATAAGCCCTAGAAGAAGACCATATTTTGCACCACTTTTTGATACTAAAATCTATCAGGATCAACGAATTTGAGTGTTTATCAGCCCTAATAAACAATAAAGAATAGATTCATCGATCAAACCCTAGGAACATTATATCAAACGAAATGAAATCGAAAACATACTTAACGACATGAGGATCACGTGACAGCATTCGTAAGATTGAGATCTCGCGAAGTGTGGTTGGTGGAACGCCTTCTTGGTCTTCATGAAGTTTGGTTTTTTTGAGAGCGACAATTTGACCGGTGGTTTTGTCTCTGGCTTTGTAGACTTTACCGTAAGTTCCTTCACCCACTTTTTCGAGCTTCTCGAAAGCCTCCATGGCTGTCTTTGTAGACTCCATTTTTAATCAAAATTTTGTTAGAATTATTTAGGGTTTGAAATGAGGAAATGATGATCAAAGGAAGAAGAAGAAGAAAGGGTTTGGGTTTTATATATATGGTCGTTGAAGAGCGGTCTCTAGTCTTTTACTATCTCGTTGTCTAACGGCAACCATCTTTTTTGAATTTTGAATTTGTGCACCTTTTTTACTGGATCTTTATTTACGTATTTTATTAGTTGGAACATTTGCTTTATGATATTATCATTGCAATTTGCTTAATCTTCAATTAAACTAAATTTAATAATTCACTTAAATGAACAGTAGTAGTAACCAGTAAGTACTAGAGCATCCCTAGTGGTTAGAGGTGGCAATTTTAGACCCATTGGTTAATTTTGGGTCAATTTGGTTAATTTTTAGAAGGGGGTGGGTTTGTTGGGTCTCCTCCCCATTTTTTGGATGGGTCTAAATGGGTTTTTCAATATAACATCTAATTATGTAACAATTAACCAACGGGTTTAGACTGGTCTAGCGGGTAATTTTTTTTTTTTTGCACCTCATTTTATTTTTTTCATTTTTCACTCAAATAAAAAAAAAAAATTTTGGTGAACCCGATGACCCGACCCGACCCGAGACCCATTTGACCCGGACCCATTTAGACCCATCCTTCTAAATGACCCATCTAGACCCGGACCCATTTAGACCCAAACCCATCTAGACCCGTGACCCGACCCGACCCATTCATTTTGTCACCTCTACTAGTGGTGTTTATATATGCAAGTCCATAGTGATATGGCTAGATAAAATGCCCATGTGGAGTTTATTATATGGACAATGCATTGTATATCAAAGTCCATCAAAGTCCATGCAAGTAAGATTCATGAAAGTCCATACACATGGACAATGGATAGAAGTCCATAGCTTATTTTTTGCACTACATCCAAACATATATAGCTTGATAAAATGAAAAGTGGGACCCATCTATGGACTTTGTTAAGTTTATAGGAGTAGTTGGGTAAGTTTATAGAAAGTGAAGGTTTATAGAAAACTGATGTGGCATGACGTGGCAGTGCTATGGACATGGTGAAGTCCGTAGCATTGTGGATGGTCTTAGGAATATTTGATTTTAAACTGTTTACTTTGAAAATCTAACCGAACTAAAACTGTTTCAATTCAAAGTGATTTTTAAAATAAAACAGTTTAGATTCAAATTGATTCTTAAAATAACTTTCAGTTCGAATTTTAATTGAAACCAATATGAAAACCACCTTTCAATTTGGTGATTTGGTATGAACATTGTTGATACGCTTAAACCAAAAAATCGATTATATCAAATACTATTCAATTTTTATATTATTTAGAATTTAGATTATTCTCCGGTTAGATGCATATCCCCAAATTCCTTTTCATACAAACTCATCATTTCTCAAACTAAATTTTTTTTATCTCTTGCCTTTCCGTCTTTACTACCTGTACTTGCAAGAAATTTTGATTGGCTCTTCGTATTACGCTTTTCGGGATTGCTAGTAACTAGTGATACTTGGTTTAGATGTGTTTTTGTTTCATGAAGTTTGAGGGGGCTTCCATTACTCTTCTCTATTTAGTTGATGACATTGTGATGCGTAACGTGCAGCTCTTTTCATATTATAATTAGCAAACAATAAGTGCAATAATGTTTTATAATTTAGGTTTTTCCGATTTAACCCGAAAATCAAACTTAGTTGTATTATGGTATTCGGTTTGGTGTTTTCACATTTTTAAATGGTACTCTTCGATCTTTGGTTGGGGTCTTAAAATATTTAAACAAAAAAATTGAACCGATTAAACAAAAAAAAGTTAAAGACCGAACCGATAGACACCTCTATCTCAGTACCTAAAGAGATGTTAAATTACACAAATATCCATAACAGTACCTAACGACTATATTGTCCACGGACAAATAATTTCATTTATTTGTTTGATAATGTTGTTACTCGGTCCAAAACTAAAAATTACACTCTTGATTCAATTTTGTAATCGGTGATCATATTTATATCAAATATATCATGCAATAATTCCGTTTCATTTGAAGTGTCTATAATTTTACATTGTTATTTTCGATTCTTATAATGTTAGTGGTCATTTTTTAATCAACTATTATTACCTCCGTCTCAATATAAGTATCTACATTTTCGTCTCAATATAAGTGTCTACATTTTTGTTTTTAGTTCTCTTAAGCCATCTTCAACCATGTGCTCCAAAACAATTTTTCCCTTCAAATTTCAAGTTTGGAGCAAAAATTCTTGTCCAACCATACTCCATATTTGGCTATTTGTAGACATTTTTTTAAGTAGAATGAAGAGTACTTCATGTCTTCATATTTGGGTATCACTATTCACTACTCTAAATGTTTCTTTATGTTATTCAATACAAAAAGGAAGGTGATAAATACAACAAAAAAAGTTATTCATACACCAAATTATGCTATAATGTAGTTGTAATATAAGTAGAAACAGTTATACAATTTGATGTATGAATAACTTTTTTTGTTGTTTATATCAACTCCCATACAAAAATATTCAATGTAACTTAGTTATTGTAACACCCGGTCTTTGGGTCTAGTAGTATTTTAATAATTTCTGACTGTGAATTATTATTAATGTGTCAGAAAATAGTTTCATTTGTTATTTGAAAATAAATGAGGAAATGAGTCGAATAATTTATTGTGATTAATAAATTATTGATTGTTTTAAATTAATTCAGTTGACGGTAAAATAAAATAATGTTTCTCCGCAATTGGTTTTTAAGTTCCAGGCAATGATAAGTACGGGGGACAAAACTAGTACACATATTTCTAATATATGTGTGTAATACGTACTAAACTTCACCAAAATTCCAGTATCATCGATTGAGAGCTAGAGAAAGATTGAAACCCTAAATTTAAACCATAATCATCAATCGTTTGCAAAAATCAATTCTTGTTCTTCTTGATATATCACTCTGGCCGTACGTATACACCACAGGACTACTTGTAAACTTGAAAACAAGCTGTGAGTTGAAATTGAAGCCTTAAAACTTTGATTCAAGTTGCAATAACGTGATTTGATCATCCTATCATCCTTATAAACACTTTGTAAGTATTAATCTTTGAATTTCATAAACCCTAGAAATTGGGTTTTTGGGTATTTGATTGAATTAGCCTGATTAAGGTTAAATTGAAGCTTGTAATGCTTGTAGAATTGTTAATTGATGATTACTATATGATTGTAAACTAAACCCTAGCATAAAGTTGATTTATTTCATATATGATCATAGATGGTTTATAGGTTTAGTTGATAATCTATGAATTAAAGCTTGTAATGATCATATAATGCTTAGTTGATGTTAAATCATGATTATAGGTGAAGCCTAATGTAAAAGTGAAGAATTCAATATAAACTTATGAATAAAGTTCATAAGTTTAGTTAATTATGCTAAAATCAAAGCTTGTAAGCTTATGTTATTAGAGTGTAATTGATGATGTATCAATTGATTATGTTGATAATGATGATATAGATGATTATAATGATTAGTAAAGTTTCAAGCTCATGTTGGTGGCATATGATGAATACTTGTTGTTGACATGAGTTAAGAATGATTAATTCAAAGAAAGTTGATATTGGAGTTAAATATCATGTTATATTGACTAAACATGTTGTTGAAAAACCATGACATAAATTTATGTAAGTATGGATTTGATATTGATAATTGTGATGATTGTATTAATTCATATGAATTGAGTAGTTTGGAATTGTGGATGTAAATCTATTGGAGTAATGTTATATAGAATTGAGACAATTAACTAACTTGTGTTATTCCATTGTATTCTCAGATGTGGAGAAAGACTCAGTGACATTAGACTACTGAGTGGACGACTGAGGTATTCGGTGAGTGGATCTGTAACCTCAGTGTGATTTAGTTGTAATGATTTGGTTACAACAAGTAAGTATAGTATTACTTTGATATAATGTTTTCGTTTGAAATAGCTTGCCATGTTAGTTTGGTTGTTTGCTTACTTGGCTGTTTGAGCTAGTATGTAAGATTCTGAGGTCAACTTGAATGAATGGTTGGACTTGATTGTTATTATAGACGACAGGAAATCTTGAAACTTGAAATGTTGGTTTAGAGATTTAGGTCGTGTGTGATTAACAACAAGTTATCGGTAATTTCTGTATAGGCCAATACAGATGATGGCTAAGTGTTCTTTGAGAACCACCCGGGTATTATGGTTTCTCAAGAACCACCGATCCTTATGATGATTGATTGTTTATTGTTATTTGATGTAAACAGATTGTTGTGCTAAGTTGGACTGTCGATTATTGTGACAACCGTAAAAATTAGGACTAGTTTTTAGTTCCTAATCATTTAGAAATACGTGTAATTAGTTCTATGTATTAGGCTAATTGTATGTATCATTACGTGTATTTTATAAATATACGCATTTAAACGATTAAGTTTAATCGTGCATTATTATATCGGCCGAACTCCGATACACTTTCATACGGACGTTGGTGAAACTTTTTAATAAATAACATAAATCTATTTGATAATTAAATAGTAGTTATTTACATTATATTATTATGTATTAATAATATACGAAACAATGTACGTTTTGTTTAAAACGTAACCGACACGAATAAAACGCGCGCGTCCGACAAACGAATAAAGTTCAAGATATGTGTTCATAACTCCAAATAAAGTATTTTGATTAAATACTTCAATCAAAAATATCGAGAATTAAATCGTTACTTAAAACACAAACGATAAACGTTTAACGTATATATAAACGTCGAAACGAACGGGTAAACGAACACGAAGCTTAACGCAAATTGGGGAACAAGAAAATAACACACCACACCCCATAAGGGACCCACTAGAACCAGCCACATGAGGGAGTATGGTGCTCCATACTCCTTGTTGTTGCTTCTTTAACAATAAGTCACCAAACACCCACCCTCAATCATTCATCAACTACCATCTCTCTCTCTCTACTCTCTCTCCCTCCCTTATCCACGTTTTTGATCAGCCACAAGACAACCACCATCATCCACCACAAGCCACCATACTCATCTCCATCATCCACCATCGGTTTTCGAAGATTGAAGCAAGGAAACGGAGCACGGAAGCAAACCGAGTAGCATTTCCCCATCTTCACATTTAGATCATCATTTCTTGTAAGAACACATCCTTTTATCTCTCTAGAAATACTTGCTTATTGATATATAACATGCTTAGTAGCTCATCTAACAATAAAATGTCCAAAAACAAAGCTTAAAATACGTTTTTGTAACACATATATGTTAACAGCTTTTCTGACCAGAAAAATGACCTCACTAAAACGACTATAACCTTCGGCAGAAACTATAACCTTCGGCAGAAACTATAACCTTCGGCAGAAACTATAACCTTCGGCAGAAACCTTAACCTTCGGTAGAAACTATTCGGCAGAAACCATAACTTTCGGCAGAAACCTATAACTAGCAGTTTTAACTATAACAATTTAAATACGATACAACAATCAAAGTATAATAATAATAGTTGAGATTATTATTACCAAAAACTCACCAACGGGCCGTACACATCTTTCAAAAACTCAAATCTAATCAGTTAAACCAAATCATTTGGACATTACTAGTTGGATGAACAACTAGCATAGATGATATGATAAGACATCTAATCATTTTAAAACCTTGCGCGTTTAATACGCCCGACAGGTTCAATATCTAATCATTATCAAAACCTTGCGCGTCTAAGACGCCCTGCAGGTTCAGTCGTTGTAACGACATCAAATCATTGTGAATCATTATAATTGTTGGCTAACAATTCATCAGACTCAGGTGAGATCTCATAGCCCCTCTTTTACTGTTTTTACTTGTTTTAAACTGTTTTGGGGTGGGATACATGCTCAAACTATTTTATGGAAACCGTTTTTGAAAACATTTCTACATATTGGCATGAGTTGTTTTCAAAATCCTTTTAAAGTCCTCTGAAGCATAGTTCTGTTAATATGGCTATAGCGTGAATGTTGGTGTATGGTACTATATAGCTATATGGTACCATATGGGATTGACAATCCCCGTCCGAGTTAGCAAGCACTAACCTGTCAAACGGACGCATTATCATTTGTTCAAACGTATGTTGATTAGGCATACGCATAGAGGCACCCTCGATCAGGCACTTGATTGTGATCCTGACCCCTCAGTTAAGCTCAGACTATGTGCTCATGTTAGTTGTATCAATCTTTACTTATTTGTTTAATTACAAATATTCATGTGATACCCATCAATCAATTATTTACATGCTTTGTAAATCGAATCATTAAATCTTGCGGTTCACAAATCATATATTATCATATCAAACCTGTGAGCTCACCAGCTTTATAGCTGACCTTTTAGCATGTTATCTCAGGTACTCAGCAGTAAGTTGGACTGCCCATCAGGATACTGTAGCTCGAGTCGCATGCAATCATATAATCATCAAGAGATTTCCTTGCATTTATATATTTTGTATAAATTAGATATGTATTAGAATCTCTCAAATATCTATGCGAACTCATCTTTTGTAAACCATATGTAGACTCTTACGTTAATCAATGTAATTGTAATACGACTCATGTAGTGGTCGTTCATTATGTATCTTATGTGCTTTGTGTATTGATTAGTAGCACCCCAATGTATGCTTCCGCGAACAGTAAATTTGGGGGTGTTACAGATTGGTATCAGAGCCTAAGGTTATAGTGAACTAGGTTGCATTAGTGGGCCTAGACTATGACCGTTAGGCAGTATTTGCTGTTAAGTGTGATTGGTTCAAGAGTTACGTCATACAAGTTTAATTTAACATGTTGATCAACTATGTACAATTAAATAAAGATGATGTAAGGCTTGAAATGGTTATGCTGGAATAGGAATACATTAGTTGACTCTGACCTCGAGAGAAACCGGGACTCATAATTGTTTGTGCTAGACACTCATAAGACTATTATGTGATATAATTATATATACATAGTTAGTCATCGATCAAGCACAGTACGTTAGTCTATTATATATTATATATATAGAAACTCACATATTCAAACACTTTGTCATAGAGATGGCAACACACACCCACCGAAACATCTTCTATTTCATCCCGCTCTCGACAACATCTCTTGTAATCACGAAACTCATAGGTAGCTAGGAGGACCACCGAGTCACTTCGAGCGAAACCTTACCCAACTCACAACAATTCTGATAGCCAGGCTAGTTAGCACGTAGTTGCTAGTCAGTAGAGATGGTTATTCAACTCCTCTTGATTGTTCTATAATGTTGATTGTCATGTTGTGATGTTGTATATTACCGCAATTGTATATGTACATCTATGATAATCATCATTTATGGACAATCTCTCACAAACCCTATCCTTCTATTCTCAGGAAAATCATGCCGCCAAAGTCAAGGACTTACACTGATGCCCAGATGGCATCTATCATCTCTCAGGCTGTGACTGAAGCCTTGGCGCGACATTCATCAGAGACCCCCGAAAGGAATAGTGGTACTGCCAATACCCCTCCCACTACCAAGCCTTGTTCCTACAAGGATTTCCAAAACTGCAAACCCCTGAGCTTTAAAGGAACTGAAGGAGCCATCGGCCTAATCAGATGGGTTGAGAAGATGGAATCCGTCTTTCGCATTAGCAAATGTGCGGAAGGGGATAGAGTTCAGTTTTCCACATGCACCCTTGCTGACGGTGCCCTCACCTGGTGGAACTCGTATACCCAGTCTGTGGGTATAGATACCGCCTATCTACTTCCCTGGGAAGATCTGAAGAAAATGCTCACAGAGGAGTATTGCCCATCTGAAGAACTCGAGAAGCTAGATGAGGAGTTCTAGCATCTCAAGGTTCAAGGAACCGACATTGTTGGTTATACCACTAGGTTCCAACAACTGGCAACCCTCCGCCCAGCCTTAGTAAGCACTGAGATCGACAAGGTCAAGAGGTACATCCGTGGTCTTCCGGAACCTGTCTGGGGGAACGTAGCTTCTTCTGGCAAAACCACTATTCAGGGAGCAATTCGATTATCTCATGAGCTCATGGCTATGCAAGAGAGCCAAGGAAACCCTGTCTCATCTTCTGGGAACAATAATAAGAGGAAATGGTCTGGAAATCAGAACCAGCAGACCTTTAAAAAGACTGAGATTGTCAAGAATGACACATCAGGTTCTGGTGAGAGGAAAGGGTACACTGGAAGTAAACCCTACTGTTCAAAGTGCAATCGTCATCATGATGGTCCTTGTAGTGCACCCTGCAACAACTGCAAGAGGTATGGACATCTTACCAAAGACTGTCGAACACCTGCAAACAACCCCACCGCCAACACCAACAACAACCAACCCCGAGCCTGCTATGAGTGTGGAAACACTGGACACTTCAGGAATGCGTGTCCGAAGCTAAAGAACAAGGGTAACAACAACAACGTTGCTAGGGGCAGAGCTTTTGTGCTGAATGCTGGAGAGGCCCGTGAAGACCCTAATGTGGTCACGGGTATGTTTCTTCTCAACAATTTAACTGCTTCAATTTTGTTTGATACTGGTGCTGATAAGAGTTTTATATCTGAGGAATTTAGCCCACTATTAGACATTTCCCCTGTTGCCTTAGAAGCTAAGTACACTGTAGAGTTAGCTAATGGCAAATTGATTGAGGCCGATAGTATAATACCAAATTGCACCCTAAACCTCGCAAATGAACTATTTCCCATAAATCTCATACCCATCGAGATTGGAAGTTTTGACATAGTAGTAGGCATGGATTGGCTATCCAAGCATCGAGCTGAAGTTGTATGTCATGACAAGATCGTTCGTATTCCTCTCGTCACTGGTAGTACTTTGATCATACAAGGGGAGACCAGTGGGACGAGATTGAATATCATATCCTGCATGAAGACTCGCAAGTACCTTAGGAAATGGTATCAGGCAATCCTCGCTCATGTTATTGAGAAAAAGTCGGAAGAAAAGCGACTTGAGGATGTGCCCATCGTCAGAGACTTTCCAGAAGTCTTTCCTGAAGAATTGCCTGGTCTTCCACCACCAAGGCAAGTTGAGTTCTCAATAGACCTTGTGCCTGGGGCAACACCCGTGGCACGAGCACCATATCGTTTAGCCCCTTCAGAACTTCAGGAGTTGTCTGTTCAGTTACAGGAACTCCTGGATAAGGGATTCATTAGACCGAGTTCTTCACCATGGGGAGCTCCGGTCCTGTTTGTGAAAAAGAAGGACGGTTCATTCAGAATGTGTATCGACTACAGAGAGTTGAACAAATTAACCATCAAGAACCGTTATCCACTTCCACGTATTGATGACCTGTTCGACCAACTCCAAGGCTCAAGTGTTTATTCAAAAATAGATCTACGATCGGGTTATCATCAGTTACGAGTTCGCGATGAAGATATTCCGAAAACTGCTTTCCGAACTCGCTATGGTCATTACGAGTTTCAGGTTATGGCCTTTGGTTTGACTAACGCACCGGCAGTATTCATGGATCTAATGAACCGAGTGTGCAAACCATATCTTGACAAGTTTGTCATTGTCTTCATAGACGACATTCTTATCTACTCACGCAACGAGCAAGAGCACGTGCAGCATCTCAAAACCATTCTAGAACTTCTCAGACACGAAGAGTTATATGCTAAGTTCTCCAAGTGTGAGTTCTGGATTCGGACAGTTCAATTCCTTGGTCATGTGATTGACAGTCAGGGAATTCATGTTGATCCCTCAAAGATCGCGGCTATCAAGTGCTGGCAAGCACCGACAACACCGACCGAAGTACGCCAATTCTTAGGACTGGCTGGTTACTATCGGCGCTTCATTGAGAATTTCTCCAAGATAGCACAACCACTCACAACACTGACTCAGAAAGAGAAGAAGTTCAATTGGACCGATAAGCAGGAGTCAGCGTTCCAGTTATTAAAGCAAAAGCTTTGCAGTGCGCCCATCCTATCACTACCCGAAGGTAACGAGGACTTCGTGGTATACTGCGATGCTTCGCATCAGGGACTTGGTTGCGTGTTGATGCAACGAGAGAAAGTCATAGCTTACGCCTCCCGACAACTCAAAGTTCACGAGAAGAACTACACAACCCATGATCTCGAATTAGGAGCCGTAGTGTTCGCTCTCAAAATCTGGAGACATTATCTGTATGGCACGAAATGTACCATCTTCACTGATCATAAAAGTCTTCAGCATATATTTGATCAGAAGGATCTCAATATGAGGCAACGACGATGGGTCGAGTTGCTCACCGATTATGACTGCGAGATCAAGTATCATCCGGGTAAAGCAAATGTAGTTGCAGATGCCCTAAGTCGAAAAGAGCGCACCAAACCTCTTCGAGTCCGAGCCCTCAGTATTATCATTCATAATGATCTAATCATTCAAATCCTCACTGCTCAACTCGAAGCATTGAAACCTGAAAACATCAAGGAAGAGGCCTTGCGAAATATGGAGAATCAATTTGAAACCAAACCCAATGGAGTCAAGTACTTCGCAAATCGAATCTGGTTACCCAAGTTTGGGAATCTTCGAGACTTTGTGATGGATGAAGCTCACAAGTCCAAATACTCTATACATCCTGGATCGGACAAGATGTATCATGGCATCAAGGGACTGTACTTGTCACACCCCCAAAATCCATAATTGTGTTTATTTAATGTTTAGCGGAAGCAAGTTATAATTAGCGGAAGCATCTTGTATATATACAGTTTAACAGCGGGGGTGCTGACGTTACAATTGTGCATTCACTGTATCAGAGCATATGATCATACAGAACATAATATATTAAGGATGCCAGTTTAAACAGTTGTTACAAAAGTAGTACGACTAGGTAAGTCGTACAGTAATAACAGAGTTTAAAACATTTAAGTTTTTCAATACATATGTTAAGATAAGATTTCATGAGTATAACTGCAATGTCTGCAGTAATACAGAGGAAATCCTCAAAAGCTGTCCCAAAATATATGGCATCCTAAGTAGTCCAGGGTTGTCCATCCTGAATGCATGCGATTCTTACTTATGTAGCTAATTTCCTGTAAAACATAGAAAGAAAGTTGTCAACAAATATGTTGAGTGAATTCACAGGTTTTGTATAAATGTAAGGTATGTTAAACCATTTATGTTTAGATTATTAAATTGTTATTCAATAAATAAACGTTTGCAGGTTTTGCAATTTATAAGATTGTAGGGATAGTTACCCTAAAATATAGTTTTATGTGGGTTGTTACCCAAAATGTATATATGGTAGTTTACCATCATATAAATATAACCAGTAAGTATACCGGTATAAAACAGTTGTAGGATAAGTTCATCCTAAATAGTAAGTGGGAATGCTTAGACTTATAATCCCCTGAAAGGTGAGCTAAACCTCACAGGTTAAAGTAACGCGACCTAACCCTATAACCAAACCACAACCAGAACTTATGTTGTTTTCCTGAAGGACAATTAAGTATACGCTCCATCCACAGGAGGGTCGTCACGGCAATAGTACTATTCGTATACTCAGTGGCTAGAGTCACCTAGCTAATGGTTATAGTTTGCATGACATAAGGACTTTTCATGCATACATTGGGAGTCTGGGTCCGTACTAGGATATGTTGTCTAATTCCCAAAACAGTTGTGAAATATATCATTTCATGTCAAACAGTTGTATAAAGCAATAAAGCATTTATATAATTTACTGCATGTGTTTTGCATGCAGTTTCTATGTTTACACCCCTATTTTTAAAAGCATAAAACGTTTGCAAAGTAGGGGCTGTGAACTCACTGTAGTTTGCTCGGTGTGAATGCTAGCAGAAAACGGTGTCGCCCAAGGTATGTTAACCTATATACAATAAATGTATTAATATAAGTACATTTGATTTGTTTCTTCACTTATGTTAATAGTTTGTTTGTTTTGAAGAAATTGTAGATTTCTTAAGAATATAAGTTGTTAACTTTGTAGTGACATTGTGTCGAAATATTATTATTATTTCTTAAATCGTACACTTGTTAAGTGTACATACCAATATGTATTTGTCCATTTAACGGAAGGTCGTTTTGTTTTCATTTGTACATATACTTGTTATATGTATGTAAATATACTTGTTGCGTATTATTAAGTCGTACGTTTGTTAAACGTGAATTTATTTATATATATATGTAAATATATGATTGCAATTGTCACTTATTAAGAAAACACACGATTGTGAATATAGTTCTAAGTGTCGGTTTGTGTGTATATATATAACATATGTTTCTGTATATATATATATATTTATAATGTTATAGTACGTCGTATACGTATTTAAAAAGGTTACAAGTTTTATTTGTTATAAAATTTACTAATATATTTATTCCGTTTATAAATATATGTTATCGTTTTCACAAATTATCGTTTGTCGAGACATATACATTAAAGTTTATAAATTTTATTTACGTTGTATCATTATAACATTTATCGTTCATTTTATAAATACTCGTTTTGTTAAATGTCTCGGTTCACATTTTACGTTTTAAACATTTTGTAGTTAGTTGGGCTTGGCTCAAAAACTAAACTTGATTACATAACCCGTTTGGCCCATTAGTAATAATGTAACTCATTTGGTCCGTAACTCGTTTATAAAATCAATTTATTTAACCCTTGGTCTAACCCAATACTTCGGCCCAAAAGTCGGTCCAGCCCAGTCCGTTTAGCCGTTCGGCTCACAGCCCAGCCGATCGGCTTGGGCCAGCCGATCGGTTTCACCTCTTCGGCCCAGGTCCAATTATCTAGTCCATTATTTAGTTCGGCCTATATACGTAGCCCATTAAGCAAATAACCCGGCCCAGTCCGCATAGCCCAGCCCACAGCCGTTCGGCTCTGGGCTCTCAGCCGATCGGTTTTGGTTAGCCGATCGGTTAGAGATTAGCCGATCGGCTTGTTGTTCCAGACAGCAGCTCTGTTTCGTTTCCAAATCGTTTTTACCTCAACACCAAATGTTTATATAAGTGTTATATGTCGTTTTTACAAGTTATTACGTTATTTTAACAAGTTTTAGTATAACGATTTTTGTTTTAAAGTTTTGGGTTTTATAAACTCATTTTCAAGATACATCAAGAATCAACAATTTGGTGTGTTATATGTTTAGATTATGATGTATAAACATGTTAGATGACGAAATTAAAGTAAATAAATCAAAGGTTTGTAGTTTTTCTTACAAAATGAAAATGGTGATGATGGTGGACGGATGATGAAGATGATCGGATGATGATGGTGTTGCCTCTGCTTCTTGCTCCTGATGTTGTTGTTGTTATGAAGATTGAAGGAAAAGATGATGGATGATTGTGGAGTGGAGTGTGTGTGTGTTGAAGAAATCACAGAGAAAAGAGATCAAACGGAGGGAGTATTATTTAAAAAGAAAGCTTCCTGCATTATTGAAGTTAGGTGCCAAATTTTGGCACCTCAATTTCGAGTACGGGTATAATTTTAGCAATATAAAAATTAACAATTTATATTTTTCTTTTGTAGGTGTTCTCCTGGTTCGTTATTTATAATCAGAATAATGATGTTATCATTATTTTAAAATGTTGTACAAGTCTGTACATTTTACTGCGCGCAGTTAATTAAGCGCCAATTTTCAGTAAATTTAGGATTTCATATTTAAAAGTAATGTTCTAACTTCTTCCAAATGAACGAGAAAATTTGCATTTTTATGATTTGACGTCGTATGCGCGTCTTAGAATTATTTCTGTTCGTGTTATATTACGTTTTATGTTAAACGTATATTTAGACCTTTATATCTACATGTTATAGATATATAAATACTCGTAATTAATAATTATATTATTAATTATTTTTGTATCACGAAACTTTTGTCATTTATTTTTGTCGGGTTCGTTCTGATGTATTTGTACGTAATTAATAATTACTTACGTATTACATTTTACTATTTGTTTAAAGTACGGCTTTCTAGGCTTACATCACAACAAAAAGTTTTGTTAAAACTTAACCAGGAAATTAGCGTAGTAATGCACATGCATATTATTTAATTAATACCTAATTTGGAGAGTTGTCACATTCTCCCCCCGTTAGGGAAATCTCGTCCCGAGATTTAAGATGTGTCGTGAGTCGCGGTCACGGGTTCAAATAGGTGGGGGTACTTCTTGCGCATTTCATCCTCACGTTCCCAGGTAGACTCTGTACCGCGTTTTGAGTTCCATCGAATCTTCACTAGTTCGATTCGACTGCGTCGGAGTTTATGTGTTTTCCAATCAATTATTTCGATGGGTTCCTCTACAAAATTGAGTTTTGCATCAATGGAAACTTCGTCAGGAGGGATAATTAGTGTCTCGTCCGATAGACACTTTTTAAGGTTACTCACGTGAAACGTGTCGTGAATATTACTAAGTTCTTGCGGCAGTTTAAGCTTATAAGCTACAGGACCAATCCTTGCTAGGATTTCAAATGGTCCAACATATCGTGGGTTCAGTTTACCGCGTTTTCCAAATCGTACAACTCCTTTCCAAGGAGATACCTTGAGTAGGACTCTGTCACCTACTTGAAATTCCAAAGGTTTTCGTCTATTGTCTGCATAACTCTTTTGTCGGTCTCGTGCCGTTTTCAATCGATTAATCACTTGAGATATCTTGTCCGTAGTTTCTTGGACTATCTCAGGACCTGACAACTGTCTGTCATCCATCTCTGCCCAACAGAGTGGTGATCGGCACTTGCGTCCGTACAACGCCTCAAAAGGTGCCATTTGAATGCTCGTATGGTAACTGTTGTTGTACGAGAATTCGGCTAATGGGAGGTGAACATCCCAGTTTCCTCCAAAATCAATCACGCAGGCTCTTAGCAAGTCTTCAAGCGTTTGAATGGTTCACTCGCTTTGACCATCAGTTTGTGGATGGTAGGCGGTACTCATGTCGAGTCTAGTGCCTAAAGCTTGTTGCAGTGTTTGCCAGAAGCGAGAGGTGAAACGTGCATCTCTATCAGAGATGATAGATAATGGAACTCCATGTCTAGAAACAACTTCTTTTATGTAGATTCTAGCCAGCTTTTCCATCTTATCTGTCTCTTTGATGGCTAGAAAGTGAGATGATTTTGTCAGTCGGTCGACAATCACCCATATGGAGTCCATCCCAGATGATGTTTTCGGTAGCTTTGTGATGAAATCCATCGTGATGTGTTCCCATTTCCATTTGGGCAACTCAGGTTGTTGCAAAAGCCCGGACGGCTTTTGATATTCAGTCTTAACTTTTGCACAAGTCAGACATCTACTAACATAGGTGGCAATGTCTCTTTTCATGCCAGGCCACCAGTAAAATCCTTTCAGATCGTGGTACATCTTATCTGCACCAGGATGTATCGAATAATTGGACTTATGAGCTTCGTCCAATACTAGACTGCGTAGCTCATCAACACAAGGAATCCAAATTCGATTCATAAAGTATAATACTCCATTTTCCTTAGACTCCAGTTGTTTCTCCATCCCTTTGAGGGATTCGTCCTTCATACGTTCTGGAGTAAAGGCCGCTTGTTGAGCTTCACGAATTTGGGTAATAAGATCCAAGTGGATTGTCAATCCTAAGGCTCGAACTCTTCGAGGTTTCACTCTTTCCTTACGACTCAAGGCATCCGCTACTACATTAGCTTTGCCTGGATGGTACTTGATTTCACAGTCGTAATCATTCAGCAGTTCAACCCAACGTCTCTGCCTCATGTTGAGCTCTTTCTGATCAAATATATGTTGGAGACTTTTGTGATCAGTAAAGATCGTACACTTCGTACCATATAGGTAGTGTCTCCAGATCTTAAGGGCAAAAACAACTGCTCCTAGCTCTAAGTCATGCGTCGTATAGTTCTTCTCGTGAATCTTCAACTGACGAGACGCATATGCAATGACCTTGTCGTTTTGCATCAACACGCAACCTAATCCTTGATGTGAAGCATCGCAGTAGACAACAAAGTTTTCTACTCCTTCTGGTAATGATAGGATAGGTGCGGTACTCAATTTCTCTTTCAATAGTTGAAAAGCATTCTCTTGCTTCTCGCCCCAATCAAACTTCTTATCTTTTTGCGTTAGGGCGGTAATTGGTTGAGCTATCTTCGAGAAATTCTCAATGAATCTTCGGTAGTAACCGGCTAGCCCAAGAAATTGTCATATCTCCGTTGGAGTCTTTGGGGCTTCCCAATTCTTAATCGCCTCAATTTTGGATGGGTCCACGTGAATTCCTTTGTTATTAATCACATGACCAAGGAAATGAACCTCACGCATCCAAAACTCGCATTTAGAGAACTTTGCATAAAGCTTCTCTTTCTCTAGTAATTCAAGAATCAGCCTCAGATGTCGTTCATGGTCTTCCTTCGTTCGCGAGTATATCAAGATATCGTCAATGAACACGATGACGAACTTATCAAGGTAAGGTTTACATACTCTATTCATTAGATCCATGAACACTGCTGGCGCATTCGTTAGCCCAAATGGCATAACCAGGAACTCTTAATGACCATATCGAGTCCTAAACGCAGTCTTTGGGATATCTTCATCCCGTACCTTCAGTTGATGGTAACCCGATCTCAAGTCGATCTTTGAGTTATAACTTGACCCTTGCAGCTGGTCAAACAAATCGTCGATACGTGGCAATGGGTATCGGTTCTTGATGGTAACTTTGTTCAGTTCTCTATAATCGATACACATCCGCATTGATCCATCCTTCTTTTTGACGAACAAAACCGGAGCTCCCCACGGTGAAAAGCTCGGTCGGATGAATCCTAAATCCAACAGTTCTTGTAACTGTGCAGACAGTTCCTGCATTTCTGATGGAGCTAGACGGTAAGGCGCACGAGCAATCGGTGCAGCTCCCGGCACTAGGTCGATATGAAATTCAACCTGCCTTGGAGGTGGTAACCCTGGTAGCTCGTCAGGAAATACTCCTGGGTAGTCACGTACTACGGCCACGTCGTCTATGCGTCGCTCCTCGGGTTTCTTATCCACAACATGTACCAAAAATGCTTGGTACCCTTTTCGTAGATACTTATTTGCCTTCATGCATGTAATCGTTTTCACCACACGATTACTCTTTTCTCCTTGAATCATCAATATTTCTCCTGACAGTAAAGGTAACCGTACAATCTTCTCATGACAGATGATTTCCGCGCGATTTAGTGACAACCAATCCATGCCAACCACTATATCGAAGCTCCCTAGTTCTACCGGTAGTAAGTCTATCTTGAAAGAATGACCTTCTAATGTTAAGGAACATCCTGGTACTATTTCTCCTGATTCAATCAACTTACCATCGGCTAGCTCTACAGTATATTTGTTATCTAGCTTAAGGGATTCGATCTCTAATAGTGGTCTAAACTCAGTGGACACAAAGCTTAAATCAGCACCGGAATCAAATAACACAGAAGCAAAGTGGTTGTTTACTAAAAACGTACCAGTGACTGTGTTAGGATCCTGACATGCCTCTGGTGCTCCTAACATGAACACGCGTCCACGGGCTGGTTGATTGTTGTTATTGTTAGCATTGTTGTTGGCTGCTCGGTTGTTGTTGTTTCCACGGTTGTTCCCATTGTTGTTGCGGTTACGAGCGTTGTTGGCGTTACGGTTTTGGTTATTGAGTCGAGGGCATCGGTTTCGATAATGCCTCGTGTCGCCACATTCAAAACAACCCTGGTTTTGGCGAGCAGTGTTTCCCTTAGGGGTAGGGTTAACCTTACAGTTTTAGGTTTTGTGACCCCATCCCTTACAGCTGTCGCAAAACCAACATTCACCCTCATGGTGTTTGCTACACTTATCACACTTAGGTTTGTTACCCAAGTATGGCTTCGGTTCCACAATGGTGGCAGCGTAAGACTTAGGATTTCCAGATCCTTTCTTGTTGGTTTGACCCTGAAGGTCATTCCATTTACGCTTCTTACTTCCAGAACTACCAGCTTCAGCACTGCTCGGCTCAACCTTGGCCGGCATAGTTTTCTGTATCAGCGTCCCCATTCTAACTGCTTCATCAGTCAAACTCTGCGCTAGGGTAACAGCGCTCCTGAAGGTGTCAGGTTTGGAGGACGTAACTAAACTCCTGATCTGTGGTGCCAGTCCATACACATAGCGTTCAATACGCTTATACTCAGGTGTTACCATATGTGGCACAAGACGAGCTAATTCTTGGAACCTGGTTGTATAACCAGTGATATCAGCCCCAATCATAGCAATGTTCCACAGCTCAGTCTCAATTTTCTGCATCTCACTGCGGGGGCAGAATTCTTCCATCATCATACGCTTCAATGTTTCCCATGTCATGGAATAAGCAGCTGGTCGTCCCATCGACTGAACTTGACTGTTCCACCAAGTCAAGGCTTTATCAGCTAGTGTGCAGGCAACATACTTCACTGCAGTGTCTGGTAGACAATCACTGATGTCCAACACAGAATCCATCTTTTCTATCCAGTGTATAATACCAATAGCACCTTCAGTGCCACAGAAAGGAGGTGGTTTACATGCCTGAAATGTCTTATATGAACACCCTCGGCGGGTATTCACAATAGTCTCAGCATTAACAGGGGTCGATCCACTGTTATTAATCCCATTCTCACGGTTTCGACTTGCCTCGTACTCGGCAATACCTTCAGCTATGCGTCTAGCTATCAACTGCTCAGTAGTTTCCTCAGTGTTAGGGGGTGGAATGGTTTCAGATGTAGGGGGTACAGTTGTCTTCTGACTGTTCCTAGTAATTCGTCGTTTTGGCGGCATAGTTCAGTTCTGCGATGAATAAAATGCAGAAGTCAATGCCAAAATAATGAATGTGATGAACAAGATTTCACATTGTCTATCAAATGAATAGTATGGAGAATTTGAGAGAATAAGGTTTCACATTGCATGTCGCACGACTTTGAAACACCCATATGTACTTTGTACAATATAATCACGTTGGCCAGGCGTCATTATATAATGCCAAATACATATTTCTTTTCATCATCGATCAAGCGCAAACAATGTTTTAAGGAATTCAAGATAAAATCAATAATTCAAAGTGTAGTAGGTTTTCAAAGTTTGCAGGAAATGGTTTCAAACAATTATCACGTGGTAAATTTTCTATCACATGTATATATAGAAATGAATATAATTCGCACGAAATTTCGAATCGAACCTAAGTTATAATATACATAAATTGAAACATTCTTACATCGTTTCATACAAAACTTGATGATATCTTCTATATCCATCAAGAGTGGTTTCCAATACAACACGAGTTGCTACAGTACTAATTAGACTAAACTTAGCTATACCTAGATCTTAACAAAATAGTTATATTCCTACGACAGTTCTTCATCAGTTCATTATTAAGCTATCCTTAGCTATATTCTCTGTCGCAGTGTAGATCCTTCACTTTTACTCCTGATTCAGATTGGGAGAGAAGTAGCGTGTTTCCAGCATATTTTTGAATCGCAGAGTCGGATGATAGCCCAGATCATTCTCAGTTGAGCATTTGCACAAATGTTTGATCCAAGACTTAACTCTTTTCTTGCGATTACTAGCCACTTTCTTCCAGAAGCGTATTTTATCCTTAACTCGGACAATCATAGGCCTCTTTAGGATTCTCAATTCTAGCTCATGGTTCCTACATTTGAACACAAGCTCCCCATTTTAACCATCCAATCTTTCAGCCTGATCTCGTACTCTTTCGTACTCCTCTATGTCGACCATGCCGAGTTGGTGGTTTTCAATTTCTTCTTCCACAAGTTCCACTATCGGAATTGTTTCGGTATCGACATATACATATTGTATCTGCTCGTCGATGGTTATGTCCTCATCTGATGAGTATTCACTTATAACAGGTTCTGCCATTTTTCCAGTTTCAAGAGATCTATAGGTTACAAAGACATATTTCAGTATCCACAGTTATGTAGTCTCTATTGTCAATTCATAATCCAATCACAATGCACAGTAACATAAACAATAATAATAAACCAGACACATATGTCATATCATATAACTGGTCATAGTTAGTTCACAAGTTTTTATACAAAACAGGATGGATCTATCCTAGATATCCATCGGTCCAGAGACAAATCAAAGCATGACGGGTCTGTCTACACACCGTCGATCCAAATGATATACAAAACATGACAGGTCTGACTATACCTGTCGAACCAAAGTTTCAAGTCTAATACATAGTATATACAATCCTAAGTAGGCACATCCCGCCATACATAGGTCTAACGAAAGTACGATATAAATGATCCCACGGCTGTCCTCAACACAGCCATCACCACACAAGCACCAACCACAAACCCTGCAATCCTAACACGTCTCTCAAGTGTCCTCACACGAGCACGTGCGGACTCAGCTATCTCCTGGGCAGTAAACACATGGTTCAACAAAAAGTGATGATGCTCATGCATACCAGCCATGTCCCCATACAGACGGGAGATCTCATCCTGTACCTGTCCAAGGTGAGAACCCCTGCTAGAAGTAATACAGAACAATGTACGTATAACAGCAACTAATGTAGGGAGAGTCTGCTCTATCGGCTCTCCAGTGGTAGGCAGTGGTGCTGGGGGTCGTGAGGACTCTCCTGTCTCAAATGTGGAGGGAAAACCCTCTAATGACCTCCAGTGGCTCAACATAGGAGTCATCCACTCTAGATGAGCAAACCTGGGTGCCCTCTGTGGAGACTCAACAGACTCGTCCGCTGGTGCTAACGGACCAATAGGAAGATCTCGGACACACATCCTCGGTGTCCTCCTATACACAGGCCTGCGAGAAGTCTCAGCAGCCTGGTGGTGAATACCTGTAGTAGTAGGGATAACCTCATGTGCTGTCGGTGGTGGCACAATGTAAGCGTCACTAGTGTCATCTGACATGTCTCTCAAATGAACAGATGACTCATCCCCTACAGTGATCGCAGGACCCTCAAAAGTAGCCTCGGTCGGCTCCTCATCCGAAGCATAAACATGGTAAAGTGATTGACTAGACATACTGTGACAAGGGAAATTGTGTGTGGCGTGTCAGTCGTAGGTTAGATGTATGCAAACGTATGTATGTATGAATGCATGAATGTTCTAGCCAAGGCTATAGTCTAGGTCTCTAAGGTTTTCAGTCACCTAAAGACTTCTAGTTCGCTATAACCAATGGCTCTGATACCAAGTCTGTCACACCCCCAAAATCCATAATTGTGTTTATTTAATGTTTAGCGGAAGCAAGTTATAATTAGCGGAAGCATCTTGTATATATACAGTTTAACAGCGGGGGTGCTGACGTTACAATTGTGCATTCACTGTATCAGAGCATATGATCATACAGAACATAATATATTAAGGATGCCAGTTTAAACAGTTGTTACAAAAGTAGTACGACTAGGTAAGTCGTACAGTAATAACAGAGTTTAAAACATTTAAGTTTTTCAATACATATGTTAAGATAAGATTTCATGAGTATAACTGCAATGTCTGCAGTAATACAGAGGAAATCCTCAAAAGCTGTCCCAAAATATATGGCATCCTAAGTAGTCCAGGGTTGTCCATCCTGAATGCATGCGATTCTTACTTACGTAGCTAATTTCCTGTAAAACATAGAAAGAAAGTTGTCAACAAATATGTTGAGTGAATTCACAGGTTTTGTATAAATGTAAGGTATGTTAAACCATTTATGTTTAGATTATTAAATTGTTATTCAATAAATAAACGTTTGCAGGTTTTGCAATTTATAAGATTGTAGGGATAGTTACCCTAAAATATAGTTTTATGTGGGTTGTTACCCAAAATGTATATATGGTAGTTTACCATCATATAAATATAACCAGTAAGTATACCGGTATAAAACAGTTGTAGGATAAGTTCATCCTAAATAGTAAGTGGGAATGCTTAGACTTATAATCCCCTGAAAGGTGAGCTAAACCTCACAGGTTAAAGTAACGCGACCTAACCCTATAACCAAACCACAACCAGAACTTATGTTGTTTTCCTGAAGGACAATTAAGTATACGCTCCATCCACAGGAGGGTCGTCACGGCAATAGTACTATTCGTATACTCAGTGGCTAGAGTCACCTAGCTAATGGTTATAGTTTGCATGACATAAGGACTTTTCATGCATACATTGGGAGTCTGGGTCCGTACTAGGATATGTTGTCTAATTCCCAAAACAGTTGTGAAATATATCATTTCATGTCAAACAGTTGTATAAAGCAATAAAGCATTTATATAATTTACTGCATGTGTTTTGCATGCAGTTTCTATGTTTACACCCCTATTTTTAAAAGCATAAAACGTTTGCAAAGTAGGGGCTGTGAACTCACTGTAGTTTGCTCGGTGTGAATGCTAGCAGAAAACGGTGTCGCCCAAGGTATGTTAACCTATATACAATAAATGTATTAATATAAGTACATTTGATTTGTTTCTTCACTTATGTTAATAGTTTGTTTGTTTTGAAGAAATTGTAGATTTCTTAAGAATATAAGTTGTTAACTTTGTAGTGACATTGTGTCGAAATATTATTATTATTTCTTAAATCGTACACTTGTTAAGTGTACATACCAATATGTATTTGTCCATTTAACGGAAGGTCGTTTTGTTTTCATTTGTACATATACTTGTTATATGTATGTAAATATACTTGTTGCGTATTATTAAGTCGTACGTTTGTTAAACGTGAATTTATTTATATATATATGTAAATATATGATTGCAATTGTCACTTATTAAGAAAACACACGATTGTGAATATAGTTCTAAGTGTCGGTTTGTGTGTATATATATAACATATGTTTCTGTATATATATATATATTTATAATGTTATAGTACGTCGTATACGTATTTAAAAAGGTTACAAGTTTTATTTGTTATAAAATTTACTAATATATTTATTCCGTTTATAAATATATGTTATCGTTTTCACAAATTATCGTTTTTATAAATTTTATTTACGTTGTATCATTATAACATTTATCGTTCATTTTATAAATACTCGTTTTGTTAAATGTCTCGGTTCACATTTTACGTTTTAAACATTTTGTAGTTAGTTGGGCTCGGCTCAAAAACTAAACTTGATTACATAACCCGTTTGGCCCATTAGTAATAATGTAACTCATTTGGTCCGTAACTCGTTTATAAAATCAATTTATTTAACCCTTGGTCTAACCCAATACTTCGGCCCAAAAGTCGGTCCAGCCCAGTCCGTTTAGCCGTTCGGCTCACAGCCCAGCCGATCGGCTTGGGCCAGCCGATCGGTTTCACCTCTTCGGCCCAGGTCCAATTATCTAGTCCATTATTCAGTTCGGCCTATATACGTAGCCCATTAAGCAAATAACCCGGCCCAGTCCGCATAGCCCAGCCCACAGCCGTTCGGCTTTGGGCTCTCAGCCGATCGGTTTTGGTTAGCCGATCGGTTAGAGATTAGCCGATCGGCTTGTTGTTCCAGACAGCAGCTCTGTTTCGTTTCCAAATCGTTTTTACCTCAACACCAAATGTTTATATAAGTGTTATATGTCGTTTTTACAAGTTATTACGTTATTTTAACAAGTTTTAGTATAACGATTTTTGTTTTAAAGTTTTGGGTTTTATAAACTCATTTTCAAGATACATCAAGAATCAACAATTTGGTGTGTTATATGTTTAGATTATGATGTATAAACATGTTAGATGACGAAATTAAAGTAAATAAATCAAAGGTTTGTAGTTTTTCTTACAAAATGAAAATGGTGATGCTGGTGGACGGATGATGAAGATGATCGGATGATGATGGTGTTGCCTCTGCTTCTTGCTCCTGATGTTGTTGTTGTTATGAAGATTGAAGGAAAAGATGATGGATGATTGTGGAGTGGAGTGTGTGTGTGTTGAAGAAATCACAGAGAAAAGAGATCAAACGGAGGGAGTATTATTTAAAAAGAAAGCTTCCTGCATTATTGAAGTTAGGTGCCAAATTTTGGCACCTCAATTTCGAGTACGGGTATAATTTTAGCAATATAAAAATTAACAATTTATATTTTTCTTTTGTAGGTGTTCTCCTGGTTCGTTATTTATAATCAGAATAATGATGTTATCATTATTTTAAAATGTTGTACAAGTCTGTACATTTTACTGCGCGCAGTTAATTAAGCGCCAATTTTCAGTAAATTTAGGATTTCATATTTTGAAGTAATGTTCTAACTTCTTCCAAATGAACGAGAAAATTTGCATTTTTATGATTTGACGTCGTATGCGCGTCTTAGAATTATTTCTGTTCGTGTTATATTACGTTTTATGTTAAACGTATATTTAGACCTTTATATCTACATGTTATAGATATATAAATACTCGTAATTAATAATTATATTATTAATTATTTTTGTATCACGAAACTTTTGTCATTTATTTTTGTCGGGTTCGTTCTGATATATTTGTACGTAATTAATAATTACTTACGTATTACATTTTACTATTTGTTTAAAGTACGGCTTTCTAGGCTTACATCACAACAAAAAGTTTTGTTAAAACTTAACCAGGAAATTAGCGTAGTAATGCACATGCATATTATTTAATTAATACATAATTTGGAGAGTTGTCACAGTACTGGTGGCCGAGCATGAAAGCTGAGATTGCCACGTACGTCAGTAAATGCCTCACATGTTCTAAGGTTAAAGTCGAATATCAGAAACCCTCAGGCTTGCTCCAGCAACCGGAAATTCCTCAATGGAAATGGGAGCAAATCTCCATGGATTTCATCACTAAACTCCCGAAAACATCAAGTGGTTGCGATACTATATGGGTAATAGTTGATCGTCTAACCAAATCTGCTCACTTCATTGCTATGAAGGAAACCGACAAAATGGAACGTCTCACGCGAATCTATATGAAGGAGATCGTATCCCGACACGGCGTTCCAATCTCAATTATCTCTGATAGAGACAGCCGATTCACATCTAACTTTTGGCAATCATTGCAAAAGTCATTGGGTACTCGTTTAGATATGAGTACAGCCTATCATCCACAAACCGATGGCCAAAGTGAAAGGACTATTCAAACACTGGAAGATATGTTACGCGCCTGCGTAATTGACTTCGGTGCAAATTGGGAACATCATTTGCCATTGTGTGAATTCTCGTACAACAACAGCTACCACACCAGTATTGGAGCTACACCTTTTGAGGCACTGTACGGTCGTAAGTGCCGATCGCCTATCTGTTGGACCGAAGTTGGAGATAGTCAACTCACTGGTCCTGAAATCATTCATGAAACCACCGAAAAGATCGTTGGTATCCAGCAACGGCTGAAAGCCGCACGTGATCGTCAGAAGAGTTATGCTGACGTGAGACGAAAGCATCTCGAGTTCCAGGTTGGGGATCGAGTATTGCTCAAAGTATCACCTTGGAAAGGTGTCGTCCGTTTTGGTAAACGTGGGAAGTTAAACCCTAGATACATCGGACCTTTTGAGATCCTTGAAAGGATTGGTCCAGTCGCTTATCGATTGCAGCTACCTCCAGAGCTTAGTAGCGTGCATCCCACATTTCACATTTCTAATCTGAAGAAATGCCTGTCCGACGAGACACTCATCATCCCGCTCGAGGAAATTCAAATCGACGACAAACTTCATTTTGTCGAGACACCAGTGGAGGTCATGGACCGTGAGGTCAAACAGCTTAAGCAAAGTCGTATCCCAATTGTCAAGGTTCGGTGGAATTCGCGGCGTGGTCCGGAATTCACCAGGGAATGGGAAGACCAGATGCGACTCAAATATCCACATCTATTTTCAGACTCCACTCACACGCCAACTTCGAGTTAAATTTCGGGACGAAATTCTCTTAACAAGGGGAGAATGTGACAACCGTAAAAATTAGGACTAGTTTTTAGTTCCTAATCATTTAGAAATACGTGTAATTAGTTCTATGTATTAGGCTAATTGTATGTATCATTACGTGTATTTTATAAATATACGCATTTAAACGATTAAGTTTAATCGTGCATTATTATATCGGCCGAACTCCGATACACTTTCATACGGACGTTGGTGAAACTTTTTAATAAATAACATAAATCTATTTGATAATTAAATAGTAGTTATTTACATTATATTATTATGTATTAATAATATACGAAACAATGTACGTTTTGTTTAAAACGTAACCGACACGAATAAAACGCGCGCGTCCGACAAACGAATAAAGTTCAAGATATGTGTTCATAACTCCAAATAAAGTATTTTGATTAAATACTTCAATAAAAAATATCGAGAATTAAATCGTTACTTAAAACACAAACGATAAACGTTTAACGTATATATAAACGTCGAAACGAACGGGTAAACGAACACGAAGCTTAACGCAAATTGGGGAACAAGAAAATAACACACCACACCCCATAAGGGACCCACTAGAACCAGCCACATGAGGGAGTATGGTGCTCCATACTCCTTGTTGTTGCTTCTTTAACAATAAGTCACCAAACACCCACCCTCAATCATTCATCAACTACCATCTCTCTCTCTCTACTCTCTCTCCCTCCCTTATCCACGTTTTTGATCAGCCACAAGACAACCACCATCATCCACCACAAGCCACCATACTCATCTCCATCATCCACCATCGGTTTTCGAAGATTGAAGCAAGGAAACGGAGCACGGAAGCAAACCGAGTAGCATTGCCCCATCTTCACCTTTAGATCATCATTTCTTGTAAGAACACATCCTTTTATCTCTCTAGAAATACTTGCTTATTGATATATAACATGCTTAGTAGCTCATTTAACAATAAAATGTCCAAAAACAAAGCTTAAAATACGTTTTTGTAACACATATATGTTAACAGCTTTTCTGACCAGAAAAATGACCTCACTAAAACGACTATAACCTTCGGCAGAAACTATAACCTTCGGCAGAAACTATAACCTTCGGCAGAAACTATAACCTTCGGCAGAAACTATAACCTTCGGCAGAAACCTTAACCTTCGGTAGAAACTATTCGGCAGAAACCATAACTTTCGGCAGAAACCTATAACTAGCAGTTTTAACTATAACAATTTAAATACGATACAACAATCAAAGTATAATAATAATAGTTGAGATTATTATTACCAAAAACTCACCAACGGGCCGTACACATCTTTCAAAAACTCAAATCTAATCAGTTAAACCAAATCATTTGGACATTACTAGTTGGATGAACAACTAGCATAGATGATATGATAAGACATCTAATCATTTTAAAACCTTGCGCGTTTAATACGCCCGGCAGGTTCAATATCTAATCATTATCAAAACCTTGCGCGTCTAAGACGCCCTGCAGGTTCAGTCGTTGTAACGACATCAAATCATTGTGAATCATTATATTTGTTGGCTAACAATTCATCAGACTCAGGTGAGATCTCATAGCCCCTCTTTTACTGTTTTTACTTGTTTTAAACTGTTTTGGGGTGGGATACATGCTCAAACTATTTTATGGAAACCGTTTTTGAAAACATTTCTACATATTGGCATGAGTTGTTTTCAAAATCCTTTTAAAGTCCTCTGAAGCATAGTTATGTTAATATGGCTATAGCGTGAATGTTGGTGTATGGTACTATATAGCTATATGGTACCATATGGGATTGACAATCCCCGTCCGAGTTAGCAAGCACTAACCTGTCAAACGGACGCATTATCATTTGTTCAAACGTATGTTGATTAGGCATACGCATAGAGGCACCCTCGATCAGGCACTTGATTGTGATCCTGACCCCTCAGTTAAGCTCAGACTATGTGCTCATGTTAGTTGTATCAATCTTTACTTATTTGTTTAATTACAAATATTCATGTGATACCCATCAATCAATTATTTACATGCTTTGTAAATCGAATCATTAAATCTTGCGGTTCACAAATCATATATTATCATATCAAACCTGTGAGCTCACCAGCTTTATAGCTGACATTTTAGCATGTTATCTCAGGTACTCAGCAGTAAGTTGGACTGCCCATCAGGATACTGTAGCTCGAGTCGCATGCAATCATATAATCATCAAGAGATTTCCTTGCATTTCTATATTTTGTATAAATTAGATATGTATTAGAATCTCTCAAATATCTATGCGAACTCATCTTTTGTAAACCATATGTAGACTCTTACGTTAATCAATGTAATTGTAATACGACTCATGTAGTGGTCGTTCATTATGTATCTTATGTGCTTTGTGTATTGATTAGTAGCACCCCAATGTATGCTTCCGCGAACAGTAAATTTGGGGGTGTTACAATTATAGTTTCACTCACTTAGCGTTATGCTAACCCCACTACAGTCCTTCATGCAGGTTATAATAGATGGGACACATTGGGTTGGGCAGGAAGTTCTTGGAAATGATGGAATGTTTGACAGACGGATTACTCTGATGTTAGTCTAATAACCGAAGACATATTTTAAATTATATAACACCTAATTATTGAAATGTCAAGTATTTAGTTTGAAAAAGTTAATCTACATTATAGGGTAATGTAAAGCATGGTTACATGTTTGAATTATACGCTTCCGAATCACAATTATTATTATAATTGTTTATAGAAATGATGGGTGTTTTAGTTATATCCGGGTTAAGTATTTGAAAATGTATATAACTATGCGTTGACTTCTTTAGTGTGTACAAAACTAAATTGACCTCCATTGTATGTACTTAACTATTAATTTTGACCATTGTATGTATTTTTGTGACGTGTCAACTGTGTAGAAATGCCACTTGTCACCTTATATTTGACAACATGTCACAAAAATACATACAATGGTCGAAATTAATAGTTAAGTACATACAATGGAGGTCAATTTAGTTTTGTACACACTAAAGAAGTCAACGCATAGTTATATACATTTTCAAACACTTAACCCTCTATAATTCACTACTACAAATGTCTAATCATGTTATTTAAGTTTTTGGAGTAGGACTTTAGAGTATATGGTCGGAAATGATTTTGTTTTAGAGATATAATGATACTCGAGTTAGAAAAATGTAGATGGTTGGAGACGGCCTTAATCTAAGTGTCGACTTTCTGTTCAAAATAAGTTTCAACTTTCTATTCAAACCAATTAGAAGAGATTTAAGTGGTTGAAAATATGGAAGAATATTATAATTAGTAGAATTATTAAAATCGTGTCCATTTTCAAAATGAACTTAAGTAGAACGGAGAGCATATAATTAATGTATTTTACTAAAATCCCATCCGTATTTCTAGTGAGCACTCTTGGAACAGAGATAAATAGTCTCATACGGTAATCCCGTAAATTATGGGGTCATACGGTGGTCTTAAGTCTTAAACTAAATCCCACTTGTCCCTCATTTCACGTGTCCCCCCAAACCCAATAATCCGATTTACTGACCACACACAACAAGAATCCCTGTTCTCTCGTCTTCCCACCGTTAGATCACACCCTCCCAAACTCATCCAACGGTTACCACCATTCCATCTTGGGGATCTCAAACCATTTCACATTTCATTTCACATCATATCTTAAAAGTCATCACTAAAAACCATGTCACTCTCCCCCTTCTTCACCTGAGTCTGAGATAACTTGAGCTTTCACTAGCTGAAAACCAAAATTATTTATATCTAAAATATCAATCATTACAATCTTTTCTTATATACTACGTATATATAAATCTATATCTATTTCTTTTCTATGCATATATATAACTAATAATTATTATACTTAAACTCAATAAAGTTCAAAACTTTAACACAATTCTTTCAAAGAAAAAACATGGGTTTTACAATGGGTTTGAATCTACTACTATTACTAGCTATGGTTGCTACCAATATCCTTTCCCTCTACCACCTATCAACCACCATGATCTCTAGACCACCACCAAACCCTTACAACCCACCTGTTCCTGATCACCTTCTCCGCCAACTTCATACCATACGCGCCACCATCAACCACCTCACGCGCCTCCAACCCAACCCCACCCTCACCACCACCCCCTCCGCCGCCGTCCCGTCCGACCTCCTTCTTTACACCCAACTCTCCCCCATCGCCTCCGCCTGCCGCCACCACCCGGACCTCCTCCACCAATACATGAATTACACCCCTTTCTCCGTCTGCCCACCGTCGTCTTCCGCCGCAGCAGAGCCCTTAATCCTCCGTGGATGCCACCCTCTCCCTCGCCGGAGATGCTTTTCACCGACACCCACTAAACTCCCATCTTCACTTCCGGCAAACCCATTTTCTCCGGTACCGGCAAATCAAATCTTTTGGAATAATTACAAGTGTAAAAGCTTTGACTGTTATAACCCAGATCTGGGTTTTGATTTAAATAAAGAAAAGTTGAAATTTTTATCTTATAAAACTGATCTTGATCTACCCATTTCTCAATTACTTGAAATTACTAAAAAGTCAAAAAGTGTCATCAGGTTAGCTTTAGATATTGGTGGTGGTACAGGTACTTTTGCTGCACAAATGAAGGTACAAAATGTGACAGTTATAACAACTACAATGAGTATTGGTGCACCATATAATGAAGAGGTTGCACTCAGGGGATTAGTGCCATTACATGTACCACTACAACAAAGATTACCAGTATTTGATGGTGTTTTGGATCTTGTAAGATGTGGGCATGCTGTAAACAGATGGATACCAGTGCAAGCAATGGAATTTATGCTTTATGATGTGGATAGAGTGTTAAGGGGTGGTGGGTTTTTTTGGATTGATCATTTCTTTAGTAAAAGTACGGATCTTGATAAGGTTTATGGGCCATTAATTGGGAAATTAGGGTATAAGAAGTTGAAATGGGCAGTTGGGAAGAAGACAGATTCAAGTGGTGTTAAGAATGGTGAGGTTTATTTGACTGCCCTTTTGCAAAAACCAGTTTCAAGAACCTCATCATGATGTTGATGATGGGGAGGTTTCTTTCTTCTTAGCTCTCTTGAGGTACTGGTTATGAAAGATATTGTTGTTGATATTGTTTGCATATTGTGAATTATCTGATCTTTTGATGGTTTCATAAGCTTGATATTTCATAGTTTGTTAACAGTTAAAAGAAATCTGAAATTTTGTTAAGGGTTGAAAAAGTTGTAAATTGGAAATTAGGAACTACGATTTGGGTTTTAGTGAATTATGATAATGAGTTGAGTTGGTATAAAATTTCTTAGTTGCATTTGAGTTCAAAATGGTGTTCTTTTTGTGATGGTTGACCTTGTTATATGTGATCTTCTTATCCACTTCTCTTTTTTTCTACATTTCAATGAAATTTTTGCAAATTGATACTAGTTTTCTAGATCTAAACGACTTAATCATCTTCATCATATCTATCATTTCTTTCATCCAAATTCTTTTCTTATGTTCTATGTTTTTCGTTTGGACGGCTGTACCTTAATCTCTCTTTGCACACTCGTGGAGGTTTAGAATTCAATTAGGAATACCCATTGATTCGCCTTCGTATATTTTTAATTACGATGCACAAGTATTAATTCAAACATTGCATTTCGATTGAGCAATGTGAAGTCATGTATTCAAACTGACAAACAACATTTGTTTGTTTTGGTTTTTATAACAGGTGCCAGATGCCAAGCTCAAATCACCTAATAAGGAGGTAATTAATTTCTCTAAAGGAAAACCAGTTCGGTTGATTTATGTTAGCATCAAATCCATGGCCACTTCTTGGTGTCTTTATGCATCAATGTTATTGTTATAGTTTATGGGCCTTAAACAAAAGATCAACAAAATACCTACATTCTTGTAGTACAGAGTTTACACGTAAGCAAGCATTCATGTTTTGAGTTTTGCTGAACAGATCATTCTCTTTTGATACATGTAGGTTCTGCACTTGTGCATGGAACATATTGTTTGATAATTTGTCTAAATAGTAGAATTACTGTATCAATTTTTTAAATGTCTGAGTGATATGAACTGATAGAACTGATTAGCATATCCAAGGTTTGGTGCAGTGCTATGATAATACTTGGAACAATTGTAATATTTGAGGGTAAAGGTTAATATTGGTGCACCGTCCAACCTTGTAGCTAGTAAACCTTGTGTACGGGATGATGATGGTGGTAGTAGCGGTGGTTTAAAGGAGTGATGAATAGATTAGAGTGTTTGTGTGTCTTTTAAGGTGTGTAGTATGTGCTTTGTGTAGAGTGAAAACGCATAAACAAATGAGGTTTTCTTGGTTCAGGTAAATTGGGGAGGCCGGGAGGGTGAGTCGGTGAGTCATTTCGTGTATAGTATTATTTTATTGTAATAAAAGAGGGGATGAGGTGTTTGGTTATAGAAGAGTTTTTAGAGATTGACCAGCATTTAAAACTCGAACCACATTGCTCTAACCAAATTTGTTTTTATACTAGTACAGTAGTACTAGTATAGATAAGTAGTGCGTGACTCACCGATTCACCATTTTCTTACTCAAGTTGTCAAGTGATATTTGCTTACAAGCATTCAATTTATGTTTCGACTAGAGGTGGCAATTTAAGACCCATGGGTCTTGTTGGGTTTTTTTAATTTTTATAGATGGATCTAGTTGGATAATTAAAAAAATGCTCAAGTATATCATTATTACTCATTATGACCCAATAGATAATAATGATATACTTGGGTCTTATTTTAATTACCCAATTAGACCCATCTATAGAAATTAGAAAAACCCAACTAGACCCATGGGTCTTAAATTGCCACCTCTAGTTTCGACGATGAGTGATTCGATATGTGAATGTGAAATTCAACATTGTAAACCATTTTGGGAGGAAGTGATTCAATGTGAGACACGGTGTGGACTCGCTAGTTAATTTGTTGATCATACTATAATTTACCCTCTTATCATTTGTAAGTTTGCCCTCAAAAGTCAAACTTTCTTCAAGTTTTATAGAGTTGATAATGGTATGAACACTTAACTTTCCGTTTTTTAGCCGATTAACCCTTCCAAGTTTTATATGTGTTTCCATTATATAAAGTCTAAAAAACGCATGCATAATGCATTTACATTTAGACCAACACAGAAGTTAACTAGGTATTAGACTATTAGTAGACATAGAGATGACAAATTATATTACAATTAAACAAATATGAACATGAACATTCCAATTAAAGTGTCTTAAGTAAATATGAACATGAACATTCCTTGATGTATATCCTATCAAAATCAAAAAAGTTTATAGATGATAAAGATAAATTTTATTGGAAGTGTAATGATTGTAAATTTTTTAAACTATATGCTTTTTCAAAGTAGACATTTTGATTGTGACGGATGGAGTATAGACAATCTTATATGATATTCATATTATACGCATTTTCTAAGATATTAAAGATCTAAATGAGGAACTATCAACAAAACACAAGACATTGAATACGTTTTTATTTGTATCCAAACTATATACTTTTGTGAAGCATCCGAACTCTATATTATATGTATCATTGATCTTATCTTTGAACGGCGGGAATGACTAAAAAAAACTAGTAAGAAGATAGGAGCAATACTATAAAATATTGAAGGCAGATGAATTTGGATTACAAGCTCAATCTATCCAATGAACATTGAAATTTAGCACTACCACATCTTGTCGAGATCCAAAGGAAATAAAGAAGTTTGCCATCGTCTCCAAGCATGTCCTATCCGGCTTTTTGTTGAGTTAAATATGGCTTCGTTTCTATACTTCCATGTTCATCCAAATGGTAGCCCGAACCACCGTATCCAAATATTTGTTCAAATTATCATGCATTATGGCTCGTTTCAATACGTTGAATATATCCACCGAGTTGGTGAGGTGAGGAATTAGCAAACTCCACCAACGAAAAATAATGTCCCACAACAGTTTTGCTACATGACACTCGAGAAAAATATTTCACCACAACAATTTTGTATCATTAATGTGTGTTCATGATATAAGAAATGCAAATGTTTCACCATATATGCATTCGATTCGATGTTATTAACATAAAATGTGGTGAATCCCACCTAATTACTGTGTATTCGATATTATAATGCTCAAAAGGTGACGATAAAACCAAAACAAAGGAAAATAGCTCTAATATAATATATATATATATATTTAAATGTACATGTAAACCTATAAACTTACTTCACGTTAACACGAAGGGTATAGTGATTTGTATAGTATTACATTTAACTATGCACCATTAATTATGTTTTAAAATGTTATAAAGTACGATAGTGTGATGCACGATTAGTGTGTATTACTAAAATGCAGTGGTGCATGAATCGGCAGCGGAGCTAAACATTTAAAATGGAGGGAGTAGAAAGTATTTATTTTGATGGGACAAAATTTTAAAAATTTATTAATAACCTTTTAACTTTCTTTTTTTAAATGTATTTTCAAATTTCTCGGTGGCCGGCTGCCCTTGTAGATCCGACCCTCCAAATCGCCACCCAACTAATCAGATAAAAAACTGTCACATAATTAACATAATTCAGGATCATGTAAAATCAAATCTCGTGATGAAACCTTGAAGAGCATAGCTTCGTTCCACAAGTGGTACAAACTACAAAGGTATATCAAGGTCGTCAAAACTAACAGTAAAATACTTATTTATTTCTATTTGGCGAAATAAATATATATTGATATAGAGCTTGAATTACAATCGAGATGTGAACAGTAACTTTCCGATCTATGCATTACAATAATAAAACCTTTTAACTTTAAAATCTAAAAGACAAAAGTTCAATATTTATGTGTTGAAGAGCCGAAATAGAAACTTTAAAATCTAAAAAAGACGAGTTCTAAATACACCATATAACACCATCCCTCTTACTAAATACAGCTACATATTCATATCCTCATGTAAAAAGAAAACCATCGAAGACTAAACCCTCAAAACTTTCAGACAAACAACAAGGAACACAAAAACACGACAAGTTCGTCAAACATCAACGTCGTCCTGAATAACCATTTTCTATACCTGCTTCAAAAGAGTCTGGGAGTGCACTTATTGTGTACAAATCAGAGGGACATGTGGGTATCACTAAATTCATCTTGCCGTCTGCCTAATCTTGATCATTCGTTTCAGCGTTGCTAGCCAGAAGCTGCACTCGTCCCAGTCACTTGTCGTCAGATCAACCTGCAACAACAACCAAGGATTTCAATTTTATCCATTTATACATCTGTTTACTAGAAATTTCTCCTTGGCAACAACTACTAGTGGCAAAACGGGCAGGTTTCGTAATGGATCACAGTGAGTCGTGTTACACATATAATACAACACATGATCATAAGATTGGCAACTTTAGTAAGTAGTAACCGTGTTCAAGTTCCCCCTCCATATAGGCCATACAAACTTTGGCCTCCCAAAAAATGGATGTTGCCCCTAAGGAACTGATAGCACCTAGAGGGATTCAAAACTGATCTGATGTTATCTGAATAGCGGTGGCAAGATGGTGGATTGGGCGGGTTGGGAAACAGTTCAAAACAATCTTTCGTATGGGTATGAACAGACCGAGTCAGGTTAAGTTGACCGCAAGTCGTTTCTTAATCATCTTTTAGATGTCATATATAAATAATGTGCCAATGGTAACTAAATTTTAAACTTACTACAAAAAGGAAGTCTAAACCTTAGAATAAAAAAGTTTTAAGGCACTGAAAATAGACTTTCAGTGACTTCAACCCTTTAGATCCATTTGACCCGTTCCTCTTCAGCTAAAAGAACTTATTTTGACCCGTTTAAGATAAAACACAACCGGTTCATAACGAGTTCAAACTGCCACCTCCACTCCATATATAAACGGCAGCCCAAAACAATACAGCTGAGCATCAGCTGGGGATTATTTGCTTTTTTAGTTGGATGATGTTTGCTAGTTACCTGGATTTTAAGGGCAGTAGGGAAATCACCACGATCCAATGCTAGACACAGCTGCACAAGCTTTTCAGAAGCATTTTTGGATATATCACCACTGTTTAGTTTCACAAACAATGCACCCAACTTCTTTGAGTTGTCATCAATCTCTCGCTTTTTAGCTGGAACAGCATGCGAACCCCCCATAGCTTCTGATGTTTCCGTAAAAAGTCTCGTCAGAGTGCTAATAACTGGCCTTTGATGTGCTGCAAACACATGTTACATGGTTTTTTATTAACCTTACCAAGAGTTCAAGTTCAAAATATATGATCCAAGCAAGTCTCATATCTAAATGTTTATTATTCACAGAAAAAAAAAAGCATGTATAATATGAAACACATATAATATATAGTCAAGGTAGAAAATCGAATAGTGGCATTACCAGGTACATTGGACACATCAGCTGTCTGTACTGTTGGTGGGGGAGCAGGAGGTGCAGCCGGAGGTGAAGGACTAGGTGGTTGAGCTTGACCTGAAGTAGATCTTTGCAGTCCGCTATTACTCACAGGCATGAATCCCCTCATCTGTGGTGTGGGTCCCACATCCTGCGACATCTTCGGTCCATGAGTAGGAACCACTGGAGATGGAACAGGACGAAGTGAACCAGCGCCCGGAGGTCCAACTTGGTAATTAGAATTAGCATTCACCTGCGACTGGTACACGAAATCATTTTTTAGCAGCAGGTACCTTACATTTTGCTAGTAAAATACCCGATCAGTTAAGGTGGCAAAATTGAGCAGGTCAAAAGAAATTAATTTTGAGTTGGCTGGGTTGACCCAAAAAATACTGCTTGCCCAATTTTTTAGTTAATTATAAATTAGTGTCTAATATGATTACGAAATTTACATTACTTCAACGATAATCTAACATTCATGAATAAAATGATTTATACATTAGAAATGTACTTGGAATCTGGGCCACTTGACCTGTTGTTCCCTTTTCGGATTACCCGTCTAACCCCGTTGAAGATGAAACATTACCCAAATCGACCCATTCATAAGTATATGGGCCGAAATTTCCACATCTACCAAACATTACATAAAATGTGTTGTATTTACTTACAGGATACAACTGAGAACCCAAGCTAGGGGCCTGTTGGTATTGGTCAGCATTTCTCATAATTGGAGGGGTACTAGGAACAAATACTTTTGGAGCAGGTTGAGTTGGTGCTTGTGGAGTGAAGCCCACCTAAGAGAATGCAAGTGAATACTTGTCATAATAGTTAGGCAAAAGTTATAGGCACACTATTTAGAGTAAAAGTGTCAGGGATAATAATGTGTGACTAAATATTATGCTGGCAAATAACCTCCCGTACTTGCACTTTTATACTTCAATAATTCACATACCGCTGGAACGTGAGCTGGAGGAGCCGGTACGAATGTGGTAGGCTGTTGCTGTTGGTACTGTAAACCGTACGAGGGACCTGGTGCTTGTTGATAATTTTGACGAGAATAAGCAGAATCATCCTGAAGAATAGCAATACAAATCAATATAAGTAAACAAGCACATATAAATGACAAATTACCCCCTTCCTTTCCCATGCTGTTATAACTACACTAAGAGGCAGTGAGGACCCATTTACTAATTAATGGGTCTAGTCGTGTTATGTTCCATCTCTAATGTTTTGATAAACTAAGAAAGTGGGTCAAATAAGTTAGAAGTCACCCAAAGTAAAATTTTGGTACATATAAATCAATCTATTGAAAGAAAAAGAAAAAAAACTAATATAAAAGGAAAGGAATATTGTTTCACGTCAACAATTCACTCATTTTAATGCAACTCCGTTTGGACCTCCTACCCAACCCACCCATTTTGCCCCCTCTAACTGTATGTTTGCCACTAGCAGTATGCCTATTCCCCTTTGCTGCAGCACTATTATAGCATGTTGTTTGACCAATACATAGATCAACACCATTCATCAAAGATTCTGGCTGTACAAAAAAAAATGTGTGAATGTATTAAAGATAGTGGAGTACATAAACACCTGATAATAGTTACGAGAAGGCTCAACGACTGAATTCCGTTGGTTCACACCGTATGCAGATGCTACTGGTAACTGAGAGTTTCCAGAATCCATAGACCCAGTTGTCTCTTTCTCTACAAGGATTCAGACAAGATCAGCAGCGAGGGATTACATACTCACTTAGTGGTGGTGTCTATATAGTATTTGTTAAACAGCGCCTAGATATATAGAGCACGTGATGGAAAAAGGTGATAATATTATAAACCTCCGAAAGATTATAAGAAACCTGAAATATTAACATGTCAAAGGTCTCTCATTCAAAATGTTAATATAGTTATGTACATATCAGCCCATGGGCCACTAGAGCTTGATTTAAGTTTGTATGCATCTCTATATATACCTCCATTGGAACATGTACATTCAATTTACAAGAATTCAATTTACTTTGTCTTGTCTCGAATTACACAAAATAAAAAACTGCAACCCAACACTGGCAATGTTTTATGTTATGTTTAAAAGTTGACTAATGGGTAAGAACTGGTTGTTTATTATTATCATGGATCTTGTGGACCATAAAGATTTCCAAAAGAGCCAGTTTATTCAACTGTCATACTGTATTTTAAGTATTAAGTACTCTCTCTCACTCTCTCTTTGTGTGAAAGAAAAAGAACAGGGACTACTCCGAAAGAATATATTATCTAGGAACAATAACGTAGCACCAGAATCACGTGTACCTGGCTCAGCTGAAAGGGCTATCCGATCTCGCAATATTAACAGTTCAGGAGACGAGTCATCAGTGCCCATTAATTTCAGATATTCCATAGCTGTTGTTAAAAGTCCTTGACTTGCAAGGATTTCAGCATATTTTTCAACGAGTTTGCATAAAGAAGCACTGAATCTCTTCTGTCCAGTTGCTAAAGCAAGGACCACAGTTTTCTCCATTAAATCCTAAAATCGCAATAAGATTAGAGTCAATCAGTTACCAAAAAGAGACTAAGCTTTCTACATGATGCTTACCTGAAGAAGTTCAACATATGATTTTCCCTCATGCTCAGTAGTAACATTCTTTGACCAGATTTCCACTGTTCTATCAATATTTCCAGCACATATATAACATAGGGTTGCAGCTAGTGTATTACCAGAAGCCAAAAGTCTAGAAGCAAGGGTATCACATAGTAAAGTCCAATCCTCCCTCTGTGCAAACTGTCATACAAGCATCAATAATGAACACAAACAACTGCGGAAAATTATATTTGTTTTCTATAGCACTTTAATAATGATAATAATAAATGATAATAACCATATAAGCATAATTAGAGAACTTACAGTGCAGAGAAGAGCAAGTGTTTCCTTCCATGATTTTAAGGGTCTAGTATTTACAAGGCTAACAAGGTCATTATTCACCATTGCAGCAACAACCTGTAGGTCAACAGAGAAAAATTTGCTAAACTGGGCCACTAAACAACACAGGCTGTCATCAGACCAGAAAATATGAAGAACGTATATAACAAAAAGTTAGAAGTAGATTGCACCTTAAGGTAAGGAGAACTAAACTTTCTAAGGTATTGATCACGCGTGCTCTCCCACAAAGAAGCACCACCAACTTGTGCAATAACTAAAGCATCTGCCATCTTATTTGCAGCTATGCATTGCGCAACAGCTCCCTTGTAATCTCCAACAACCAAAGCACGCTGAACAGCATCATCAAATGAAGGGTCAGAAACGCCATCTACTAAATCGCTTTCTTTTGTTGGTTCTTCCACACCTTCAATACTAAAGTTGTTGACCGATGTTGACGGAGGCGTGTCAGTTTTAGGGCTTGGAAGATTGTTAAAGAAATCTTCCCCATTATCAGTGGGTGACATAAGGTTGCCCCCCAGAAATTCTTCTTTTCCCACTTCACTCTCTTTAAGATTGAGAGAATTCGTATCATGAGAAAGATCTTCTATCGATTCATTTGCTTCTGCTGGTAAACTAAAGCCAAGGTGGTTTAGAAGCTTTGTTCTTGCTGTTCCATCATCTTCAAACATAACCATCAAGAATCCCCAAGTTTCTCTGTCATCTTCAGACCTGCTCTAACAAGTAGCTTCAGAATAATTGTGGTAGGATAACAGATGCAGTCTATTAAATCAAACAGAGACGTACTCAGATTCTTGATATTTTTGGTCACATAGAAGCCTTAGTGAGGCTCGATCTCCACTCTTCATTGCAGCTTCAAACTCAGATGAGGTACTCACTAAGTTGAGTTCGGTAACCAAGTCCCGCACATTAACCTGCAACAGAAAAATCATAAAGATAATCGATAATAAGTTTAAGAATGAAAATGAGTGTAAAAGCCGCAACTAATACCTCTGAACGTCCAGATGATGAACCAGTAGAGTGAAATGAAACAAGCTTGCCACCAAAACCAAAAGTGACACCAGCTTTGCGCTGGTACCATTTTGGGGCTTTTAAAGGTGCTGCACAAACCACGTAAAAATATAAACAATAACCAAACTATATCTATATAGAGAAAATGAAATTTTAATAAACACAAGAGCTCTAAAACGCATCACATGTACAGAGCAAGACATGAGTACCTAATTTACCTTTAACATTTACAATCAAACTACAAACGGGAGGGGTAACCCCCTCATATATTTAATCCAGCCGAGATATGTTGTATCAATTTAGACAAATACTGAACTATTTAAAAGTTCAAAAAATATTTTGAATAGATCATAGAAATTTATTACAATTATGGGTGCGAGAACCATAATACATTTAGAAATACACAAAATATTTCAACTGCACACTAGACCATTAATTAATACAGCAACTTATCTAAAAGAAATGATTTAATACTCCGTATGATATTACCAAACAACAGACATATTTATTACAGAGTATCAAATCATCAAATAGTAAACAAAAAGTAACGACCAAAAAAAACCTTCAACACCAAAGAGGTCCGAGTTTTTTCCCCCCTCGAACAGCCCAAATAGGTAAGACGGTAAGGGTACGTTTTAGAAAATAAAAATAGAGATTACCTGAGACAATGTAACTCTCACCAACACCATATCGAGCACAAGCCTGTCGAAGAAGCATATATAAGCTTAAATGACAATCAAGTAGATACAATGAATATGATTTCTAACTATTAACAGCAGCTTGATGTGTATGCTCTTACTAGTGGATACAGAAATATATCAATTTTACACAACGTGTAATAATGTCTATAGCCGGGTGACAACATAGTAAAAATGTACAGCCTTATTCCTACCAGAACCTATACAGAGATAAACATGCCCGGACAAGACATTGGTCAGCATCTTTTGGTCAGTTTCAGTGTTGTAAAAGTCGGCCGACTTGGCTGACTAGTCGCCGTCTAGTCGGAATCTGTGAGGGTCATGACTCGCCCACTAGCAAATCGCTCAAATAGGTCTGGTCAACGGTCAAAGCCGGGTCAAAGCGGTCAAAGCCGGGTTAAAAGCGGTCTGGGTCGGAATTTTGGGTCAAAGTCGGGATGGTTTTCCGGCAAGAAGAGATGTAAACGAGTGATGTTGAAGATGAGAGGAGAGAGAAAACAGAAAAAGTAATAAAAATTAGACAGTAATCTTCTTTTGTCTTCTTTCTTAAGAAAAGTAAAAAAATTTACATATTACTCCTTACACTTCATGTTATATTACATATATTTCCAATTACTTTTCTCAATATTACAAATAAAATGGGTATTATTTAGATATAATATACAACTTTGTTATTATTTAGAGATGTTTATGTTTATGGTTCTATCTATTCACATATAATTTTGATATTTATTATTTAAATGTAAAAGTCAACGGAAGTCAAAATCCGACTAGTCCCCGACTTAGCCGACTAGTCCTCGCGAGGTCCCGACCGACTCGACCCCGACTTCCGACTTTTACAACCTTGGTCAGTTTATACAATGATGGAATGCCATTCATGTAGAGCTTATAAAACAATATTTTACTTATTACAATGAAATGAGTCGATGTTATAAGCATATCCGAAGCAGCAACGAAATGAAAGGACACAGATAGGTGCAACTTAGCGAACCTCAATATTATAAAGACCAATTTTTCCGTCAAAAGAAGATGCTGATATAACCCCTGGTATCTTTGGGTACCAGTGCACATCGAAGTTCCAATTGGTTCCAGCTGGAAGTTCAGAGACAATCTGCACATGTTTTCATCAGGTAGCCCGGATATTATTGAAACCAAAAGAATAAATAAGTATAAAATGTTCGAAGAACAAAGTTTCAAACAGCTAACAATGTTATTGACAGACCTCTGCCGAATTAGTGTCCCAGCAGATAGTGCGGTTATCTTTGCCACAGGTAAGCAAATATGAGCTATCATTGGGGCACCAGGACATTGCAACAACACCTGATACAGTGATACATATGTTGGTTAGGATAATATGTACATAAAATAGCAAAAAAAGTTTCATCGGGACATCTATATAAATAGATATCCAAAAATCAAAACTACTAAAACTTCCATCAGCGAGTATTGTGTCTACGATTTAACATGATATCAAAAAGTATAAGAACCATTAGTACACAATCTAACCCACATATAACCCTTAAAATGGTCACATAGAAGACACAAAAATCAGAGAGGAACGTTGCAAAATCAAATTCTAGCTCCAATACAGACCAATTTGCCAAAACTGTGATTTCCATACAGTCAGAGAACGCAAAAGCAATAACAGCAAAACTTTTACGAACCATCATTGTCAACAATTACTAAGGTAACCTAGGACAGAGTGAAAGGGGCAAAAGAAAAGGTGTAAATTATTACTCGTTTACTCCAACTTATCTATGTTACGCTTATTACAAATTAATTTAAAAAATGACATCATTTTCAGCTATATATAAACTAATAAATGATTCATCATACCTTTAGTGTGACCTACCAACTCCCGCAGAGGAGACATTGTGTTCCTCATGTCCCATATCTGAATGACAATGTTGGTAAGTTACATGAATAAAATACTGTATAAAGATAAGATATAGAAATAAACAAATCAGTACCCTCAAAGAAGGTGAACTATCATCATCAGAAGCAACGATAAGTTGTGTGGCAAAATCTGGATGCCACTGCAAGACAGAGCACCTTCTTCTAACTGAATCTGAGAAACTGAAAATTTTCTTACGAAATGGGTTAACAGTTCAGCTACATCAAACAGTCAGAGAACCAGATTCCAGAAGTTCACCTTATAATGGGTTTTTGCTTCCTCAGGTCCCAAACCACTAAAGAAAGACACAAAATGTACCATCAGTTTTCTTAACTATATTATATTAAAACTATGCTCGATTTCAATTCATACCAGTTGTTCCATTAATTGAAGTGGATGCCAAGATAGGTTGAACCTTCTTATTCCATGATAAGAATGATATTTCGCCCTGAGTAGCAGATCCGCTGCCCTGCAGAGAGACGTTTATCACTCTAAAACTTTAATATAAATACACAGCTGTGGCTTTGGAATTAACATTTCCGACAAGTTACTGAACATTTATAATTACTAAAATTAAACAGAAACAACATTAGATTGGTAAACGAGCATAAACAACAAGAAACATCTTGGATATATCCCCTCTTGAACGAAATACTGAAGCTAACGTTGCTGATAGTATAAATAAAATATCATCTTCAAAACAAATTTGGATTTCTACCTCTAACGTGAGAGGTACTCCATCTTATAGAAATTGTAACAGTTATCTGTACATGTTACCATTACATGCTAGAAAATCTTTTATATACATATACATATAGATGAGACAAGGTAGGGAAGAGCAATAGTTGACTGTACATGTTAACAAAAAAATTACATACATATGCATAAGCATATATATAGACAAGATCGGATAATGATAGGGAAAAGAAAAACCCTAATGTGAGGTAAAACCGTAAAAGGTTGTTCATTTGGTGACTCAATAATATCTTACCTTGAGAGGCGGAAAATGTGTCGGCTCTGTTGGCTTAGCAATATCCCATATACATATATCACCTTCTTCGGCACCAGAAGCAAGATGATTAGGTGAAAGAGAACTAAATTCCAATCCACGAACCTGAAATTTTTTTATTAAACACAGCCATGAAATTTCTTCGTTAAATGCAAAGTGCAAAAGAGCCACCTATAGGCTATTACATTCCAAAGCCACCAAACCAACTTACAGGCCCTTTGTGTCTTGATAGGTTTTGAACAAGAGAGCTTTCACTTTCCTCTGGGCTACAGTAAATAAAAGTAGAAACTAATAAGGATTTTACATACTAATTTCCTTAACATCATGAATATTGAAAAGCATGATAAACTATAACGCCATTCCTGATTTGCATAGCATTTGCTTTCTGATGCATCTATGTGTCAAGTAATTTAAATTGTTATACAGCATTTCAGTATACCAAAACATCAATTAAAACCCTAGAATGATGAGAGGGACGAGATGATGTGTTTCACATATTTGGTAGCTTCCTAAATAACATAAAATACTTAGCACAAATGTCTACACTTCCAGAAAACAATAAAAAAGACCATAAAACAAACTTGCAATACGTAACTAGCCCCAATGAACATCATATGAGTATTCAGTAGTCCAATCCATTAGACAACTGCCAACGCATATTAAATGCTAAGATCAACTATAAGCCAATAGATAGATAGAAAAAAAATTCTCCTATGGTTGAATAAAAGCCTGCAATAGTAGTCGTTGAATTACCACTGACAGTCAAAAACCAATTTTAACATCACATAAACTGTACTGAAAACGAAAAATTTGTAAACGCCTACTGAAAAGGTTTTACCTCCTAACCACACGAAATACAATATACATTGGCACAGATCAAAGATCCTCATTCTCTCACTACGTTTATACAATGAAAATCTAACATCATTACTAACAGAAATTTTTCACGAGACAGAGAATCATGCTTGTAGGTCAAATATATGTTAACTTCTGGTGCCAAGTGAGAGAATATTATAAAAAAAAAAAAAAATGATCCCAAGTTTGCTCTAAAATGTAACCAGACTATTCAGCGTTGTCAAGTAATAACAAATTTCAATCTTGGCCACCATATAAATATCATATCAAGTGTCTCAGATTTGTATAAGCGCGCCAAAACGTGCAACACAATTGAATGCTTACCCGTTTTGGTCAGTGATTCAATCTAACCTAAGCCATCCATTTGCCACATATTTCAGAAAACAAATTTTACATGCTTCTAACACTAAGCATCCCGTTCTCTTATCTTACCGTGGAGATGGAGATCATTGATATAATTTTACAAACCTATTTCTCTTTTTGAACACAAAAGGTAACTATGAACCTCAGAAACATCCAAAATAATATGCAGCAATGAAGCACACCAACACCGGAGCAATAGTGCTCACCCTAATGAAGCAGCATCTGTTTTCTCCTTTCAGTCATATACTCAAACAATACTATACCGAGCTCACAAAACATACAGCATAACAGCTATACAAAATTCCATGCCAACATGCACAAGCATAATACCCCAAAAATAAAGACAAAATATAATTTATTCAATTTTACCAAATTCTTAACAATTGCCACACGTAAATATGCACATAATTATTATACGAACTGTAAGAACAAATTTGGACCAATAACTGCAAAAGAGCAGTTAGCAGTTAGCAGTTGGATCCATATGCATCTAAATATACATGTATATATGCATATATATAACAAAGAGTAGTAAAGTACCTAATAAGTAGCCTAGGGTTCCAGATACCAATGTTGCCATCAACAAGACCACCAGCAATAAGACCAAGTGAGAATTCTTGTGAACCAGAAGACGGTGATTTCCCCCAAGATAACCGATTAAACGGTTCGGAACTAGGTACAGCACCGACTAACGGAAGGTTGCGATCATCGGATTGAAAATCGAGTTGAAAGATTTCGAGATTGGCGGAAGAACTAAACGACATATCAACGGCTCCGGCCATAGTTCCGGCGGCAAGGTACGGCGCGTCGGGGGCAAACGCCACCGACGCCGATCTAATTACTTCTTTAATACAAGGCGATGTAATTGTATCCATTTTGATTGGTGTGTAAATGAATTGTTGATCTGAGATATAAGGGTTAGGGCTTGTGATCTGAAACAAGAAAGCGTAATTTTGGTGATGAGAGAGATGCAAATTAAATTACTTTTTTTATTTACTTTATTACACACAAAAAAAATAATTATCGGTTAATTTAAGTTTGGTTGTAATAACGTGCGAGTGTTGTTGTTAAGATTATTAATTTTAATTTTATTATTATTTAAGAACGTATAGTCAGTTAGTTATTATTATTATTATTATTATTATTATTATTATTATTATTATTATTATTATTATTATTATTATTATTATTAATTATTATTATTATTATTATTATTATTATTATTATTATTATTATTATTATTATTAATTTTTAATTATTATTATTATTATTATTATTATTATTATTATTATTATTATTATTATTATTATTATTATTATTATATTATTATTATTATCTATATATCTATATTATCTATACTATATTATACTGAGTTTGAGGTATAATCTTACTGGGAGAAATAGGTTATTACTATTATACCCTTTTAACTATCGCATTCGACTTTAAACACTTAAATTAAATACAATACAATTTACTACACAAACTAAAATCTCATAATTATTTTTCGGTTACAAATGTAACCCCATAAATATTAGTTTTTTTTATAATTTATATAAATATATAAATGTATATCAAGATTGTTTTAATATAAGTATTGATGAAAAACAGGGCGGCAAATAAATTTTGGAGACCCCGTGCGATATTAAAAATAGGCCCTAATAAACAAAGTTTATTCATTGAAGTATACATTTACGTCACAAAAATTGCTATAATTATGCTGAATTAACTGAGTAATTATTGTAAACCACAAGTATGGCATCAACAACCTAAATTTTGAAAAACTTATTTCGACAACTACTACATTGACGAGATTAGGTAATAATGATTAGTATGCAATCAACCCACTTTAGAAAATAGCACAATTCACTATATCAGATATTAGTACAAGATGAGAAACTCTTAGCAATTTTAACTCCACATAAACTTCATTTGCGTTGATATCAGATTGTCCACAATTCTAGAACGTCTTCAAGATAAGTATAACACGATTAAAGAGATTTGAATTTGTGTTACGGGCATATTAATTTATTAATTTATGTTCATATATAATAGATAAATAAGGTATGTTTTGTTCACTACTTATTTTTTTCAGACATCAAACGTATGAAAATAGCAGTGTACGTAAAATTCGTAAAACACCCCTCAATTTGGAACACATTTTTTTTTTAAATATCGGAAGCGTAGAATACAAGACATATTATTAATTTACATCATAAAATATTTACATAACAAAAGTCATACTGTTTCAAAACATGATACATAACCGATATATTTATACTAAACCGATTATCTCAAAATGGGTGTTATATAATTCAAAACATGTTATAACTAGTCCAAAAGGAATATCAGAGTGAGCACGTGATCAAACATTCCATCCAAGTCAACTTCTTGCCCAGCCCCAAATATTAATCATAACCTGCAAGAAGTAATGTGGGGGATTAGCACGAAGCTAAGTGAATAGACATGTATTAACAGTCTAACTTAGCATAACAATATCTGTTTACAGCAAATAACACGTAAACACATAATCATCACAGAGGATCGGTGGGCCTTGTGGCGCCCTCAGCCGTGGTGGCCCACCAAGCAACACTTATAACCAACTGCAGGCCAACACAGTGGTTTACCGATGGCTCATTGCTATCTTTACTCAACATGGAATCTAATTCACAACAAATGTTCACAAATCTCATGTTGACTAACCTATAGCAACTAAGCCCAACCGTAGTTGACCTCTATGTATCACATAATCACATATTCCATAATCATCATGGAAATCATATAAAACAATAGTCTATCAACAGTAAAACCTACGTCTACTCGATGTAACCAAACATGTTACAACCAAATTACACTGAGAGTACAAGTCCACTCACTTGAATGTCTCAGTCCCAAAACCCAGAAATCTTATATTATTGAGTCTTCTGTTGATCTGAGAACATAACAATTGCAACTTAGTCATTTGTCTCAAAATTGGTAGAATATAACTCATATATATATATATATATATATATATATATATATATATATATATATATATATATATATATATATATATATATATATATATATATATATATTTATAACACATCAAACAACATAAGTATTACATTATAAAACAAATGCAACACTTAACGACATACATACGTGAATTCTAATAAAACCATTCATAGTACAAGTTAAGTAATAATCATACCAGTTTACAAATCACTAAACCCATTTCAAAATTTGTATCATTCATGATTAGGCAATATATATATATATATATATATATATATATATATATATATATATATATATATATTGTAGGTTCTAAATTCATCATATATATCATCATATAATAGCATGATGATAATATCTAAACAATATACAATTAGCATACAATGATCAAACAGAAAATATTGAAACTAGGCTGTTAAACTAAAAATGGCGTCGCTAAGGAGGTGGAATCGCGTCGCTACACTCATATAATCGCGTCGCCATTCATTTTCATAATCGCGTCGCCATTATTATCAAATCGCGTGGCGATTTGTACTAGGTCGCGTCGCGACCTTTAATGTTTCTGCAACCTGCAAGTTCCTGCATAAACTTCATCCGAACATACAACCCCTAACACTAAATCCAGCTTCACAAACCAGTTTCTTACATCAAATAACATCTATCAACATCATATTACCTATTAACATCAATTATCAACTTCTATTTCATACAATTTCAACAAGTTCTAACCTAGTTCATAACACTAAGTATATATATATATATATATGCATGAAACAATAAACACTTACAATTAAAAGGAGTAGAGATGTGAGAATAAGGAAGCTGATACAAGTAATCAAATCACCCAAATAATTATGGTCTTTAATTTGTTTATGATTTCTTGATGGTTCTTAAGTTAACATAAGAAAGAAATAATAACATAAGAAATTTGGGAAGGTAGGGAATATGTCGGCCCATCCCTTAACCGACCCCAAAATCTAATTAATTTTATTTCTCTTCTAATCCTATTGTCTGGAACCTAAAAAAAAAAACATTTGCGGGACCAATTATTTTATTTTACCGTCAACTATAATAATTTAAAACAAGCAACAATTTAATAGTCACAATAAGTTATTTGGCCTTATACTTAATTTTCACAATTAAAACAAATAATATAAAATTATTTCTAACACATTTAAATAAATAATTTTTAAATTTAAGAAAATTACCGGTTACCACTAGACCCTTAGGGCGGATGTTACAAATCTTCCCTCCTTAAGAAGATTTCGTCCCCGAAATCTCGCTAGACTCAAACAGACTAGGGTAACGTGATCGCATACTGGCCTCAGTCTCCCAAGTAAGATTTGCTCCCAAACTGTGCTTCCATTTAACCAACACCATGGGAATTTCTTTCTTGCGTAACTTAGTGACTTTTCAATCCAATAATTCAACAGGTTCTTCCACTAGTTTCTGATTTGGGTCAACTCGTAGGTCATGCAATGGAAGGATTTGGGACTGATCCTCCACATTACATTTTCTCAGGTAACAAACATTAAAAATGTCATGAATACCCGCGAGTTCAGGCGGAAGATCCAATACAACTGTCTGATCATTAACCATCTGTCGAATTCTGAATGGACCAATATATCTGAGAGCAAGTTTTCCACGCTTTCCAAATCTAATCACACCCTTCCACGGAGAAACTTTCAAATATACCAACTCACCTTCAACAAACGAAACAGGTCGACGACGTGGGTTAGCATATTGTTTCTGCCTATCTCGGGCCGCCTTCAATTTCTCACGAGCAATTGCAACTTTATCAGCTGTAATCTGTACAATATCATGACCTGCAAAATGTTTCTCCCCAGCCTCAAACCAACAAGTATGCGTTCTGCAACGACGCCCATACAACATCTCATACGGAGGCATACCAATATAGAATGATAAGAGTTATTATAAGCAGACTCTATTAATGGTAGGTGTGAATCCCAAGAACCATAATACTCTAACACGCAAGCACGTAACATATCCTCAAGAGTCTGAATGGTACGTTCTGTCTGACCGTCTGTCTGAGGATGATATGATATACTCAAGTTTACTCGGGTACCCAACTCGTGCTGAAGACTCTGCCAAAACCGAGATACAAACCTGGAATCTCTAACTGAGACAATAGACAACGGAATCCCATGCCTCGAAACAATCTCATTAATGTACAACTCTGCCAATCTGCTCAAGGATGTAGTTTCACTGGTAGCCAGAAAATGAGCACTTTTAACCAATCTGTCAACAGTCACCTAAATCATATCATTACCTCGCTGTGTACGTGAAAGTTTGGTGACAAAATCCATAGTTATGTGTTCCCATTTCCACTCTGGAATCTCAAGCTGTTTCAATGAACCATAAGGTTTCTGGTGCTCGGCTTTAACCTGGGAACATATATGACATGATTCTACAACTCGTGCGACATCTGTTTTCATAGTCGGCCACCAATACAAGTGTCACACCCCCAAATTTGTTAATCGTGGTTAGCGGAAGCATTAGTGTTGTTGGGGGCGCCGACGAAAACATTGGACAAACACGCATATCAGAGCATATGATTATTGCTGAACAGTAAATTAAGATGCCATTTAAGTAAACATTTGTTACAAAAAGTTACAACTCGTTAGAGTCGTAGGAATAGTATTTGTAAGATACAAATAGTTAATAGTTACATATTTCAAAAGAGTATTTCATAAGTATGACTAATGGAAATCAGTTATACAAAGGAAATCCTTAGTGTCCCAAAACGTGGCATCCTAATTCTTCGTGGGTTGCCTAATCCAGAATGTATGCAGTCTTACTGGTGCTGCTAGTTTCCTGAAAGACATAGCAAAAAGTCAACAAAAATGTTGAGTGAATTCACAGGTTTTAAGTTTATGAGTATAGTTCGTTAAACCAGCTTGTTTGTAAGTTTGTTGACTCAAAAGTCAAATAATGTTTCGTTTTAGTTGGAACGTCATCCAAAAGTATCGTTTTGTTGGGATGTTACCCAAAAGTTTTGTTTCGTTGGGATGTTACTCAAAAGTATCGTTTCGTTTTAGTGATGTCAACACATCGTTTCGTTTTAGTGATGTCAACACATCCAATGGTATACGTTTGGAAAACCAATCCAGTTGTATAAATAGTAGGAACGCATTCCTATGTAGTCAATCGTAGGAAAAATGTTATTTCCAAAAATGATCATAATAGTAGGGAGACATAGACGGTGATCCCTCAAAGGTTAGCTAGACCTTATGAGTTATAGTAACGACCCCTAGTGCTATAACCAATCCACGACGTTTAACGTTTTTGCCACAGTAACATTTTAAATATACGCTCCTCGTTACGACTGCCGTCTTGCGGTTGGCGCGACCAACAAGTTATAATAGTGGGAGGGCTGTCAACTCGATAGTACTATCCGTATATCTAGTGGCTAGAGTCACCTAGCTGTAACACCCGCCAAATTAGGACTAGAAATTAGTGCCTAATCATTTGTAATACATGTAATTAGTCCTTTGGTTAGGATAATTAATGTATCGAATATATATATTGATGAATATATACGACTATGCAATTTGATTAAATCGTACGCTATTTCAATCGAATGTAATTCGGTTCAATTAATACGAACGTTGGTGACAATTATATTAAATAATATAATATTATTTAATAACACTATTATACCCAAAATATTATTTTGATAATGTTACAAACCAAATTCGTATCGTACAAATAGCATTAACACGATTGATATATTAAACGCACAACCACTCGAAACAAATTTAAGTTATATTTTACAACTCAAATTATAAAGTATTTTATGAAATACTTCGATAAAAATACCGAATAATTATCCGAACTTTAAAACGTATATTTAAAAGTAATTAATACTAATTAAACGTTTAAACGATCTGGAAGACGAACACCGCACGGGGCACGATTACGGGAGCAGAGAAAGTGGGGCTTTCATCAAAACCCCACCTCCCCACCTTTTCTTCCTCATTTCTCCAACTCTTTCTCTCTTTCTTCTTCCTTTTCTTTCTAAATCACCATCCACCACCATCATCAAAAATCACCAAATAACACCACCATACGACCTCCAATCTCGAAGCTCATTTAGGGAAAAACGATCACCTCGTCACGATCTACACTTTCATCTTTTCGGATTTCTACGGCGCGAACTTGTAAGTTTCCGACAATTCTCGAAACTCTTCGATTTCACTTGTTTTTACTTGTTTGCGGTTTTGTATCAACTTATAATGTCCATTTATGGGTTGGGTAAAATAATCGGACCAAACGGAAACCGAAAAACTCATTTTCGACACAAAATCCGGCCATCAGACCGTAATGTCGCATTTGTCCCAACGACATTGCGACATCAGCTACAATGTCGCAGAACCTCTCACGATGTCGCATGGTGCGACATCAACCTCAACGTCGCATTTAGTTGCTAAAGTCGCACATAGCGACACCGACCTCTACGTCGCAAGAACCAACAACGTCGCATATAGCGACATAACACTTAAAGTCGCGTTAAATTGCGAATGTCGCACTTAGCGACGCCATAATCAATGTCGCAGTCATGACCTACGACATTACACCTAATGTCGCACAAACCAGAACCTTGAAAACTCAGATTTTACTAAGTGTCGAGACCTGGAATTTACCACTTAATTTTATCCAAATTCAAATCCTAGATGCGTTTTTCACCAAAGCGATATAGTAGAAATAAAAAAATTTCGAGCTGACTTGGCATCTCGACCCCAACTAGGGGCCAGCCCCTTGGACCCCGCCAGGGGTTGCCACCCCTGGAACCTCGCTAACCAGGGGCGCTGCCCCCGGACCCCCGTCACCTAGAGTTAGTAAATACATTTCACACCAAGAGTCAAACTTGTATAACACTTCGAAATAATAATGATAATGTCAAGATTATTATCACAAACAATCACCAACGGGCCGTACATGTTTTCAAACACTTAAACACATCAACCAAATCATAGTAATTTGGACATTCTTGTTGGACGAACAACTACAAGGGTTATCTTTTGAGATACCCAATCATGTTTATAACCATCGCGTGTCGTGGACACCCTCAGGTTACAAGTCTTCGGACACCATCACTCGGCTAATCAACTCAAGTTTATTAAGTTAAACTCTCTAGACTCAGGTGAGTCTCATGGCCCCTCTTTTTACTGCTTTTTGCTCAGGGGTGTGATACAATGCTCGTTTTTAACATGTGAACGCAAGTACAACTTTTTCATACACTACATGAGTTACTCACGACTAATCATTTAAAGTCCCCCGTCAGCATAGTTGTTAATACATTGTAGCGTGAATATTAGTATATGGTACCATATAGGATTGACCCTCCTCGTCCGGGTTAGCAAGCACTAACCGGGTAAACGGACGTACTAATATTTGGGAAGACGAGTGTGGATTAGGCACTCGTGGAGGCAAAAACGCTCAGGTTGTGACCCTGACCCACGAGTTAAGCTCAACTATGTGCTCATGGCTGTATACATTATTATCTATTTGCTAGATGCAAATTATTATTTAAATCTTGCGGTTCATAATATATTATCTGATTTCAAACCTGTGAGCTCACCAGCTTTTAGCTGACCCATTTTAGCATGTATCACAGGTACCCAGCAGTAGATTGGACTGCCTCAGGATTTCTATAGCTCGAGTCAGCATACAGACATTAGAGATTTTCTTGCATTAGTATATTTTGTACAAGTACTTATGTACTGAAATCTCTCATTTAATCGAACACGAGCTATGTACAGCTTCAAATGTTGTAAACATTTCTTATATTAATATATTTTGTTAAAACGACGCATATAGAGTCGTTTACTATATATCTTTGTGCTTTGATTATTGATTAGTAACACCCAAAGTATGCTTCCGCTAAACAGTAAATTTGGGGGTGTTACACCTAGCTAATGGTTATAGGCTGCGTACATTGGGACTTTTGTGTACTACAACTACCTCTCGTAAACCTAGGTCCGTACCAAGATTCGTTGTCATGTTCCCAAAGTAATATAAAAGTCATGTCATAAACAGTTCAAGAAATAATATGAAACCTCGTTTCATAAGTAAACAGTTTGCAATAGTATGAGTAAATCGTAACGTTTCGTATAAAGCATGAAAGCATTTATAATAATCGTTGTATGTTTTGTAACAAAACAGTAAAATAGCAGCTATGTCCTTCACCCCTGTTAGAGAAGTATTGAAAACAGTAAAAGTAGGGGCTGTGAACTCACCTGTGGGTGCTAGCGTCTCTAATGTAAATATGTTTCGAGTCGATAATCTCCTAACGTCCTAAACGTATGAGATTATAAGCGTAAGTAAGTGAATGTCTTAATTGACTATCCATGCTAGTGTTCATTCAACTAAATATGTCCAAAGTATTCGTTTGTCGTTTAGGTTTGTAGTTTTTGAAAATATGTACGGCCCATTGGTGAGTTTTCGTAATAATAATTCAAAGTCTTATTATTATATTCATCGTGTTGTATACTTCTCAAAGTATATGTGTTTCATGTACGAGTTACATCATAAAGGCTTGATTTTTGAAGGTGTTTAATGCTTAGTGTGAAAGTATCCTTAAATTTCTGTTATTTTATCCGGAAGTATACATATATATACATATATATGTATATATGTCCGAAGGTGTCAAAATTCAACATTTAGGGTCAAAAATGCAATTTTTCCGAAAGTCAACTCGTAGTCAAAAAGTCAACTCGCAAGTCCAAGTCTCAACTTGCAAGTCTCAACTCGCAAGTCAAAATCTCAACTCGCAAGTCCAACTGTTAGTGGTTTCGTTATGGTAAGATGGTCAAACGGGTTTGATTTGACCCGAAACTTTTACACAAGTCTTAAAATAGTTAAATAAGCCATAGAAAATTACCGATACGTTTTATGGTCGACTCGAAGTGTCGGTTTTTATGTTGATGTAAAATCAGTCCCCGAAGTGGTTTTTCGGTTTTGTCGGCTTGTTTGGCCTCTCGTTTTCATCATGTTCTAGCCCGAAATCAAATCCGACAAAAATCATAGGTGTTCTACTATATGCCTAGTATTTTACCAATTTTTCTCATTAATTTTAGAGGTCTCTAAGTTAGGTAAATAAAATTGAGAAGCAAGTGTGTTCCATTTTCGGCCAAAACCAACTATTGTGTACAAACCGAATTTTCTGGAGGAATCGGTGCATTTTTAGAGAAAGTGTTCTACACGAAAGTTGTAGATAACGAAAATACGAAGATTTCGGTATATTTTTCATGGTCTAATTCGAAGTACACGATTTTATACGATTTTTCTACTAAACTGAAAATCTGGGACAGATTTAGTGTTCTTACATATAAACTTCAAAAACGAGTTTAAGCTTCAAGTTTGGACATAATCTTGTTAGATGAGCATGAAAACATGTAAATGATGAACATGCAAATAATTCTAGAGACAGAGTGGAGGTTTTCTTACAAAGGAAATGATGAAGAACAAAGGAAGATGAAGAAGAGGAGCTTGATCTTGTTTCCTTCTTGTTAATCTTTCCTTCAAGAAATGGTGGATTTATGGTGGTTTGATGGTGGTGGTGGCTGGCGGATTTGGGGAGGAGAGGAGAGGAAGAGGAGAGTGTGTGTTTTGCTGAATGGAAATGATGAGGTGAGAAGTGATTGTGATGGAGAGTAGGTTTGGCTTGTTAAGTCAAGCAAGTAAGCCACAACAAATGGCATGGCACACCATGCTCATGCATGTGGCCGGCCATGGGTGGGTCACACTGAGGTGTGGGCTTATCCAAACTTGTTCCCTCGTTTGCGCTCCGTGTGGTGTTCGTTTCCCCGGTCGTTTAAACGTTATTTAGTCGTTAAACGTTATTTATATATGTTTTTGTTATCGGTTCGAAACTTGATATTTTTAATAGAAGTATTTTATCAAAATACTTTGTTTGAGTTATAAAAATATAACTTGTGATTGTTTGGTTTGTCGGGCGCGAATTGTGCATTTTCGTCGCGTACGGATGTTTTATACGATACCAAATACGTTTTAAATATTATTGACATAATATTTAATAAATAATAATGTTATTAAATAATTTCACATTATTTAATTATCCGGTTCACCAACGTCCGTATTTAGGGTGTCGAAATCTATTCTATTCCTTTTCGTGTGATTTAAAGTTGTCGTGTATGTTTATATATATAATTATATATATAAAATTTCGAGTACCTAGTATTAATTCGTAATCTAAATACTAGTACTTAAGGTCACTTATTCATCTAACAATGCATTAATATATAATATGCATATGTTTAGTGTTCATAATTATGTCGAAAATTGAGGGGTATCACAACAAGAGTTTTAGATCATTATACATCTTTGTACTCCCCGGATGAACAAATAATCTAGATTTGTGAGCTTCAGTCAGAATCAAATCACGAAGTCCCCCAATCAACGGAACCCAAACCCGAGACTTAAAAGTTTTCAATCCGCGTGAATCATCAATTAATAAATCCTTTCTTTTCAACATAATCTCAGATTTCAAATTAGTATCCAACAAGGCCTCCAACTGAGCAGCTTTGAACTGATCGATTAAATCAGAAGAAACGTCCAAACGCATGAAATAAATTTTGTCAGAAGATATCTTTCGGCTCAACGCATCTGCAACAATATTAGCCTTACCCGGATGATAACGGATCTCGCAATCATAATCTTTAATAAGTTCTAACCATCGTCGTTGTCGCATATTAAGCTCTTTCTGGGAAAACATATACTTAAGACTTTTATGATCCGTACAAATCACACATTTAGTACCATACAAATAATATCTCCACATTGTCAACGCAAATACAATAGCTGCAAGTTCCAGGTCATGAGTGAGATAATTCTTTTCATGAGGTTTAAGTTGACGAGAAGCATATGCAATAATGCGATCTCGCTGCATCAAAAACAACCCAGTCCTGCATAAGATGCATCACAATATACCACAAAATCATCAGAACCATCAGGTAATGTCAACACTGGAGCCTGACAAAATAACTGTTTCAATGTCTGGAAAGCTGTTTCCTGTTGTTCACTCCACTGAAATTTCACATCTTTTCGAGTCAACTTAGTTAACGGGCCAGCAATTTTAGAAAAATCTTTAATGAATTTACGATAATAACCCGCTAACCCCAGAAAACTTTTAATCTCAGAGGAAGATTTAGGCGCATTCCAATTCATAACAGCTTCAACCTTAGACGGATCAACCTTAACCCCATCTTTACAAATAATGTGCCCCAAAAACTGTACCTCACCTAGCCAGAATTCGCATTTGGAAAATTTAGCATAAAGATGTTCTCTTTTCAAAATCTCAAGAACCAATCTCAAATGCCTTTCATGTTCAGATTCAGACTTAGAATAAATCAAAATATCATCAATAAATACGATCACAAACTTATCAAGAAAATGCCGACATACCCGATTCATTAAATCCATGAAAACCGCAGGAGCATTAGTCAACCCAAAAGGCATAACCAGAAACTCATAGTGACCATACCTGGTGCGAAAAGCAGTCTTAGAAATATCTTCCTCACGGACTCGCACTTGATGATAACCTGATCTCAAATCAATTTTTGAAAAGTAAGAAGATCCATGTAACTGATCAAATAACTCATCAATTCTGGGCAGAGGATACTTATTCTTTATAGTTCTCTTATTAAGTTCCCGGTAATCAATACACATACGAAGGGTACTATCTTTCTTTTTAACAAACAAAACAGGAGCACCCCACGGAGAAGAACTAGGTCTGATAAACCCTTTATCTAACAATTCCTAAATTTGATTCATCATTTTTCGAATTTCGGAGGGAGCTAATCTATAAGGAGACTTAGCTACGGGGTCGAACCAGGAATCAAACCAATCTGATACTCTACCTCTTTTACAGGGGTGATGTGACTCAAATAGTCATGTTTTTAAGGGCAATATTCCACACTTTTTGGACGTATCTTTAGTGAAAACATTCCAAAATGATCATTATTTACTAAAATTCACTAAAGTGGTCTAAATATAGGCGTTGTTGCAAAAATCACCTAAAAACGTCCAAATAACAAGCAAACTAGGCGAATAAACGTGCACAAAATCCTCCAGCCTCATTTACCTTATATAGATCACATTCTAACTTCATCATATGATAAAACAGGTAAAATCGAGATGGGAAAATCAAGAATCATGCAAAACGGTTAAAGAACGGAGAAGACTGAGCGGTATCAGACCCTATAAAGTCATTTCGGCTATGCTTAAGCTATACACATCCAATTTCAGTTAAGTTGGCATCATTAGAAGTGTAACGGAATTACGAAGACACAGGCGAAAGAATCAGGTCAAACGGACGCATAACGAAGGAGATACGCGCGTTTTAAGCAACTAACGAAATCAGACGGACACCGTATACGACCTCAGGAACAGTATACAGCCCCACAGAGACCGTATACGGCCATGTATACACCGTATACGGCTCTACCAAGGCTGTATATGGACCCCTGCACCCCATCTGCTGCTTCGTTTGCTTGTACGTGCTGTTTCGCGAGTTGTACGTGTGATTTTGAGCTTTGCCTATAAATAGGGATACCAACCTCCTCATTCCACACACCTCAACAAACTTTCACATTCTCACACATTTCTCATTTCTCTCTTTCTTTCACTTTCTCTCTCTAACTTTCTCTCTCTAGCACTACTCTTAGGAATTAGAGGAGAAAAGTTAGGGTTGAGCTTACGGTTCGAGTCTAGAGGAAGGTTTAGCTTGGTAATCTTGTTGTAACGAGTTTTTCAAGTTCAGACTATTTGTAATCCTTAGTATTACACTGTTGTATTCCCGGTGATATCTAAACTTTACTTACTGTTATAATGCTTGTGCTTTATGTTATTTCAGTTTGTATTCTACATATTGCCATGTTTATAGAGTAGTTTAATATTGTGATTGTTGAATGTAGATATTAGGAGTAGGGATGATGTTAAATTAACATCTCATTTATACGATTGGAAATTGTTATACTGTGTATCTAGTTAAGCTTATCCTGAATATAGATCTAGTCTCTCATCACCCTTTCCAGACTTTCACGTGACTGTTGCCTTAGGATAAGATCTGATCAACCCTAATACTATGAATATGCAGTTATCTCCAGTTACAGTATGAAACTATGAACTTTCCTTTAAAAGGCACGGTACTTCGTATAGCGTTGGAAACACCTCGTGTGGAGTACAAATACGTGGAAGCTAAGGAAATGCCATGGACTGTTTCATCGTGGATTACCTAGAAGTGACCCTTCTAGAACCGTGGTCTAGGAATCGAAGCTGTGGAAATGCTTGTTGCACTGTACACCGTCAGTACACCTAAGATCTGAAACACTGTGGAAATGCTTAAATACCCAGTACACCGTTAGTACATCTAGGGTTTGGAACACTGTGGAAATGCCTAATTGCCCTGTACACCGTGATTATTCCTAGGGATGAACGCCTGAATGTAAAGGAGGGTCTATATTTACGATGGTTAAGTATGTGCTTCAACAGATACAATACAGGGTAGTGTCAATTATAATACCTAGACATGCAAAACCCTAATCAGACCAATAGTTTAACATACATAGGATACAATCAGTATTTGCCATGATAAAAGTAAATAGACGATTAGGTGTTAAGAAAGGTCAGTAAATACAATTGCGGTCTGTTGCCTTATGCCTGCTCCCTAGATAAATCAAGGATGACTTTGTCTTATTCAAGCAAAAGTTCAGGGGGGTTTGAAAACAGCCTGATCTGATCAGAATCATGATAGCCTAGGATTCCAGTGACATATGTTTCTAGGGTTTCACCTGAACGTAGGGTCCTAGTGTTTACACCGAAAGTATATCTATTATTTATCTGGTAAATCTCCAATCAAATTTATGATGAACATCATCCCGAAACCCTAATTATCCAAGTTTCAGCAATCACATCTCTACCTGTCTGCTTATTCCCTATCTCTTATCTCTGTTATTTACTTTACTGCACTTAGGAAAATTAGAAAACCAAATCAATCCAAAATCTATCTACCTACCCTCATCCTAATTGCGACCATAATCTTTGGTGACTCGCTTCATTTCAATTCACTCCGATTAAAGAACGACCTCGAGTTATACTTACTGCTTGCTCCCAAGGTAGGTAGTACTTATAGTTTGAGCCCCAGCTCATATAAATTTAAAAGTCACTGTCTGCCGCCTCTATTGCTGTTGGAACAACGACCGGAGTCAAATCCGACCGACCGATAGGAGCGCGACAAGTTTTTTTTTGGCGCCGCTGCCGGGGATCGTAGAGCGTTACGATTTGAAGCCGCCTTAGATATTCTAGCTTTTAGGAGATCCTTTCCAATTAGGTTTTCTCAAACTTAGTTGGTGGTTATTTGCTTTCTTTAGAATAATTCAGATAGTTTAATTTAGTTAAATTAAAAATGAAAAATACAAAAACATCTTTCTATGATTCATTTCCGTCTAGCCCCATTTCTCCACTCGCCCTCAAGACGTCCGAAGAAATGATGGCCATGAATGACGCTGAGTTCTTCGCCTGCTTAGAACGAGAGTTAGAATCTGACGTCTACTCTTCATCTTTATCCTCTTCCGAAGATATCTCCGCTAATTCAGACAATGAATCTAGAATAATAGGGCAATTCTTAGATCTTGACTTAGGAACCCATGATTCTCATCAGAAGATCTCAACTTCTGCATCTAGCATTCTTAGCTATCATGTTATACCTGCTCCTGAGATTTCATATTCCTTAGAAAACTTCTTTCAATTCCCTACTTCATCTGGTTTTGTCGAGAGTAACTCTGAACATCTTCAACCCTTTCGTTTTCCACCCATTGAAGAACGTCTTCCACCATGGAAGTTACTTTCTTTGCAGGAAGAAAGGATATTAACGTCTCACTCACTTTGTTATTTGCTCAGTCAAAATTTCCTTTCACTGTTTCACAAACATCTTTAATCGAAGAAATCACGGAGTCAGTTCACACTACCACCGGAGATCCCGATTCGAGAGAAGAATGGGAATTTCAACAAACCCTAGGAATACTTCTTCATGACTTGAACAATATAGATGACGGATCACGAAACGGAATTTCAAACCCTAAGAAAGTTAGAAAGGAATTTAACAAGTTTATTGACGATCTTCTAGATTTAGGCAAAAAGGAACGTACGTTTCTCACTGAGCACGAACGATTCTCATTATATCCCGCAGACCTAGTTGATTCTGTCATTAAGATTCTCACTTGTGACTTTATTCCTCGCTACACTTTCCCTCAACCAAGAGCACCAAATTCACTTAAACAATCGCTCTTGGGCAATACTCAATAAATTTGTCCAAAAGTCGAGCTACCGACTTTAACCAAGCGCTTTTTAGGAGGCAACCCAAACCTTAGTTAATTTAGTTTTACTTTAAGTATTTAGACTAAGTAATATTAGTAGTTTATTTTTAAATTTAAAAGCTTGCATTTAAAAACACAAGAAAACGTTCTTTTGAAATTCAAATTCGCGCAACACAGTAACGAATTTCAGACATTTTCAGAAAGTTCGAAAAAGTTTATTTTAAATTTTTAGAAAACTTAATTTTGAATTTGTCTTGGATTTTAAAGAACACAAAAAGATTGTCTTGTTTTAAATAAAAACGTATACGATTTCGCATACGATTCGCAATATCTTTTCAGAATACGCGTAAAGATTCAGAAAATTACGAACATACTTTTTAAAATTATTTTATTAAAAAATTTTAAACTTTGAAATTTTACTTGTGTGTTTCGTATCTTTCGTAAATTTTAAATCGCGCGCGTTTGAAAGGGTATAAAAGGGACTTTTGGCCACACACATAAGACAAAACATAAAAAACTTCATCTTCTTCCCCCTTTTCTCCTCCCCACCATCGGCCCAACCTCCACCATCACCAAACCTTCATTACTTCACCATTTTGCATGATTCCAAGCTCAAAATTCATCATTTTATGATCTTTCTTGCATCCACAACATTACTACATCAAGTTTAAGGTAATCCTTGACCTAATTTTGTGATTTTCATGAAACTTTAAAAATTAGGGCTTGTAACTCATTTTCATAGATTTCATGGTTAAAAGTTGCAATCTTTAGTGTTATTCCATGCTTATCTTGATTCTTAACATGATTACAAACATAATCTAGTGATTTGTTAGCTTGATTGCAAGTTTGAAGATTAAAGTGTTGACTTTTTGGATGAACTATGGCTAGTTTGACTTTTTGGTTGATTAATTGCTTATGTTGATTGAATTATGCTTAATTATGATAGGTTAACATGCTTTGATTAATCATTTGCACTTAGAAAATGGCTAAGCTAGTTTTTGGTAATTAAAGTAAGCTAATTTTTGATAAAACCATCATAAACATCATTTTCACTTAAAACTTTTATTTTTAAACCATGTTTATGACTTTTCTAAACTTAAAAGCTTACAAGATTGTCAAAACAAGCTTCGGTTCATTTAATCATTTCTAAAGTTCATCACTTTAATTAATAAAGTGTATGACACTTTGAAATAGAATCAACAAAAATGCCATTTTCTAAAAACTACCATTTTATGAAATAAGTTTACTTCCATTCTTTGCTCGGAACCATGTAATTGAGCTTCATTTCTTTTGGAAATTGCGGAAAGTTGGATTACATATTAAATTGGTAATATGTCATTTTGTGGTTAATTGATTCACTTGAGGTAATTATATGACCTTGGATTCATTCAAAGTATTAAGCTCATTTGAATTTATTAACCATAAGCATAAAAGGTTTAAGTTTTTAGTCCTTGGGATAATTGAATTAGGTACTTATATACTTACTTTGATTATGCTAGAAATTTGGAGCTTTGTGCCACTTTCTCTTGATTAGACATAGGCTAATAAGAAATTGTTGATTTGTGATTGGTTGCGGTTAAGTTTAGCAATTTTAAAATTTCTGGATATGCCCATTTCTAAAGCCTACATTTCCAATTTTTTTCTAAAAATCTGGAAACACTTTAGCGTATCCATTAATATACCACTATTATGGTTTATTCTTTTCTTTTCTTTTGTCTCAGATGGATACTTGCCCGCCTTCACTCAGCTACTTGGCTAAATCTTCAAAGAATAGATCACTCATTCGCCAGTGGTTGCAGCGACCGGTCGGCAGTAATCGTTATGTGGTATGGAAAGATATGATTAAGCTTGGAATCAGGGATGAGTTGAAAAGTTTGTTGATGTATGAGACCGAGGGTCAAGTGAACAATGCCCTTCTCCGTCTTTTCGATATAGATGAGTATGCATACCGAGAAGTAGTGACAGAATTCATGATGACTTACCAGCTGAATCCGAAAATGAGCGTATCCGACAAAAGAAAGATTTCATTCAGGTTTCAGGAACAGATTCATCATATCTCAGTTGCCGACTTGGGAGTGTATCTTGGTTTCTATACAGAGTCTCAGGTCAACTCTGCATGGTTCAGAAACAGTGTTCAAGACATCTCCAGCCTACCAAACAGGAACCACAAGGATATTTGGATGGATTTAGCAGGATCAAACTTTAGGAGCTATGTTAAGTCATCCACTTTTATCAAGCCGGTTCATCACATCCTTCACAAGTTGCTAGCAAGTTCTATATTTGGGAAGAAGGAAGGTGGAGCTGTGAGTGCCGAAGAGTTGAAGTTCATGGAAGCAATCATATGAGGAAAGAATCTAAATGTTGCTTTCTTGATCGCTGAGAGACTTTGGGATGAGACAGACTTGGATAAGCACATGTTCATGAGGTCGATTATTACTAGATTGCTGTATGGTATGGGACTGTTGACCGAGGCTCACACTGAGGAGTTTACTGTTTGTTCTCGTTCTCTGCCATTCAACTTGGAATACTGCAAGTTGATCCATCTTGTTGAGGTAGATAAGCAGAAGCAGTGCCTATGGAAGAACACCAAACAGATCATTCCAGGATGTCGTCTCCCTGGGAAGCGAGTTAGAGGATCTTCACCTGTTGCAGATACTGAGGATGACCCATCTGATAGAGCCCGAGCACCTACTACTCATGCTAGTGTCCCGCATGGAGGAGCTGAGACAGCCGAGCCACCAGCTCAGGCTACTGTTCACTACACAGATCCAGTGACCTCGCTGACACAGTATTATCTTTTGCATGCTCTTCAGGTTAGCCGTTCCCATCAGCTGTTGATTTCCAGGAGACTTGGTATTCCTGACCCGGAGCCTTACATGTACCGATGCGGTCCACCACCACCTGCCATAGCACCACCACATACATCCATCCCATCACATACCACCCATACACCATCACCCGCTATCCGGACTACACCAGTACCAGAGCAGGTCCAGTCAGTTGAGACCGAGATACCGGTAGTTCAGTCAGTGATTTATGCACCTGTGATTTCTCATCCTACCCAGCCAGTCGCCAGTGGATCTTACCGTGCTGACACAGTCTACTTGGGCACGGATGCTCTATCTTTCGACACTTCCAGGATGTTACTAAACCTTGGACCGATCTCTTCTTCAGATGTGCCCACCGAGACCATGCTTCGTCAGGCCTATATGAAACTACTTGAGGATGCCAAGGTCACATCAGATATTCTGCTACAGTGGGGTATTACAGATCCGATGAAGCTGCCGGCAGCTACACTCAGAGATATTTTGATTCAGCTCAAGCTTATCACTGCTGAAGAAGGACAGAGAGTGTCGAGTGGCCAGCAGTCAGTCGTAGGACCATCCACAGCACCGGCCCCTACTCAGCATGATGACATACCTGATCAGGGATCCCCAGCCTCATAGACCTGCCCCATTTGCATCACTTGACTTTGGTTTCAGACATTATTATTATTATTATTTTGTGTTTGTTTGGCTACTGTTGAACCTTGCTTTTGGAACATATTTGTATCAGCCACTAGTTGGTTGATCACTCTATCTTTATTTACATTATGCTATTACTTATTATGTTTTATTTTCTTTCTGTCAAATAAGTAGAAATGTTGTGATGAATGAACGTGAAAATAGGCGAGATGGCGCACTTTCAAGAAGAAAATCCGTGAAGTCAAAAGGCAACCCGAACCAGCTTTCAATATTTGCAGACTGCGGAACATTCAACATCTCATGGAGGGATCTCGTTCTTCTCAAAAACTTCTTCGTATCCAAGCACTTCAAAGAACTAAGTGTGGGATCACTTCCCACATTACAAATACTTATCAAAATCACTCCAACTTCTTCAATCTAAAAGTATGGAATTCTAATAAGAATCCCTACCTAAAAGAATTGAAGTTGATTTCTGATAACATTGGATACATGACACCGGATAACCCAATTGAAGCTTACTGACCTTCAAGAAGAATGTAGAAGAAAGCTCGTTTCGACTCTCTCTTTCCTGCAAAATTTCACAGGCTTCAAAACGTTCAAACGTTATCTGGGGAACCCTCTATCCATTTCATGATCACATATATTCTGTCTTGTTAGCTTGTTATAATCTATACCATATCCTGAACTTATCACTAAGTGTGAGATTCAAACCCAAATTTAACACTTAAGAAACATTTTCTTACATGTTCAAACTCTAAGTGTGGGATTTTACCTCCAGTAAAAACTCAACTCAAGAGAACATTAGGAACAATGTTTCTCTAAGTGTGAGATAGCTAGGTATAGAATACCTTGGATAATTTTAGGCGATTCGTATGTCCAAAATAGCTTTACTCAGAAAATGTTTCCTCAAAAACGAACTTTTTCAAATAAATTTTTTCAAAAAATTAAAATTACAAGTTAGATTGTGAAACTAACTCTAAGTTTTTCAGTTAAATACTTTCGAAAAGAATCATTCTCAAAATATGAGTAAGGTATTTTGGAATATAGGAAAAATAAGGTAGAAATTTCTCGAGCAAGAAACAATAATCTAAAAGGAGCATGGCTAGGCACATACAACCCTATTTTGTAGTGAGGTATCTTGAGCCTAAAAGCATTCATCTTTAATGATTCACTTTCATTTCTTGTGTGTGCCGATGCTTGCATCTCAGAATTAGAACTTGCTCCAGACATACGTTTCGAGACCACATTGGTGTGTACCGTACGCGGTATAGGTGCAGCTAGATGACCTTGACATTCCTTAGGATTAAAACCCAATTATTACATATCTCTTCAAGCCCAAAACCCTTCCGATACTTATTTTCAGTATCGATGATCCGCCTAGTAAACCCTGTTGAGCCTAAACCTTTCATTTCGTAAAAACCCTCGTACTCAACCCCTACTCACCCAAAAATTCCAAAAGCTTATCTTAGAATTTCTAAGGTCGTGGAAAACATCTTTTGGAACATCATCTTCAATTATGCTCCAAAGTCTTCCTCTTCTGTGTACTCTAAAAGTCAAAAGTGCAAAAAATTGGCACGATAAAAGAAATTGAAGTTCAAGATCAAAGATCATAATTCTGAAAAGGATTTCTGAAGGAATCAACTTAAAATATCCTTAGAAATTCTCTGGCAAAGAAGTTCTGAAGAAGAAAAGAAAAATAAAAAGTAGAAAATCAAGAAAAGAAAAAGAAATAGTTCCATCAAATAAAGCTGAGTGCTTCAAGTATCACCTTCTCAAGGAAAATTCGATAGAAGACGAGCAGCTACAAAATCCTCCGTTCCGGAAAGTTTTTCACTATCTTTGAGTTTTAAGATGAGTCAAACCCCTACAACAAAACATATACCACTACCCATACCCTTAAACCTCACCAAACACTACAACCCGTTGAATGTCTTGGGATAGTTAGCACCGTCCTCACCTAAGTGGTGGAGATCCGATTCTCGACCAAGCTTATGACGATGAGTGCTGCATGACTGGCTTATTTGAGCGATTTCATTTGTTCTAGATTGATAGGGAACCCGATACACTTTGAGTGAATTGAGTGACCACCTTTAGTGAGATCGCCTAGTCATGTGTACTCCAAGATCACGAGGATTGGTAGTATGCTTGATGATAATTGCTTCTTGCTTCTGAAAGGATCATCTTATCCTTTCCCTTATTCTTAAACAGTCTTAGTCATATTAGAAGTGGTATCTTTTGAAATTATTTTGACTCACCCTTAAAAACCAAAATTTAAATGTTTTTCTAACTGAGTGTTGCTTGTGGACAAGCAACGTCTAAGTATGGGATAACTTCATGTGACTCAAATAGTCATGTTTTTAAGGGCAATATTTCACACTTTTTGGACGTATCTTTAGTGAAAACATTCCAAAATGATCATTATTTACTAAAATTCACTAAAGTGGTCTAAATATAGGCGTTGTTGCAAAAATCACCTAAAAACGTCCAAATAACAAGCAAACTAGGGCGAATAAACGTGTACAAAATCCTCCAGCCTCATTTACCTTATATAGATCACATTCTAACTTCATCATATGATAAAACAGGTAAAATCGAGACGGTAAAATCAAGAATATGCAAATCGGATAAAGAACGGAGAAGACTAAGTGGTATCAGACCCTATAAAGTCATTTTGGCTATGCTTAATCTATACACATCCAATTTCAGTGAATTTGGCATCATTAGAAGCGTAACGGAATTACGAAGACACAGGCGAAAGAATCAGGTCAAACGGACGCAAAACGAAGGAGATACGCGCGTTCTAAGCAACGAACGAAATCAGACGAACATCGTATACGGCCTCAGGAACCGTATACGGACCCACAGAGACCGTATACGGACATGTATACACCGTATACGGCCCTACCAAGGCCGTATACGGCCCCCTGCAACCCATCTGCTACTTCGTTTGCTTGTACGTGCTGTTTCGCGAGTTGTACGTGTGATTTTGAGCTTTGCCTATAAATAGGGATACCAACCTCCTCATTCCACACACCTCAACACACTTTCACATTCTCACACATTTCTCATTTCTCTCTTTCTTTCACTTTCTCGATCTAACTTTCTCTTTCTAGCACTACTCTTAGGAGTTAGAGGAGAAATGTTAGGGTTGAGCTTACGGTTCGAGTCTAGAGGAAGGTTTAGCTTGGTAATCTTGTTGTAACGAGTTTTTCAAGTTCAGACTATTTGTAATCCTCAGTATTACACTGCTGTATTCCCGGTGATATCTAAACTTTACTTACTGTTATAATGCTTGTGCTTTATGTTATTTCAGTTTGTATTCTACATATTGCCATGTTTATTAAGTAGTTTAATATTGTGATTGTTGAAATGTAGATATTAGGAGTAGGGATGATGTTAAATTAACATCTCATTTATACGATTGGAAATTGTTATACTGTGTATCTGGTTAATCTTATCCTGAATATAGATCTAGTCTCTCATCACCCTTTCCAGACTTTCACGTGACTTTTGCCCTAGGATAGGATCTGATCAACCCTAATACTATGAATATGCAGTTATCTCCAGTTACAGTATGAAACTATGAACTTTCCTTTAAAAGGCACGGTACTTCGTATAGCGTTGGAAACACCTCGTGTGGAGTACAAATACGTGGAAGCTAAGGAAATGCCATGGACTGTTTCATCGTGGATTACCTAGAAGTGACCCTTCTAGAACTGTGGTCTAGGAATCAAAGCTGTGGAAATGCTTGTTGCACTGTACACCGTCAGTACACCTAAGATCTGGAACACTGTGGAAATGCTTAAATGCCCAGTACACCGTTAGTACATCTAGGGTTTGGAACACTGTGGAAATGCCTAATTGCCCTGTACACCGTGATTATTCCTAGGGATGAACGCCTAAATGTAAAGGAGGGTCTATATTTACGATGGATAAGTATGTGCTTCAACAGATACAATACAGGGTAGTGTCAATTATAATACCTAGACATGCAAAACCCTAATCAGACCAATAGTTTAACATACATAGGATACAATCAGTATTTGCCATGATAAAAGTAAATAGACGATTAGGTGTTAAGAAAGGTCAGTAAATACAATTGCGGTCTGTTGCCTTATGCCTGCTCCCTAGATAAATCAAGGGTGACTTTGTCTTATTCAAGCAAAAGTTCAGGGGGTTTGAAAATAGGCTGATCTGATCAGAATCATGATAGCCTAGGATTCCAGTGACATATGTTTCTAGGGTTTCACCTGAACGTAGGGTCATAGTGTTTACACCGAAAGTATATCTATTATTTATCTGGTAAATCTCCAATCAAATTTATAATGAACATCATCCCGAAACCCTAATTATCTAAGTTTCAGCAATCACATCTCTACCTGTCTGCTTATTCCCTATCTCTTATCTCTGTTATTTACTTTACTGCACTTAGGAAAATTAGAAAACCAAATCAATCCAAAATCTATCTACCTACCCTCATCCTAATTGCGACCATAATCTTTGGTGACTTGCTTCATTTCAATTCACTCCGATTAAAGAACGACCTCGAGTTATACTTACTGCTTGCTCCCAAGGTAGGTAGTACTTATAGTTTGAGCCCCAGCTCATATAAGTTTAAAACTCACTGTCTGCCGCCTCTATTGCTGTTGGAACAACGACCGGAGTCAAATCCGACCGACCGATAGGAGCGCGACAAGGGGGTAAGCCAGACAATTCATCAGGAAACACTTCCGGGTATTCAGAAACCACCCGGATATCAGAAACAGATTTCTTTTCTAGTTTATCATCAATCACATAAGTCAGATAAGAATCACAACCCTTAGCTAGAGATTTTCTAGCTTTCATCACAGAAATCAAAGGAATATTACCCTTCTCCCGTTCCCCTCGAGCCATGACATATGACTCATCAGAGATAGGGATTTTTATTATCTTTTTATAGCACTCAATACTAGCTTTATTATGACTCAACCAATCCATACCAAGAACCGCATCAAAACCCGGGATTGGCATTAATAAGAAAGAAACCGGAGAATTATAACCCTCTATTAATATTCTAGCTCCAGTTACCAATGTGGTAACATGAACAATTTTACCATAAGCTATTTCAACCTCCAAAGGGTTAGCAATCACAGAAGGAGTCAATTTCAACTTATCACGGATATCTACAGCTATAAATGAGCAATTTGCTCCAGAGTCAAATAATACACGTGCTGGTACAGAATTAATGAGAAAAGTACCAGTAATGACATCATCAGTATGAACAGCCTCATCAACAGTCATCTGAAAGGCTCTACCAGCAGCTGAAGATGATGAATCACCGACCATACTCGTTCCTTGTCTCCTAGCCTCTGGACAGTTTCCTGCTCGATGACCTTCTTTATGACAATTCCAACAAACATTATTAGGGTAAGTACAATCTTTCGCAGCATGTCCAAATACCCCACATTTAAGACACCTAGAGGTCTGTAATGTACATGGTCCAGAATGTTTAGATTTACATTTACTGCCCCAAGATCTGTCAACTGAACCACTACTGGTATTCGTTCCCTTATTTTGCTGTTGACTTTGCCCTCTATGTTTACCTTTCCCAGAAGTATCACTTTTGGATCGTTGCAAATATCTCTCTTTGTTTTATAAAGTTCGAGCTCGTATGTCACTATCTACAGCACGAGCTAAATTAAAAGCATGAGGAAGAGAACCTGCTAATCTCACAGTCGTACGATAGTGGGGAGGTAAAGTCCCAACAAAATGATTAACTTTAGTTTTATCATCCGGAACTCACTGTTGAACAAATCTTAACTTCTCAGAAAACTGGGTAATAAATTCATCAATCGACATTTGATCAGTCATATGTAATTCCATAAACTCTCTCCTGATTCGAGACATGTCAAACTCAGAACAAAATTGCTTACACATCTCATTATGAAAATCTGACCTTCGGATAGATTCTTTCTGTTGAGGAGTCAAAGTTGCAGTGATAGAATCCCACCAAGTCATAGTCTATCCTTTCAAAAGTTGAACAACATACGGGACTTTAACTTCTTCTTCACATCTGCAAACCTCAAATTTTCTTTCCACATCTCTCAACCAATCCAAAGTAACAGAAGGATTACTGCTACCAGAATATTCTGATGGTTTACTTGCCATAAAGGTTTTAAAAGAACAAACCTTTTGCTGCTGCTGAGGTAATGGTGGAAACACTGGTAATTGATAACTGTAAGGTCCAGAAGATGAAAAAGGAACTGAAGTTTGATGAGTTGTACCATAAGGTTGCTGCTGGTAATAGGATGAAAAAGATATCAAAATCTGTGAAGATGATACCACAGGAGGTGGAATACTACTCATAACCGGATGTGACTGAGAAAACTGCTGTGAAGATCCAGCATCTAAATTTCTCTGTTTAAATCCACGAAGCTCCTGCAACTCATCTTCTAATTGCAAGATATACTCATTCCTGTCAGTTTCCTCCTCTGCTGTAAATGAAGTACCAAACTGTCAAAGTCTATCATTATGAATCTCCGGAGGAGGGACATTAGTTCTAAAGGCATTGTTGAGAGTGTTGGTCGGGTGTTCATTATCTGCCATATCTGTATCCGAAACAACAGCTCACAACTCGTTAATTGTTAGTACCTAACATACTAACAAATTCTCATACTGTAACTAAATCCCACAATCTGGAATGTTTGACTTATCACAAATAGATTTGGGATTGGACACCTTACCAATGTCCAATTCACCCAAACCTATGCTCTGATACCAACTTAAAACACCCCTCAATTTGGAACACATTATTTTATTTTTTTAATATCAGAAGCGTAGAATACAAGACATATTATTAATTTACATCATAAAATATTTACATAACAAAAGTCATACTGTTTCAAAACATGATACATAACCGATATATTTATACTAAACCGAGTATCTCAAAATGGGTATTATATAATTCAAAACATGTTATAACTAGTCCAAAAGGAATATCAGAGTGAGCACGTGATCAAACATTCCATCCAAGTCAACTTCTTGCCCAGCCCCAAATATTAATCATAACCTGCAAGAAGTAATGTGGGGGATTAGCACGAAGCTAAGTGAATAGACATGTATTAACAGTCTAACTTAGCATAACAATATCTGTTTACAGCAAATAACACGTAAACACATAATCATCACAGAGGATCGGTGGGCCTTGTGGCGCCCTCAGCCGTGGTGGCCCACCAAGCAACACTTATAACCAACTGCAGGCCAACACAGTGGTTTACCGATGGCTCATTGCTATCTTTACTCAACATGGAATCTAATTCATAACAAATGTTCACAAATCTCATGTTGACTAACCTATAGCAACTAAGCCCAATCGCAGTTGACCTCTATGTATCACATAATCACATATTCCATAATCATCATGGAAATCATATAAGACAATAGTCTATCAACAGTAAAACCTACGTCTACTCGATGTAACCAAACATGTTACAACCAAATTACACTGAGAGTACAAGTCCACTCACTTGAATGTCTCAGTCCCAAAACCCAGAAATCTTATATTACTGAGTCTTCTGTTGATCTGAGAACATAACAACTGCAACTTAGTCATTTGTCTCAAAATTGGTAGAATATAACTCAAATATATATATATAACACATCAAACAACATAAGTATTACATTATAAAACAAATGCAACACTTAACGACATACATACTTGAATTCTAATAAAACCATTCATAGTACAAGTTAAGTAATAATCATACCAGTTTACAAATCACTAAACCCATTTCAAAATTTGTATCATTCATGATTAGGCAATATATATATATATATATATATTTTTTTTGTAGGTTCTAAATTCATCATATATATCATCATATAATAGCATGATGATAATATCTAAACAATATACAATTAGCATACAATGATCAAACAGAAAATATTGAAACTAGGCTGTTAAACTAAAAATCGTGTCGCTAAGGAGGTGGAATCACGTCGCTACGCTCATATAATCGTGTCGCCATTCATTTTCATAATCGTGTCGCCATTATTATCAAATCGCGTGGCGATTTGTTCTAGGTCGCGTTGCGACCTTTAATGGTTCTGTAACCTGCAAGTTTCTGCAGAAACTTCATCCGAACATACAACCCCTAACACTAAATCCAGCTTCACAAACCAGTTTCTTACATCAAATAACATCTATCAACATCATATTACCTATTAACATCAATTATCAACTTCTATTTCATACAATTTCAACAAGTTCTAACCTAGTTCATAACACCAAGTATATATATATATATATATATATATATATATATATATATATATGAAGCAATAAACACTTACAATTAAAAGGAGTAGAGATGTGAGAATAAGGAAGCTGATACAAGTAATCAAATCACCCAAATAATTATGGTCTTTAATTTTTTTATGATTTCTTGATGGTTCTCAAGTTAACATAAGGAAGAAATAATAACATAAGAAATTTGGGAAGGTAGGGATATGTCGGCCCATCCCTTAACCGACCCCAAAATCTAATTAATTTCATTCCCCTTCTAATCCTATTGTCTGGAACCTAAAAAAAAACATTTGCGGGACCAATTATTTTATTTTACCGTCAACTATAATAATTTAATACAAGCAACAATTTACTAGTCACAATAAGTTATTTGGCCTTATACCTAATTTTCACAATTAAAACAAATAATATAAAATTATTTCTAACACATTTAAATAAATAATTTTTAAATTTAAGAAAATTACCGGTTACCACTAGACATTTAGGGCGGATGTTACAATTCGGAGGCCCTAAAAATTGGTGGCCCTGTGCACTGCCACATACAGCACTTGCTAATCTCCACCACTAATGAAAAATCATATATTATTTACGAATTATAGCTCACTTCTTTTATTCTGACATATAAAGAATTTGTTACCAAATTTTAAACTATAAGAAAAAAGATACTTAAAATTTATTTACTTTTTACACTTAAACATTTAAAGTGAATTCAAGTGATTATAAAAGTTAATATATAATTGCTATATAAAATATTTGACCATTTGATTTGAAAAATAAAAGTACAAATTACTATATTATTTTATACAAAGTCAAATGCATAACTAAAAACATTTTATAGTTATATTAGATATTGTATCTTGATTTTAGCTAAATTTCAATAATTATAATTAGGGATTGCAATGTGGGTCGAGTTAGGTTTGCAGGTAAAAAAATTACAATCCAAACCCAAATAATTTGATAAATGGGTTAACGGGTCAAAAAATAACCAGTCTAAATACACATACATGGTGTTGGTTGACCGGTCAACCCGTTGATCTGGACCTAAACTCAAACCAATAAGATACATTAAGTCAGTCGGCAGGTTAAGACTTGAGAATACAATTCTTCCTCATTTATTTCTGTGTAAAGTTTCAAGTTGTGTCGAAAATTATCACTGCCAAATAGAATCATTTGAATTTAATTGTACATAAAATAACGTCAAATTAATATAGCATTATTGTTTTACTAAAAACTCAAGTACGACATGTCATTGAAGTATTGAACTAACCTACTGTGAGTAAAATCTATTATCGCCGATACATTGCGCGGGCAAAATACTAGTATTATATAATTATTATATTATTATCACTAGTTCAAGACCCGCGAAATTCGCGGGATCGTAAAAAAATAAAGATATTTAAGGAAAAATAGAGAAAATTGAAGGAAGAGTTTGAATTATACAATAAATTATGAAGTATTATTATATTTAAGTTTTTATATAATATTTGGAAGGGTGATCTACAATTAAGAAAAAATAAAGGATTTTTATTGTAAATATAGAATTGTATATTAGTCTTTTAATCACATAAAATTGGGATTAAGTATGTCATTATTTGAATTAAGAGTTCGATCTTTATTGTTGATCCTCATCTAATAGCTATTATTCTTCCAAGATGTTTCTTATAAGGGTTAATGGCGCAGATCGGCAACGAACTTTCCCTTTTTGCCGAGTTAGGGTATGAACCCAATTTATTATACAGGTCGGTAACGAACTTTCAAATTATGTTTCGAGTTAGGTAACGAACTTTTTTTTTCATATAACACGAAAAGTTCGTTACCTAACTCGAAACATAATCTGAAAGTTTGTTACCTAACTCGAAACATAATTCGAAAGTTCGTGTCCAATATATGTTTCGAATTAGGTAACAAAATTTCGAATTATGTATCGAGTTAGGTAACAAACTTTCAAATTATGTTTCGAGTTAGGTAACGAACTTTTTGAGTTAGGTGAAAAAAAAGTTCGTTACCTAACTCGAACTTTTTTTTGAAAGTTCGTTACCGACCTGTATAATAAATTGGGTTCATACCCTAACTCGACAAAAAAGGAAAGTTCGTTGCCGATCTGCGCCATTTACCCTTCTTATAATGTATAAGATAAAAGATATATTACCATTTTTTATTTTTAATGCCAATGACAATAACTACATAAATAGTAATATGACAAAAGGGTCATTGGTCTAGCAGTATCGAAATGAACTTACAACTACGAGATTGTGGGTTCAAGTATAGGGGTGAACGTATGTAAATATTCGTGGAAAAATGTATATATTCGTAGTGGGTTGTATGAGTTCATTAAAATAATAATGATAATATTAATAATAATAATAATGATGATGATGATAATAATAATAATAATAATAATAATAATAATAATAATAATAATAATAATAATAATAATAATCTACTCTTCTACTCTATTTATAATAAGAAAGTATAAAATATAGAAAATCTTTGACTAAATTTTGAATGAAGAAATCCTGACCATCTATTTAGAAAGTCAACATGAAGATATATCCATCCGTTTATTTGCTGACATCATAATCTTCTACCTAAAAAGATATTAATAACCCTCCTAACTAATCTCAAATTTTGTTTAATTTCAAATTTCAATTTCAAATAAACTTAAAAACCTAGACAGAAACATTCGCATTTACCAATTCAATTAATTCAATTAAATTAACAACAATTAAAAAAAAAAATTGAAAGGTCAAAACTCGTAACTGGCAAATGCATTGTCCGTTCAACATGAATCTTCTGAGGAACATCTTTTCTTCCTGATGTTTTTTCATTTTTAATACTACTACGCTTTTTCCTTTTCCTTGCAGAACCAAAGGTTATAGAAAGATCTTTCATTTTTTTTTTTTGTTATTTGATGCTATATAACGATCACCACGCTTAAAAATATTTTGGATATAATGGAGGAAATAAATCAGAAGAAGATCAAGGAATATGTTAATGGTTGTTGTGATCATCATAACAATATATATGTATATCGGGACTTATTAAATATTTGATTGATTTTTTTTATATTTTATCAAAATACACAACTTTAAACCCTTTTTTTTTGCTATAACAAAATATTACGTAATAATAATATTAAAATAAATTTCATTTTTATAATAATACACATTGTTAATTCTTTATTAAAAATAAACAATAACAATAATAATAATAATCTTCAATGACATTAGTAAATTTAGAGGTAAAGTTTTTAAGATTATAGAGTTAATTTAGCCTTTGTTTAGAGAGAAGATAAAAGGGTTAATTTAGCATTTGTTTACATTTTTTACTATTATATAAGACATACTTTCATTTGTTCTATTGTATGTACTAAATTTGTAAATATCGTCTATTGTATGTAAATTTTCCTTTTTGGGTAAGGTCAAAAGACGAAACTTTCCTATTTTGGCCTTACCCAAAAAGGAAAGTTTACATACAATAAATGATATTTACAAGTTCAATACATACAATAGAAGTTTTCAAAGTTCGGCTCATACAATAGTAAAATGTGTAACGTTTAATACATAACGAAACAATAAACCCAAGATAAAAAGTTTGATAGTGTGTTAGGAGTATTAGTAATGATGGTTCTGTTGTATAATAAATGGATGTAACTGTTTTATGTATATATGAGTAATGATTAGCATAAACTAATTCTCCCAAGCAAAACTTGGAACCTACACGTAACTAACAAGAAAATAAATCAATAAAGAATTATTTTTTGGGTAGCCCAATCCGAAAAAAAAAAACAATTAAGTAATAGGCCGGTATTTAATTGTAAAATCCATTTTATATGAAGCCCAACCACCATTAACAATCCCATTATGACCCAATACACTCTAGGGTAAATCGGTTACGGATTACCTTTTATTTCTCAAATCAATATCAATTCAACATTTTTGTAAATCGTGACTGGATTTTAAAATCATTTAAGCGTCATTTATTTATTTTGTTAAAGAACACACGCACAATTTTTCAAAAAACAAGATACCACTATGGCTGCACCAAAGACGTAACAATGTTGGAGGTAACAGGCCCGACATATTGTACAGAATTCATGAAATGAAAATCCATGATTTGATTAAAGCTTTGAAAGATGATCAGTTTGTCATGCGTATCATTTTAGGTTAATCATTTTTTTATTCGCAATTAACCGTTATAAATATACTTCATACCAAGTCAGTTTGATTAGTATCATGTTATATTTGTATTATACAGTTTTATATTTATCGTTGTTCCACTTATATATAAATTACTTTCTCCGAAATTATGTAAAGTTTAAAGTTAATTCTTATTTGAGTTTGTTGATCATGTATATGTATATATTATTTGTTTCAGAGGAAAGCAAAAGTCTATTGGAAATGTGTCATGCGGATCATGATGCCAACATTTGAAGTTTACTTGATAACACGATGCGGCTTACGTACCAAATCATGGAAGACTTAATGAAGTTCAAGAGAGAACGAAATTAAAGTACTTCAATGATATTAATGATGACAATCGTTTGGCAGATCCGCATATTGAGTTCAACAAAAAGTAGATTTTTTAATTACTCAACTTGATTTCATCCGTCAAAATGTTGACTTTTTTTTATGCATTGATACACATGCATAATAATCCGTAGTTTATACCTATACGATATGTCGTGTTCTCATCTTATAGATGTATTTCTATTTAGCAATCTCTATTTATATGCTAAATTAAATTGTTGACGCTGTTTTATGCCTATTTTCTCAATTTCATTGTTTAACAAACTAACACAAAGCTCATACACAGAAGGTATATATAATTATGCATTATAAAAATTAAATTTAAATATTATTTACGAACATAAATGTTATGCCAATTCATTTTATCACATTTAAATATTTAGAGTTATAGGAATATTTGTTCAATAGTATATCCCAACAAAAAGGTTTAATTTAGTGATCATATCGTAGTTAAATATAAAAGATTATTGTGACTATTCATATGAATCGTATTGTTATTGTTTGTTTGTAAGCAAAAGATATAAAACATTCTAACTATAAACTATACTTCCATATTACTTAGATTTGATCAATTTATAAACATTCTTATTAAATATGTAAAATTAACCATCCAATAATCCAATAATAATTTTAAATAACAAACCTATTTTAGAGTAACTTAAAATACTATTACTATTACTGTTTATTAATAGGAAAACCTAAGTCATAGTTTTAGACTATATAGATACAATTAACCAAAATCGAATCGAATGACACTATGTAGGCAACGTTAGCATATCGAATCCGCAAATTATTATAGATCAATAAAAATATGTTCGTTATTAGATAGATTTAATTAAATGGATTTACTTTATTGCATTTTAATTTGTATACAGTAAGATGTACGTATGGATTTACTTTAATTAATTATATCATATTAATAAATATCCAATCATTTTACTAACTCCAACTACATTTTAGATATAAGTGGCAAACTGAATGGATCGGATCGGATCGGGTTACGGGTCTATATGGGTTTGAGTCTAAATGGGTCCGGGCCTAAATGCGAATGTTTAGGAGGATGGGTCTAAACGGGTCCGGGTCAAATGGGTCTCGAATCGGGTCAACCCATCGAGTTTTCACCAGCAAAACGTTGTTTTACGTGGATTGGTGATTTTCATCCAAGTGAAGTTCTTGATGTAAATTCCACTATTACATAGTACGATACCTTTTTTTGTTTTTTTTACAAAGAATATATCATATTATATGCTATTGACTTATATTTTTTATAATCGTTGGAAAATCCAATTTATTTTCTATCATAATTTACAACTAATAGTATCTTTTTGTAATATATAATAAGACTATCATCTTATTACTTATAAATTGTAACTTGTCATCAAAACAACAGTTACATAAAACCACGTACATGTTAACGTGTTTGCAACATAATGTTTAATAGTACCTATTGACGTGTGTATAGTAACCCGTATGGTTATTGCAATGAATGACCAGATATATTAAATTATTAATAAGGTACATATGATCAACATGAAGAAAAAGGAAAGCGCAATGAAAACATTTGAAAGTTTTATTCAAGGCTTGGTTGATGCCGATAATGGTTCCGACAAGAAGTAAAGCTCACAATCGATTTTCAATATTTCAAAGACATCAGCAAAACAAATTCGACACCGTTCGAACATTCATTTTTGGAGGTGTTGTAGCATAAGAATTTAATGGGTTTATGGTCCTTTTTAGCATTATCATTCTTCATGTATTATGGCTCTGAGTTACATTTCATTGTTTAGATCATTTCGGGTATCAGATTGCTCAGTACACACCCTCTTTTGTTTTTGTTAGCATTTGTGTAGGAGATGTTCACATAGTCAGTTGTATTTTTATGACTTATTTCAACTTTTGTTGAATAAGTCTCTTCTGTATATTTATTTATTGTTTTTCGCCAAAAAAATAAAATAAAAAATAAGGTACATATGAAACATGAATGTAGTTGCTTAACACTAGATTGGAAAACCTAAAAGAAGAACAAAAAATTAAACTTCGTGAATTGCAACAAATTACCATTGAGTCAGAAGCCTGTCAAGCAAAATGGAAAAACTCGAGCGTTCTTTGGCATCGACGTTGGCAATTGCTTCAGACGTTATCCCATCCGATTCATTTGAAATGACCAATAACATGGGGCAAATGACTTTTGCTATCGGAAAATTGGGTTCACTTGAAGTATTCCTAAATCAGGTATTACCATTTACCTCCATCATATTGATGATGATATACTATTACTTATGCATCAATGTATACTTAATATAGTTATGTAGTTCGTTTTTTTAGCTCAACTTTCACTTTATTTAGATTGAATATCAGGCTGAGATATTGTGGGAATCAACATTACAACAACTACATAAACTACTTACAACAACACAATCAGCACGTGACATTCTTGTGATAAACGACTACTTCTACCGCATTTGTGAACTAAGCGCTTTTTGGATTACTCATCCGAAATAATAACATATGACCAGCCTATTTTGTGTTTAATTTCTAATAAATGTATTTTAACGTTTCCATATCGATAGCCTTCCAGAATTTTGAGCTGCAATACAACGTTTTATTTTTGTTCTTGAAATTAAATTGTTTGTGTTAAACTGTGCATATCGACTATACTTTGCACACGCCAATGCATTCGTTTACATTCCTAACTAATCATCACGTACGATTGTTACAAATATCCATGATGCATCTCGCAAAACCGCGGGTCTTTAGCTAGTAATAATAATAATAATAATAATAATAATAATAATAATAATAATAATAATAATAATAATAATAATAATAATAATAATAGCATACACAATGTGATCCTTTTAGTTGTGATCCAAAATCTCTAATAGTATTATGATGTTTCGAATCAAGATTACAACTTTAGAATAATATTAAGATTAAGATGTGTGAGAAAATCTACTAAAGAATTTATGGTAAACGATATTGACTTGAAATAATTAATAGACTTTAACATTTGAGGTCAATCCATAAATTCAATATGTACGAAATAACTAATGGACTATAAATGTCTGCTTATAGTACGAAAAAATTATCAAATTATAGCTCAACATGCTGCTAATTTGATTGACAGATATATAACAAGTCTTTATTAAAAACACAATTTCACCACTTACACCTCAATAAAACTTGATGCAATATGAAACATGAAAGCATTATGCAACAAAATACTTTGATCTTTGATGAATGAAGTTCGTTGTTTACACGTCCACGATATACCGTATTTGAAATACAAAAATAAATGGGTTTAATTTTACGATAAAATTGTCAAGAAAACAATAAAGAAAACCTCCTTGAAACTACGAGATGAAAAGCACGTAACCACATATCGGGAGTTCAAAATCAACGAAGAAATTTGTACTACATTATGAATTGTGTTGGTAGAGGCTACGAACCACCTAAAAATTGACAATGCACCATACTAAACCACTTGAAATCCATCCTAGTTGTTTTAAAACAAATTAGAAACTGAAACTCTAATGAAAAAATCTCAAACTTGATACAATTTAATATAATCAACACTGATAACAACCTGGAATATTTAAAACACGATAACATGTAAAGTATGTTTGGGTGACAAGCTTACGAGAGCTTAATCTTATGTTTTTTTAGAAACTCAATCTAAAAGCCTTGTTTGGTACACAAAACATAAAAAGCTTATTGGAAGCTTATTGAAAAAAATAAGCTTTTAAAAGAATAAACTACTTTTTATTTGGTAAAGGAGGAGTTCACCCTCATATATATATTTATAAATTATAAAACACGGAGAAACCCGCAAAAACAATATCAAAGACGACAATAGAGACATGCCTCTAAAGTCGACAAACATATACTACATACTCTAAAATCCAAATCGCACAAATATTAATAGAAAGAATCACATAGTAGCTAGATGCAGCAAAAAACAGCAACTCAATAACAAGACAACGATCAATCTTGAAGACATCAATACCACGTTTCATCGTAAGGCTTAAGACTAAACTTCCAAATCAGACAAGCTTGTTTGACATTAGTACTTTCTTTCAATCTCAATGTAGTGATTTTCAGCTGCATTATTTCAACAATGACATTCAAAAGTTGATCCACTTGGCGAGATCCCTTATCGTGCAATCGGTTAGTACGCTCTTGCCATAGAAAATAAACAGAAACACCTAGGACATGACGTCCAATAATGCTCCATATTGTGTTACCATTCGAGCGAGGTTGGAGGTAGGTTGTTATGTCTTCCAACACTTTCGAAGTAGCATGCATATTTGCAATTGTTTTCAACTTGTTCCATAGTTGCTTTGAGTAAGGGCATTCAAAGAAGAGATGGCAACGAGATTCACGCTCTTTCACTCAACAAACACGACAATTCATTATATATGAAGCTACTTGAAGTTGTCAATAATGACTTACGATTTGATATCCAGGAGATTGTTTCGTTTCGAACAACATGGACAATTGATAAAGCTATTCGACTAGCACTGAAAGCCGATAAAACCACTAAACAAGGGAAAAGGGGTGTCTCGTACTTGTTCAATATAGATTCAAATCAAGATAGATCTCAAAGAAACAAACCCGAAGGCGATACTAATCCTAAAACTGTTGACACTGAGGGTGAGAAAATTGAGACAATGATTCCAAACTCATTCAAGGAACCCACTAAGAAAGCAATTAATAACCCATATGAAGTATCTTACGAAAATTTTTAGAACTTATCGACATTGAAATTACATAAATACCCTTTAGTAAGATGTTTTTTTTTTTTTTTTTTGGTTTTTTTTGTCATTTTACATTATTAAGCTTCAATTCCTGCTAGTTTGCCAAACACTTATAAAATAAATATAAGTTTTAGCTTCTAGCTGTAAACATAAACCCCAGCTACCAGCTATAGTTACAAACTTCCAGTTATAGCTACTAGCTGGTTTTGCCAAACACACTCGTAGTATACATGATATTGTAGCTGTTACCATGTTACTATAAGAAGCCTAATTAGAAGTCATTCGTAAAGAGTTTCAAGTGAAGAAGATGCATATCCAGGAAGTTTCAAGTGAAGAAGATGCATATCAGGAAGTCGACGACATCATAAAAACGGTAAATTTGGTAGATCTAAAAGACCGGAGAAAGCGTAAACTACTAGTGAGGGCTTGAAATGTTGAAAAACATAACCTAACCTTCTATAAAATCGCAAAAGGTGTAAGTTATCCTATGGTGCATGGTCCATCAATAAAGTGACCGGTGGCTGAAGACACGGAGTTTGAATTTGGGTTTGGCACGATAATTAGTCAAAGAGTAGGAAGCTTATTTTACCAGGTATATTCTAATTATTCATAACACGTGTTACTAGACTGTTTATATACTCCATCAATCAATAAATTATAACAAAAAATCACCATAGTTTTTTATATAAGGTGGTGATATTTCCACCTTCCAAATTGATAGATCCACCATAGTTATGCATTAACAGGTTGTACTGTACAATCTGTTAATGCATAACTTTAGTGGATCTATCAATTTGGAAGGTGGAAATATCATTAGCTTTTTTTATGCTTGAGGACGTCGAGGTTGGAATGAGATATCCTTTTTAACCAATTACTAATCTATATACATAACTATTAAAATTATTACAAAGAAGTAATTAACAAAAAGCTAGTTAATGAGATGTCAATAAGAATCAATTTCATACATTAATAATACGTACAGTAACTATTAAATCATCAATGACAGTGACATAATTGAATAGTATAATAATTGTATACATCACCTTTTAGTCATGAAATAATGACACATCATCATCAATTTTAAAGCCAATATATATGTAGGCTTCTCAATTATATATATATATATATATATATATATATATATATATATATATATATATATATATATATATATATATATAGCATATAAATTTTAAATTTATTAAAATTATAATAAACTTTCTTTTGCATAATAAGTATTTTAATAACTCTTCATTTACACTAATTCTCATAAAAAATTATGACACATCTTTTTTAACTAACTATTAAACATTAATCATGTATATTATAATTCATTTATTATCTAATTTTTCCATCTAATTTTTTTTGTGTATCTTTCTTTAACCAAACACTTTCACTTTTGCGATCTCTATTTTTCATGTTACTCACCATATATCAACTAAGAATCGCTCTACTTACCCCTTCCTTCTCGACATAGATTTTAAATCACCTACTTAACACTAAGAACCAGTACTTAGATTTGATAAGAATATCTGTGCGTTAGGTAAAATATTGTTAAATCGATGCATGCTTTCTTTTTATGTTATCTCTAAAAGTTTGTTATTACTATTATGCCCCCATCATAACTATAACTACTGTTATTAGAAATAAAAATTATCAAAATGCAAGTTGATACTTTAAGAACTCTATGAAATAATATACTATACCTTTAATATGATCATATAAACAATAATAAAATAAATACAAACATCAAATATGAACTCCATATAAGCTAACTTTCACAAATCCTTTTATAAAATTATATGGATTGATACCATTACAGCTTTAACTTAGTGGTATCATTCCCCCACGTAAACGTCTTCGTAAGTTGTGAATTTTGAAAAACAGGTACTGGGTCCAATCCCAACTTCCGCTGATTTCACATAAAACAGCGGAATGTTGCCTGAGGTGCGCTCCTTAAGAAAGGGTTGCATCATATTCAAATTAAGAATCCGATCCCATGTTAGGGTTGCCGTCGAAATAACATTTTTGAGAAGTGTAACAACCGCCAAATTAGGGCTAATATTAGCGCCTAACTCTTTGTTAATACATGTAATTAGTACTGAGTTAGGCTAATTTATGTATCGGATTATATGTTGGTTAATATATATACAACTTTACGATTTGATTAAATCGTACGCGACTTATATAGAATGAAATTCTATTCGGTTAACACGGACGTTGGTGAACAAATGTTTATAAACTAAGATAACGCAATTATGACCGGAACGCTACTTTATAATAATTGGTAATTATCTCGTATTACTCGATATACACTTACACGATTTAAAAACAAAAGAAATTAAATGTAATTTAAACTATTAAAGATTTAAGGAAATAATTTAAATAAATTATTTAACAAGATTTGTGATTTATAAATATAATTAAACGCGTAAAATAAATATTTAAAGTTTCAATGACGGAGCAAACGAACACCGCGCGGAGCGGGAACACGGGGCGAAAGTGGGGATTTAACCTCCCACTTCCACCCACCTTCTTTCATTTCACTTTCTTTCTTTCTCTCTCTTTCCTTTCCTTTTCTCTCTAATCACTAAACACCACCACCAAAAATCTATCTAAATCAACAAATAAACATATCAAACGACATCCGATCTTCAAGATTTTTAGAGATTCACGACCACCGCAACCCGATCTACATTCCTATCTTTTCGGATTTTCAATCCGACACCTTGTAAGTTTCCGACAAATCCCGACAACTCTCCGTTTCTACTCATTTTTACGTTTTTATAGTTTATAATGGCTTAATATGTTCATATAAGGGTTGGGTAAAAGATTTGGACCCAACGGAAACCGGAAAACTCGTTTTCGACAAAAATTCCGGCCATCAGACCGCTACGTCGCATTTGACCACCGGCCTCTGCGACGTCGCGGCCTACGTCGCATAAAAACCCCAACGTCGCATTAGCGACGCTGCCTCCTACGTCGCATTGATTTGCGAAGGTCGCATCATGCGACGTACATGCCCACGTCGCACCCGACGTCGCACCTGACGTCGCACCTGACGTCGCACCCGACGTCGCACCCGACGTCGCACCCTACGTCGCACGCTACGTCGCACATGACAGAACCTTGAAAAGTCAGATTTTACTAAGTGTCGAACTTACACAACTTCAAATACTTATGTCATACGACTTAACAAACGTCATAGAACATACTTTCTATTACAATTACACTAAATTGCGTTATAAATGATAAACTTTAATTATAACAAATCACCAACGGGCCGTATACTTTGATACAAACGAGAACGAACCAACATTACACACAACGGGTTGTATGAACAACTAGCCTAGATGGTCTTGCGAGACATCTACTTACTTAACCTTACGTGTTTAGGCACTAGAAGGTTACGGGTTCGGAGAACCTACTTGCTTTACTACTACTTGCTATTTACCACTGCTCGACTCAGGTGAGTCTTACAGCCCCTTTTTTTTTTTTACTGTTTTACTTGGGGTGAGATACTTAGCAACTGTTTTACGGATGAACACAATGTACTGAACTGAAAACATTACTGATTACAAACAAACGCATGAGTTACTTTTATCCACTGAAAGCCTCCTTATCGTAAGTTGTTAGTTATGGTCTTAAGCGCGAGTACTAGTAAATGGATCCATTTGGGACTGACAATCCCTGTCTGGGGTGGTAGCGCCACCACGTACTGATTTACACGTAGAAACAGACATATTAGTATTTGTTACATATGAGTGTGCGGATAGCACTCACGGGGGTACGTGATTTATTTCACACTACACGGTTAAGCTTCAACTTATGAGCTCATGGCACTGTACTGATATACTGATTAACTTACTTTGCTTGATAGCAATACGGGTACATACTTGTGGTTCATAACACTTACTTATTACTAAACCTGTGAGATTCACCAACCTTTTTGGTTGACACTTTCTAGCTTTGCATCTCAGGTACACTTACGGAGTAGGTTCACTCCAGGATTGCTAGCTAGAGTCGCATGATTTACAAACTGCATTTAACGAAGATTCTTTGGCATTATCTTTTGTAACTATGATTATGTAATAGAATCTTCCGCTATACGCGCGGACTCTAGGAAACTACATTTTTGTGTACGAAAACCTACGGTTTTCAAACGATTCAAATTATGAAATGTAACTATTTTACAAACGTCTCATTTAGAGGTCGTTTGCTATATATCTTGTGCTTTGTATATTGATTAGTAACACCCAAAGTATGCTTCCGCAACTCGTTAAATTTGGGGGTGTTACAGATTGGTATCAGAGCCTAAGGTTATAGTGAACTAGGTTGCATTTAGTGGGCCTAGACTATGACCGTTAGGCAGTATTCTCTTATTAGACATGACTAGTTCAGGAATTACAGCATACAACTTTAATTTAACATAGCCTGATCAACTATGTACAATTAAGGAAATATGATGTAAGATCTGAAATGATTATGTTGAACAGGGATACGATAGTTGACTCTGACTACGAGAGAACCGGACCATTACTTAATACGTGCTAGACACTAGGCTAGATATGATATATGTATATATATTAGCCTCAAACTTACTAACGCTTCGTCTCAGAAATGGCAAACACCCCATCCAACTCATCTCGTTCTCAAACCGGGTCGCAGAACCCAAGGGTAGCAAGGAGGAACAACAGGTTGCCTCGAGCTGGCCCATACCCCACTCACTCCACCTTGCCGGCCTTAGCCGCTAGGGTGAACCAACACGAGCAACGACTTCGCACCATGGATGTCGTGTTGCAAGAAACCAACGAAAACTGGAGACTTACATCTCTCGAACGCATAGAACAAGTCTCCGACGATCTGGAAACCACTAACAACAACATGGACGTCCTTCGCAACCAAATAATTGAAATAAGGGTGGAAAATGCCCTTCTGCAACAAAGTATGGATGAATATGTGCAGCGCTCACTTGAGGCAGAAGAGTATGCGCGTGGACTAACCCAACGACTAGCGCTAGCAGAAGACAACGCCCGACAAGCTAGCAGGCTTGCAAACACTGTGGATCGCCTTGTCACGATGATGGAACAGATTAACCTACGTTAAGACTAGTGTAGTCTTTGTCTTGTAATCTATCTTGTAATCTAGTAACTATCTAAACACTACTCTACGTTTCAGTCGGATGTAACAATTCCCGACATCTTTTGTAATACATTTGTAGGATGTAACCTTTGAACTCGTATCATCTATCAAATATTTCGTGTTGTTCAACTCATATTAATTGCCATAATTCTTTTTCATATTGATGTGATGTATTACCATCTTTATACATGTACATCTGAAATACATACAACTTTCTTGCAAAATCTCATGTATCTTCATTTCTTTTATTGAAGAGTCATGCCGCCAAAGACAAGACCTTACACGGATGCTCAGATCACTTCACTCATAACCCAGGCTGTTACTGAAGCCTTAGCTCGGAACACTCCACCTGGTTCCACAAGAAACAGCGATGCCGCTGAAACTTCTGCTGCTAAACCTTGTTCATACAAGGATTTTCAAAACTGCAAACCCTTGAGCTTCAAGGGTATCGAAGGAGCCATCGGACTTATTAGATGGTTTAAAAAGATGGAATCCGTTTTCCGCATCAGCAAATGTGCGGAGGACGACAAAGTCAAGTTCTCCACCTGCACCCTCGAAGATGGTGCCCTCTCGTGGTGGAATTCCTATACCCAGTCTGTGGGTATTGATACAGCTTATCTACTCCCTTGGGAGGATCTGAAGAAAATGCTCACTGATGAGTATTGCCCGGCCGAACAACTTTACAAACTGGACGAAGAGTTCTGGAACTTGAAAGTACAAGGAACTGATATCGTTGGATACACCACCAGATTCCAACAACTCACCGTCCTTCGCCCGACTATGGCGGGTACTGAACCCGAAAAGATCAAGAAATACATCCGCGGCCTCCCGGAACCTGTCCGGGGGAATGTCGCCTCGTCAAAACAAACCACTCTTCATGGTGCCATTCGGTTGGCCCATGAACTTCTAGCCATGAACGAGGACCCAGAACCACCCACTCCAACCTCCAACAGCAACAAAAGAAAATGGTCCGACAACCACAACAACCACCAAAACAAGAAACCTGAAACCATTAAAGCCTACACCTCTGGTACTGATGACAAGGGGGCGTATAAGGGAACCAAACCCTATTGCTCCAAGTGCCAACGACACCACCATGGTTCTTGTCCCTGTAGCAAGTGTAAGAGATTTGGACACTTGGCTAGGGATTGTAGATCAAACACCACTGACACCAACACCTCTGCACCAAAGACTTGTTATGGGTGCAACGGAACGGGGCATTTCAAGAAAGACTGCCCGAAGCTAAACAACAACAACAACAGGAACAACAACAATGCTCGAGGAAGAGCTTTTGTACTGAAATCTGGGGAAGCCCGTCAAGACCCGAATGTGGTCACGGGTACGTTCCTTCTCAACAACTTGACTGCTTCTGTATTATTCGATACTGGTGCTGATAAGAGCTTTATTTCCGACGAATTTTATCCACTACTTGACACTACACCTATTGCCTTAGATTCTAAGTACACTATAGAATTGGCAAACGGAAAACTTATTGAGGCCGACAGTGTAGTACCTAATTGCACTCTGAACTTAGCTAACGAGCCCTTTTCCATTGACTTGATACCTGTCGAAATCGGCAGCTTTGACATCATCGTCGGTATGGATTGGTTGTCCAAGTACCGAGCCGAAATCGTTTGTTTTGAGAAAATCGTACGCATTCCTCTCGTCACCGGTGGAACTTTGAGCATACAAGGGGAGACCGGTGGGACGAGAATAAACATCATTTCTTGCATGAAAACCCGAAAGTACTTGAGAAAAGGGTACCAGGCAATCCTCGCGCACGTTATGGAGAAAAAGTCGGTTGAAAAGCGACTTGAGGATGTGCCTATCGTTCGAGACTTCCCAGAGGTCTTTCCTGAAGACTTGCCTGGCCTTCCGCCAACTAGACAAGTCGAATTCTCTATTGATCTTGTGCCCGGCGCAGCACCCGTGGCACGAGCCCCTTACCGACTAGCCCCATCCGAACTTCAGGAGTTGTCTACTCAATTACAGGAACTCCTGGACAAGGGATTCATTCGACCAAGTTCCTCACCTTGGGGAGCTCCGGTCCTGTTTGTGAAAAAGAAAGACGGTTCTTTCCGCATGTGCATCGACTACCGTGAACTCAACAAATTAACTGTCAAGAACCGTTACCCACTTCCTCGCATCGATGACCTGTTTGACCAACTTCAGGGATCGAGTTTTTATTCAAAGATCGATCTACGGTCGGGTTATCACCAACTCCGAGTTCGTGATGAAGATATTCCTAAAACAGCTTTCCGAACTCGCTACGGGCATTATGAATTCCAAGTGATGCCATTCGGCTTAACCAACGCACCGGCTGTATTCATGGATCTTATGAATCGGGTGTGCAAACCTTACCTTGACAAGTTTGTTATCGTCTTTATCGATGACATCTTGATTTACTCACGCACTGAACAAGAACACGCGCAACACCTGAAAACCATCCTAGAGCTGCTCAAACACGAAGAGTTGTACGCCAAATTCTCTAAGTGTGAGTTCTGGATGAAAACCGTTCAATTCCTTGGACACGTCATTGACAATCAAGGGATTCATGTGGATCCTTCAAAAATCGAGGCTATCAAGGGTTGGCAAGCACCTACTACACCGACCGAGGTACGCCAATTCTTAGGACTCGCCGGATACTACAGGCGATTCATTGAGAACTTTTCAAAAATAGCCCTACCTCTCACTGCACTGACTCAAAAGGAAAAGAAGTTCGATTGGACTGACAAACAGGAGTCAGCTTTTCAGCTACTAAAACAGAAACTCTGCAGTGCACCTATCTTATCTTTACCCGAAGGCAACGATGACTTCGTGGTATACTGTGATGCTTCACACCAAGGTCTTGGTTGCGTGTTGATGCAACGAGACAAGGTCATCGCTTACGCCTCTCGACAACTCAAGGTCCACGAAAAGAATTACACAACTCATGACCTAGAGTTGGGGGCTGTTGTTTTCGCTCTGAAAATCTGGAGACACTACTTATACGGTACCAAGTGTACAATCTTGACTGACCATAAAAGTCTCCAACATATCTTCGATCAAAAGGATCTCAACATGAGGCAACGTCGATGGGTCGAGTTGCTTACTGATTATGACTGCGAAATCCGCTATCATCCGGGCAAGGCAAATGTTGTTGCCGATGCCTTGAGCCGAAAGGAACGAGTGAAGCCACTTCGAGTTCGAGCTCTCGGTATGACCATTCACAACAATCTCATTAATCAAACTCTCGCCGCTCAATTCGAAGCACTCAAACCAGAACACTTGATAAACGAGGCCTTGCGGGGCATGGATAAACAATTTGAAACCAAATCTAACGGGGCCAAATACTTCTCAAATCGAATCTGGTTACCAAGTTTTGGGAACCTTCGAGACTTGGTGATGAATGAAGCTCACAAGTCTAAATACTCTATACACCCCGGTGCCGACAAAATGTACCACGGCATCAAGGAACTGTACTGGTGGCCCAACATGAAATCTGACATTGCAACTTATGTTGGCAAGTGTCTTACTTGTTCCAAGGTTAAAGCTGAACACCAGAAACCTTCCGGTTTGCTACAACAACCCGAAATACCACAATGGAAATGGGAGCAGATCACCATGGATTTCATTACTAAACTCCCGAAAACTTCTAGCGGTTGCGATACCATTTGGGTGATCGTCGACCGACTCACTAAATCTGCTCATTTCCTAGCCATCAAGGAAACTGATAAGATGGAACGGTTGACACGGATCTACCTGAAAGAGATCGTGTCAAGACACGGTGTGCCCATCTCAATCATCTCCGACCGAGATGCTCGGTTTACTTCCCGCTTCTGGCAATCACTACAGAAATCTCTTGGTACTCGTCTGGACATGAGTACGGCTTACCATCCTCAAACCGATGGCCAGAGCGAACGAACCATACAAACACTGGAAGACATGCTACGAGCCTGCGTAGTTGACTTCGGTAAAAACTGGGAAAACCACTTGCCGTTGTGCGAGTTCTCGTACAACAACAGTTATCACACCAGCATAAAGGCTGCACCATTCGAGGCACTGTACGGTCGTAAGTGCCGGTCACCTATCTGTTGGACTGAGGTGGGGGATACACAACTCACCGGTCCAGAAATCATACATGAAACAACTGAAAAGATCGTCGGCATACAACATCGACTAAAAGCCGCGCGCGATCGTCAGAAAAGCTATGCTGACGTGAGACGCAAACACCTTGAGTTCCAAGTAGGGGACAAGGTACTTCTCAAAGTGGCACCGTGGAAAGGTGTCATTCGATTCGGAAAACGAGGCAAACTAAATCCTAGATACATCGGACCATTCGAAATTCTTGAAAAGATTGGTCCAGTGGCATATCGCCTGCAACTCCCTGCTGAGCTTAGCAGCGTTCACAACACATTCCACATTTCTAATCTGAAGAAATGTTTGTCTGATGAGACACTGATTATACCGCTCGACGAAATTCAACTCGATGATAAACTTCATTTTGTCGAGGAACCTATGGAAATAATGGACCGCGAGGTCAAACAACTAAAACAGAGTCGTATTCCCATCGTAAAAATCAGGTGGAATTCTAGACGTGGTCCTGAATTCACTTGGGAACGGGAAGACCAAATGCGACTGAAATACCCACATCTCTTCCCTGACAACGCACCGACCGTGCAATCAAGCTAATTTCGGGACGAAATTCTTTTAACAAGGGGAGAATGTAACAACCGCCAAATTAGGGCTAATATTAGCGCCTAACTCTTTGTTAATACATGTAATTAGTACTGAGTTAGGCTAATTTATGTATCGGATTATATGTTGGTTAATATATATACAACTTTACGATTTGATTAAATCGTACGCGACTTAAATAGAATGAAATTCTATTCGGTTAACACGGACGTTGGTGAACAAATGTTTATAAACTAAGATAACGCAATTATGACCGGAACGCTACTTTATAATAATTGGTAATTATCTCGTATTACTCGATATACACTTACACGATTTAAAAACAAAAGAAATTAAATGTAATTTAAACTATTAAAGATTTAAGGAAATAATTTAAATAAATTATTTAACAAGATTTGTGATTTATAAATATAATTAAACGCGTAAAATAAATATTTAAAGTTTCAATGACGGAGCAAACGAACACCGCGCGGAGCGGGAACACGGGGCGAAAGTGGGGATTTAACCTCCCACTTCCACCCACCTTCTTTCATTTCACTTTCTTTCTTTCTCTCTCTTTCCTTTCCTTTTCTCTCTAATCACTAAACACCACCACCAAAAATCTATCTAAATCAACAAATAAACATATCAAACGACATCCGATCTTCAAGATTTTTAGAGATTCACGACCACCGCATCCCGATCTACATTCCTATCTTTTCGGATTTTCAATCCGACACCTTGTAAGTTTCCGACAAATCCCGACAACTCTCCGTTTCTACTCATTTTTACGTTTTTATAGTTTATAATGGCTTAATATGTTCATATAAGGGTTGGGTAAAAGATTTGGACCCAACGGAAACCGGAAAACTCGTTTTCGACAAAAATTCCGGCCATCAGACCGCTACGTCGCATTTGACCACCGGCCTCTGCGACGTCGCGGCCTACGTCGCATAAAAACCCCAACGTCGCATTAGCGACGCTGCCTCCTACGTCGCATTGATTTGCGAAGGTCGCATCATGCGACGTACATGCCCACGTCGCACCCGACGTCGCACCTGACGTCGCACCTGACGTCGCACCCGACGTCGCACCCGACGTCGCACCCTACGTCGCACGCTACGTCGCACATGACAGAACCTTGAAAAGTCAGATTTTACTAAGTGTCGAACTTACACAACTTCAAATACTTATGTCATACGACTTAACAAACGTCATAGAACATACTTTCTATTACAATTACACTAAATTGCGTTATAAATGATAAACTTTAATTATAACAAATCACCAACGGGCCGTATACTTTGATACAAACGAGAACGAACCAACATTACACACAACGGGTTGTATGAACAACTAGCCTAGATGGTCTTGCGAGACATCTACTTACTTAACCTTACGTGTTTAGGCACTAGAAGGTTACGGGTTCGGAGAACCTACTTGCTTTACTACTACTTGCTATTTACCACTGCTCGACTCAGGTGAGTCTTACAGCCCCTTTTTTTTTTTTACTGTTTTACTTGGGGTGAGATACTTAGCAACTGTTTTACGGATGAACACAATGTACTGAACTGAAAACATTACTGATTACAAACAAACGCATGAGTTACTTTTATCCACTGAAAGCCTCCTTATCGTAAGTTGTTAGTTATGGTCTTAAGCGCGAGTACTAGTAAATGGATCCATTTGGGACTGACAATCCCTGTCTGGGGTGGTAGCGCCACCACGTACTGATTTACACGTAGAAACAGACATATTAGTATTTGTTACATATGAGTGTGCGGATAGCACTCACGGGGGTACGTGATTTATTTCACACTACACGGTTAAGCTTCAACTTATGAGCTCATGGCACTGTACTGATATACTGATTAACTTACTTTGCTTGATAGCAATACGGGTACATACTTGTGGTTCATAACACTTACTTATTACTAAACCTGTGAGATTCACCAACCTTTTTGGTTGACACTTTCTAGCTTTGCATCTCAGGTACACTTACGGAGTAGGTTCACTCCAGGATTGCTAGCTAGAGTCGCATGATTTACAAACTGCATTTAACGAAGATTCTTTGGCATTATCTTTTGTAACTATGATTATGTAATAGAATCTTCCGCTATACGCGCGGACTCTAGGAAACTACATTTTTGTGTACGAAAACCTACGGTTTTCAAACGATTCAAATTATGAAATGTAACTATTTTACAAACGTCTCATTTAGAGGTCGTTTGCTATATATCTTGTGCTTTGTATATTGATTAGTAACACCCAAAGTATGCTTCCGCAACTCGTTAAATTTGGGGGTGTTACAAGAAGTTATATGGATTGATAAGGAAAATGATTGGTGGACCTAAATGTATAGGACTAATTTTAGACCTAAAGATGTGATTGGTGGGTTTGAAAAATTGATTGGATGAGATTAAGAGAGAGAGAGAGAGAGAAAAGCAACCAATCAGAAAGTTATGTCTGTTTTTTGATCTACGTAAGTAGACCTATTTAACATTACTCGATTGATAAATATAAAAATCAACTTTAAGTATGTTCTAGAGAAGCTTTGTTTGATTATTCATAAACTGTAAGAAAGAAGATAATATTTGTGAGTTATATGATAAACATGATATTTATTTATAGTATTTTTGTTCAGCTATGGTAATTTTGATGTTTTTGGATATGAAGATTTTTTAAAAAAGAAAAGGAAAAACAAATAAATAAGGGCATTTCACACATGAAATAATGGTCAATGGTATTCTACCTCGGCTACACACTATACATCAACCTTAAAGTAAATATACATATAAAATCGTAAAAAAGTGTCACTAAGACTACACGCTATACATCAACCTTAAAGACGATATACATATAAACTCGTAAAAAAAGTGTTACTAGCGTAATTAAACGATTACCAACTAGTTGTCATATTAAAAGCTTGCAAAATCATCGGTGAGAGTGACATAACCGAATAGTACAATAACTTTATGCATCACATCTTTTTCTTATTGAAAACCGCTAGATCTGTTATTATCGATTCCCTAAATATATATAAACTAACTAAAAATTTGTATATACAACACTTGAACGCAGTTGTCTAATGGACTAATACTTTAGCTTTGGAAAGTTGGTTCTTCTTGTAAAGATTGCCACAACACAACAATAGTCAACATCTCAAGAAATTCATTTATAATTTATATTTTATAATTATAATTATAATAATAATAATGCTCTATACATAATGTGTGAAGGATCGTCCAATCTGCCAATAAGAATACTATCAATGCTAACATGTACCGCAAAAACGGGTGCCATGAAAAACTGAAGTAGCTATAAGAGACTAACAGAATACAATGTATAACGATCATCTGCCATTTCTCGATGTCGCCAGCAGCCTGTTCAACGATACCCGAAAATGAATTGGTTGTAAAGCATGACACAATCCATCCACGCCAACAAACAGTTGAAATCCAAACTCTTCATTCCACAAATCTAAAAATAAAGTCATGTGGCAAAATGAGCAAATTTGATAACTGGTCCAAACAAGTAAATCCAAATTCCTAAATATGGATCAAAATAGATCAGGCCAAGTTAGACCGACCCATCAGCAATTTTCTTTATATTTCGGAAAACTACGGTGTTAAGTAAGATCATAAAATCAAAGTAGCAAAACAGCAAAGTTATACTTTTATATAACCGAAGTTAGTGGACTGTAAGTATTTAAATGCACATGGGGTGACTCACCCAGTTCAACCCGTGCAACATATTAAACTCGTCTTTATATTAACCAAAGTTTTTATCTTTTTACCATTATGACCCATTGAAGATCTTATATAACCCAAACCGACATAGTTTTAAGTGTGTCGAGATTGCCACCTATAAAATTGATGCGATGATGAGTAATGAAAAGAGGTAGCCACTTACTATTGGTTAGCCTTGGAATGATGATACAGATATATCATGAATCAGCCAACTGCAAACGTGGAACTATATTCATTGACTGGAGTTCCTGCAAACCGGAAGAAAAGTGCTTAACTTCAATTTTTGGAAAGAGCAAATAGCTACCAAAGTGATACTCAATTCATTTGACATGAGTAGGTAACGTGAGACCAAGAAGCAGTGATGGATAGTTCAATACATGTTAGGAAGTTACTGCCAGATACAGATGATAAAATGATATGTGAGATCAACTCACAAGTATGTGCTGTCTCAACAATTTTAATAATGAACGAACATTCGTAACCAATAATTTTAAGACACAAGAATCAGAAATATTGTACTTAGGTAATTATTCTTAAAAGAACTTCAAATCAAGAATTCAAGAAGTCAACCGTCAACTATTATTGCAAGGCAGAAATGCTGACCAAAAAAACAAGACAAAATCGGACGTAAGAAGCTTTGAGAAAACAACCGAAAACTTGTGATTTTCTAATTTAAAAATAAAAGGTGACGGCTTTACAGATTTGAAGAACAATCTCTAGAGGGGTACGGTTCTGTTTTTGAACCCTTCAGTTCAATCAGTTTAGACTTGTACCGTCGTAGAGGAGAAGACCAACAGATTAAGAACAATACTGTCACAGAACTAGATTTGACATGTGACACTGTGACAGAGAAAAAAAAAGGAGAAATCTGCTTGAGAAATATTTAACCTATTTACCTGGAATAAAAGCTTGCAAGCATATGGTAGTTTCATGGCTGAGATATTATCCCCATTCTTGCATGTGGCACATACTCTAGTTTTTGTCTGATAATTTATGTATCCTAGTAAGCCACACTTTCTACAAACCTGCCAAATAAGAAGAAAAAGGATAAAAGCATTGAGATCATGACATCAGTAGGCATTAAATAGACAAGTTAGAGATATGTAATTGTACCTGAACCTCAAAAGGGTCACTAGAGAGCATTAAGCGCTCATAAATCAGATTACTAGTTCCATAGGCAATCAAACAATCTCGTTCCATTTCCCCCACACGCAGACCTACGTAATTATTACAATTTATTAATAAAAACTATCATCAAGTACCATGTCAAGCAGAATTCTCACCTCCATTCCGGCTTCTTCCTTCCGTGGGCTGTCTAGTTATGAGCTGACGGGGGCCCATGCCTCGAGCATGCATCTTATCAAGGACCTGATTGTTTATAGAGCTCATTTTAGTCATTTACAATCAGTACCCCCAAACAATCATCTAAACAAAGGATGCACATGATGGGACGCAATATGTAAACTCAAAAATGATAGAAACAAAACAAAAAGTCAGAAAATATATTCTTTAAAAAAGGCAAAAACATGAAATTATGAAACATATAAAGTTCATAAGTGAGTAATCAGAGTCAAGTTGGCATTAGATTCTGTCATATACAAATAACTATATATGAAGACTTCAGGTTCAGCTTTATAGATTTCTTCTAACACCACATTTTAATATTAATTGAGAACGCTGGTAGTCATGCACAGTAGCAATAATAAACCCAGCAACCCAAGGTAAGCCAGCAGTTATACTTCCTATACCACAGTAATCTTCTAAGCTGATTAGAATACTTTATCATGCACTTCAAGACCTTAATAACTAGAGATGGTGAACATTGTTATCTTCACGGGGGGTATGATCTAGTGGGACATATAGGAGAGTGGTAAATTACCACACTTATCTGCTTGTACACAATTTTTATATACTAAATAACGAGAAGAGTTTGTATTCGCACTAAAACTTCTTGAATTATAAAAGATCTAAATTCTCAAAATCGGTCACTGCATGAAATTTTATACTACATTATCTTCTTTAATAATCCTAGCACTGTAGAGAATACATGGAAAAGGTTTCATATACGTATATTTCTTTTTAAAGTGTTCTGTGTAATAAGGGAATATAAGCATACGGCTAACCATATGGAGGGAACTCAATTTTATAATATATATCTTCCTCTTTTGAGGATACTACTTTCAGTACATGCATAGCAGTAAGATTTAACATATACTCACAAATTACATCTGCTCTAGAAGCTGCTTTTAGACACTATGCCATAGATAGTATGTCGAATAGAATATTGCTGAAGTATGATCATTAAAGGATTTAATCATTACCATGTGCTTTAGTTTCTGGTAGTATATTGGACCCATAAATATATATGCTTGCAGTGGTGTACCAGTGATACCTGGAATAGAATAAAAAAAGTTGAGGTGTTATACAGTTGCGTAATATATAAACGGTAATTAAAGGCTACATGTTTTCATTGTATTTATGAATCCAGTTTAACTCCCTAGAACACGAAGACACCCGCAGACCCCTTTCCCAACAAGTTATCCTCAATTCAACTGAATCTTGCACCTGGGTAGGAATCAATATAAGGAAACAGATTACCAACCCCCCTTCCCCTCTCCCCAATTCGACACACACAAAGAAAAGTTTGATGTCCCCGTAAATGATAGGCAAAAATATGTATAATTATGTCCGAGCACAGTCAGTTAGTGTATACAACCATCCTTCAATGGTACACACATATTCTCTACTATATTGTATAACGATGATGTCATGGTATGATGAAAACTTTGGATCATGGTGGTCTCAAAGCGTAAGAATGTGGTATGGTAACAGCACACACCATCTGTCAACGTTTTCTGTTGGTTGGGTACATGGGTACTTATGGATGTTGTCTCACCTAATTAATTGTTCAAAAATATAATAACAGGATGTGTCATGTCAACCATGTCTGTCAATGGATTCCATAACTGTCAAAGGCAAGGGCTTTAAGGTTAAAATGTCCAACATCATAGTGGAAGACAAGTTCAAAATGTAATTGACTCTTTATATGCATATAAGCCTTTCTTTTATTTACTATCACAAAGGCATACGAGTGCTGAAAGAACAATAAGAGGGACAAACTCAAGTTCTACTACGATATTGATTTATTATCAACATATTGTGCAAAAATAAGATTAAAAACCTGAATATAGGAAATCCTTTCCATTGTAGCAAAAGCCATGCTTCACAAGGGTTTCACTGTTTAAGAGAAGAAACGTCATTTAGGATCAGCAACTATATTAGCATTCAAGATAGACATTTCTACTCACAGAAAAAATCGCACCTTATGTCTTCAACTTTGTCTGCATGACCACTTGGTTCCCCAAATGCACTGCCATAATGAAACTTGCCACATGAAACTCCAGCCTTACTCCCAAGAAGCTCTATCATCTTCCCAACAGTCATACGACTGAATCAAATAAATGACAAAAGGTGAAAAACACAAATATAAAGCTTCTACACCGTTAGCAATAACCAATCATTATATATGGAACATCATGATAGCTCACTGTAATGATGTTACAATGCACAGACCTAGCCCGTGATCAATTTTCCAAGAATACTTGATAGATTACTAATAGACGATAATACTATATGTGTAGGCAGCAACTTTATTTCCTTTGGTTATTCGCAAGAAAAGGATCCTACAATATTTCCTTGCAAATTATATTTATATTATTTCGTTAGACCAAGTCATTTTGTTATTTCATTGTCATTTCTGTACACAAAAGCATTTGAAAAGATATATGACATCTGAAGCCAGTACAAATATAGATTCCATAATTCCTTAAGCTGGTCTCAGTATCAAAAACAATCATAGATTATATGACGGTGAGCTAATCTTACTAGGAATTAATAGTAGCATCCTCTTCATGTTGTCTTTTCATATCGATTGTCTCTCTAATCATTGATCGTAGCCTACTAGTTTCATAACATTTCATATTTAAGTGAGTGTAGATAGTTATTGTTTCAGAACCCAAAGAAATTCACTTCTTTTTGGTTTTCTTTCTGGTTCCAGCACTTACGATTAGTTGTTTATATTCTTCTCCTCACCAACTAGCATGCCGTAATCAAATTTTGCGCATATGCACAATGTTTTTCACTCTAAGCATATAATGATTCCTACCTTGGAAAGCCGTGAGGATTCATAATCAAATCTGGGCAAATCCCGCGTTCAGAGAAAGGAAAATCTTCTTGTTGAACTATGGTCCCACAAACACCTTTCTGGCCATGTCGGCTACTGAACTTGTCACCAACCTAAATGAATTTAGCATATCAGTAAAACCTCCAGAAAAATAAGATTACAAAAGAAGAGAAAGGTCTTGAAAGTTGTATACTTGTATAGTATAAAATAGTAACTCTTACCTCAGGCCTTCGAGTATGGCGAATCATGAACTTCACACATAAATTGTTGAGCTTATCAGAGCATAATGCCACTCGATCAACCACAGCTGTTTCCCCTTCTGCACCTTTGTAGGTCTGTTTACTTGTTCTATATTGACTGGATGCAAGAGAATAATGAGATTTTATCATCACGTGGACATTATGAATTGTGGTAGATAATAATCAACTCACGTTTGTGATGGATGAGAGTTGATGGAAGCCTTGGTATCTATAGGGCACTCTTTCTGTAAATAAATATCTTGATGTCTTATTATTTCACCAGGAGAAGCAAGTCCATCATTATCCAAAATCTACACAAACGAAGATTGTGTTATACAAATTTTACGATGTACAAGTACGTTTTATCAAATGGTTCAACTGGAAATGATAAAACTAGCTATAAGGACAACAGATTTATAGCCACCCAAAGTAATTTATTATGCATCCAAATTCTTTAATGGTTTTTGTTAAAAGATAAAGATTATTATTGTAACTACAACACATTATATCTATAGAAAAGTTTTCATAAAAATGAACAATATTTCTGCAGGTCAACCCAACCCGGATTCAGGAGATAATAAAAAATCAATACATGACCACCAATTAACAATAATGAATATACCAGCTATCACACTGGTTCAAAATTGACTAGCAGTAAGAATATGATAAATAATTACAAGACATTATGTAAAACATGCATAAGTCAAATCACCAGATGGTTCATAACAGAGGGAACCACCTGAATCTTCTCTGGATCATGCTGGGATTTGCGGGGCGAAGAAAACTGGTCACACACATTGTCATACTTCTGATACGCAGCTGACATCCTATTTATGAAAAATACATATGAGAAAGCAACCTCAAAACACAATAACTGAAACCAACAGATATTATCAGAATATTTGAAATAAGTTAATCAGTTAATTACTTTTTCATTACAATACAACGACCAAAACCACGGTCCAAAGATGATTTATTCATGACTATGGCATCCTCGATGTCATAACCACTATAACTCATTACTGCAACAGTTGCATTTTGCCCGGCTCCAAGTTTATCATATCCAACCTGAAAATGGTGACAGTTTACTATCTACCCACTGAGGATGAAAACCAACAAATTAGTACATACAGGGGTGTAAGAGACAGCATACAAACCAGCTCAATTGTTCTTGTTGTCAGTAGTGGCCGTTGAGGATAAACCAAAAGGTAGATCAATGTATCCATCCGACATAGCTTTAGGAGATACAATGAAGTTATTAAGTATTAATAAAGACAACAAAGTTAAGTGATTACACATAAACATAATATCCTATAAACCCAATGCATGTAACAAACACATGGGAAAAGCAATGTATAATCAACATAAAAGAAGAGATGGGGAGATTAACACGGAAACAATCAGGTTAGTAGCACAACTACAAAAGTGTATCGCAGTTACAGTTCATCAATACTGGCACCACAGCCAGCTACAAAATACCCCAGAACTGATGGCATATTCTCCACACAAACAGGATCATTTAATCCCTCCTTACCAAAGAATAAAAAATATCCTTTTCTAATGTACAGGGCCAAATGGTATGTAACCTTGATTTAAACTCAAAATGCAACATCTCATGTGTTGTTTCCTTGCTTCACAAACCTATGTTTGTAAAACATGAAAAAACTTAACAGCAATCAACTAATTAACTGCATGTCTACTCCATCACAACAAAACGTTGAAACATCAACATTTAGTGGCATGTCAGGTGTTACTTTCTAAGGTAATACTTTATAATTCTAATAATAGGTTCAGAAAGTATAGATTTTGGTTTGAAACTTCCAATGACTATGGGCATGGGTTTCTAATGGGTATGGGAATGGATTTCCAAACCCACCTTATGACTGGAGCTTAGATTGTGCCTATATTTGTGGGTCCGATATCCTATTTTTAATACCAACCCTATTAACCAAACACTATTTATGGGAATGACACCTATTTTTTCATTTTCATTCCCATAAACCGAACACACCCAAGCTATACAAATACAAATAAAAATGCAAGCCTCAGTAATTGTTAAATCCAGTTGTGCATAAAGATGGATTGATCATAACTCAAACTACGGCTTACGAAGAAAACAAAATTAAATTTGAAGATTGAGGGACAAACTGCATGGACTAGCTCAAACTACATATGAAGAACAAATCAAAGTAAAATTTGACAAATAATCCAACTACATGGTCTCGGAAGTAGAAAAGGCAATACCTGGTTATAAGCAATATTACCCATTGCTTGTTTTCCCATAGCACACTAGAAACAGAAAAAAGAAAAATCATAATCATCAAAGCTATTGCGATCGGAGTGATAACCAGTTATAACTCCACAAATGATAAGCGATAAAGACCTGATAGGTATTTCTCGGGGATTGGTTGTGGTGAGGAAAAGGAATCAGGCCAGCACAAACGCCTAAAATTGTGAAAGGTTCTATTTCAATATGAGTTGTCTCACTGGTAGTCTCTCCTTCGTATAAAGCAATCTACGAAAATTGACAGTATGAAATAAAGTTATCGAATCACTAAACGACTCATAATTTCCAAAGACAACAAAATTTGGCAAACCAAAGCATTGTTCTCTTCATTGACATCAAGATATTCTATCAGTCCTTCCCGTAGAAAGCTGTCGAAATTGCGAACTCCATCCTTCAATAAGGAGACATGGTTAACAAAGGGTGTGGATATGGCATCGAATGATTTGACAATAAATTGTGGATCAGTAACTTACCTTCAGCTCTCTCATGTGATGATGCTTAATTCTTGATACACCCTTGTCGGCAATTACAAGTGGCCGACAAACACGGCCACCATCGGACGCAATATAAACACAACGCTGCCAAAAAGAATAAACCCTTTTAGAAGCCTCAATGATGGTTTGTGTGAGGCTAGTGTTGCTAATGAATGTGAGTACAAGACTTTAAACATAGAAAAGAGAGAACACATATAAAGTATCACATATGTCCTAGTATACGAAAATCACAATCACATATAGGGTGTGTTTGGCTCACAAGCTTGTTGGAGCTTAAATTTATTTAGTCTATAAGCTCAAGCTTCTAGTCTTGTTTGGTAGACAACTTGAGGAGCTTATTGAAAAATAAGCTCTAAAATATAAGCTACTTGAAGTAGCTTATAAAAATAAGCTCCAAGCTTATGAAATGAGAAATTACATAAGTACCCCTTATATCAATATATATCATTTATTTTTTTGTCCTTTTATGTCAATTTACATCTTTAAGTTCCAACCAGTTTTACCAAACACTTATAACAAATAAGCTCCAGCTACCAGCTAGTTTTGCCAAACACACCCATAACTTAAGGAAGCCATAATGGAGGCTCACAGCTTACAAACTCAGAAAGATAAATATTAATACTCCAATACACAAACTTTCATCTTTACTTGTATTTATACTTTTCATCATGTTTATGTGTGCGTTGTTACGCAAAAGGATGAACTGTTGATAATAGTTCCATCTCACCACAATGCTATGTTAATTATAAGAACCTAGTAGTGGGTTAATCAGGCAAATCGATACAACCAATCAGTTTATATTTGGGATAACATACTTTCAGAATCTACATTTTGGGGTCAACATTTTCACAAAAACACATCTTAGGATACTGACATGGCACTGGTCAGCTTGAGGGGTGAAAAGCATTCTTCTCTGAAGTAGAGACCCTTAAATGTTAATTTTGAAGTATGATTCCCTAAGTGGAAAATGAGTGAATGCATGTTCCATTTGCACATACTCAACCCTAGTAGTAGTAGTTATTGTTGTAAACACAATAATCTCAAAAACAACAGCATCAACAGCAACAATAAAGATAATAATAATAATAATAATAATAATAATAATAATAATAATAATAATAATAATAATAATAATAATAATAATAATAATAAGGAAAATGATTGGTAGACCTAAATAGGTAAACCTAAAACTAGACCTAAAGATGTGATTGGTTAATGTGAAAAAGTGATTGGTGGAAATTATGAGAGAGAAAATACCAACCAATAAGAAGTTTAGGTGTATTTGTAGGTCTATATAGTGTTACTCTAATAATAATGGTAATTAAGCGTGCTTAATAATTTCTTTATTCATATTACCATGATAAAGTAAACATGTGTGAAAAATATGTAGCGAATAAAGTTATATATAACTGAAATACTTACCACGGTAAATAATAAGTCACATTAAAAGCTACAGTTGAAAAACAATTAAATAGTAATTGAAAAATTATCATTTACAAATCAATATGACTAAAACTATTATATAAATATAGGCATATAGCCATGTTAAAAAAGTTGGTGTCACAAGATAGATCATGTGAGTAACATTGTCGCACATCAAGGTTTATAACATTACTCATTTTTACTATACAAACCCTCAGATGGCATGTTCTACAATATAGCCATTGTTTTGACGAGACTATTCAGAAAGAAACAAATTTTAGTAAAGACAATCATTAACATGACTGGTTTCATACTAATTTTAGATATCAACTAATTTGTCATCATAAATCGTGAAAGTCTAAGAAAAATGTTTCATTACAAACTAAATCACTTAAGTATAATATAAGTCTTTTATACTTATCCGCATAGTTTCGAGGAAGGTGATAGCGAGAAACCCTAATCTTTACATGCAACACAGGTTGATTGATGAATTGCGGGTCAAAAGTGCTTACTTGTTTCTCATTGACATAGATGCTTACAAAATCACCTACTTTACCCGCCCTTCGCAGCTTTCTCATTCCAGTAGCAAACAGCTAAAAAGTTAATCAATCAAAAAAGTATAACATCAGAGAAATGATCTGATACATTCAATAATAATATCAGAAAATAAAATATATAGATACAACCTGTGGCCTCTTATGCTTGCCGAGGATAAGCCCGTTTAATATGATGAGGTATGACTTTGGCGAATGAAGTTCTTCACCAGAGAGTAGAGACAAGTCTTCAACTCCCAGGCCATAACACTAACGAAGTAAAAAAAAGTACAACTTCAGATTATAAACATAATTTTTCACATGATCACTTGACTAATAAGTAGTTATACTCTGCTAATAAGTGTATTTTAGACTTCTATCATTACATGTTCTTCATGTTCTATCAAGATTTCGTTCACCATTAAAATACTCATATTTTCACAATTTAAGGGAAAGAATATCATAAAAATAGAGCATGAAAGTAAAGAGATACCAAGGAAATGATAGGGCCTTCCTCTTCATCAGTTGTAACATGTGTCATTAAAGCAAGATTTTTCACCAACCCACAAGCTTCACCTTCAGGGGTGTCACAGGGACAAAGCATGCCCCACTGTCAATGAAGATTTTTAACAGAATAATAAGCAGTGCTGCTACAATGTAGATAGTGTTCATAATTTGATCAAAATGGAGCTTCAAATACAACAAAGGTGAAACAACGATTTAAGATTGATACTGAGCCTACCTGGCTAGGTTGTAACGCCCTAGGTCCACTAACTTTCCTGGACTTTTCGAACTGTGGTGATATTTTTGTCATGGAGCCAAATGCTCCAATAAAGGATAGTCTTGTAACAATCTGTTACAAGTAAATTTTTAGTGCTATCATACAAACAAATATTCTATATAAATCATAGAAAAGGGAAATAAAGCACCTGTGTAATGCCTTTCCTGTGCATCTTAAATCGCTTAACATCCCAATTTCCAGTAGATAGGCTACGCTCCAAGCCAAGGGTAATACTTCCTTTCGATACATACTGAACAATAATCTACTAAAAGTCAGAAAACAACAGAAAGAGAAGAATGAGATAATAGCTATTGGAAGCTCAGGATCCAAAATCTCACTTTCTAAGGTTGAAACGGCCATCCCTTCCTGCCATACTAGCACATAACAATTTTGATTGGTTGAGACTATCATCCGTAGATTTTTTGTATTATAAATCACTGACAATAGGGTAGGAGGTTTTGAAATATTCACTCGAATTTTTTTAGTCAGACATATATGATTTCCTTCTGCAACTATCATTTCATCCGAGAACGAAAGGAACTTATTCCAGAATCTTCAAGTTAGTTCTGAGTGGGTATTAACTTCTGACATGTTTTTTAATACGGGTGTATTTCACTAAGATGTCTTTGTGCAAGTATGAACAGATGTATAATTCCTATATTATATGTAGTACAAATTTTATCAAATTAGAAAACTACTCATGTCAAGAACGAAATTTTCATTTCTATTGCATTTTTCCTTCTAATGTTTCCATTTTTGCCTCTATGAGTTTCTTATATTTTTCATTCTAATGTTTCCATTTTCCCCCTCTATGAGTAACTACCGCAAATGAGCATAATTATAAAAGAGAACATCTAAAAACAAGCAAAGACACACCCCACAAAGATATAAAAAAAAATTCTATTAACTACGCAAATGTTCATGAGTACAACAATGATAAGGTCGTTTTCTAGGATTTTATTGTGTAATAGAGGGGATGTCATTTGACAGGTGTCTAGTTATTACTGGCTTGAACACTTAATAGTATTGATCATAGTTAGTGGTTGATGGGTTTTTAATGAGGTCAAGGCCTTGTCTAGATAAATAAGGAGTCAAAGATGTACAACGATTATGATTTTGGTTATCAATAAAAACGACTTTACTTAAACTCTACTCAAGTGAATTTCATCAGATCAGTGTTATCAATACATTGATTCAAGCTTGTGCTTATCACGTGAATAGTAACGGAAAGTGAAGATCAGCGTTCAGAGTAAAACTCGATTCAAACACAGAAACTCTTTTAATAATGTATTTTTTGTTAACACATTTACTTTTTATTTGTGATCAACACCGGCGAAGTATGTGAATATCATTGAGATGTAACATCAACTTCCCTTCAGATAAAACAACTCACCTGACGACAACAACTTACTATATTGTAACAGATACGGAGTAGTAAAGATTTATGCATTTCCCATTTAAGAAATTTGACATACCTGAGAGATATCAAACCTTTGCACACGATTGTTCTTTGCTAGGAGCTTTTCTACAGTTCTCTTTATCTCGTCATTCATTGTCTTGAATAGGTCCTGAATCATGAAGTTTCACACATGATTAAGACTATTGATGTTGACAAAAAGCAATCTTGACTAACTAGAATATCAACAGAGTGAACAGAGTCGGGACAGCAAAAGCTGTTATCTTTAGCCTCCGGTTCATGAATCCAACAACTAAAGCATCCTCCATAGAGCAGTGTTGGTACAATTGTGGCAGGCTACCTAAGTTTGTCAATGCTGGTTAAAAGAATGAAGCACTCACCTCAAATAGTAGAGCTAATAATTGACCTGAAAGCTCCAGTCTTTTATTGCCTATATAGTCCTGTAAACCATTAATTTGACAATCAGTCAAGTTGTACACGCAGATATATACATATACATACATACATATATATATATATATACACACACACACACAAATATATATTATAGACACACACACACACATCTTATATATGCATGTGTCTGTGTAGAGATATACGATGCTTAAGAAGAAAAGGTCTTCTTGAGCTATACATATGTCGCAAGCAATGGTTAATGGACATCAGACAGAGGGTGACTTCATGAAGACTTTAAGAGGAGAACCGAACGGAACTTAACAGCAAAATGAAGTCCAGCATGGTTTCAAACGGTCCAGATTGAACATTGTGAAACAGACTTAGAATTACAGATCTGTACACTAAAGATATTAAACCGAATTTTGTCTATGGCACCATCATGTAGAAGGACCTCCTATCCAGTAGGAAAGTAATGACTTGCATACCTCTCTTTGGTGCTTTTCAGTAAAAGTAATGGGAAAAAAATGATAAGGCGAGTATTAAGATATTGAGGTCTGAGGAAACAAAATATGATGAGAAATTAATATTAATTTGGTTGATATTATTGACGTTAGACGGTTGTGCTGACTGACAGATGAGATTAGAATTGTCATGAAGGCGACAAAACTTTCACTGTACGTTAAGGGCGCAAATGAGAAAGTAAAAGGAGAACAAAGAAGAAGAAAATAATGAGTTTTCAGAAAGAATGAGAAGTAAATCACACAATCTGATAAGGGAGATTGTGATCTGAATTACTAGAGAACAGGAAATTTTATACAGGAAATAAACCTAAAGATTGTCAAGATGACAACCTGGACAATGTTTTTAATTCCAAGCCTTCTGACCACATTAGATGTATTTGCTATTAATGATAACAATTTTTAGTTACTGATGTATTATCAGCATGAAATCGAACCACAAGTATCTCTACTGGCTTATTAAACTTAATTTCTAACATGAAATAATCTTATCTGAAGTTCAACAAATGATTTATTAGCCCTATTGAAATTTCCACTGGGGGTAAAGAATGAAAACTTTTGACCAGGTTGAATATTATACAAGTCAACTGAAACTGGTATGGATCCTGCTTAGGCTCAAACTTACCTTGTCATCTATTGCATCCTTGTTTAAAATTGCATCCATCATGCGTCTCAACATAACCACAACATATACGCACTTTAAGTGGAAGTTGTTTTCCCGCACCTAGAAAGATTTATACAATTAGATGAGGATATGTTTATGCGTTAGATTCAGACAGTTCATCTGAGATTCGATTCAGCTCACCGGAATATTAGGAATAAAAATATCCCGAAGAACACCAAAAGCTCCATCATTCTGAAAGAATAACAATAACTGACGGTTAGACTGTTACACACATAGCACACTCTAAAACAATTCAAACAGAAAAAAAAAGCAATAAGCCTTCAGCAAAAAAGTAATTAAGGGTGAAACATACCTTTCCAAACCTTGACATGTCCTTCTTTAGCTGCATTTCAAACATGAATAATCAGGAAAGAACATAAGTAACAGAATCTTCTCCTGAAAGAATCTGGAAATATGTTTGCAAATACAAATATAGCACATGCCTCTAAACATAATAATATTATACAAAATACTGAAAAGTAATCAAATTACTGCTACAACTTTAACAATACAATCTACCTTTTTGTCAAGGAATTCCAAAGCTTGTTGTTGTGTATAGACACCGATACTTGCACAATCCTAAAATTTGAAATGACAAAATGTGAATTCAGCGTCCATTACAGACTATTCTCACAAGAGAGGATACAACCTATTACTCACACATATTACTTCTGCATTCTTCGCAAAGTTAACTATAACAGTAATGACAGAACACCATTACAGAGGATGGAACAATGAACACAGGACAAAAGAGATGAATTGTACCTCATTGTATTAATTGCAACTATCTATGGCTAGAGCATCAGATGATTTGTCAAAGTTGTGTTTAAGTAATCAAAATGTCTGAATCTTATTGTTCACAACCAGCTGGGATAACCATGTCAAACACTCCATTAATGATACAAAGTCCATTCTCATTGTTTAAGTATACAATATAATATTATATAATTCTAACAAGAGGTGACACAATGCAGGGACTTTAATCTTGACTAGTATATTTACTTAGGCTTTTGAGATAAAAGACCTATGCATGTTTACAAAGTTGCCAAGGAATGAAGACACTAGATGAAGAGAGGGAATGTATGTTAACCACTGTAGATCAAGGTTGCAAAAGTCGGAAGTCGGGGTCGAGTCGGTCGGGACCTCGGAAGGACTAGTCAGCCGAGTCGGGGACTAGTCGTATTTTGACTTTTGTTGACTTTTTACATTTAAATAATAAATTTCAAAATTATATGTGTAATAATAGATGAAAACCATAACCATAAACAAAAATTAAAACATAGACTTTAACATAATTGTCTCGAAACATAAAAATGAAGTTGCCATTACAAATCTGCTTGTAAACAGAAAAAAAAACAACACTTTAATTGGCTACTTATTATACTACTACTATTATACAACCAAAATACGCCACTGATCATATAATCAGTATAATAACCCGGGTCAACCGATGCTCAACCCGTTTTACAAACTGGTATTATTGTATCTTTTAAATTCTGAAAAGTAGACTATAGACTATATATTATAAAAAAAAGTTGTAAAAAGTACAAGTTAGAAAAGTTGCAGACTTTTGTCCCCTTTTATGCTCCCAATTTTTTCATCTCTCTTCATTATCTTTTTTTCTACCTTTCACCTTTCTCCTCACTTTCAACTCTCATAACTCCATAACCACAACCACCACTTCCATATCACTAACACTCAAATTTGGCCGCTTCTCGCAGAACCGCCGTTCAACCACCAGTCACCATAAGTTAAATTATAAAGAAAAACAAAAAAAAAACGAAAAATGAAAACCCGGCGGTTCACCGATCACCGCGCCCGACTTTGACCCGAATATCCGTCTTTGACCGTTTATGACCTGACTTTGACCGTTTTGACCTGAGTTTGACCCGACTTTATGCTTTGACCGACTTTTTCGAGCGTTTTTCACCTGGTCGAGTCGGAAGCCTTCCTGGAACCGACTAGTCGGCGACTAATCGGCCAGGTCGGCCGACTTTCCCAACACTGCTGTAGATATGCTCTTGATTGGTCAACACAAGGGTGTGTGAATGTAATGCAGCTGAAACAAGAATAAAGCCTACTGTTGGGTTTGACTTTGAAGTTTGGATTAATGAGGATTTGTGAAGGAAACTTGGTCGTCATGCGACCAAAGGAGATCGCTATGCGATCTTGGTGGGAAAAGAAAGGAGTCTGATCAGGAGGTTCATCGCCATGCGATGATTGTTGGTCGTTATGCGATGGACAGAAGCTGCAGAGTTCGCTGTGCGACGGTTCTTGGTCGCCACGCGATGGCTGCGTGATCAGCAAGTCTGTTTCGATTTGTTTCCTTAATTACCTAATCCTATAAATACTTAATCCCTGATTCATTGTAACCCTAATGCATGAAATTTCTTGGTGCCATTGTCAATAAAAGAAGCTACTCGGTTCTTGCCCGTGGATTAAACCAATCACATCGATTGGATATAACCACGTTAATTCTGCGTGTTCTCTAATTGCTTTCATTAGGTTTATTGCTTTTGTTCTTGTGTTTGATCAATCAAATCAGGTTTTTTTTGCACAACAATTGGTATCAGAGCCCTTAGGGTTTTATTGATTTGAATATTCAAGCAAGTTGATTGATAGGGAAGATGTCGTCTCAAAAGTTCGAGATTGAGAAATTCAATGGGTCGAATGATTTTGCCTTATGGAAGGTGAAGATGAGGGCTCTTCTGGTTCATCTAGGGTTGAACATGGCGATAGATGGAGATGCGAGCTGGGGTGAGAAAACAACTGCAGATCAGAAGAAATCGATTAATGGAAAAGCACATAGTGCTATTTTGTTGTGTCTGGCAGATGAAGTTTTGAGGGAGGTGGTAGATGAGACAACGGCTGCAGGGATTTGGGCAAAGTTATGTGATAAGTATCAGAACAGTTCTTTGACGAATCGTTTATTTCAGAAGCAGCGTTTGTACAACCTCCGGATGACAGAAAGTACACCGGTAAAAGATCATCTTGATAACTTTAATCGTATTATTTTAGATTTGTTATCTATTAATGTTAAAGTTGATGATGAAGATCAAGCCTTGATTTTGCTTTGTTCGTTACCTGGGTCATATGAAAACTTTGTGGATATTATGTTGTATGGAAGAACTGAAATTACTGTAGGGGATGTTAAGGATGCTTTACAGTCTAAAGAACTCAAAAGACAGGTGTCTGTGAGTGATAACAGTTCTGGTGCAGGGTTATCAGTTGAAAGGGGTAGACCAACAGAGCGGGGTAAGAAAGGCAAGGGTAAGGGAAAGGCACGTTCAAAATCTAAAGCTCATGCAGGTACTATTTGTTATGGTTGCTATGAGAAAGGTCACTTTAAAAAGGATTGTCCGAAGGCGAAGAGTGGTAATGGGGAGAAAAACAGGGGGAGTGTATCTGTAGCACAGGAATCCTGTGAAGATGAAGATTATGGTGAAGTACTAACTACTCAGGAGGCATTACCTGTTAGTAGTGGGTCTGAATCGGTAGGTACTTGGGTGATGGATAGTGGGGCATCTCATCATATGGTTTTCTCGCGTGACTTATTCGTTTCTTTTAAGGAATGGAGTGGCAGTGTGACGATGGGTGATGATAGGCCGAAAAGCATCAAGGGCTCGGGTATAGTTCAGATTAAGACACACGATGGTATTGTCAGGTCACTGGATTGTTGGTATGTTCCTGATCTCAGGAAAAATCTTATTTCTCTGGGTTTGCTAGCTCGACGTGGGTTGAGATATGTTGGTGATGGTGAACATGTGAAAGTGTTCAAAGGATCTTTACTTATCATGAAGGGAAAGATGAATAACACCAATATGTATATTCTGGATGGCAATTCGGTGACGGGAACGGTTGCAGTTTCTCAATCCTTGGATAAAAATTAGGATAAGACAGAGTTATGGCATCGCAGGTTGGGTCATATGAGTGAGAAAGGGTTGACAACTTTGAGTAGACGGGGATTATTGGGTGGTCATGTAACAGGTAGAATGGGTTTCTGCGAGGCTTGTGTTAAAGGGAAGCAACGTAGGGTCTCATTTGGAGTTGGCAAACATACATCCACGGAAGTCCTGGAGTATATTCACTCAGATTTGTGGGGTCCTTCTCCAGTTAAGTCCCATGGAGGATGTTCTTACTTTGTGACCTTCATTGATGATTACTCGAGGAAGGTTTGGTTGTATTTTCTGAAGTCAAAAGACGAAGTGTTTGGTAAGTTCAAGGAGTGGAAGATCATGGTTGAAAAACGGTCTGGAAAAAGGGTAAAAACTCTGAGAACTGATAATGGTTTGAAATTCTGTAATGCACCGTTTGATAACTTCTGTAAAGCAGAAGGTATAGTGAGGCACCGCACTGTACGACACACACCACAGCAAAACGGGGTCGCAGAACGAATGAACCAAACACTGTTACAGCGTGCACGATGCATGCGGGTTTATGCTGATCTACCGAAGCAATTCTGGGCTGAGGCAGTTAATACTGCTTGTTATCTGATTAATAGGTCTCCATCAACTGCAATTGATTTGAAGACTCCTCAAGAGATGTGGACTGGGTCCGCTAGTGATTATTCTGGTCTGAGGATATTTGGTTGTCCTGCTTATGCTCATGTGAATGATGGTAAGCTTGAGCCGAGGGCAATGAAGTGCGTATTTCTAGGGTACGCTGACGGGGTTAAAGGTTATCGGCTGTGGTGTACAGAGAAAGATAGAACTCCGAAGTTTATAATTAGCAGAGATGTTACCTTTCATGAAGCTGCTATGTTAGATCAGAGAGGGGACTTGGGGAATCAAGCAGAGAAAGATCAGGGTGCTAATCGGAAGGTGGAGTTTAATACTCCTGATAGAGTTGTGGTAGGTGAGCATGAGAAAGAAGCTGAAAAAGTTCCTAACATACAAGGTGAGCTAAGCTCACAAGGTAGTGTGGAAGGTACAGCTGATACGGGTCCGTCTGGGAGTGTGAAATCTGAACCAGTGTTAACTGGGGAGGATGCTCAAGAGACGGATGATCTACCTATAGCACAGCGGAAGGAAAAGAGGAATGTTCAAAAGCCGGCAAGGTATGCTAACATTACTTCTTTTGATTCTGTAGCATATGCACTTGCAGTGGGAGAAGACGTTGACTTGGATGAACCTAACTCTTATAAAGAGGCGGTTGGGAGTCAAGATGTTGAGAGTTGGTTAGTTGCAATGAAAGAGGAGATGGAATCACTTGAAAAGAACCAAACATGGGTTCTTGTACCATTACCGGAGAAAGTTAAACCTGTAGGATGCAAATGGGTTTTCAAGAGGAAAGAGGGAATTTCTGGAGTTGAACCACCGAGGTTCAAAGCTAGGTTGGTGGCTAAGGGTTTCTCACAAAAGGAGGGAATTGACTATCACGAGGTGTTCTCACCGGTCGTGAAACATAAGACGATTCGGGTTCTTTTGGCTATGGTGAGTGTATTTGATTTGGAGCTAGAACAGCTTGATGTCAAAACGGCATTTTTACATGGTAGCTTGGATGAGAAAATATATATGTCGCAACCTGAGGGATTCATTCAACCTGGTAAAGAAGATCATGTTTGTTTGCTGAAGAAATCTTTATATGGTTTGAAGCAGTCTCCAAGACAATGGTATAAAAGGTTTGATTCGTTTATGATTTCCCATGGTTATTTGCGTAATCAATTCGATAATTGTGTCTACTCGAAGGGCTTGTTGGATGGGTCTTTTATATATCCGTTATTATATGTGGATGATATGCTTATTGCTTCAAAGAATAAAACTGACATTGACGAGTTGAAAGTTTTGTTAAAGAGTGAGTTTGAGATGAAGGATTTGGGGTCGGCTAAGAAGATTTTGGGTATGGAGATTTGGAGGAATAGAGAAGAAGGTCTCTTGTACATCTCTCAAGAGAAGTATGTGGAGAAAGTTCTTGAAGCATTCCGAGTGAATCAATCCAAAATTGTAAGTACTCCTTTAGCCGCACATTTTAAACTTGATAGAAGTACTTTACCGAAGACTAATGATGAGAAAGAGTATATGAAGAAGGTTCCGTATTTGAGTGCGGTTGGTAGTCTTATGTATGCTATGGTCTGTACAAGACCTGACTTGGCTCATTCTGTTAGTGTGGTAAGTCGGTTTATGAGTAATCCGGGTAAAGCTCACTGGGAAGCAGTTAAGTGGATCATGCGGTATTTGAAAGGTAGTAGTGGTTTATGTCTGAGATTCGGGCCTAACAAAGATGTTAGTGATTTAGTCGGTTATGTAGATTCTGATCATGGTGGTGATCTTGTGAAAAGAAGATCATTGACATGCTACATATTTACCTTGTTTGGATGTTCGGTTAGTTGGAAGGTAACTTTGCAACCAACCGTGGCTTTATCTACTACGGAAGCTGAATACATGTCAATGACTGAAGGTATTAAAGAATGCATGTGGTTACATGGTTTGATTGAGAGTCTTGGTCTGAAGGTGGAGAAACCTACTTTATTTTGTGATAGTCAAAGTGCTCTAAACTTGGCTAAGAATCCGGTGTATCATGAGAGAACGAAACATATTGACATTCGGTTGAACTTCATTCGGGATATATTGGAAAGTGGGAGATTCTTAATTCATAAAATAGATACCGAGGAGAATCCGGCAGACATGTTAACTAAGGTATTACCGAGAGCCAAGTTCCAACTGTGCTTGGACTTGGTGAATATTCGCATGAGGTAGGCCCCGAGGGGGTGAGTGGTCAAGAACGAGGATGCTTGGGTTTGTAAAGAATGGTGGAGTAATTAAGAAGTCTTGGGTTTTGACAAGTGAAGGTAACTTCAAGTCAAGGTGGAGATTTGTTGGGTTTGACTTTGAAGTTTGGATTAATGAGGATTTGTGAAGGAAACTTGGTCGTCATGCGACCAAAGGAGATCGCTATGCGATCTTGGTGGAAAAAGAAAGGAGTCTGATCAGGAGGTTCATCGCCATGCGATGATTGTTGGTCGTTATGCGATGGACAGAAGCTGCAGAGTTCGCTGTGCGACGGTTCTTGGTCGCCACGCGATGGCTGCGTGATCAGCAAGTCTGTTTCGATTTGTTTCCTTAATTACCTAATCCTATAAATACTTAATCCCTGATTCATTGTAACCCTAATGCACGAAATTTCTTGGTGCCATTGTCAATAAAAGAAGCTACTCGGTTCTTGCCCGTGGATTAAACCAATCACATCGATTGGATATAACCACGTTAATTCTGCGTGTTCTCTAATTGCTTTCATTAGGTTTATTGCTTTTGTTCTTGTGTTTGATCAATCAAATCAGGTTTTTTTTGTATAACACCTACAAATAAGGTTAACTTGCCATGTGTGAAGTCATGACGAACAAAGAGCAATACCATAGACTTGATAAAAAAAACTAATCTAAGTATTTCATACTCGTTGAGATACATCCTTTGCAGTCAGTGTAGTGAGCCAGTTGAAAGATTCAGCTGAACAATGACTTTTTTCGAAGCAGTTTACAGAGAGACTCCAGAAGAAAACTCTTGTACAAGAAACAAAGACCTTTATATTGAAGTTTTCTTTGATGCTAACTAGGACTTGGATAAAGTAAACAGATAATCAACTTTTGGTGATGGTACGTCTGGAAACAACTTATCGACTATAAAGGACAGAGACGAAGTGTAGTTTCACAGAAGCAATGCTCAGACGGGCTCTGATCGATTGCAAATAAAGAAGTTTAAGATCCCAAACCCTTCATCAATCAAGTTACAATCTAACAGTGCAGTAAGTTCAATTGCTATCCATCCAGTACTCCAGTTCATCAGGAAAACTAAAGCATGTGAAGGTAGGCATACAATTTATCAAAGAAAATTAGGAAAGTATGAGATGGAATTGATCTTCATGCCATTTAGGTTAACTGCATAATAGCTTTTGGATACTCTCAGTAGAGAATTACAATGAAAAACGCAGACAATCTGAGGAGTATTACAATTGTCAAAGATTATTGTATTTTGTTGGCTCTGTTAGTTCCTAAACTCTGTATGTAATTATAAATCATTCTCAGCAGATTTCGAGAACAGCCTAATATATAAAAGTGAAAAAATTAGGATTGTTATTAGTTAGATGTTTCCTTTTCCAGTCCATTCTTGTCATAGAAGATTGAAATTTAGTTGGAGCGGAAGACATAGATTATACATGTTTCTCCCATATCTAAACCGCAAGTAGATATTCCTCCTAAATGTGATCGATTTTATGTTGATTTTACACTATCAAGATCTCCTATCATGCATGCATTTGTCAAACCTTTCAAGAATGCATAACCTCCAGAACTTGACGATTGCTTCTGGATTTTGTCTTTCAAATGTTGAAGAACACGTGCTAACAATACTGGTAAAATAGGTAATATTGATTGTGTTCCACTGTCAAAGAATCCAAGTTATTAAAAATTAAATAGAGTGTTTCTCTTCACGGTGTTAACGACCCTTACATACCAATCTAAAATCTTGATTGGGGTTCCTTGACCTTGAAGGATGAGAATCATAAAAGAAAGGATTTTGTATCAACTATGTTCAAATGAGAACCATAGTGAATCCATTCCAAAATCTAGCACATAAAAGGTAAGTTACTTATTCTACCTCCCACTTCATGTTGTACTGTAGAAGTCATGTAGTACCCCCTACGCTTAAAAAACTACTAGGAGGAAGCACCTCTCAAGAAAATGTTATAATATGAAGGAAGAAAACAGGAGACATAGACCTGTACAAACACGATCTCTATAACAAATGATGCTAATTTACTGGTATTGAGCATAACGTATAAGTTGGTAGATTATATGAACTTTCAGTTTAGTTATGTTGCAATAATGAAGGGTCGCCAGTCAAGCTTGGAACACACCATGATACGTTAAGATAATTCCCAGTACAAGACTAAAGGAAAACATGTTTATATTTGTTATTAGATCCGATAGCTTACCTCGATAGAAGGCAAAAGGAGAGTAGCATATTGAGGATCTCTACCAAGCATCTGTACAACTTCCTGATCAGTTTCCATACCCATGGCTTTCATGACTAACATAATGGGAACCTAAAAGAAAGATGGAAAAAAAAACAAAGCAAAAGAAAACAATGAACAATCTTAACTTGTTACATAGAAAGTGATATCAACTTGTCTTGTAGATTACGTCAAATGTTGAAGGGACAATTCACTATACATATAATACTCATACCTTGGAAGTAAATGCATTCAAAACCAAATATATTTTCTCTTTCTCCATTTTGATAATTGTTTTACTTTTTGTCATTGCTGTGCTGCTCATAACAGATGCCTGGATGCTGGATGGGATAACAGAGGAACATATAAAATTAAAAGGACAGATATCTCTCAAGAAAAACTAAAAGAAATAATACTTACCAACCCTTCTTGTCAGTGTCTATAATTATCCTGTTCTTTGAAAGTTGTTCTTGAATTAATATCACCTGGAAGAATCAGAAGAATCAATAACACGCCATTAGTAACATCATTTGATTACACAAGGCAGACAAGATACAGAAAAATATCGAACCCAACAAAAGAGGTCTGAAATGCTAATATAACTTGCAAACTTAACATAGAGGCAGAAACCATGCAACCGTAGACTTTAGGAAAAGAGAAGACCAGTAATGCCTAGATATCATAAGATGCTGTTAGATGGTGCATTTTATACTTCTATTCTATTCTATGTTACTTTGTTGAAATATTTGCGCTATTATCTTTCGATGACAATACCTGATAATATAAGGCATGGATGTATGGCAGGAATTTCTTTAAACCCATGTTCAGATACTCGTTCAAGCAAAAAAAAAAGAATAAAGCTAGCGTGTGGATTTTCTGATAAAGATAACGTCAAGTCATGGCCGAAAAGCAACATAAATAGAGAAGCACATAATAAAATATAGAACAATGTCGAGTTCAATTTAAAGCACGGGATAGTCATTGTGTTGACACTCAATTTATGCTTTTCAATCTGAAATGGATGTCTCAATGGCAAAGCTATTCGACAAGGCAGATTTCATGGTGCAGAACACAGGGACGATAACACAAAAGACTATACTATACTATACTATATATTTGAGTTAAGATAAATATAGGTGATAATACTGAAAACCATAACATTCATAACTATAGCACTTAGCAACAATAGCAGTGTTTGTAACAAATGACAAAATCCAAAGAAAATGGCGTGAAAATTATATAGCAGATCACCTTCTCATTTCCTTTCACAACAAAATATCCACCCGGGTCAAGTGGGCATTCACCTAGTGGAAACATGAACGGAAATGTACTGTCAAAACAAGTCAATAAATGAACTCAAATGCAATTAAACAGAGTACTATGCATAATTTATTTTCATTCTATAGCATACGAACCGAGTTTTGCCAGTTCATCTTCATCCTTGCCATGAAGGACACAAGAAAGGCTCCTTAACATAATAGGCATTCTTCCTATTATAACATCTTTCTGCGATATCATATAAGAGAGATTCAACATCAAATATCAGAAAATGATACTACATAGACCAACAAAGATTACAAGCTTACCTTCACTTGTGGACGAGTATTATGACCATGACTACCATTGCAATACTCAATGTTTACATATATTGGAGCAGCATACCTACATCCATTGGCGCATAAGGCACATAATGAAGAGGTTTGAAAAAATCAAAGGTACAAAACTAAGGTAATATAATAGTCAAGGGAATTGCAGATATAGTAAAAAGACCATTGAGAAATTCAACTACTCAAGCACTTAACCAATTGCATTAGTTAAGTGGCTAACAATAGAATAAGCTAAGTTATGGCAGATATATTGAACAGAAACCATAAAGGTATTCACCAATTCATCAGCAACTAATCAGGTTATTCATCCCCTTCTCAACTACTAAATTGATTGCTCAAAGTTCAAACCTTTCACAAGAATATATAGACAGATTCATTCTGAAGGAGTATTTTGAAAGTTTCATCATCGAGACAATTTGAACTACTCTTATTCCAGATATCTAGAATCTTTAGAAAGAAAACCTGCAAACTAATTTGAAAGATAAAACATGCAGAAGCACTATTTTTTTTCTCTTATATTAAAAAAGAACCCAGAGGTGAAGTAGTTAATATACTATGTTCATAATTTCGTTTAGCAGCAATTTGCACTCCTGTTGTGCAGATTTCAATTCAATCGGTATCGTGAAAAATAATGCAAACAGCTGCCACTGATCAAGGTGGTTTTGCTGCTTCTAGCATCGACTCTGTTTTACGCGGTGACTTTAGAAAAGCAGAAGTCAAAGAATTTATCACATCTATTTGATGGCACACACATGAACTGAATAGAAAATTGCTTACGTCATGTCACTTAGACGACACTTTTGAGGAGTAAGTGAGTCGGTTACACCATCAACAACTACAGAAGGCTTCCCAATCCAAACATCAGTATATCTGTCATCAGAACAAGAAAATGTTTATACGGATAAAAAATAACGAACTATTTAACAGTCTAGAAGAATTACAACTTCCACTAGAAAAGGTGGACTTTATCAAGTGGCACTTGTATAAACTATAATATGTTACCTAAAAAGTCGAACTACTTAATTTGAAACTAAGGTGTTAAGCGGTCGCACGTGATTTCAGGGATGTATTTTTTTATCTTTAAAGACAGTTCCAATATGGTTTTGGTGCAATACAGGACTGGGGGAAGTATTTTATATCTTTGAAGACAATCCTAATATGGTTTGGGTGCAATACTAGACTAAGAAAGCGTCCAACCAGACAGGATTAATTACAAAAAAACAAATTGATTAACAAAATTAAATATACTTGCAGGTAACTTACTAAGTGACATGAGTTCACAAAGTCCATAAATTACAGCTTATAATTTACAATATAGACATGGAATGGAACTGTTCTACACTTCTACCTGAGAAACATGCTGTTATCATATTTAGAAGTCACAAGGTCATTAGCACGAACAATCTTCTTTATTTCGGTCCTAACAAAATAATTGAAAGAGTCCAGATGTTGCTTCACCAAACCCCTGACCTGCAACTCCAAATGTTAGCACATCAGGCACGCATCCATAACTGCCCGAAGAACCAATTACGAAACTAATATAAATGCCTACTAGAAAAGCATACGAGTGGCTTATTTGTAATTATTTCTTCTACTTTTCCCTTCTAAACTAGATTAGCGACAGAAACAATGTTCACATAGTGAGTAGTCAAATTGCCAAAAGAATCAATCTAATACAACTAAAATAATAAAAAAATCGTTCCATAAACACTCAAACAAGTCCATCATTCATCAAATGTAAAATGTGGCATTAATCCATTTTAACTGTAAGATAAATTGCCAAGAGAAATTAACATTATATCTAAAAAAATACTATGAGGGGTATATACTAATTTCTCTCTCTTGAAAGTATAAAATTCAAAGTTTGCCAATTTTTAGAAAAATTTGTCAAAAACTGAACTTTGACTCCTTATCATTAATTTAACTTTCGCTCCTGTGTGTGTGTGTGTCAAACATTTAACTTCTCCGTCTATCTTGGCAAAACGTAGAATTTAAGCTCCCTTTCAAGTACAGGAATTAGAAAATAGTATACCCCTCATTGATAAAAATTTTAGGTTTTACATTACCTTTCTTGACAATTTCCCATTTGAACAACATCCAAATTATACTCAAAAACAAGTAAAAGTACACCTATCTTTTATAGGTCAAGTTACGGAGTACTAAATAGATAACCTAATTGAGTCTCTCAATATATTTTGACTAAAATCCACTTAAAATTCGAACAGTAATGATATAATTAACTAATGACAGATCAACGACCAGATTATTTTACCTTGAGAAACTCAGGAAGTAACTGGAATTTATCGACGGCGGACTTCACCGGAGCAGCAAGTAACTGCTTGTCAACTCCATCGGTACTGAAATAAAATTAACTATATTAGAATGATGATGATGATGATGATTACAATTAATCGTGAATGGAGTTTACCTTTGAGTATTCGCTTTAATCGTAGCAGAATCCTCGATCACCGCCATGATCGAAGAAAAAATATCGAAGGATGATTATTCTATTTAATTCTTTTTGTAGGGTTTAAGGGAAATAGAGGGGGCTAGCGTGAGAGTAAACAATGGGTGGATGATTAAATATTGTAGGGTTTAAGGCTTTAAGCACATGGTCGTTTTTACCTTTTAGTATCGCGTTTAAAATTTGCAAATGCGAAAAGAATTTAGTAAGGTAACCGCGCTTTGCACTGGAATTGAAGGGTGTGTTTGAATTGAAGGGTGTGTTTGGATGACAAGCTTACAGGAGCTTATGAGAGCTTAAGTTTATTTTTTTCATAAGCTCAAGCTATAAGCTTTGTTTGGTAAACAAAAAGATTAGAGCTTATAGAAAAAATAAGTTCTTAAAACAAAAGCTACTCCAACTAGCTTTTAAAATAAGTTACAAGCTTATAGAATATGAAATTACATAAGTATCCCCATCTACATGTGTTTGTGTTTTACTTTTTGTCATTTTATGTCTATTCACATATTAAGCTCCCAGCTACTTTACCAAATACTTCTAGAAAAATATATAAGCTCCAGCTTCCAGCTCCAAAAATAAGCTCCAGCTACAAACTCCAGCTATATGCTTCCAGCTCCAGCTATCTGCTAGTTACGCCAAACACACCCGAAAACACGAAAATAGTTGACGTGACGATGTGCAATGGGCATAATGCCGACGATCAGGGTGAAGTCGTATATCGAGCTATATAATGTTTTTCTTTTTCTTTTTTTACGGCTCAATCAACTTTTGAAATGCCTAAACATATTTTTCTTCTTGCAAATAACAATCAACTTATATTATATGTATATATGTACATACATGCATATATAGATACACGATCACACATTATGAGACCCCTATAATTCGGAGGCCCTAAGCGGTCGACAAACTCGTCCATCTTCAAAGACGGCCCTTCCGACGATAGCAAAGATGTAGGAGTGTGGAAATGATATATATGTGTCTACCTATGCTTAACCAATAAAAAACAATTATACATGACTTATACATCCAAGTAGATAACATTACATTCAATGAATAATGATTTCCAAAACTACGTACTATGAATCTAGTAATGATTTCCTATATTTTTCCATTATAATCAAAAGGCATTTTGAGGTTTTCCCATCTTCTCATTGTTCAGTTTTAAGAAAAACTAGGTGAAGAACCCGCGACAACGCGGGTTTTGAAATTTGAGTTTGTAAAATTTAATTTTTAAGTTAAAGTAATGTAAGAACTGTTTTTGAAATTTGAGTTTGTAAAATTTATTTTTAAATTAGAATAATGTAAGATTAGTCCTTTAGGATTCAGTCTACCTTCAATCCTTTTGGGTTGCATTCAAATATAAAAAGAACCTAGTCGGAGATCATTTTCAACGTGTGTATTACATTTTTGTGTTATTACGCCAACTTAAACCCTTTTTCAAAGATTCTTAATTTCTGGTACTCTTGTTAAACATTATTTATGTTGAATCTAACTTGTCGATATCATGTTTTTATAAGAGACCAATTTTGTGTTTAGGACCAACCTTAAACTTTGCTAATCATTTGGTACATCTCTAGATATGAAATATCACTCTATGCTTCTTGCTCTAAGAATTTCAAGTAATGTTTCAAAACTATTAAATGATTTTCTTCCCTACTTCAAATTGATTAAAGCACTCTATTCATAATCAAGGTTACCTAAACTATCATTCATAATCAAGGACATTACATAAGAATTTTAGCACTCATATAAATCATACTCATTCGCATGATAAAGTTCATTAGACATTTTCATCCCGCTATTTCAATAGACTCAACATCAAACTTCTTCACTGCCTCTTTCGGGGTTGTAATTGTCAGCGCTCCGTTTTCTATAGCCGCTTTCACTCGATCCATTTTTAATTAAATATAAATATCTTGATAATAAGCCTATGAAATGGTATGTATATATCTCATCGAGATAATGGTCAAACATTCATCCAGTTCGTGAGAGGTGATCTACCTTTTAAACCTCATGAATCATTTAAACCAAGACTCAAAGACTAACACAACATTTGAATTTTAGCAGTCACAACAATAAGAAGCAACACTTATCATCGTGCATATTAGATGTATAACTTTAAAATGTTTAATCACAATTTGCAGAATTAAAGACTGAAAAAGATGTACTATTAGATTCATTGTGTTGCTACAAAAGACCAATGTGCTAGAATACAGCTAATGCATCCCATAAGATCATTGGTGACTTCTTTTACTCCTTTTTGTAAGTTTTCTATAATTTAAAAAACGGGATGGGAAAGATCCACAGCTTTGAATTAATGTACATCTTTAAACACCACCTGAATCTTTCAACTTCCTTCACTCTAATTGAGTATAAAAACAGCTATGCATTTTATTGGAGTGATTTGAGAACACATGTGTAATGAAGAAGGTGGTGTTCAACGGGTTGATGGACGATCATGCCAATTATCAGCAAGAGCGAGAGGTGTAGAATTATTACATTCTTCACATGAGTTGTTGTTGTTTCACCACCACGCTCTACCAGTTCAAAAAACACTACAGCCTTCATCATTTGCCCTTGTTTAATCAAGTACAATAGTGTCATTGTTAGAAGGTCAAATGTCTAAAATATCCCTCAGTGTCATCAAGAATTCGACAATGATAAATAAGCAACCTAAGTATCTGACCTGACAATGTTTTGACAATTTCAACCCATCTACTTATGAATCGACTAATTTGGGTTGTATATTGAAATTCCCCAATTTTTTTTATATATCTCTTTTGTAAAGGTCCTTCTATAAATGTAATTAACTTTAGAACTCGCTACACCGCTTGTAAAATCAAACTTGAACTCAAAACGAAACCTTTGGAAACCAACTACTAGTACACGACCGTAGTTACGCGATCGCGTACTATATGGATACAAGCTATTGTCTTCATTTTAAAGTATACTACGCGGACTTATGAAGGTTACGCGATCGCGTAAAAGACTCATCTACGCGAACCTGGAAAACACAACGCGATCGCGTACCTAAAGCATTAGGACTACTGTTACCATTTTAGTTTATGGTACGCGATCTGCTATTAGCTACGCGATTGCGTACCTAAGCTGTACCAGTACAAAACTTCCAGCAACACAACTTTAGACTCAGATTTTTAACCAAAACAAAACTCAACACTTTCTCATCTGAAAATACAAACTTTGGACAATTACACATCCATTCAATTAACAATTTCTCAACAACTTCACAAACGGATCCCAATATCTACTACAAATTTGCTCATACCCAAACTACCATTTTCAAAGTTCAATACTTTAACTCATTATTCTCCGAAATATCAATTTCTCATTTTAAATGATCATACTCTTATGATCATGACTTTCGCTTCATAAAGGGGCATTCAACTACTCAAGAGCATGATTTATAACGGGATTTACTTACTACAAACCAAGTAGCAAGCCACCATTAGTCGACCTTGTAATCCTCGCCCATATCACCCCTTCGACCCGCTTTATTCACCTACACATTTAACATGTAATAACGTAAGCATAATGCTTAGTAAGTAATGGTGAATAAGCTACAACAACTTCAACTACTACCAATAATAATCATACTCAATTGTTCAATTACAAAATACAACAATCAACATAAACTACCAACATTTAATGATCATGCTCAAATGATCAATTATTACCCACAACAATGCTACCTCATATCAGCTACAATCAAATGATGATCATATTCAAATGATCACTTCCACATATAACAACACTACCTTAATATCAACTACAATGAAATGATGATCATACTCAAACGATCACTTACCACATATAACAACACTACATTAATATCAACTACTATCAAATGATGATCACACTCATTTGATCATCAATTACTACACACAACAACGCTACATCATATCAACTACAATCAAATAATATTCAATTCAATGATCAATATCTACACATATCATGTAACACTCCCGTCCCAATAATGAAACGGAAGGTCACATTTATTACTAAATAATTAAAGTCATAACAAGTCTTGAAATAACAAATGACCAAGGTTCAAAACAACCATAAATGATGTCTCAAACTAACTCCAACTATCAATAATAAACATAAGTCCAAACTAATAAAATGAAAGGTAGGTCTCTAAGGTAAGTCCAAGTCTTGAACTCTCGCACTCATCCCCTTTGACCCTGATTACCTGCCGCAGGAAAAGAAAATGCGGCTGAGCTAATTGCTTAGTGCGCGGATGTTGACAGAATAAACAATAAAAATAATATATCTCAATGTAAGAATGAAGCGAAGTAAATAATTAAATTGTTTCAAAATTCACCCATCGAATCATACCACCCTTACACCAGAGTAAACAAATGAATAAAGGCTGAGGCAACGAGGGGTTGGGTTATTTATACCGAGTACCCTAAACAAAACAAAATATCCAAGCTGCACACACCGGTGCCAAATAATATCATATCTCGCGAAATATATCACAATCACACACTGGTCATGACTCCAGGTGGTTCCCCTAATTCAGAAGGTCTGTATGGCATTACACCACACGACCGCACTACACAATCATATCATATCAAACGTATCCTAGGATGCATCCATACACCCCCCAAATAATCCAAAGGCTCACCCGAGCATAATCACACAAATAATGGCTCACTCCGGAGCATAAACACATAATATCACAAAAGTGGGGACGCCATGGACTAATCCCACCGCCACGGTTAGTGCGACGTCATTGGTGCCGCAATGACGCCCCTGTGGTCCTCCACAGGAAGCTGACTCGGTATACCTATCTCCTTTCTACAAAATCTAGGGTTCTATGGTTGCACAGTGGACATATAAACCAACCACACACCAGAGTATGTCCACCATGCATATGGAACCTAAATCAAACGAACCAAAGATAGCTCGCAACAATGAAATCCCCAAGTTTTCCAAAATCCTTTTTTACACAAGTTTTCTCAAAAGTTTCCACAATTTATCAAATCTCAAATATCACTTTAGCTCAAAACAATTTAGCTAAAATGGGGGAATCAGATCACACAAGTATATCAACATATCAAAAGAACCACAACGATCTCAAAAGAATGCAAGGATATCAACAAAGCATGTCAAGATAACGCTGAAAGAAGAGTACGGACATCCGTACCTAGATAAATGTCTAAAGCTATCACGATTGACAAAATCCTCCTTAACTCCCCGCAAATTCTACATAGAATAATTCACTAACTTTAGACCCTTATTTCACATGACATAGTTTCTGTTCACTTAATCCCTTAGTCCCGTTTCACTATAAGTTTATTATATTTTCGTTCACAGTAATGGTTTAAGTATTCTTAGAAAGATTATTACTCCTTAATTTAGTTCTCTGAAGTGGCTAGGTGGATTATTGATAGCTATATTAAATTTGAACATGGAAACTTAATTATATAGAAGGTGATTATACTTAAAAAGATGACCAACTTATTATTTTATTGATATATAATTAGATCAGATAACATTAGCGTGTATATATTTAATAACATGAATTTAACCTCTCTCATTCATTTACCGAAATATGTATTTTGTCTGAATCTGACTCAACTCAAAATATATTACCGAAATATGTATTTTGTTTGAATCTGACTCAACTCAAAATAGCATGAAATAATTATTTAAGTGCAGTTCCAAAATGAAAACAAAAGTAAGAATGCTTAAGCCTATCCTTTTTTTTTCTTTAGCTTCATTTATGAAAGATTTAAGGTAGTTCAAGGACCAAAACGAAACTTATATTAAAACACATGAAAAGTCATCTTCTTCCTACGTGCATATCCGACATATCCCAAGATCCATGTTTAGTTTCGTCCAAATTAAATCCATTTCGTTTAGTTATTTACACCTATAATTGAGTGTGAACATTACTAAGTTTAATACTAACGATTTCCAATTCCAATTGCTAATAACCAATCTATTTTACAGCCCGTAATTTCGTTTCGATACCGTATACGGTGACGTTAATATTAACTTTTCGATGACTCAAAGTTTAACGATGCGATTTAAAACAGTTACGGAAAACATACATAGAATTATAAATTTATTATAGACTGTTGTGTTAAATGGATTATACCTCCGAAACGATACCGAGTTCCAAACGAAACTACGCGTGTAAAAGCTTTCTTGATCCCGTTTCAATACTCCAACTTTTACTCCCAGAGTACTCTCTCTTTTTCAAAATTTATTTTTGTGATGGTGATTTGTGAAATGTTGATGGAGTGTGAATGTCACACCCCCGATTTCATGATTGGCGGAAGCGATCATTTGGGTGCGACTAATCAATAATCAAAACTCAAAGATACAAGCAAACGACTCTACATGAGACGTTTATACATAATTACAAAAGTAGTTACATAGTTTAGGTCATAAGTTTACAACATTAATGAGTTCGCATAATGATCCTGAAGATTTTAATACATAACCGATTAATCAAAAGATGATGCTAGAAAATCTTCATAAGTATTAAGATGCATGCGACTCGTACTAGCTAGCATATTCTGCGGGCCACCCTACTGTAGCTGATTACCTGAGAATACAACACTAAAAGGGTCAGCTAAAAAGCTGGTGAATCTCACAGGTTTAAAGTAAAGCATGATGTGATACACAAGATTATCCGACGATTTTATAATCCGAATTAATAATCAAACCAATTAAGGTTTCCGATATTTAAAACACGCCTTAACCTGACATGATCCGACAAGCCATGATCCAATATATCAAGCTTCTATATTTATCCATTATCCAAACATGACTTGCACCGATATGGCATAAGTTAATCCGATATGACATAACCGACAAACCGACATAACCGACATAGCATGAGTCCACGGTTCGAAGCCTTACCCGATGATTGCCTCCCGGAGGTGTCTCATCCGAAACACCTTTCTGACAAATACTAAAGTGCCCGTTTGACATGGTTGTAGCTAGCAACCCGGACGGGGACGTCACTCCCGTAATAGATCTATTCTTTAGTACTCGCGCCTTCTCAGTTAACCAACCGTGTTTGATGAGGACTTTTACCAAATTAAAACAACTCATGTATTTACCAAATTTAGATAACCGAATATAATAACCAAATATGATAACCGAATTTAAATAACCGAAAAGGATAACTGAACTTAATAACCGAATTACATACCAAATTAAATATCCGAAATAAATAACCAATTCAAATAATCAATTAATAGTTAAATGTAACACCCCCAAATTTACTGTTCGCGGAAGCATACATTGGGGTGCTACTAATCAATACACAAAGCACATAAGATACATAATGAACGACCACTACATGCGTCGTTTTACAAATACATTGATTAACGTAAGAGTCTACATATGGTTTACAAAAGATGAGTTCGCATAGCTACTTGAGAGATTCTAGTACAGATCTAATTTAAGCAAAATATAGAAATGCAGGGAAATCTCTTGATGTTTATATGATTGCATGCGACTCGAGCTACAGTATCCTGATGGGCAGTCCAACTTACTGCTGAGTACCTGAGATAACATGCTAAAAGGTCAGCTATAAAGCTGGTGAGCTCACAGGTTTGATAGGATAATATATGATTTGTGAACCGCAAGATTTAATGATTCGATTTACAAAGCATGTAAATAATTGGATAATGAGTATCACATGAATATTTGTAATTAAACAAATAAGTAAAGATTGATACAACTAACATGAGCACATAGTCTGAGCTTAACTGAGGGGTCAGGATCACAATCAAGTGCCTGATCGAGGGTGCCTCTATGCGTATGCCTAATCAACATACGTTTGAACAAATGATAATGCGTCCGTTTGACAGGTTAGTGCTTGCTAACTCGGACGGGGATTGTCAATCCCATATGGTACCATACACTAACATTCACGCTAAATCATATTAACAGAACTATGCTTCAGAGGACTTTGATTGATTAGATGAAAACAACTCATGCAGCATACGTGATAATTTGATACTTGCGTTCACATGTAAAACAAAACAGAGCATGTATCTCACCCCTAGGTAAAAGCATTTAAAATAGGGGCTATGAGACTCACCTGAGTCTGATGAATTGTTAGCCAACAATTATAATGATTCACAATGATTTGATGTCGTTACAACAACTGAACCTGCAGGGCGTCTTAGACGCGCAAGGTTTTGATAATGATTAGATATTGAACCTGTCAGGCGTATTAAACGCGCAAGGTTTTGATTGATTAGATGACTCTACGGACCATCTATGCTAGTTGTTCCCTCAACTAGTTATGCCCAAATACTTTGGTTGTCGATTAGGTTTGAGTTTTGAAAATGTATACGGGTCGTTGGTGACGGCTTGTAATAATAATTTCAAACTATTATTATTTTGCATGATTTGTTGTACTTAGAAAAGTATATGTGTTTAGAGTAATAGTCGTATCGTATAAGTTTAGTTGTTAATCAAGTTCAGTATATCCGTTACACTTTATTTCATAATTTACAAAATTTGGTACGAGTCTGAAAACAGTAATATGCCATTTTCGGGCCCTAAACGACCCCGGATGGCCTAAAACCGACTAGGCTAAGGTACTTAGCTTTGATCATTTGGCTGTTTTCGAATAACCGTGCGAATTTGAGCTCAATCCGTTATAATAAATTTTTCATCGAGAAGCTACCCTGTTTTAACTTGTGAAATCGTCGACGTTTTCGAAAATTTACATGTTCTGTTTTAGCTAGAATTCGCAGGGCTAGTTTATTGATCCGTTGGATCATGAAATATATAGGGGGAATCCGCCGGATTCCCTTGAATCCGCCGGATTGGTGACATTTGGTGGGAATACGCCGTATTCGTCTGAATACGACCGTATTCATTAAAAATAGAGGGAATACGCCGGATTCCCATGAATCCGACCGTATTCATGGCAAACAACGGGAATACGCCGTATTCCATTGAATACGCCGTGTTCATGTTTTCTGGGCGGGAATACGCCGGATTCCCGTGAATCCGACCGTATTCCGAGGTCTGGTTCGAGTCTGTCGTTCCAAAAATCACCCAAACCAAATCTAATCCGCAAATTAACCAACAATCATCTATTCTAACGTTACTATATGATAATACAAGGTATTTAAATACGAAATTACAAAGTAAAAGTTAACGATTCCTTACAATTTAAAAATGGAGCTTGGATGGTGATGATGATGAAAACGAAGAGGATGATGAAGATGATCCACGAAATGATGATGATAATCTGTTACTTGTTACTTGTTGTTGTGGTTTGCCATTTTTGAGAGAGAACCGAGAGATTGAGAGATTGATGAATGAAATGAAAAAAGAAGAAGAGTGGGAACGGAGGGAGTATTATTGCACGGGCAAGATCCACAAAATGTGGATCTTGTCCAGCTCCATAGTGCACACCGAGTGGTATTTTACCCGTGTTTGTTTACCCGATCGTAAAAGTAGTATAATGTTTTAAATTGATAAATTTCTAAAAATGAATTCGTTTTTACTTTTATTCGAGGTATTTTATAAAAATACATTTAATGGGATATAAAAATATATCTTTGTTTTACGTTTGAGAGACGGATATAATATAATTGGTTTCGTCGCGTTTGAGTAAAATGATATAAAACGAAATATGTTTTATTTTATCTGATGTAAATAATAATTATTAATTTCAATAATAATTCATTATTTATGTATAGTTTTGTCGTGGACGTTTGATTTGTACGATACGAGATACTTGATATATTATCAAAATAATATATAATAATTATGAGGGTATTAAATAACAATTCCATGTTACTTAATTACTTGATTTTTACCAACGCCGTATAATTGAATCGGAATTCGGCCGATTTAAAATGAACGATTAAATCTAATCGAGTACTGATATATATATATATATATTCATCAATATATATTTTGATACATACAATTAGTCTAATACATAGCACTAACTACATGTATTACATAATGATTAGGAACTAATTTCTAGTCCTAATTTGACGGGTGTCACATTAAATTAACAATCAATTTAACTAACCGAATACTTGTGATCATGAAAATATTTAAGTGTTGCATCTCACCCCGAGTTTAAAACAGTAAAACAATAAAATGGGGCTGTGAGAGTCACCTGTGTAAGCTAGCGATCCTATAGTATACTTATTGTCCGAACCGTAATCTCCTAGTATCCTAAACACACGAGATCATAATTAAGTAAATGGATGTTCAAATATATCATTCATACTAGTGTTCACCGAATAGATTCTGTCCAAAGTATTCAATTAGTGTTTACGTTTGAAATTTGTAAAATGGGTACGGCCCGTTGGTGATAATAATTTCTGAAAACATTATTGTTATATTCGTTTCACTGTGTTTCATAAAGTGTGAAATTGTGTACGGGGGTCCGGGGGCAGCGCCCCTGGTAGTGGGGTCCAATGGGTGGCAACCCCTGGCGGGGTCCAAGGGGCAAAGCCCCTGGCTGGGGTCAAGCTTCCAGGTCAGCGCGGGAAATTTTTATTTCTACTATATTGCTTTAGTAAAAATGCATTTAAAATTTGAATTCAGAGTAAAATCAGGTGGCAAAATCTTAGTTTCGACACTTAGTAAAAATTGTGCTTTTATGATTCTGTTACGCGATCGGGTAACGGGGGTACGCGATTGGGTAAGGGGTGATACGCGATCGGGTACGGGGATGATACGCGATCGGGTATGAGGATGCATACCCGTTCGGGTGAGAAGGCATACCCGTTTGGGTGAGGATTCATACCCGTTCGGGTGAGGATTGTATCCGCTGGATACTGGGCTCGATCAGGGTCTGTTTGTGCGATTCAAGGTGTAAATGAGTTATAGCTTAAATTTTTGGACATAATCAGTTGGTATACACTAATATATGATGAAATAAGCTTCCTAAACATGTAACTTTAAGAGAAAAGTGAAGAATTGCTCACGGAGAAAGTGAAGCCGAGAGTGATGGTGATGATACCGTGAAGATGATGATGATGATGTTGTTGTTGTTACTTGCTTCCCCCTTCAAGATATGATGATGATGATGATACCCGAAAATGATGATGATGGTGGCTGTGGTGTACGTGGTTAAACTGAGAGAGAGAGAGACAGAGAGAGAGATGAGTGGGAGATGGATGATGAAGATGAAAATGAAATGAAAGGTTGTGTTTGGGTTTGGTTAAGTCAGGGGGCAAGATCCACAAATTGTGGATCTTGGCTGGCTCCAATAATGGGGTGGGTACGGGTTGGTTCCAATTCGCAGTATAAAATGTCCGTGTTCGTGTACCCGATCGTAAAATAATGTAATATTTTTAGGTGATAAATTTGTAACGCGTATTCGAATATATTTTTAGTCAAAGTATTTTATCAAATTACTTTATTTGAGTTATAAAAATATAACTTTGTTGTAATTTGTTTTGTCGGATACATTTCGTATGGTTTCGTCGCGCAGAGTACGTTTTGAATAAAACGAAATATGTTTTATTATTATCCGAATAAATAATGTTTTTTTTTTAAAATAATACATTATTCAGAAACGTTTGTCACCAACGTCCGTATATATATATATATATATATATATATATATATATATATACATTCGGGTTCTCTCAGATTGATTTATATGTGATTATTAAATAATCATTTTTTGTTATATATATAATTATATATATAATATTTGAATACTTTCGTATTAATGCGTACTAAGTACGAGTATTTGAGGTTTAAATTAGCCACTAAAATGGTCTTATTTTACCGGGTGTCACAGTGAATAATAGCTTTATTGAGATGATGTATATATGAAGCCGGATTTGGCCGAGAAAACATCAAAGTGGCCGATTAATGTGGGATTCGATAGTCACGTATTTGCAACCGTGTTTGACTTCTTCGTTATCTCAACGGCATTTCAAGCTTATTGTGTTTCTTATCCTTTAATTCAAATAATTAATTAATTCCCAAGATATGCGATAATAATATGTATAAAGTGATTGATAATGATAATTATTATTTAATTTATTTATTCTTTCAAGATTTATTTGAAATTTGTTTTTATTATTTAGCAACTGATATATCGTAGATTTCAATTCAATTAGTATTATTATTAATAAACATTCATTATTTTTAATTTATTTTTGCACCATAATTATTATCATTTGTATTTGCTTTATTATTTTGTTATAGCTCATTAATGATTTGTTTTATAATATCGCTCACAATATTAACTATATAAATTTTATTTGGGTTATTATATATCAACCACTACATCAATATTAACTACAAATAAATAATGATCACTCAATGATCAATATCTACACATATCAACCACTACACATTATTAACTACAAACAAATATGATGAACTCAATGATCAATAACTACACATATCAACCACTACATCATTATTAACTACAAACAAATATGACCAACTCAATGATCAATAACTACATATATCCACATATCAACAAATACATCATTATTAACTACAAACAAATATGACCAACTCAATGATCAATAACTACACATATCAACAACTACATTATTATTAACGACAATGAATATTAACAAGTATTCACATAACAATTACTCATTTATAGACAACTCTACTATCAATCATCAAGCTAGTGCTCATTTTCTCTATGGCACTACTTGGCTACATAATCAACAACTCTACTTCATCAAGCTAGTGTCCATTCTCTCAATGGCACTACTTGGCTACATAATCTACATCTCTACTTCATCAAGCTAGTGACCATTCTCTCAATGGCACTACTTGGCTACATATTAACAACTCTACTTCATCCAGCTAGTGTCCATTCTCTCAATGGCACTACTTGGCTACATATTTCATGACTACCTCATTAAAGTCATCTTACTTCATTGCTCACATACAACAATTATACAATTAACTACAATTCAAGACAACCATTACTTACCTCGATCTTGGTTTGGAGAATGATTAGCTACTTTTCCAACTCTTTTATCACATACTCAAATAATCACATATACACGGTCACACAACACAATCATTCAATACTAACTCAAATGTTGTAACTCAAGATAACATATTTCTCATTTTATAACACGTACTATTTTCTCATATAATGCAAGTGCTCATATTTTATTTTCTCATATTTAACAACAATACATAACAACAACAATTTATCATCATCCTCTAATAATTAAAAATCTCAATATTGCACCAAATCATTCAAACACTTAAACCAAATCTCAATTCTGGACAGTTTGTAGCATTATAATTATTTGACAGACTTAAACTCAATTTCAGCTCTTGAAATAAACTTTTCTGGAAAATAGACTCGTATATTCCAACGAATCCGACCACACTAAAATACGAGTTACGGTTATTTAGTTATGATTTTTCAAAAACAGTCAATTTTCTGCACCACAAGCTGTCCAACTTCGAGTTTTCATCAAAAACATGTCAAATTGACTCAAACATGTATAAAACACTTTCATTGATTAACTCCAACTTAAACAATACTTTTGGGACTGATTTCAACAAGATTAACATCCAATTCAACCATGTTTACAACTCAATTCTTTCATGGTTTTTACTTATCTAATCTCATTCTCTATTTCAAACACATATCATCAAGTGTTTAGTTCTCTTTTAACAACAATTTACAGATCTCAATTCATCAAAGTCTCTAGATAATAGTATGTACATCACTAATTACTTCCAACTTACTCATTTATCTCTTTAACACCTAAAATCTTCAATTACTCAATGTATTAATCAAACTATTGTTTAATCACCTTTCTCATGAAAATTAACATGTATATGATTAAATAAAGCCTCTTTAACCACAATATCACAATAATAACAATTATTCTCATCAACACCATGATCGAAGTTCTTCGATTAAACAAAATCATAATAACTCAAGAACAGCATTAAAGCTCATCTTGTATACTCAAACAAGCTTATTTACACTCAATAACAACAATATTATCTCCCAAAACTTAAAACTCAGCTTTTCTCCAATTGTGTCAATTAGGGTTTGTAACAACCGCCAAATTAGGACTAGTAATTAGTGCCTAATCCTCTGTAAATACATGTAATTAGTTCTGTGTTAGGCTAATTAATGTAACAAATTATATATTGGTGAATATATACGATTATGCGATTTGATTAAATCGTACGCAATTTAAATCGAATGTAATTCGATTCAAACATTACGGACGTTGGTGAAACATTTTGTTTAATAACGCGATCATTTTTCAAATATTGTTTTGAATACATTTCAAGTAGGTAATGTATCGTACAAATAAACGTCAACACAATTAAAATATTAAACGCACAATTTAAATTCAAATATAAACAAACTGTTAAAGATTTGACAAAATGATGTTATTAAATTATCTAACAAAGATTAGTATTTTTAAATGAATAATTACGCGAAAAATAAATATTTAACGCTTAAACAACGGAGAAAACGAACGCCGCACGGGGCACGGAGACGGAGGCTGAAAATGGGAGGTTAAACCTCCCACCTCCTTTCTTTTTCCTCATTTTCTCCATCTCTTTCTCTTTCTTCTCTTTCTTTTCTCTCAATTAACAAAACCACCACCACCTTACAAAATCACAAAATAACATCACGAAACGACGCCGAATCATACCACTCCTTTGGAATAAAAGAACCACCGCGTTACGATCTACAACTTCATCTTTCCGGATTTTCATTTCGCCATTTCGTAAGTTTCCGACAAAACCCGAAACTCTCCGTTTTTACTCATTTTTACGTTTTTATAGTTTATATATGCTTAAAATGTCCAAAAATGGGTTGGGTAAAAGATTTGGACCAAACGGAAGCTTTCCGACCGATTTTCCGGCCACCAACCTCCGATCAGACCGTAACGTCGCAGAGACGCTGGGCTCTCTGCGACGTAGTCAAAAACGTCGTAATACCCTCACAACGTCGCATATAGCGACGTCATCCCCAACGTCGCATTGACTTGCGAACGTCGCACTTAGCGACGCAAACCCTTACGTCGCAGAAATCAACAGCGTCGCATATAGCGACGCCACGTACAACGTCGCATTAAATTGCGAAAGTCGCACATAGCGACGTCATGCTCAACGTCGCAGTCAGGATCTGCGACGTCGCACCCAACGTCGCACAAACCAGAACCTCAAAAACACAGATTTTTACTAAGTGTCGAGACTCGAAATTTATCACTCGATTTTACCCAAATTCAGATCCCAGATGCGTTTTTCACCAAAGCAATATAGTAGAAATAAAAAATTTCCAAGCTGACCTGGCAGCTCGACCTGTAAGGCCCACTCCTTACGCAAACCAAAACATATCATTTATATATTATATTTCGAAAATCGGAAGCGCAAGTCCCCCAAAACAAAACATTTACCGACTTACAATGGTTCCAGGTTTAACGACTACAAAGTATGACAACATTAGTTAAACATTTACAACCATATTAACACAAACGAGCTTATTTAAAACGTTTTCCAAAAGACATTCACAAAAGGTCAGAGTTGCGCCAAGCTTTAGTCAAACTTCCAGTCAACATCTACATCTACATCAACTAACCACAATCTGCAAAACATTAAACAACGAGGGATTAGCCAATGCTAAGTGAATGGAACCGTAACCGACGGTTCAACCCACTCATAACGAGTCTTACAACCAAGCAACAACAACAATTAAACACATAAGCACATAACGTCAAGAGGACCGGCGGTTCCTGGTATCCAACCAACCCAGAAACCACGACTACTGGGCGCCAAGCCAATCCCAGTAATCAACCGATAGCTTGAGTACTACCTTCACTGACTAGGCTTGTTCTCAACTATGTGTCTCAAAGAAACCTCGACAACTACACAGTAGTACCCAAACCCAACCCAGACAGCAGTTGACCTCTGAAAACAACCACGTTGCATTCACAATGCAAAAACACACAACAACAAGCAACAGTTCACAACTGATCAACAATTCAACAACAATCGCACAACAACTCATATAATCAGCAACATAAACAAAACAGACAAGACTGGTACCGGTACGACCAATAACAACAACCTACTAATATAAACCATCCTGGTTACCCGTCATAACCGAACCCGTTACAACTGGGTGGAACCGAGGACTACAATTCCACTCACTGATATTTCCAAGTCTCCAACTCAGTTGTCTTATATCACTGAGTTGCCGTCCGCTTATCTGAGATTACAATAATAACAATAAGTTAGTAATAATCCCTTTCCAATATTCATGTTATGCACATATAACATATATCCTAATACAACCATATCACTTATAACATAATTAATTATCATCCATGCACAAACTGCAAGTTAACACATTTGACGAATTTTAACACACCAACGCGATCCAGCAAGGGGAGCCAGGATCGCGTTCGCCTTTATAAAATCAATCGACCTTCAAGTTCTACTTATCAACGCGATCCAGAAAAAGAGGGTGGGATCGCGTTCACCTTTAGAAAATATTCTGTATCCGTTTTACACTTGGAAACGCGATCCGGAAACGAGGGCGGGATCGCGTTCGTATGACCAAAACTCGAATATACCAAATTATAACTAAGGAACGCGATCCGGAAACATGGCCGGGATCGCGTTTGCTAGTTCAAAAACGACCTGCACTTTCAGCTCAAAACACAACACGAACCAAAACTCCATTTTTTTTTACCAAAATCAGTTTGCAACCACGATTTTACCATAAAAATGAGTACAAGTATCAACTATAATCATATAACAACATCAAACAACAACTATAACATCATCTAAATCATGCATCATCATCTAATTCACCAAAATTACCAAACCCTAACTATGAACTCAAAATGAAGAACCCTAACATTTCTACCATATAATCACCTTGTAATCATGTTAAAATCGTTATCTAATCATTTAGAAACATCAAACACATGTTATTCCAGCTTCAATTCTTACAAATCATTCATATTCATTCTAAACCCAATTTCTATGATATAAGCGCAAGAACTCAAAATACTTACAACAAATGATGAACAAGATGATGAGAATGGTGATGATGTTAAGATTTCCTTGGCTAGATTAAATCTCTCTTTTGCTTTCTTAATTTCTCTTTGAATTTGAGGTAAAGAATTTGAGATAGAAATGAGTAAAGTTTGAGAGGGTTTCAAAGAGGAAAAGGAAAATAGGTTGGTGAAATGATCCAGCTACACCACCGCCCCACTCAATATTATTAGTAAAATTATACCCGTTCTTAACCTATTGTCTGGAACCCGAAAATACCCGAAAGTCAAAATACTTTTATTTTACCGTCATCTTTAATAAATTAAAACAAACAATAATTTATTAGTCACTATAAAAACTGAGGCTCTTTTACTTGTTTATTATTATATAAACCAACCGAACTTATTGAAATACAATTTATTTCCAGGCCCAGAAATAGGATGTTACAAATCTTCCCCCCTTAGAGGATTTCGTCCCCGAAATCCACTCCCACACATAAATTAAACCAACCGCAACAATTTCACATATGCATACCATACTACAAACTATATTACATCAAAGTCAATATAGAATCTACCTTGGTTATTCACTTCGAGCAATTCCCCCACTGTCACTTGATCTCCCACTGTCATTTGAAAAGCTCGAGCAGGCGCCAACTTTCTCTTTTGTCCAATCGATGATGCAGAACCCGAACCAGAACCCGAACTTCCAGCTAAACCCGAACCTTGCCTACCATATTCCGGACATTGTCCTGCCCGATGACCCTCTTTCTTGCAGTTCCAACACACAGACTGAGGAAAGGTACACTATCTACTACCATGCCCAAATGCTCCACACTTAATGCACCTTAATGTTTGAGGAGTACATGGACCCGAATGTCTCGACCTACAAGCATTACACCAAGGATTTGGATCACTACCCACCGAGCCCTCGCTAAACTCAATTCTCCGATTCTGACTCTTACTTCCAGTAGTACCACTCTTAGAAAGTTGCACCGACTTGTTCTTATTAGACTTCTCCCATGCTTGATTGTCACTATGCACCGACCTAGCTAACTCAAAAGCCTCGGTCAAATTACGAGCCAACCTCACTGATGTCCGGTACTGTGGTGGTAAAGTCTTAACAAAATGAGTAATCCTAGTCCTCTCATCCGGTACCCATTGCTGAACAAACCTTAACTTATCGGTGAATTGATTGATAAGCTCATCCATTGTCATTTTCTCAGAAAACTCCAAATCCAGAAACTCCTGCCTAAGTCTAAGCATATCAAACTCAGAGCAGAATTGCTTACTAAACTCTCTATGAAACTCAGCGCAAGTAATTCTAGATCTCTGCTCAGGTGTCATTTGTGCAGTCGCAGAATCCCACCAGTTCATCGCTTGACCTTTCAATAACTGCACCGCATACTTAACTCTTAACTCATCTTCACACTGACACACCTCAAATTTCCTCTCAGTGTCCCTTAACCAGTTCAATGTCACCATCGGATCATTACCTCCCTCAAAGTCTTTAGGTCCACACGCTTTAAAAGTCTTAAATGAACACAACCTATTCTGCTGAGGTGGAGGAGGAGACTGATACGTTTGCTGAGCTACCCTAGATTGTAACTCTAAATACAACTGTTCTATCTTTCTAAGTCTTATAACCTCATCCTCCATATGCAACAAATAATCCTCTTGGCTAGCTTCATCATGATGAACATTGGAAGTACCACCCTGATTAACATTATTAATTTCTGGAGGTGGAAGCTCAGTTCTAGCAGCATTGTTGGGATCCGGGTTCTCATCATCTGCCATTCCTGTACTCACAACCAAAACACAACTTGCAACTTGTTAATCGTTAGTATCACCTATACTAACCAATCCCCCAACTAAAAGCTAATCCCCAAACCGAAAAGTTTGACTAACACCAAATAGATTTGGGATTGAACATTCGCAAATGCCCAATTCACCCAAACCTATGCTCTGATACCAACTTGTAAGGCCCACTCCTTACGCAAACCAAAACATATCATTTATATATTATATTTCGAAAATCGGAAGCGCAAGTCCCCCAAAACAAAACATTTACCGACTTACAATGCTTCCAGGTTTAACGACTACAAAGTATGACAACATTAGTTAAACATTTACAACCATATTAACACAAACGAGCTTATATAAAACGTTTTCCAAAAGACATTCACAAAAGGTCAGAGTTGCGCCAAGCTTTAGTCAAACTTCCAGTCAACATCTACATCTACATCAACTAACCACAATCTGCAAAACATTAAACAACGAGGGATTAGCCAATGCTAAGTGAATGGAACCGTAACCGACGGTTCAACCCACTCATAACGAGTCTTACAACCAAGCAACAACAACAATTAAACACATAAGCACATAACGTCAAGAGGACCGGCGGTTCCTGGTATCCAACCAACCCAGAAACCACGACTACTGGGCGCCAAGCCAATCCCAGTAATCAACCGATAGCTTGAGTACTACCTTCACTGACTAGGCTTGTTCTCAACTATGTGTCTCAAAGAAACCTCGACAACTACACAGTAGTACCCAAACCCAACCCAGACAGCAGTTGACCTCTGAAAACAACCACGTTGCATTCACAATGCAAAAACACACAACAACAAGCAACAGTTCACAACTGTTCACAACTGATCAACAATTCAACAACAATCGCACAACAACTCATATAATCAGCAACATAAACAAAACAGACAAGACTGGTACCGGTACGACCAATAACAACAACCTACTAATATAAACCATCCTGGTTACCCGTTATAACCGAACCCGTTACAACTGGGTGGAACCGAGGACTACAATTCCACTCACCGATATTTCCAAGTCTTCAACTCAGTTGTCTTATATCACTGAGTTGCCGTCCGCTTATCTGAGATTACAATAATAACAATAAGTTAGTAATAATCCCTTTCCAATATTCATGTTATGCACATATAACATATATCCTAATACAACCATATCACTTATAACATAATTAATTATCATCCATGCACAAACTGCAAGTTAACACATTTGACGAATTTTAACACACCAACGCGATCCAGCAAGGGGAGCCAGGATCGCGTTCGCCTTTATAAAATCAATCGACCTTCAAGTTCTACTTATCAACGCGATCCAGAAAAAGAGGGTGGGATCGCGTTCACCTTTAGAAAATATTCTGTATCCGTTTTACACTTGGAAACGCGATCCGGAAACGAGGGCGGGATCGCGTTCGTATGACCAAAACTCGAATATACCAAATTATAACTAAGGAACGCGATCCGGAAACATGGCCGGGATCGCGTTTGCTAGTTCAAAAACGACCTGCACTTTCAGCTCAAAACACAACACGAACCAAAACTCCATTTTTTTTTTACCAAAATCAGTTTGCAACCACGATTTTACCATAAAAATGAGTACAAGTATCAACTATAATCATATAACAACATCAAACAACAACTATAACATCATCTAAATCATGCATCATCATCTAATTCACCAAAATTACCAAACCCTAACTATGAACTCAAAATGAAGAACCCTAACATTTCTACCATATAATCACCTTGTAATCATGTTAAAATCGTTATCTAATCATTTAGAAACATCAAACACATGTTATTCCAGCTTCAATTCTTACAAATCATTCATATTCATTCTAAACCCAATTTCTATGATATAAGCTCAAGAACTCAAAATACTTACAACAAATGATGAACAAGATGATGAGAATGGTGATGATGTTAAGATTTCCTTGGCTAGATTAAATCTCTCTTTTGCTTTCTTAATTTCTCTTTGAATTTGAGGTAAAGAATTTGAGATAGAAATGAGTAAAGTTTGAGAGGGTTTCAAAGAGGAAAAGGAAAATAGGTTGGTGAAATGATCCAGCTACACCACCGCCCCACTCAATATTATTAGTAAAATTATACCCGTTCTTAACCTATTGTCTGGAACCCGAAAATACCCGAAAGTCAAAATACTTTTATTTTACCGTCATCTTTAATAAATTAAAACAAACAATAATTTATTAGTCACTATAAAAACTGAGGCTCTTTTACTTGTTTATTATTATATAAACCAACCGAACTTATTGAAATACAATTTATTTCCAGGCCCAGAAATAGGATGTTACACGACCCCAGCCAGGGGCTCTGCCCCTTGGACCCCGCCAGGGGCTGCCGCCCCTTGGACCCCGCTAACCAGGGGCGCTACCCCCGGACCCCCGTACTTAGATTCCATAAGCACATTTCTCACCAAGTGTCAAACTTGTACAATTTCAAATACTTATACAATACGAATTATCGAACATAATAGAACATACTTTTCAAGTGCAATCACTCTAAATCGCGTTATAAGTGATAAAACTTTAATCATAACGAATCACCAACGGGCCGAACACTTTATTACAAACGATAACGAACCAACATTTGGACAACGGGTTGTATGGACAACTAGCCTAGATGGTCTTGCGAGACATCTACTTACTTAACCTTACATGTTTAGGCATTTAAAGGTTACGGGTTCGGAGAACCTACACGCTACTTACAGTTTTCAACTGCTTACTACTAGGCTCAGGTGAGTCTTACAGCCCCACTTTTACTGTTTATATACGGGGTGAGATACATTGCTTGCTTTTCTTGAACACAAGTACTAAAACTGTTTACTATACCAAACGGAATTGCATGAGTTGTTTACTACTTACAGAAGTCTCTCCATCATATATCGTTAGTTATGGACTTAAGCGCGAACACTAGTTAATGGATCCATTAGGGAAATGACCCTCCCCGCCCGGGGTAGTAGCGCTACCACGAACCGTTCTGTATAAACGGGCGACTATTATTTCGTTACTTATGCTTGCTCAGTTACGAGCATGTCACGGGAGCAAACTATTACATTACGGGTTAAGCTTCGATTATGAGCCTCATGGCAACGGTATAACTTAATTACTTTACTTTTGCTGGATTTGCAAATACTTGATATACGCCTGCGGGCACTACTGATGAAATCTTGTGTTCAAGCTGATTATTTACTGATAAACCTGTGAGATTCACCAACCTTTTGGTTGACCATTTTTAGCATGTATTCTCAGGTACACTTACGGAGTAGGATCACTCCAGGATCACTAGCTAGAGTCGCATGATTTCCAAACTGCATTTAACGGAGATTCTTTGGCATTATCTTTTGTAGCTATGGTTATGTAATAGAATCTCCCGCCACATACGCGGACTCTAGGCTTACATATTTTTGTAAAGAAAACTATATGTTTTCAAACGATTAATTTATGGAATGTAACTATTTTACAAAACGTCTCATTTAGAGGTCGTTTGCTGTATATCTTGTGCTTTGTATATTGATTAGTAACACCCAAGTATGCTTCCGCAAATCACTAAATTTGGGGGTGTTACAGGGTTCATCCCCAAGATTATCAAATAACTCAAATTAAAGGGTTAAAGAGATTAGTCTTACCTCAAGGATGTAGGATTGTTTGATTACAAGCTCTAAAACACAAGATTCTTGGCTCAATTTTGTGGGTTATTGATCTTGCTCTTCCTTCCCTCTCTGGTTCTTTTTCTCGTACGCACACATGCACACACAAACACCAGACACTTCTAGTTAATTTCCATGTTTTTAATTAAATCAAATAATAACTGCTTTGTTCTCATTAAGCCCTCAAACTCTCTCTCTTTTGGCAATTGTTACCCCTAACACATTTTATATTTTTAACAAGTTTTGTCCCTCAAAAGTTATTTTCACACTCTAGTCACCTTACTTATTTCTCGTTTGTAACTTAACCCAACTCGATATTTGTATTTAAAACCAATCGCGAATATAATAATTTAAATAACTCTTTCTAATTTAAAACACGTACTTATAAAAATTTGGGGTGTTACATGTATTTCAAACATATTAGAAGGCATCCAAAGTCTATTTATGCTGCATAAAAACCATACTATTCATAGATCTAGATTTATCACCTTAATGTAACGGTATCTTATTTGCAATAATCTATCTATATCTATACTCCTTATAAAGCATATGACATTCTCTCTGTTAAATACTTAAAACACTATATACGCACAATGTACAACTCACAAAGCTCATGGACAATACAAACTTAAAATGTGGTTGTCTAATTGCTTTATAATTTTGTAGTCAATTTCATGTTCAGTTTCAATTTTTGCAAGGTGCATCATTCATTATTATTATTTATTTTATCTAAGACATATCACTCGAATCAATATTTCAATAGTTAATCATTTATTTTTTATCGATTTCAAATTTATTCCCATCGCATTGCGCGGGTTAGCAACTAGTATTATATTATAGTGTATATTATATATACTACTAACATTTAACAAAGGCAAATGGTACAATTTCTAACTGTAACTGCTAAACTACCCCAAAAATAGCTCATGGTAAATCAATCAAATATGATTTAGGAAGTAAGAAATTGTAGTTTAACTTAATAGCTAGTGGATTCACCTATCGGTAACATTTAGGTTAAAGGTTTAACACCTCCATATAACTTTTCTATTTAATTTTTACTCTGCAACTAAATTAAGTGTTACTTTGTATAAGCGCCCACTCTTTCTGACCATCACATAGACATATCTCTTACACATATCTATGTTTGTACGAAAAAACATTATGTTTCAGTAAGGTAATTTCTTCTCCTCTCTCTCTTTTAATTTTTTTTCAATTACTATACCTTGAGAAATGTTATTTTCATCTGCCATTTTTAGATTAGCTTTGCTACACCTACTTTAAAGTCCAATATTGACTTTTACTGATAAAAGGGGGAGAGTGATATGCAATAAATCAACTATTCTATGTAGAAGTAGTTACCGAAAATAGAGCTTCTTCCAAGATCAGCAGCAAGCTTCATCCATTTCCTTGCTTGTCGATGGTTTTGCGATAACCCACTTCCAAAAGAGTAACACAAACATACATTATACATAGCACACACATAATACCATCTTGTCGGTTTAAACGAATTAATTGGATTCAGAAAATGGAGAACACATGAAAGTATCATAATCATAAGCAACTACAAAGTAAATGATCTAACAGCATACCGCATCTGACAGACTTTGGTCTATACCAGTACCCGATAAAAACAAAGAGCCAACTGATATTGCCCACGAATATAGACAGCAACAGAAGCTTTATATAAGCATTTAACAGTCTCCTTCTCGTTCAGTGGTTCAGCTGCATTTGTTTAAGTACACCAATTAAAAACCTTATACATCTAATCATTCTTCAAAAACTAATATATCAATATTAATGAATATAACTACAATTAAACATAAGTGATAATTATACCTTGAAGAAAAGCAAGGCCTAAATTACATTGACCAGCAGGATCACCAAGTTTGGCAGCTCTTTTATACAAAGTAACACCTTATTCTTTCTTCCCAATCTCCATATACACCAATCCAGCATCCACCATCGCGAACGGAAAATATATCCTAATAGATCTTCTAAGTTCCTTAATACACCGATTGATCGGAGCCGAACTAATATCCATATGCTTAATCGAACATCTAAAATAACAATAATTGACGAGTGATTAATAACCCGTTTGTTTAGAATAATTTACCATCTAATCCTAAATTATATAACAACAGTACACATAATACACATTAAAACAATACCAATTTGTTAAGACGAATCGACCCACTCACTTGTTTACATAAGATATAAGCAGAGATAGAAAAAAGAACAAACCTCTTCAACAATACCTTTTTGACCCGAATACTTATTCGTTGTATGATTCTGGTTTACTAAAAAAATTACAATATAAACACCTGAATCTGGAAAGTGATTGTTCATGAAAGTAGCCATACTTTTTAATTGTAGTCATTCAATTTAACCACAACCCAAACCTACCCATTCATGAGTACATGGGCTAGATTGAAAGAACTTTAAAATTGAAACCTTGTATTAATTCAATGATGGGATGTTTTATTACCCCGCTCGCCACATATATGCACTTAGGAGTGGATTCAAAAATCCTACAACAATTATACAAAATGGAAACAACTACATAAACATAAAAGATGAGAAATTTATTATATATATATATATATATATATATATATATATATATATATATATAAATAAGATAAAAGATGAGAAATTAATTATAAGTGTTTTAGATTATATATTTTTAGAGTAGGTCCATATTTTGGTCCTTATGGTTACCACTTTAAATTTCGATTTCATGAGCAACATTTTTATTTAAGTTGGTATTTTTTCGTTAAAATGGTTTTTTTTTTAGAAAATTGTGCGTTTTGTCCCTGTGTTTGTCCAAAAAATCACTTGCAATCCTTGAATTTATGAAATGCGACTAGTGATCCATGTGTTTGTTATTTCTACTCACTAGTCGTCCTTGGCCCCAAAGTCGTTAATAAAACCCGTTTCACGTGACATGCATGTGATGGGGTTTTTCCGTCTTTTCTAGTTCTCCCCACCTTCCCTCATTTATTCCCCCGATTTAATACCAAAACCCCTCATTTACTGTACTCACACTCTCTTTTATGCAAAAACATTGTTACTGGTTTGCAATTAAATCAAAGATCAATCAAAATTATCATGTTATTTGCAACCGATTGAGCATTTCGAAGTTAAATAATGTATGATCAAAGGAAGATTCGGATTGAGGAGGATGATCTCAACAACTTGAAGCAGTTGTATGGTAAGTAATAAGAACTGAAACTCAAAGCTCACTTTATATTAGTTCGATTTGCATTCATTTAAGTATTTGTGAACTGAAAGTGAAAGTTAAATAAGCATTTTTGGTATTTGTTGGTGATTATTGTGTGTCAGTCAGTTGATCAAGAGTCTGTAATAGTTTGAGTTTGTTTTATAAGTGATGAAGTTTTGTCTAAGTATAGAAAGGCGACACTTAGCCAGTGTCGCTTAAGCGACACTTGGCTAGTGTCGCTATTGGCGGCCAATCTAGTGTCGCTAGGTCTGATGTTTTGAGTATAAATATGTCGTTTAGGGTTTTAGTTCAAGGTTGATGAAACCCTAGCGTGTATGTGCGATTTTTGTAAGTCTTATACGAAATATATAATCAATATACTGAAAAGTTTGATGTTCGATTGTGTTTGTGTTCGATTTATTACGTTCAATACTTAATTACTTGGATTCCGCACGAGTAATCGAGTAATAATCTGATAGATCCTGAGTTAAGGGCCTACAAAGTGGTATCAGAGCTGTGAGATTCGTTATCTACAGGTTCAAATCGTTTTTAGACGTGGTTTCAGGTTTAAAATGAAGGTACGTGAGAGATCTACGTGTTTTTGATCGCTTTTGTGCATTAGGGATTGCTGAGATCGTTTATGGAGTTGTTTTTGGGAATATTGGTGTTTCGTTCGTCGAAATTCGTTAGGGTTTTGAAATTTTACGAAAGTTAGGATTTTGACCTGCTGGAAATCGCGATCTGCGACACTAGAGCGCGACACTAAGCCACCTGCGACACTTGTCAGCGACACTTGAACTTAATTGATTTAGGGCTTGCGAGACACTTGTTGGAGACACTTTGCTGCGATACTTTGATAGATTATTGGATTTTTGCTAAGTATTTTTCTGCAACACTTACCTCAGTGTCGCTGTGGTGATTAGTGCGGCACGTCTCTGCGGCACTTGATTGGACTGTTAATTTTTTCTAAGTACTTCTTAGCGACACTACCTTAGTGTCGCCGTGTGACTTCCTGCGACACTTCTTAAGTGTCGCTATCTAGGACTTGAGCGTTTGTGACTTAGATAAATTTGATTTAAAATGTTGATTTAGAATATTATTGCATTGCTTAAACATAGCAATGAGATTGGAAGTGCTAATAAACCACTCATGTTCCTTCCAAATAATGATTATGCTTATTGGAGATCGAGGTTCGAGTCTTATGTCTCTTTTAATGATCCTGATATGTGGATACCTATCTCTAAGAGGTACGGATGACCAGTTGCTGAAGGGAATTATCGAGGAGTTCCACCGCCTAAGCCTATCAAAAGTATGACCCAAGAAGAAAGAAAAGCGTGGGACTTAGAACATAAGACACACGCAGCAATCACCATGTGTTTGACCAAGGAAGTAGTTAAGATTTCCAAACACCATGAAACTGCATTCGATCTCTGGAACGCCATCGAGAAAAGGTGTGGTGGAAATGAAAAGTACAAGCAAAGCAAACTGGAGCTAGTAAAGAAACATTTTGATCTCTTCGATATACTTCCTAATGAGTCAGTAGAAGAACTTTTCATTCGCTACTTAAGTGACTAAAATGAAGGAGGTATACCTCTCACTGATTTGGAGATCAACAAGAAGCTTTTAGGTGCTCTGCCAAAGAAATGGAAGACCACAGTTATGATGACGGAGGATGATCCTGAGCTTGAGTCTATGGCACTTGATGATTTAATCGGGAGATTGCAAGCATATGCTCTCGATATGCAAAAGAAAGATACCAAGGCAGGAGGTTTTGTTCAAAATCCAAGTTTTTACGGAGGTAAATCTTTATCATGTGAATCTTATGGAGGAATGGCATTCCATACCGGAGGTCATTCTGCATCAAGTTCTAAACCGCTCCACCTGCTTATGGAAGTACCGCTTACTCTACCTTCACATCTCAGACTTCTCAGGCTGCACCTCCACCAGTTATTGAGGAACATGCTACTATTTTTTCAGCATTTCTCCGTTCTTATGATAATTTTCTGGCAAAGAAGACTAGTACTCTTAAACTTACCGGGAATGATTTTGACCAGATCAATCCCGATGATCTGGAACAGACGGATATAAGATGGAACATGGCTATGCTCACTCGAAGAGCCAAGAAGTTTCTGCAAAAAACAGGTAGAAAGAATCTGGAAGATGACGGAAATTCGGGTCTGGGTTTTGACAAAAGTAAAGTCAAGTGTTATAATTGTCAAAACTATGGTCACTTCGCCAGAGAATGTGAAAAGGCGAAGCAACCAACATCTGGGTTGACCAAGCCTTCTGCTCCTAAGTCCCCATATCCAAAACCACAGGAGAAAGATAAGAAGGTCAACACATCAAATGCCTTGGTGGTGGTCAACGATCCAGAAGCATATGACTGGAGTGAGCACGAGGATCAGTCACAACTTACTGCTTTAATGGCCAATATTCATAAGGTTGATACTGATCCATTTTCTTGTATTTCGTGCATCAAATTAGCTGGGTCTGTCAATAGATACTGAGAAGATAATGAAAACCATCGTGATAATCTTGATAAACTTACTCAAGCTAATAAGGTTTTGAAAGAACATGAAAAGCTTTTTGATAAGAAACTCAAAGCCTCTCGCACTGAGATAAAGGATTTAAAAGCTAAATTTTATAGTCAGCAAGATGCCATCAACGGTTATTTAACTGAGCTTGGCTTACTTAAAAGGAACTTGCTGAGTCTCAGGCAGAGATTTTTGATTTGAAACTAAAAATATCAAACTTTTCAACCTCCTCTGTGGTCTTTGATGAAATCCTCCACTCGCAGAGGACAGATACCAAAAGTAAGGCAGGTCTTAGATATCACCAAGTACCTCCTCTAAAGGACTATTTGCCCAAGCCGGTTAAGGATGAAATCAAAGATTTTGTGCCTACTTCTGCATCAAAAGTAGACACTAAATCTGCTGATAAACCAGTTAAAATTACTGACAATGATGCTCCACTTAGTATTCAGGAAGTAGTAGAAGTAGAGGATGTAACTGACGAGGTTACTATTAAGGTTCAGAAAGTTGATGTTAAACCTGAAAATCATATACTCATTAATGAACATATTGAGTTTTTGAATAAAAAGGGTAAAGCTAAGGTTGAATCTGAACCTAAGGTTTTGAAAACTGAATCAAAGAAAATTAAAAATTCTAAACAGTCTTCAAAATCTAAATCTTCAGCTGAATCACAGTCACATATGACGATTATGAATAGAGAAAAATCAGTTGATAACTCAGAATCGGATAAACCTTCAACATCAACTGTCTCAATTTCAAAGGGGTCCACTTCAGATTGCACGCATAAGTGTGCTTGTTCTGTGAATGCCTCCAGTTCAAAACCTCCGATGGTACATCCTCCTCAATAGCTATTTGTTGAGAGACGTTCCTGTTTCTATTGTCTAAAATAGGGACATATAATTCGTGATTGTCCTTTACTTTCCCGACAAAGATTTGGGAGACATATGCCTAGAAACTCCTTTTATAGAAACTCATTTTAAAATCCAGTTTCTAGGGGTAACTCACAATCTCCCAAAACTGTTGGGAAGCCAAATAATGTTGTGCAAAATTCACCGCCTAAACCAAAGCACGACATTATTGAAAAGGAATTGATGGCCTCCCAGCCGTCAGTGTCGTTGGTACTATTGTAACGACTGAGGGGGCGATCATGAGGTTTTAAAATTTATTTTGCTCCGGGCCTAAACCTCCGAACTACCTACTGGTACTAGGTACAAATACCTGATACTAGTACGTGGTAAGGATGATCAGGGTCGTCTCCAGACGGTCGAATTTGAAGTGGAGCTCGTTTGGATAATTCAGTCTTCAAGATGGGGTTCAGATAGTTGCTTTTGTTTGGTTTTTATCTAATTTAAACTACTAAGCAATAAAATTAAAATAAGCTAGATATCACGTATGGAACAACTAAGGATAAGGAAGATGTGGTTTGCCATGACTTGGGATAGTATAATATCGGGATGGTGTTTATGATGGGGACGCTTTCAGATTAATAGATTGGCGGACTTTGGTGTAAACACTAGAACCCTACCAATTAAATTCCCATTGGCATGTCACTAGGAACTAGGTTATCGTAATTCTGATCGGAGCAATTCACAAAACTTCCAATACTTACCTAGTTGAAAGATAAGCAACCTATCTTGGTGAAACACCGAGGTACATGAATAAAGCAGCGTATCGTCTCATAGGTCCGACCGTTCTTAACACCTAAGCTTATCTCTCGTTCCTCTAATTGTGTAACTAATTATTAACTTGTTATGTTTAACTAATCAAATGTGTAAGATCTAGGGGGTTTATGTATCTAAGTCACTTTGGACTTTCCTTTCTAGACCTTGTTAATACTTTCTTAAGCTCTAATTACTTTGATTTATGACCTAGACCTCTCCTTTTCAAACAATTATACATCCCTGGATTATTCGCAGTTTGTTGAAACGTGTTTCATATGCAGACCATACCTTTCAGTAATAACCAGTGTACTTTTATAGAATAGTTCCATGGCTTCTTACATCCAACATGCGGTCAGGAGTAATTGGCGGTGAGAATGCCACTCTTAAACTAATTAAATTAAAAGCAAATGTAAATGTAAAGCAGTGCAGAAATGTAAACCTAATATGTGCAACGAGTGGTCTCATTGTGTCTTACTTATTGCATGCTATGGGCACAGATAACTACTTACCGCAATTAAGGTGCATGACTCCCTAATATCTAGGTTATAGTCACGTGGATAACTGGAAAGGGTACTCCATAAATTAGGTCTAGTGTCAAATATTTAAACGATAGCAAAGTATAATAATTCTCATTCATATAAGTTTCTTTTTATAAATTTAAACTATATTGGAATGAGTTGTTTTTACGATCCTATCAACTAACTAACGTAGAGTCGTCCGCAATCAGATAGAAGATATGTCACATGGATAGTAAACACAAACAATTACAATACACCGGAAGTTCTCCCAAATGTACTGAACACATCGGCCCACGACTACCCTCGAATCCTATTCCCCAATCTCGGTCGTCAGAGATGTCCGTATCATGGCATTGTCTGTTGAATAAACAGTCGCATAAACAGGTTTTACACTACCGGAATAAGTTGGAGCAGTCTAGTCATAAGCGGTCGGACAAACATGCCATCATTCGTTCATAATATTATAATTAAACTATAAACAGAAATTCATTTAGCACATTTATAGTATTGATCTGCAATATAACTACCTTCGGTCGTCCCAGACTTCCATACGTTTGTACTTCGCAAAAAGCGTTTCCAGCACTATATCCGGGAACAGTCGAATAAGGGCCGTCATATTACTTTACAATATTTAATATCATCCCATTATAACTATCTAAATTATGGCAAACATATAAGCAACTACTCGCAGGTCATGGCAATAAACATTTCTAACGTTAATTAATCGTAAACATCAAACAAGAACATTACGAAGAATTAATAAAAGAAAAGGATAGATATTACCCGTAACTATTGCGAGCAAAACGATACTTATATTACTTCCGAATATTCCAAAGCGTTACATCGAGAAGCTAGCTACTACTAACTATTACAAAACTAATCTCTTACTTATCTCTCGTCCATTATCTCCACCCAACATATGGTGTATCTTGGTTGATTCTGCGTGTATCCGGAAGAAAACATCACTCCAGTTCACTTTCTACAATCTATCCTTTTGATCTTAGTTATTTTCGTGGAAAAGATAGTGGAAGGATTGGATGAAGATTATGCCCGTGTGAGCTCGAGTGCACTTCATGAAGACTGACTTTGATCAGCAAACACTGCTATCAACTCAGTCTACTTTTCAGATCCTCAGCTCACAGATGTACCGGCAATTTGTGAGGTTGCGAATAAAATATTGAGCAAAGAGATGACGAACGTTCAAGAAGAAACTACATTCTGCAAGGAGCCAGCTAAAGAAATTTCAACTGTCGGCAGACTACGGCTTCTTTCTTAAAACCATCTCTTGCCTCTATCATAGGGGAGTTACTTTCTATACCTTTTATCTGATTTTGAAACTCCTCGTATCATTACCATATATCCTAAGTGCCTAAATTTCTAAGTGTGGGATTCCAACCCAACAATTTTCCAAAAACACTTAAAATTGTTCCATTGTTTCAAACCCTAAGTGTGGGATATCTTTTCCAAAGAAAATCCTCCGCCTTAACAATGAACATTGAGGACTGAGAGTCCCGTAATCACTATTAATTAGTGATTTGGAATCACACAGTGTAAAGTTTAATTGTAGAAAGGGAGGGTTGAATATAATTTAAAACAATTTCAGATTTTACCAAGTATTTCAGTTAATCTTAAATTGATTATCTATAACAGAGTATGACGGTATTGAAATAACAAGTTAAAGATATAACAGAATCAAGGAAAGACAAGTAATAGTAGCTGAAAGTGAATTGTATTTATTAAATTCACAAAGTGTTGAATGCGGAATGGATTAACCAAAGTTAATCCAATTCAAACACTTAGCTAGATTATTACAATGAAGAGAATTAACTACAGTGGACATACACGCTGATAGTTAACCTCGCTGAGTCTTAACATACACCTAGACAAACTGGTTCTCTGACAAACAGAAGAACGGTGCATGTAACGACTAGCCTCAATAGTACAAAACACTGAACTATTTATACTACAAGAGTTCCTAAAATATCGCCTACAAAATAGGATCTCGGAAGGACACGTGTTGCTGCTTGATTGGTTCTGATCTCTGATAAACCGACATTCTGTGGGTCCCAATTCTGTTACCGCAAATATCTCGTTACCTTAAAACCAATCACTTGCTGCCACGTAATCTTTCGGACATTCTTTGAACTGGAACACTCTTGCTGATGTATAGATAAGAACAGTACTTTTTAGTACTTGGTGATTGAGAGGCTTTATTGAATAGTCACTGAAGATGCAGCAATCCTCCTCACTCACTGCGAGCTAACATGCTCTTGTAGAATGAATTGAACAACGGATCTTCAGTGACTAGCTGTTATTCTGGCAGTGACTTTTGCCTTTATTGATATTGAAGAAGTAATGCTCTCGCTGACGTAGGTCAGCGACACACCAAGTTGAGTATTAAATCTTCCTCAGAATATCGACCAGAATGAATGACGATCAGCGAAACTTTATCATTAGCAACAGCAGCTTCGATACAATCCATTTCTTCATTGAGTAGTGTATAGTTGAGTTGGTCAGCGACTAGTGACTTCATCATGGTCAGCGACCAGTGACTCAACAATCTCCCCCTAAATGATTGTGATTGAAGCTCCCTAGACAAACTAGTTGCTGTGAAAGTTTATAGTCAGTGTTTAAGAATTTAAACATTCAGTGACTGTATACTTGTGATCCATTCATCTTTCTGATTTGATTCTTTTGATATGATCTGAGTTTTGCACTAAGTTCAAATATTATTGAAACTGGAAAAAAAAAATACAGTACATGATCATTTTTAGTTACAATACTCTAATCTGATTTAGATAAGACAATCTTCTTCAGTGATCAAGAGATTCAGCAACTTTTGATATCTTCAGTTTTGACTCACATTCCTTTGATAGATGTCATTTTGTAAACGGGAAGACCTTCAACCAGAGAGAAATCAGGCCAAACATTCATCCTTCTTGGCATATGATTCAAAGCTTTATCAGGAAGAGATATAGAGACGGCGTCAGTGAATACAATCTCATCAGTGAGAATATACATCATCACAGTGCACTTGTCATCAGAGAGAAGATACTGTGAAGGAAATTTTATATGCAAATATCCTTCTTCATGCAGCTTTAACCGACTGAAAATCAATGAGACATATTTGAGCTGCAGTTGATGGAGAAGGATTCATTGCTAAGCTGATATGAAATAAAAATTGCCAGGAAAATTGTAACACCAATACAGGGAATATGTATTTTTGAGATAGAAGCCGCAAAGATGATTCCCATGTATTAGTAACTTTCATAGCGTCAACAATTTTTTCATATAGCGTCAGCAACTTTTCTATATGGTTCTAATAGCGTCAGCAACTTTTCCATATGAGTTGTAGATATGTTGACCGTGTAATATGAACCAAATAGATGATTTCCAATCAGCAACAATTCTATATATGAACACTATTGATTTTTGCATTCATTTGCACGTTTTCTCCCCCTTGATGATATCAAAAAGTGGATTAGTATTTTTCTGTAAGCATCAGCAATTTCTTCATATAGATATCTCTCCCCCTTGATGATAACAGAAAATGCGATAGTAACTATGTGATCATGTTGTGAATCAGTTTTGGTTTTCTCATCATCAGCTTGTGTTTTAACTGATGGATCTTTAAAAACAGAAAATGCAACCTGTATCACTCCCTGTGACTAGAGAGCGACATTGACAGCTGGTGTGGTGATAGAAGATAGTTGGCCCGGGTCTGTAGCCAGTGATGTGACACCAGATATGAGTGTGTTATCACCCACTGATGTCACTCGCCCTTTGAATGAATCAGCATCCTTTTGTGAGGATGATGAGTGGCTCATGGGTTGACTCGATAAGAAAATTTTGTTTTTGGCAAGAGTGCTCATAGAGACTGAACGTTCAGTGACTATTTCACTCTTGATCCCTGGATTTGTTAGAAACAGGGCCTTTATTTTCAAACTTTTGGAAAAAGAGTTTGAGTTCTTCTTGAATGGAGGATGATCAGTTTTGGTCACTGGAGGTGTGAGCAGTGACATGATCGATGGTGGGGCAGAATCAGACGAATGTACAGTAGTTTCATACTGGATTACAAAAAAAAATAATCCTTGCAGAGTAGATAAAGATGTCATCACTAGACCAAGTAAAAACAAGGTGATTATAGACCAGGTTGATTTTAAAAGAGAAATTTATCCTGATTTATCAAGTGATGAGATTAATTTCATACTCTGTTTTTTTTTTTTTTTTTTTTTTTAAATTTATGGTGATGAAAGTGATTTTGAATGCTGTAATGACAAACTTCCTTATCAACTGAGAGAGGTAGAAAATTTCCAGTTGATGTATGAAGATTTTTAAACGTTTTGAGTTTGCCGTTACAGAAATCGGAAAGACTTTTATTGGTTTGGGTATTTGAAAAAGAACATGAAAATCAAGAGTTTGTTTTGATTTGAAAAATGAAATCATTTTATAGAAACTCTTGATTAAACAAGTGGTGATGATTTGGAAAACGTGGATGATGGTGGTGGTAAGTAGGGGTGGCATAGGGGTGATAATTTATGATGTTTAAATGGAATAGGGGTGATGATTGTGGAGCTTGGTGGTATTAATGGTGATTTGAAAGATGCGCCGGAAAAGTATATGTGACGTAAGGAAGAAATAGTGTCAGAGATGCAATTTTTGTGACACATCCCTTCAAATAATGATGAAAGAATCAGAGAGACCCTGAAAGTAAAAAAAAAACTAAAAAAAATTATAAGATTCAATTTGCCAGAGAGGTAATCTCACTGATTTAGTCACAACTTAGAATACTAACGAAGTCAGAGAGATTTATCACTTGGTAAATTATGAATCATAATTTTTATTTATATTTATTTAGTATGAGTGATTTATAGAGACTTATCTTTCGCTGAAAGAGTTACAGCTTAGAATACTAACAAGATCAGCTAAAGAATAGGTCTCCTTAGGTTTTTTTTTTTTTTTTTTTTTAAGATTATGTCTGATATGAACTATGTAATATTTTACTATATTTATCTTTCACTGATCTAGTTACAACTTAGAATACTAACCAGATCAGCAAAACAAAATACAGGTAAATAACAATATAGGTCATATAGAGACATACTAGATACATAAAAAAAAAAACTTTAAACAAAAATAACTAACTGAGCTTGATAGCTGAGTTAGTCATTTAAGTTTAACATGTCAAGCTCGCTGATAAGAAAATTAAATCTTTTCTCGTCTAAAGGTTTTGTAAATAAATCAGCGAGTTGGTAATCAGTTGGAATAAAATGTAATTCAATATCTCCTTTCATCACATGGTCCCTGATGAAATGATATCGGACATCAATGTGCTTTGTCCTTGAGTGCATTACTGGATTGTTGGCAATGGCTATAGCGTTTTGACTATCACAGTAGATTGGTATTTCATTGAAGTCAAAACCATAGTCAGCAAGCTGATTTCTCATCCAGAGAATTTGAGCAGTACATGCACTTGCAGCAACATATTCAGCTTCAGCAGTTGAAGTTGAGACTGAGTTTTGTTTCTTGCTGGACCAGCTTACGAGCTTTTCTCCAAGAAATTGACAGCTACCAGATGTACTTTTTCTATCCAGTTTGCATCCAGCATGATCAGAATCAGAGTACCCTTTTAGGGAAAAATCTGAACCAGATGGGTACCAGAGACCAAGATTAGGAGTACCCTTCAGATATCTAAAGATCCTTTTAACAGCGAGCAAATGTGATTCCTTAGGATCAGCTTGATACCTAGCACAGAGACATGTAGCAAACATAATGTCTGGTCTACTTGCAGTTAGATACAGCAACGACCCGATCATTCCTCTGTAAGCGGTAATGTTTACAGATTTACCATCAGGATCAGCATGTAGCTTTACTGCAGGTGACATAGGTGTAGCAAGGGTTGAGCAATTAGCGAATTCAAATTTCTTTAATAGGTCTTTAACATATTTTCCTTGACTAATGAAAATTCCAGTTTTGATTTGTTTAATTTGTAAACCAAGGAAAAATGTTAATTCACCCATCATGCTCATCTCATAACTTTTGGTCATGAGATCAGAAAATTCCTTGCACATATCGCTGTTAGTAGACCCGAATATGATATCATCAACATAGATCAGGACTAATATGACATCTCTCTTATCTCTTTTGATAAATAATGTGCTATCAATTTTGCCTCTGACGTAGCCACATTTTATCAGATAGACAGAGAGAGTATCATACCACGCTCTGGGAGCTTGTTTTAGTCCATACAGGGCTTTATCGAGTTTGTATACATAACCCGGATGTTTTGGATTAATGAATCCAGGTGGTTGCTTGACATACACTTCTTCCTGCAGCTTGCCATTCAGAAAGGCACTTTTCACATCCATTTGATATACTTTAAACTTCTTGTGAGCTGCATAAGCAAGAAATAGCCTGATTGCTTCAAGCCTAGCTACTGGTGCAAAGGTTTCGTCATAATCGATGCCTTCTTGCTGACAGTAACCTTGTGCAACTAGTCTAGCTTTGTTTCTTGTAACCACGCCATCAGCATCCATTTTATTTCTGAACACCCATCGTGTTCCAATTACTGACTTACCAGTGGGTTGTGGTACAAGCTTCCAAACTTTATTTCTTTCAAACTGAGATAGCTCTTCTTGCATGGCAGCTATCCAGTGATGATCAGTAAGTGCTTCATCAACCTTCTTTGGTTCTATTAGAGACACAAAACTTACAAACAAACAAAAGTTAGCAGTTGCTGATCTTGTCTGAACCCTGGATTGTGGATTACCAATAATCAATTGATTATCAATATGTTTTGTCCACTTAGTCATTCGCTGAAGTTCAGCAGTGACTTGATTACTTTGTGAGGGTTCAGAGGGCAAATCAACATCTGTAGCATGAGTATTATTGTTATGCGAGTTTTGGTTTGGACATAGAGTTGATGATGATGGGACATCTGTAGGTAAAGATGATGTTCCTGAATTATTCACAGCTAAAGTAGAACTGGAATTGTCTTCAGGAATATTATCTTCATCTTCAGAATCAGATGAGAAATTTTTATATTTCTTATCATTTGATTTGATTTCATTTGATAAGTCACTATCCATTTTGTTAAAAACAAGATTTTCATATTCTTTTGGATCAGTGAGTGACTTATCATATGATTCATCAAAAGTAACATCCATTGACTCCTCAATACATTCCCTTCGTTTATTATAAATTCTGAAAGCTTTAGAAATGATTGAGTAACCAACAAATATTCCTTCATCAGCTTTGGGATCAAACTTTCCTAAGTGATCTCTTTTATTTAAAATGTAGCAGGTACTACCAAAAACATGAAGAAAACTTATATCAGGTTTTCTCCCCCTTAATAGCTCATATGCTGTCTTACAGTGCCTTTTTACAATCAGTGACCTATTTTGAGTGTAGCAGGCAGTACTCACTGCTTCGGGCCAAAAATAGGTCTTGAGACCAGCATCAATAAGCATTGATCTTGCAGATTCAATCAAGGTTCTATTTCTCCTTTCTGCCACCCCATTTTGTTGGGGTGTTCGTGGTGCTGAAAAATTTTGAGAAATACCTTTTGAATCACAAAAATTTTCAAGGTCAAAATTTCGAAATTCAGTACCATTATCACTTCTCAGATGTTTTATCGTGACATCATTTAGATTTTCCATCTTTCTGACAAAGGATATGATCTCGTTGGTAGCTTCACTTTTGGCTTTGAGAAAGAATACCCAAGTGTATCTGGAGTACTCATCTACTATGACCAAACGGTACATTTTTCCTCCAAGGCTTGCTGTACTCACTGGTCCAAACAGATCCATATGTAGCAAGTAAAAACATTCTGTTACTGAAGAAGTCTGTTTGCTTTTGAAGGACGAGCTGTGATGCTTTCCCTTTTCACATGCTAAACAAAGCTTGTCTTTGTCATAAGACATCTTTGGTAGTCCAGTGACTAAACCATTCTTGCTTAGTTTATTAATTGTTTTGAGGTTTAGATGAGAAAGTCGCTTATGCCATAGCCATTTTTCTTCTGAAACGGTTCTGGAGTAAAAACATGTTCCTGATTGTGTTGAATCCATATTGACCACATAAGTATTCCCTTTCCTGTTTGCAGCAAGAACAGCACTTCCCTTTTTGTTGTAAACAACACCAGCTTCATGATCGAAAAGTACTTTGTTCTTTGAATCACAGAACTGACTGATGCTTAATAAATTGTGCTTCAAACCTTCTACATATGCTACTCGTTTGAACATTACATTACCATTGGATAAGACACCGTACCCTTTGGTTTTCCCAACTTTGTTATCACCAAACACTACATCAGGACCTTTTTCATCCTGATAATCACTGAGCAGCGACTTGCATCCTGTCATATGCCTGGAACATCCACTATCCAAATACCAGATGGTTTCTCTAAGAATGCTTTTGTAGATGCTGTCAGAATCCCATCCTGATGCTGAACATTTCTGAGCAACTTCCTTGATATTTTCATGGAATTCAGCATCATTAGCCATTAAACAATAATCTTTGTCTAGACAAAGCATTGCTTCTTCATCATCAGATGAAGAGGATGAATCAGAGTCGCTGAGTGAACTTTCTTCAGCAACAAATCCTTTTCTCTTCTTCTTTCCAGATTTAGACAATTCTTTCAACTTCTTGTATTTTGCCTTGTACTTGTTGTACTTGTCATTTCTGACATCTGGAATGGGTTCAGGATCTTGATGCACTGACTTTGATCTGCATTCAGCTGCAAAATGACCAATTCTGCCACACTTGTAGCACTCACCTTTAGATTGAAATTTATTAGATGATGGAGCACCAGCGAATCTTCTTGATCTGGTGTTCCTTCGGAAATTAGCAACCATCATGGCCATATCCTTCTCAAGCTTCTCCAATCCTTCATCATATTCATATTCTGACTCTTCTTCATTCTGACCTTCTTCTTCTTCAGCTATCAGTGACTTCGAGCTTTTCTTAGACACCTTTGACTTCTGTCTTTGATCGATTTCATCAAGCTCTGCTACAAGGGCATTGGATATCTTCTGACTTCCAAGAGTAGCACGAATATGCTCACTCTGATCAGCTTGCTTTTCTGACTGCTCCCAATTGAGCAAAATACCATAGACCTGAGTTAGATTCAGAATTGAATAATCATTTCTCTGTCTGGTACACGTTGCAATAGTTCCCCAGATTTTCCTTGGCAGCAACTCAAGAAACTTTTCAACAACAAATCTCTGTTCCTTGCCTATACCAGCCTTCTCCATTTTGTTCATCAGTGACTGGTATCTGGTGTAAGTTGAAGACAGAGATTCATTTGGTTCCATTGCGAACAGCTCATACTGGCGAGTGAGATTGACTTCCCTGCAGCGAATAATATCAGGAGTTCCAATATATATATTCCTAAGGGTATCCCACATATCTTTAGCAGTTTTACAAAGCCTAATTGATTCGAACACTTCATCAGGAAGTGCCATGCCTATGTAGATTTTAGCTTGTTTATCAAGTCTAACCAATCGCCTATCCTCATCAGTCCATTGTTCCTCTCTTTTAGGTAAAACCATTTCTGGTATAGCTGGAGTAGTAGCTGTTGCAATTACAGCAGGAACAATAGTAGTTGGGATATGGGGACCATTGGTTATGATATTACAGAGACGGTCATCAACTAAGTCTAAAAACATCATCATCCGGGACATCCAAGTTTCAATCCTTGAAGGATCAAAAGCTGGAGGTTTGGTTGTAGAACCATTTCCCTTTTGATAATCAGAGTCAACACAGCTGTACTTTACTGATTCCATAGCAGACCTGGTTAATTGAATTTAAACCAACTCTGCTCTGATACCAATTGAGAGTCCCATAATCACTATTAATTAGTGATTTGGAATCACACAGTGTAAAGTTTAATTGTAGAAAGGGAGGGTTGAATATAATTTAAAACAATTTCAGATTTTACCAAGTATTTCAGTTAATCTTAAATTGATTATCTATAACAGAGTATGACGGTATTGAAATAACAAGTTAAAGATATAACAGAATCAAGGAAAGACAAGTAATAGTAGCTGAAAGTGAATTGTATTTATTGAATTCACAAAGTGTTGAATGCGGAATGGATTAACCAAAGTTAATCCAATTCAAACACTTAGCTAGATTATTACAATGAAGAGAATTAACTACAGTGGACATACACGCTGATAGTTAACCTCGCTGAGTCTTAACATACACCTAGACAAACTGGTTCTCTGACAAACAGAAGAACGGTGCATGTAACGACTAGCCTCAATAGTACAAAACACTGAACTATTTATACTACAAGAGTTCCTAAAATATCGCCTACAAAATAGGATCTCGGAAGGACACGTGTTGCTGCTTGATTGGTTCTGATCTCTGATAAACCGACATTCTGTGGGTCCCAATTCTGTTACCGCAAATATCTCGTTACCTTAAAACCAATCACTTGCTGCCACGTAATCTTTCGGACATTCTTTGAACTGGAACACTCTTGCTGATGTATAGATAAGAACAGTACTTTTTAGTACTTGGTGATTGAGAGGCTTTATTGAATAGTCACTGAAGATGCAGCAATCCTCCTCACTCACTGCGAGCTAACATGCTCTTGTAGAATGAATTGAACAACGGATCTTCAGTGACTAGCTGTTATTCTGGCAGTGACTTTTGCCTTTATTGATATTGAAGAAGTAATGCTCTCGCTGACGTAGGTCAGCGACACACCAAGTTGAGTATTAAATCTTCCTCAGAATATCGACCAGAATGAATGACGATCAGCGAAACTTTATCATTAGCAACAGCAGCTTCGATACAATCCATTTCTTCATTGAGTAGTGTATAGTTGAGTTGGTCAGCGACTAGTGACTTCATCATGGTCAGCGACCAGTGACTCAACAAGGACAATGTTGTTTTAAGTGTGGGATACACGGTATATAATACTGCAAGATTATATTTGCCTGTCTAAAGTAATACCTCCGTTTTCATTCAAAAAATTTCAAAAATTGTCGCAAAACCAACCTAAAAGGTTGAGATTTTAACTACCAAAACATTCGGAAACCCAACCTCGACGATGTCCGACATCCATTCGGTTGATTTCGAATATTTTTCAAAAGATTTTAGACTTAGAAGATTATTTCAAAGAAATGAACTTTCTGTCGAATTAAATAAGTTGCTTTGGAAAGTAAGATAAGGCAAAAATAAGAACGTATCTTAAACTAAAATTGAGAAATCCTCTAGGCATCACATGACTTGGTGCATATAACCCCATTTGTTGTGAGGTACTTGAGCCCATAATAATCATTCATTTTTAATGATTCACTTTCATTTCGGAGTGTGCGCCGATGCATGTGTCTTTGAATTAGAACTTGCTCCTGTAATGCGTTTTGAGACCATACCAATGAGTGCCGTACGCGGTATAGGTGCAATTAGAGGATCTTGGCATTTATTAGGATTAACCCCTTTCTTTCATATCTTTTCAAGCCAACCCTTCCAACTTACTTTTTAAGATTGTTGATGATCCGATTAGAAGACCCTTTGCGCCTTAGCCATTTCATTTCAAAACCACAAAACCCTAAAACTTTCCCATTACACAACACTTCCCCACAAATACCATTCCAGCTCGTGAACTTCATAAGGTTATGAGTAAAGGATTGCTTAAGATATCTTTCTATTAGTGTCTCATCTTCAAACATCTCTCCGTACCTTTCAAAGAGCTTAAAGAAAAATCCAAAAAGAAGATATGGTACAAAAGCGAAGATAGTACCCATCACGAAGATATTATCCGCAAAAGATAGTATGAAAAATTGGTACTTGTCAGAAGAGAAGTCAAAGATGTCTCACTATATGAAGGATCTCTAAGGTTATAAAAAGATGAAAAAGAAAATAAAAAGAAAATAAAAAGAAGACCTTAGAGAACTCCAAGAAGACCTCAAATAAGAAGACTATTCTCCAAAGAAGAAAAATCTGTCAGATTTCAAAGAAACATCATATTCAGCAGAGATTATTCCTTTAGGAGATGAGTCTACTCTAGTAGTTATCTTAAGTAAAACTTTCTTTGATCCTTGAAATTCCGAGTCTGAAGTTCCAGACCCTCAAACCATTAACCAACCTATCACTGTCCATACACACCTTACCCTCATTCACACAACCCGATCAAAATGCCTTGGGATAATTAGCACTGTTCTCAAAGGAGTGGTGGAGATTCGATTCTCGACCAAGCCTATGACGATAAGCACTACATGACTGGCATTGAGCGATTTCGTTTCTATTAGATTATAGGTAACACGATACACTTTGAGTGAATTGAGTGACCCACTTGTGAGAATCGCCCAGTCATGTACATCTACATTTCGAGAGTTGCAAAGTATGCCAAAAAGGGTTGATCAGTTTTATGTTTAAGTATAGTTTATTTTTGTTGATGCTTATTTTCTGAAAATATTTATCTAATTTGAAGAAAGTGACTTTCTGCTGAAGATACTCTAAGCATCCAAAACAATTTTTCAAAAATTATTTTTCAAAATGAGGTTTGCTTGGACAAGCAAAAGCTTAAGTGTGGGATATTTGATGTGTAGCAAAAAGTCACGTTTTTACATACATTATTTATCCCGTATTTAGCTCTTTTCTAACAAATACATCTTAAAATCATCATTATTAACCAACTTTTGTTAGAAAGGTATAAACTTGCCGGTCTTTCTAAAATCATGTAAAAAGGTCTGAAAACTAACCGAAATAGGCACCGAATTGAGTAGCACTTCAAATCTACTGTAAACTCCATACCAAGACCTCATTCTTATCTTATTTTGTAGCTATGGAGATTACGAGAGTGTGGATATAGAGAAAGCTCAATTTGGATCAAGGACGAGAAAGTTACAAGCCGAACAATGCTTCCGAAGACCACAAAACGTATTCCGGACATGCCTGGGCTCCACACCTCCAATTTCTACAAAATTGGTATCATTATAAGCGTAACTGAATTACGAGATCGTGGGCGCAAGAATCAAGTCAAACGGACGTCAAACGAAGAAGTTACGGCCTTCTGAAGCAACGCGAAAAGCCGAAAACACCACACGGCCATGCACACGGCCATGCACACGACCCTAGGAGGCCGTGTATGGCCTGGAAATGACATTTTACAGCCCTAATGATGCCATGTACGGCTCTGGAGAGGCCGTGTACGGCCTGTGACCCCCTGTGTGCTTCCGTTTTGCTTTATTTACTTGTACGGGTGTGCTTGTGGACTTGTACGCTTGATACCTTGCCTTGCCTATAAATAGAGGACCTCCTCACCTCATTTCACACACCTTCACCTCATTTCTCATTCTTCACTTTCTCTCTTTCACTTTCTCTCTCTAGGTTTTCTTTAGTTTCTCTCTCTAGGTTCTCTCTCTAGTCTCTCTATCTAGTTTCTTGCTAGGGTTTTAAACCCTTGGACTAGTGAGAAGATTAGTGGGGGAATCCTTATCTTTTCTTCTAGATTAGTGATGTAATATAATTAGTAGAGGCTAGCGGTTGTAATGCTTGGATATTATTCGAAGAAATACAAGCCGTTATTCTGTTCGCAACACGTATCGGTATAATCTATCCTTTCTAGTATTAATTTATTATAATGTTCTTGTTTGATGTTTGTGATTTATTAATGTTGGAAATGTTTATTGGTATGCTTTATGAATAGTTGCTTGTATGTTTGCCATGATTTAGATACTTAGGAATGATGTTACATTAATTCTATCTGTATAAATGGGAGTTGTTATACTTTGTTATCAGTCTAAACTTATCCTGAATATAGACTTTATCGTTCACCCTTTCCAGTATTTTACGTGACTATTGCCCTTAGGATAGGACTTTGCAAACCCAAATACTACGTAGATATAGTCATCTCTGTTACAGTATGAAGCTATGAGACTCCATAAAACGGCACTGTACTTCGTATAGTGTCGGAAACACCTCGTGTGGAGTACAAATACGTGGAAGCTAAGGAAATACCGTAGGATCATCTCATCGTGAATTACCTAGAAGCCACCCTTCTAGAACATGGTCTAGGATACATAAAGCTGTGAAAATGCTAAACCTTAAAAGTACTGTACACCGTGAGTATACTTAGAATTATACAAGCTGTAGAAATACTTTATGCACCGTACACCGTAAGTATAACTAGGGATGAACGTCTGATTGTAAATGAGGGTCTAATTCATGAAGGAAGTACTTGAGCTTAAAATGTTTGAATAAGGAATTCAGGAAAAAAAAGCGAAGACTCGTTAGTAGTCTAAGATGCTTAAACCGCTTAATTCCACTTAACCGATAGTTTATAATAACAAAGTAAACAACCAGCACACAATTAGCTAATAACATTTAGACATAGGTGTTAAGAACGGTCAGAGTATCCTTAATGGCAGTTTGTTACTGATTGGACGTAAAAAGTCACGTTTTTGCGTACATAATTCCCACCTTTTTAGCCCCAAAATGGATGAAAACATTCAATATCAATAATTTTTCACCATAATTCATTATTAAGGCTAAAAATAAGGCGTTGCTTCAAAAATCAAGTAAAATAACCAAATAACGTACAAAATAGAGCACAAACGATACGTTCACGTTCTAGGAGCACTTTTAAAGCATTATACCTTGAAATTATACTTAGATTATCTCATTATGATCTTCAGGTAATTACGATCTCGTGGATATAAAGAACGCTGAAAACGGAGCTAGAACGAAGAAGTTAGGGCCAAACGAACTACGACTAGGCGACAAGACTTACGATCCAGCGCACAAGGCAACGACCAAGGGCTCACCACCCCCTAGAGGGCCGTATACCCCCCTCTAGGGGCCGTATACGCCCTCCTAGAAGCCGTATACCCCCCTTTTGGGGTGGTATACCCCCTTCTAGGGGTGGTATACCCCCTCTGCAAGCCTGGATACGCCCTTTTTAGTGCCGGATACCCCTTTTACGCTACCGAATACCCCTCTTATGGTGTCAAATACCCCCCTTATGGTGTTGATTCATGTAGCTCAAGGAGGTGTTTTAGCACAAATGGAAGTGTAAGGGTGCTGAACGTAAATTGTCAAATGGAGCCTATAAATAGAGGCTTAACCTCTTCATTTCAACACACCATTCATCCCTCATTTTCCATTCTCTTTTCTTTCTCTCACTAGAATAGTTAGTAGCTTTCTCTCTCTAGCACTACTCTTAGGAGTTAGAGGAGAAATAGTAGGTAGGTTCTCTCTCTAGTCTCTCTCTCTAGCTTCTCTCTCTAGGGAACTAGTGGGAAGATTAGAAGAGAACCCTTTCTTTAAAATAGCTATGTAATTTAATTAGTAGAGGCTAGCGGTTGTAATGCTTGGATATTAATCGAAGAAATACAAGCTGTTATTCTGTTCACATTACATATCGGTATTATCTATCCTTTCTATTATTAATTCGTTATAATGTTCTTGTTTGATGTTTGTGACCTGTTAATGATAGAAATGTTTATTGGTATGCTTTGTGTTTAGCTACGTTGCTTGTATGTTTGCCATGATTTAAATAGTAGTGATGATGTTAATCTAAATATACAATCGGGATGATACCAAACAACGGAGGTAACGTTATACGGATTTCATTTGTATAGCGCCGGAAACATCACGAATGTGTGGAGTACGGAACGTGGAAGCTATGAAAGTCGTGGGCACAATCCATTGTGAAAATATTATTCCCAATTGTTATAATCTAAAAACTATGTTTGTTTAACTTTTCATCTATGATTATAAACTATTCATCAAACTATCGCCTTTCCTCCAATAAACGTGGTTAAAACCCTAAAAGACAAGAAGTCGCGAACCTTGTTCTAAGGGTAATTAATTATCTGTGCTATCTATGCATGGTCTGATTTCGAAGCTTTGGAAATACCGCTAAACCTAATGTATAGTACAACGTGAATAAATCAGGGATTTATTGGGTAATATTAAGTGAGGGCTGGGTTTATATCATAGATGGGTACGCTTTAAAACAAACTAAGTTTAAACGGGTTCAGAGTGACCCGAATGTGCAACATGTGTGGAACACCGTAAAACGTCCTACTACTTAGTTTAATGCTGGAACCACCTTTGGTGTAGTACAAACGCATGGAAGCTACGGAACGGCCGTCAGTGTATACACCCTAACTTGCATTAGTGCGCAAGACATGGAATGCCGTAAAACGTCCTAGTACCTCGTGTAAGTGTTCTCATACACCCAAGCTATGGAACGGACGTCGGTGTATACATTCTAAGCAGCACTAGGTCACCCACCAGCTCTAAACCTTACAAACCATCGATGAAAAGTTAACAGACGCTTTCTGAATTAGGTCTTAAATGCTCTATTTGATTTAGAATACTTTATGGTATCAAAGAAAGGTCAGAAATTAAATATCGGTCTGTTACCTTATTCATGCGCCCAGGAGTTAACTCCAAGAAGGGTCACTTGTCTTCACAGACAGTGTTGGGGGTAGAGCAGCCTGATCTGATCAGAATCGTGATAACCTAGTACTCAGTGACATGCTATCTGGGGAACCAAATAGTAGGGTGCTAGTGTTTACACCATAAAGTACCTAAAACAGTAGAACACAAATACTTAGAAAGAACGTTTTAAAATCCAAACATCATCTACGCTATCCTAAATCATGGTGAACCTCGTCTTTGTTATCCTTAAGTGTTACATATCTGCTAGCCTCCCTTTACTTTTATGCTTTCTTAGTTTATAGTAGTTTAAATATATAAAAACCAAAAACAATTACCCTCCAATCTATCAAAACCCTAGCTTAATTACTAAGTTATCCGAACGAGCTATGTTTCAATTCTACCGTCGTGAGGAACGACCCTGGATCATCCTTACCGCATACTAGTATCAGGTATTCGTACCTAGTAATAGTGGGTAGTTCGGAAGGTTTTGGCTCCCCCCGACTATTATAAATTTAAAACTACCATCTGGTGCAGCCGCCTAGCGGAGAGGTCCGCAACGACAGGAAGCGATTCCTGAACCGACCGTTGGGCGCGCATCAAGTTTTTGGCGCCGCTGTCGGGGACAGTAGTACGATTCAGAGCTTGTTTAGACAAATTTAGTTTTTAAGCGATCCTTTTTGACTTGGATTCACCGTCCTTGTCAGAAGTTACTTTCTGCCCGTAGATTAGCGTAGTTAGATTAAAATTAGCGTAGCTTAGAATAACTTCCCTCCAACAACTAAGTGATCAATTAGATTATAACACCCCTCATTCTGTACATCAATATTATATGCTTTTACTCGGAAGCGTATATTAAAAACATAATTTACTATTATACACAATGGAAATGTACATAACTTTTTCAAAATTTGATACACCACCTAGGTTAAAGTTATTAAAACACTGTACACATATTATACAAACGGGGTATTATATAATTCCAAACTTAGTTTATAACAAAACTATATCAGAGTTCACAGAGCAGTCAAACATCCCCTGCCAAAGGCATCAACTTCATGTCCACCTACATATCTATTCATAACCTGCAGGAAGTAAATGAGGGATTAGCACGAAGCTAAGTGAATGAACTTGTCACAGACAATTCAACTTAGCATAACTATGAGTTTACATCAAATAACCGTAAACACACAATATTTCAATGAGGATCGGTGGCTCTTGGGATATCATAATACCCGGGGATTCCCCAAGAACACTTATCGTAAATATCCGTATGGCCATAACGGACGAGACCGATAACTATTGGTTATTAAACAAATACACAGGTTTCAAACACAACAAATGAATCAAAACCTCTGTAAATCACATAATAACCAAAAAGTCCAACTACACGTTGACCTCAATAATCTGATACACAGAGGTCCACATATCACGTAGATTAATAATCAATAACACAGATTAAACAGTCTAATAACACATCTACGTTTACTTGTTGCAACCAAACAGTTACAACTAAATCAAAAGGTGAGTTTCAAATCCACTCACCGATACCTCTGTAGATTCCACACTCAGCAGTCTTATATCACTGAGTCTTTGGAGTATCTGAAATACCACAAAATACACAAGTTAGTAACTTGTTCCATAATCATCATCATAGTATATTTATCAAATCAGGTAATCCCTGAAGTCTAGACAAACAAAAGTTCAATCAGAAATAAAGACCGAAAATCCCGAAATGACGTTTTAAAACTGAAAAATGCCATTTTCGACCCCTAGATGACCCCGAATGGCTAAAAACTGCCTAGGCTATAGCATATAGCTTTGATCATTGGGCCGTTTCCGAGTGGACATACGAATTTCAGCTCAATCCAAATTAATAAGAAAATTTGTAAATTTTTAGTCACAAAATGTGTTAGGAACAATTATGCACTTTTGAAATTTGCAAAACGAAAACTTTTAAAATTCTCGATTCGCAGTGATCTCGATTCGCAGGTCAACTCGGTTCGCCAAAAAAACTCGACTCGCAACGAAACAACTCGACTCGCAGAGCCATCTCGACTCGCAGAGTCACCTCGACTCGCAGAGTCATTTCGATTCGCGACAAAAGTCGATTCGCGAGATTTCAACTCGCTTCGCGGGAACTCAGCTCGCCTCGTTGGACGAACTGGGTTTCGAGGGTTTCCCTGCTGTTTGCAGAATTTCGACTCAAAACTCACCAAAACTCAAGAAACTCGATTTCTAACGTTTCTAACACTTCAACTACATCAAATAACACTTAGTAACAACATATCAAACTTCAATTTCATCAAAATCTCTCATATGCTTATAAAACCCATTTATAAAATTTTGAGAATCAACTCACTTTTTGATGATGAAGAAGAAAGGGTTAATATGGTAATCAAACTGATATAACTGATATGTTGAATCAAAATCACAGAATCTTATTTGTGAAACTTGGTTATAGTTAGGATTTCTTAAAGTTGCAAGTTCTAAAAATGAAGAAAGTGATGTAACTTTGTGAACATATGGGTTTTAAAGTCGGTTCACAAACCAACTCCACATATTAAGTGGTATAATTTTATACCCGTCCTAAATCTATTGTCTGGAATCCGAAAACCATTTGCGAGAAAATTATTTTATTTTACCGTTAACTATAGTAAATTAAAACAAATAAGATTTCACTATTCACAATAAGTCCTGGGACCTATTTACTTAAGTTTCACAGTAAAACAAATAATATCAGGTAATTCCTAAAATAATTAAATAATCAATTAAATAAAAAATTACCAGGCCACTGGAGAGGATGTTACATAGATGGTCTTGCTAAATCAATCCTAGATAGACGTAGGAGTGATGCCCACATAGATAACGAATGTCAAAGGTACGGTATGACTTATTCGGATAACATAGGGTATTTAGATCCTCAATCACAATACCAAAACAACCCTTATGCTGTCCAACAATCTCAATACCAAACTTGCTATCCTGAACCATTCAATGTCTACCCACACTCATCTCACCCTGTACTCGAACCACAATCGTATGAAAGTTCTAACTTGAGAGATATGCCCACCGCTTATCTCGGCAGTTATGCTACTCTTTTACCTTCTTACAACCCACTTGAACAATTAATGAAAAAACAAGAAGACATGCTTAGACGATGTACTGATAAGCTGTCTGAAATGCAAACACTAGTCCAAGTAGGAAGTAAGGAAATTAGGGATCAAGTCACAACTGACCATAGGCTGCAGGAAGATGAGAGGCACCCACACACCACATCTACACTTAAGAAAGACTTTTATTCTCATGAGTCCGGTTGCAAAACTCCTTCAAATCCTATACCTACCCAATCTTCTAAATCCTCACTTTCGCCCATTCTTAACCTATCTATGTCCGAGACCGACGAAGAGTTCATTCTAGAAGAACTCTCCGAACCACTGCAACTCAAAACTACTGGCCAGGGTGACGAGTATGATGAGGTAGACGAAGAGATAGAGATAGAAGTCCCGGAGGTGGAGGTTTACACAGAAGACCCAGCTTCAGAAGGACAGGAGGAACACGCACCATTTCTGAGAAGTGATTTCATTCCAACTCAAACTGATGTAGTTGACAACATCCTGCAACAAGTTGTGGTTGACAATGTCCCAACTATCTTTTCGAATGAATCACTCCCTGATCTAATAGACTTTTTCACTATCTTAGAGGAACCAAGCCCCCAAGTAATCGATGAGAATGTTACTACAAGATTGGAGACGTTAATGGACTTTGTCCCACCTCCATGCCCAAAGTATGATATTATCATCAAACCAAAGACCATAGGAAGCAAGGTGGGTTCTGCGTCATGGTTTCCCTTCAAACTATCTCTCCACCATATAATGTCTTTTACATCATGGAGAGGTGAGGATTCCTTTGACCAACCCATTCTATCAATCCAACCCAAGGAGGTATTAAAAGTTGAGAGACCTGTTATACCTCCAGTAGAACAATTCCCTCACTTCGAACCATCTCCTTATATTGGACATACCCTACCCGTAACTTTCCTTAAACTCTTAGGTATGTACCAATATTACCACTTGTGTCTACTGATGGATGCAAGGAAACCCCTAGGATTGCCTGAGAAATAGTGATAGAGTCAAGCTAGTGACTCGAACAAAAATAAGCGCTACTCTGGAGGCAACCCGTGTCTAACATAGTTTGGTAATAGTTATTAAGTATTATGCTAACCCAATAAGTAGAAAATGAAACCCTAAAATGAATGTTCCAAGTTTTCTTTATTTTTATGAACAAATAGGATGGTTTGCAAAATTACTTCATTAAAAGTTAAATTTTTGTCAAACCTTAAAACTTCCTACTCCACTTGTTTAAACTTTATTGCAAAATTCAGTTTTCACCATTATTTAAAATCTCAAAGTTCTTAGTATCCCTTTCACTCACATGGAGACCTACTAAGAGTTAAGAGCCTTAGTCATCTTACATACCCACTGGCATGTTTCGAGCATTTGAGGAACTTACATATATTTATGTAAACATACATGAAATACTAACGCTTAATATGATATCATGATCTGTATGTCAATATGTGTATTATGCTCGAACTCGTTTAACAATGTGTGCTTTGGATATCTCTATACTTGGCTACCTGATTCAACTGATAATACTAGTATTTCCATATCTGCTACGGTGATGCTTTGGGCAACTAACACTTTTAAGTGTGAGATTAGACTCCAAGTCGTACACTGGTTTGTTTTATCTTCAAAGTATTCACTTTGATAGTTTTTTCGCAAACCAGCGAATCTTTGATTTGGAGGATAATCACTTGTTTGTTAGATCACGTTTGCTTGTTCTACTTGTACAAATGCCTAACAAACAGGGAATGATGCCTATGGATGAAGAATCTTTGAGAATAATGGAAAGACAACAAGGGGAGCTTACGGTTCATTAAGATTGGAACACTTTTGAGCATTGCATTGCAGAGGAAGAGATGGCGCTTTCAGACACGTATATGATTTCTAGTTGATCAAGGAGAGGCTTACACTCTGCCAGTATCCGGAGGACGCCATCACTTCGCTTTATTTTCTACAATATATCCATGTCGAGCTCTCGACTATAACAGCAGCGCTTCTCGGGAGGCAACCCGTGCAATAAGACGTGTTGATGATTGTGAATGAATAAGTGAAGTAAATCTTTGAATATCCTTCACACTTGGATATACCTCAAAAATATTTTCAAAATATTTCAAGTAACAACTCAACTTTGCAAAATCACTTGTCTTAGATAAATAGGAAACACTTTTTAAAAAATTAGTTCATATGTTTCGAGCATTCGAGGTACTTGCATACTACTTCTATACATTATGCTCGAACTCGTTTAAAAACATATGTTCTACAAAATGATTTGTAATAGAATCCATCTTTTCATTCTGAAACAGTGATGCATTTTCATTGCAAAAATATGGAGTTAAAAGGTATATCCAACGTGTTCACACTTAAGAGATTGATTCACTAATGATGGTTGAAATGGAAGGCAAGGTCCTTATTTAAAGGCAAATCCCCCTAAAAGCTGAATAATCCTCAAGCAAGTTGACGCAAAGAAAGACTTTTCTTCTTCTCGGCACATATTCAGATTTTCAGCTTTAGCTATTTGGGGAGTTTCTTCATCCTTTCTCTGTTTTTATCTTTTTGCTCTACGTAGTACTGTTAACTAATAAAAGTAATCTATACAATATCCTAAAACTTATCACTAAGTGTGGGATTCCAGCCTAAAACAAACACTTGAGAAACATTTTCTTACATGTTCAAACTCTAAGTGTGGGATTTTACTTCCAGTAAAATCTCCACTGAAGAGAACATTAGGGACAACGTTCCTCTAAGTGTGGGATAGCGGTATTGAATACTGTAGATAGATTTTTGTCCAAATAGCAACTCAGAAAATGTTCCTCACTTTAAAATTTGATCAAAATTTTTCAAAATTTTTGCGTAAAACAAAGAAAAGCATGAGCTATACTTCGACAGTAGATAGCTACTCATTCAGTTAGCTCTGCTTTTTCTTTGAATTTTAATATTTCCAAGAGGGACCATTTTGAATATGAGTAAGTTATTTTGGAAAGTAGTGTAAATAAGGTAGGAGTTTCTCAAATTAAGAAATGATAATCTTAGGGGCAGCGCATGACTAAGCACATACAACCCATATTTATTGCAGTGAGGTATCTTGAGCCTATAAAGCATTCATTTTAAATGCTTAACTATTCATTTGTTGTGTGTGCCAATGTATGCATTTCTGAATTAGAACTTGCTCCTGGTATGCATTTCGAGACCATATTGGTGAGTACCGTACGCGGTATAGGTGCAATTAGATGATCTTGACATTCCCTAGGAAATAAACCCATTTTCTCATATCTCTTCAAGCCTAACCCTGCCAATACTCACTTTTAGTATCGATGATCCGCCTAGTAAACCCTGTTGAGCCTTAACCTTTTCGTTTCTTGAAAACCCTTTATTAAAACCCCATCCACCTCCATACCCACCAAAACCTTATCTTGGAATTTTTAAATTTACGAAAAATGTTATTTAGGTATTCTTTTTGCTTTCACTCAAAAATCACAAATTTCGTGTTTGACTTAAAATAGCTCGTGTGCGTTTCCATGATCAAAATCTCAAAAAGATCGAGAAAGTCTAAAGGTGTGAAAAATTGACACCAAGTAAAATTCGAAATGTCAAAAGATTGAAAAAAGAAAATAAGAAAGGATCTCAAAAGGAAGTAAGAAAGAAAAATAAAAATCCCTTAGAAATTCCTTGGCAAAGAAATCCTAAGCCAAAAACAGAAATAAAGCTAAGTGCTTCAAATCTCTCAAAAACTCCGATCTCTGAAAAATATATTCCATGTGTTTTCAAAAAGATAGAAGTCAAAATAGCTATCTTTTCCTCCTTACCGTTATCCATTTCCGTTTTCATTAAAAAGCGTATCTAAATAAATTTTTTCTTGAGTTTAAAAGTCCTAAGATAAGCATACCCTTTAAACTTAAAAATACCCACTATCCATACCTTTAACCCTCACTTCACACTACAACCCGATGAATGTCTTGGGATAATTAGCACCGTCCTCACCTAAGTGGTGGAGATTTGATTCTCGATCAAGCCTATGACGATGAATGCTGCATGACTGGCTTTTGAGCGATTTCGTTTGTTTAGAATGATAGGAAACCCGATACACTTTTGAGTGAATTGAGTGACCACCTGGTGAGATTTCCTAAGTCATGTGTATGCTAAAGATCACGAGAATCAGAAGCATGCCCAAAGATATTCAATTTTTATTTCTGGAACAAACATCTTATTTGTCTCGTTTTTCTGAAACAGGTTACTTGTATGAAGAATGGTTGTTTTAGAAATATTTTAATTCGCAAAAATCGGACTTAAAACATCTTTTTAAGTGAGGATAGTTGAAGTATTGCTTGAGGACAAGCAACGTCTAAGTGTGGGATATTTGATTGGACGTAAAAAGTCACGTTTTTGCGTACATAATTACCACCTTTTTAGCCCCAAAATGGATGAAAACATTCAATATCAATACTTTTTCACCATAATTCATTATTAAGGCTAAAAATAAGGTGTTGCTTCAAAAATCAAGTAAAATAACCAAATAACGTACAAAATAGAGCACAAACGATACGTTCACGTTCTAGGAGCACTTTTAAAGCATTATACCTTGAAATTATACTTAGATTATCTCATTATGATCTTCAGGTAATTACGATCTTCAGGTAATTATGATCTTTTGGATATAAAGAACGCTAAAAACGGAGCTAGAACGAAGAACTTAGGGCCAAACGAACTACGACTAGGCGACAAGACTTACGATCCAGTGCACAAGGCAACGACCAAGGGCTCACCACCCCCTAGAGGGCCGTATACCCCCCTCTAGGGGCCGTATACGCCCTCCTAGAGGCCGTATACCCCCCTTTTGGGGTGGTACACCCCCTTCTAGGGGTGGTATACCCCCTCTGCAAGCCTGGATACGCCCTTTTTAGTGCCGGATACCCCCTTTACGCTACCGAATACCCCCCTTATGGTGTCAAATACCCTCCTTATGGTGTTGATTCATGTAGCTCAAGGAGGTGTTTTAGCACAAATGGAAGTGTAAGGGTGCTGAACGTAAATTGTCAAATGGAGCCTATAAATAGAGGCTTAACCTCTTCATTTCAACACACCATTCATCCCTCATTTTCCATTCTCTTTTCTTTCTCTCACTAGAATAGTTAGTAGCTTTCTCTCTCTAGCACTACTCTTAGGAGTTAGAGGAGAAATAGTAGGTAGGTTCTCTCTCTAGTCTCTCTCTCTAGCTTCTCTCTCTAGGGAACTAGTGGGAAGATTAGAAGAGAACCCTTTCTTTAAAATAGCTATGTAATTTAATTAGTAGAGGCTAGCGGTTGTAATGCTTGGATATTAATCGAAGAAATACAAGCTGTTATTCTGTTCGCATTACATATCGGTATTATCTATCCTTTCTATTATTAATTCCTTATAATGTTCTTGTTTGATGTTTGTGACCTATTAATGATAGAAATGTTTATTGGTATGCTTTGTGATTAGCTACGTTGCTTGTATGTTTGCCATGATTTAAATAGTAGTGATGATGTTAATCTAAATATACAATTGGGATGATACCAAACAACGGAAGTAACGTTATACGGCTTTCATTTGTATAGCGCCGAAAACATCACGAATGTGTGGAGTACGGAACGTGGAAGCTATGAAAGTCGTGGGCACAATCCATTGTGAAAATGTTATTCCCAATTGTTATAATCTGAAAACTATGTCTGTTTAACTTTTCATCTATGATTATAAACTATTCATCAAACTATCGTCTTTCCTCCAATAAACGTGGTTAAAACTCTAAAAGACAAGAAGTCGCGAACCTTGTTCTAAGGGTAATTAATTATCTGTGCTATCTATGCATGGTCTGATTTCGAAGCTTTGGAAATACCGCTAAACCTAATGTATAGTACAACGTGAATAAATCAGGGATTTATTGGGTAATATTAAGTGAAGGCTGGATTTATGTAACAACCGCCAAATTAGGACTTGTAATTAGTGCCTAATTCTCTGTAAATACATGTAATTAGTTCTGTGTTAGGCTAATTAATGTAACAAATTATATATTAGTCAATATATACGGTTACGCGATTTGATTTGATCGTACACAGTTTTAAAATCGAATGTAATTCGATTCAGGAAATACGGACGTTGGTGAAACATTTTAATATAAACATGAACCCTTATTTAAAAACACTATGACATTCGGAATCACCTTTTAATAATACTCTCAAATTGTCATGTTTCGTACAACTAAAACAACGCGACTTAAAAACAAAATACATAAATTTATTTAAAGATTTGACAAAGAATTCAATTCAATTATTAAACAAAGATTTGTATTTTTAAATGAATAATTACGCGAAAAATAAATATTTAACGCTTAAACAACGGAGAAAACGAACACCGTACGGGGCGCGTTGACGGAGACCGAAAATGGGAGGTTAAACCTCCCACTTTCTTCTTTTTCCCTCGCTTTTTCCACCCCTTTCTCTTTCTTCCTCTTTCTTTTCTCTCAAATCACCAAACCACCACCATCACCAAAAATCGCTAAATAACACCACGAAACGACCACGAAATATATAGGCCGTTTGGAGAAAAGTGACCACGACAACACGATCTACCTTCCTATCTTTCCGAATTTTCATTTCGGCATTTTGTAAGTTTCCGACAAAACCCAAAACTCTCCGTTTTTACTCATTTTTACGTTTTTATGGTTTATATATGCTTAAAATGTCCAAAAATGGGTTGGGTAAAAGATTTGGACCAAACGGAAGTCTTTCGGCCGATTTTCCGGCCACCGGAACCATATCAGTCGCCGACGTCGCATCTGGCTTGGCCCGATTGCGACGTCAGTTACAACGTCGCTAAACACCTCACAACATCGCATATAGCGACGTCATCCCCAACGTCGCATTGACTTGCGAATGTCGCATATAGCGACGCAGACCTTAACGTCGCAAACCGAACTAACGTCGCATATAGTGACATAATACGTAACATCGCATTAAATTGCGAATGCTATACTTAGCGACGTCATTTCAAACGTCGCGGTCATCATGTGCGACGTCGCACCTGACGTCGCACAAACCAGAACCTTGAAAACTTACATTTTTACTAAGTGTCGGAACCAAGATTTTACCACCTAATTTAACTCCAAAGTCAAATTTCGGATACGTTTTCACTAAAGGAAAGTGGTAGGAATAAAAATTTTCCAAGCTGACTTGGCAGCTCGACCCCAACCAGGGGCTCTGCCCCTTGGACCCCGCTACCAGGGGCGCTGCCCCCGGACCCCCGTCATTAGATGCTGTAAATACTTTTCACACTAAGTGTCGAACACTTACAAATAACGAAACCTGATTCAACGATACATATAATGATAACACTTTGAATCATTATTACAAACCGTCACCAACGGGCCATACTTGTTTTCAAACTACAAACGGATTACTAAACAAACACTTGGACATAACGAGTTGTGTAGACAACTAGCCTAGATGGTCTTGCGAGACATCTACTTACTTAACTTTATATGTTTAGGCATTTAAAGGTTACGGGTTCGGAGAACCTACATACTACTTACTGTTTGCTACTCGACTCAGGTGAGTCTTACAGCCCCACTTTTACTGTTTTACATACGGGGTGAGATACATTGCTTACTTTTCTTGAACACAAGTACTAAAACTGCTTACTATACCAAACGGAATTGCATGAGTTATTTACTATTTACAGAAGTCTCTCCATCATATATCGTTAGTTATGGACTTAAGCGCGAACACTAGTTAATGGATCCATTAGGGAAATGACCCTCCCCGCCCGGGGTAGTAGCGCTACCACTAACCGTTCTGTATAAACGGGCGACTATTATTCGTTACATCTGCTTGCTCAGTTACGAGCATGTCACGGGAGCAAATTATTACTTACGGGTTAAGCTTCGATTATGAGCCTCATGGAAACGGTATAACTTATTTACTTTACATTTGCTGGATTTGCAAATACTTGATTTACGCCTGCGGGCACTATTGATGAAATCTTGTGTTCAAAACTAATACTCCCTCCGTCCCAAAATTATTGTCCACCAACAAAAAACACACACTTTAATAAAAGTGGGACCACAACACCTTTCAACCAATCAAATAGAATCTTCACCCACTAAAGTCCCCTCCTATTGGTTGAAATGATAAGTGGACAATTATTTTGGGACATCCCAAAAAGGAAAGGTGGACTATAATTTTGGGACGGAGGGAGTATTACTTACAAACCTGTGAGATTCACCAACATTCGTGTTGACCCTTTTAGCATGTATTCTCAGGTACTCATACGGAGTAGGATTTCTCCAGGACATAGCTAGAGTCGCATGATTTCAACTAAACTGCATTAACGGAGATTCTCAGCATTATCTTTTGTACATGTTGATTATGTAATAGAATCTCCCGCCATACGCGTGGACTCTAGGAAACTAAATTTTGTATACGAAAACATTAAGTTTTCAAACAATTATTTCTATGAAATCGTTTTACAACGTCTCATTTAGAGGTCGTTTACTATATATCTTTGTGCTTTGATTATTGATTAGTAACACCCAGGTATGCTTCCGCAAATCATTAAATTTGGGGGTGTTACAGTTTATATCATAGATGGGTACGCTTTAATACAAACTAAGTTTAAACGGGTTCAGAGTGACCCGAATGTGCAACATGTGTGGAACACCGTAAAACGTCCTACTACTTAGTTTAATGCTGGAACCACCTCTGGTGTAGTACAAACGCATGGAAGCTACGGAACGGCCATCAGTGTATACACCCTAACTTGCATTAGTGCGCAAGGCATGGAATGCCGTAAAATGTCCTAGTACCTCATGTAAGTGTTCTCATACACCCAAGCTATGGAACGGACATCGGTGTATACATTCTAAGCAGCACTGGGTCACCCACCAGCTCTAAACCTAACAAACCATCGATGAAAAGTTAACAGACGCTTTCCGAATTAGGTCTTAAATGCTCTATTTGAATTAGAATACTTTATGGTATCAAAGAAATGTCAGAAATTAAATATCGGTATGTTACCTTATTCATGCGCCCAGGAGTTAACTCCAAGAAGGGTCACTTGTCTTCACAGACAGTGTTGGGGGTAGAGCAGCCTGATCTGATCAGAATCGTGATAACCTAGTACTCAGTGACATGCTATCTGGGGAACCAAATAGTAGGGTGCTAGTGTTTCACCATAAAGTACCTAAAACAGTAGAACACAAATACTTAGAAAGAACGTTTTAAAATCCAAACATCATCTACGCTATCCTAAATCATGGTGAACCTAGTCTTTGTTATCCTTAAGTGTTACATATCTGCTAGCCTCCCTTTACTTTTATGCTTTCTTAGTTTATAGTTGTTTAAATATATAAAAACCAAAAACAACTACCCTCCTGTCACACCCCGCCAAACGCTAATCACGATCAGTACTAGTTAAACATGCGGAAGCCTTAATGACGTGACGGGGCGTGAGCAGTTAAACCAACCAAACAGTACATACATACTCAGAGCATATGGCTATTGCGCAACAATAGAGTTAAGGATGCCAGTTTAAAACAGTTGTTACAAAAGTAGTACGACTATGTAAGTCGTACAGTAGTAGTAGAGTTTTAAAACATTTAAGTATTACAATATATATGTTTATAATAAGATTTCATAAGTATAACTGCAATATCTGCAGTATTACAGAGGAAATCCTCAAAAGCTGTCCCATAATATGTGGCATCCTAAGTAGTCCAGGGTTGTCCATCCTGAATGCATGCGATGCTTACTTACATAGCTAATTTCCTGTAAAACATAGAAAGAAAGTCGTCAACAAATATGTTGAGTGAATTCACAGGTTTTGTATAAGTATGAGGTTTGATAAACCATTTATGTTTGTATTATTGAAATGTTATTCAATAAATAAATGTTTGCAGGTTTTTGCAAAAATATAAGATTGTAGGGTTGTTACCCTAAAATGCAGTTTTATGTGGGTTGTTACCCAAAATATAAGTCTGGTTGTTTACCAGTATATAATAGATAACCAGAATGTTTTTCCGGTACAAAACAGTTGTAGGATATGTTAATCCTAAATTAAGTGGGAAATGCTTAGACTTATAATCCCCTGAAAGGTGAGCTAAACCTCACAGGTTAAAGTAACGCGACCTAACCCTATAACCAAACCACAACCAGAACTTATGTTGTTTGCCTGAAGGACATTTAAGTATACGCTCCATCCACAGGAGGGTCGTCACGGCAATAGTACTATTCGTATACTCAGTGGCTAGAGTCACCTAGCTAATGGTTATAGTGTGCATGACATAAGGACTTTTCATGCATACATTGGGAGTCTGGGTCCGTTCTAGGATATGTTGTCTAATTCCCAAAACAGTTGTGAAATATATAATTTCATATCAAACAGTTGTATAAAGCAATAAAGCATTTATATAGTTTGCTGCATGTGTTCGTATGCAGTTTCTATGTTTACACCCCTATGTTTAAAAGCATAAAACATTTGCAAAGTAGGGGCTGTGAACTCACAGTAGTGGATGTGATATGAATGCTAGCAGCTGAAAAGTGTCGCCCCAGATATGTTAACCTATACACAATAAATGTATTATCATAAGTACGTTTGATTTGTTTAATCACTTATGTTAACGGTTTGTTTGTTTTGTAGAAATTATTGATTTCCTTAATGACGTATGTTGTTAACTTTGTTGTGACATTGTGTCGAAATATTGTTATTATTTCTTAAATCGTACACTTGTTAAGTGTACATACCAATATGTAATTGTCTATTTAACGGAAGGTCGTTTTGTTTTCATTCGTACATATGCTTTGTTTATAGTTGTACGTTTAATTCGAACGTTGTTCCAATATAATAGTGTGTACATATAATTGTTCTATATATGTATACTTAGGTAATATACTTGTTGTATATTATTAAGTCCTACGTTTGTTAAACGTTTCATTACTTTGTATACATATAAGTATAAGTGTATTATTCTAAGTATCGAATGTATATATATCACTAATATATATTATCTTGATACGTTGTTTACGTATAAATAGACATAAGTCTTCGTTTGTTGCAAAAATGTTTATTTGTGAAATTAGTTTCAAGTGTCGGTTTGTATGTATATATATAACATATGTTCTTGTATATATATATATATGTATATATATATATATATATATATATATATATATATATATATATATATATATATATATATATATGATAATACGTTGAGTACGTATATAAAATGTTACAAGTTTTATTTGTTATAAAACTTAGGTTGTTTTTATAAAATGAATATCATTTGTTATAAAACTCGTTAAAGTGTTTTATTCCCGTTTATAGAATAAACGTCATTGAATTTTAAAGTTGTCCCGTTTGCTTAATAAGTTCCAATGTCCCGTTAGGGTAATCGTTTCCAAATCGTATAATATGTAATGTCCGTGCATGTCATATATATATTTGTATATCGTTCGTTCCATTTTACTTGTCGTTATACATATGGACCGATTTAGGTTTGTGTTTTGAGACCTCGTGGCCCATTGGGCATTGGCCCAATTCGTTTACCCATTTGTTTTGGCCCAATATAAAGTTTGGCCCAAAGGCCCGATGACCCGTTGGGCTAGGTCCATTAACTAGTGTCGGCCCATTAAGTTAACTTGGGCCCAATTTAATCATATGTATATTCGGTCCATCATGTATTGGGCCTCTAACCCTTGGTCCAGGCCCAAGTTCTCGGTCCAATAAAACAGTCCAACCCAGCCCAGTTACTCGGCCCAACTAATATTCGGCCCAAGCCCAAGTCACAGCCCAGTCTACATCAACCCGTATGGGTTTTAAATCGCGTCGCGATTAGTGACAAATCGCGTCGCGTTTCTATGTAAATCGCGTCGCGATATTATGTAATCGCGTCGCGACCCACACGTTTTCAACTCTGTTCGTTACCAGTTTTACAACAACAATTTCGGTAGTGTTTTCATGCTATAATTCGAACGGTTTTCGGGTTTATGTGCTTAGTATCATCGATGTATCACATTATATCAAACTATAACAAGTTTTTAAATAAAGATTCATGGTTTTTAGTTTTGGTTTCCTAAAACTATTTTCGTGTTCATCATCACAATCATCAAATCGTTATGTTATATATATAGATTATGAAGTATAAGCATGTTATATAACGAAATATGAGTATGGAAATCGAAAACTTTGAAGTTCCTTACAAAGTGAAAATGGTGAGGATGATGATGCCGGCGATGATGATGATAACCGATGATGATGATGAAGATGGATGTTGCTTGCTCCTCTTGATCTTGTTAATCTTGATTAAATGGAAATGGAAATGGGAATTTGAAAATGGTGATGTTGAGGGTGTTTTGTGAGATCACAGGAAGAACGGAGGGAGTATGGCTTCAAATAGCCTGCCTCCTCAATTATTTGAGGTTGGTGGGTTATTTAAGCCCGTTAATTTCGAGTACGGGTATAATTTTAGCAATATAAACGTAAATCTTTTATATTTTTATTTTATAGGTGTTCTCCTGGTTCGTTATTTATAATCAGAATAATGATGTTATCATTATTTTAAAATGTCGTACAAATGTGTACATTTTACTGCGCGCAGTTAAATGGGCGCCAAATTTCAGTCAAGTTATGATTTCATATTTTGAAGTAATGTTCTAACTTCTTCCAAACGAACGAGAAAATTTGAATTTTTATGATTCGACCTTTTATGTGCGTTTTAAAATTGTTTCTGGTTGTTTTTAATACGTTTTATGTTAAACGTATATTTAGACCATTTTATCTATATGTTATAGATATATAAATACTCGTAATTAATAATTACATTATTAATTATTTTTGTGTCACGAAACTTTTGTTATTTATTTTTGTCGGGTTCGTTATGATATGTTTGTACGTAACTTTTAATACTTACGTTTTACGTTTTACTTTTTTGTTTAAAAGTACTGGGCTTGCTAGGCTTACATCACATGAAATTTTTTTGTTAAAACTTAATCCAGGAAATTAGCGTAAGAATGCACATGCATATTATTTAATTAATACCTAATTTGGAGAGTTGTCACACCTCCAATCTATCAAAACCCTAGCTTAATTACTAAGTTATCCGAACGAGCTCTGTTTCAATTCTACCATCGTGAGGAACGACCCTGGATCATCCTTACCGCATACTAGTATCAGGTATCGTACCTAGTAATAGTGGGTAGTTCGGAAGGTTTTGGCTCCCCCCGACTATTATAAATTTAAAACTACCATCTGGTGCAGCCGCCTAGCGGAGAGGTCCGCAACGACAGGAAGCGATTCCTGAACCGACCGTTGGGCGCGCATCAGTTACCTCATGCATGCACCCCGGAGTTATCTCCAGAGACTCACTATTCCGCAACAGGGTAGTTGAGCAAGGGTCACTGTACCGTCACAAGGGCAGTGTTGGGGGGTTGAGCAAACTGTTCTGATCAGAATCACGATAACCTAGGTACTCAGTGACATACTAATTTAGAACCGGAACTAAATAAGTAGGGTCCTAGTGTTTACACCTAAGTTTATTTGCCTGTTAGCTAAATGTGTCCCCAATAATCATCATTCCAACAATACGCTATCCTAAATCATGGTGAACCACGTCTTTGTTATCCTTAAGTGTTACATATCGGCTAGCCTCCCTTTACTTTTATGATTTCTTAGTTTTTAGTAGTTTAAATAAATAAAAACCCAAAAACAATTACCTTTCAAATCTGTTAAAACCCTAGCTTAATTACTAAGTTATCAGAACTAGCACTGTTTCAATTCTACCGTCGTGAGGAACGACCCTGGATTATCCTTACCGCATACTCATACCAGGTATTCATACCCAGTATTAGTAAGTAGTACGGAGGTTTAGGCTCCCCCGACTATTATAAATTTAAAACAACCACTGGTGCCGCGCCTAACGGAAAGGTCTGCAATGACAGGAAGCGATTCCTGAACCGACCGCTGGGGGCGCATCAGATGGATGAAATTTCTGAAGATACGAGGTGGTAAAAGTGCTAAAAGGCATTTGACTTGACTTGATATGTGATTTTGGAACTTTGATTTAAACATTATCTATTTTTATTTGTTAAAAATGCAACAGCCATTCTTTGTACTGTTTAGTATCAAAGATATGCAATGTTGTGAAATTTGTTAAATTAAAAATACAAAAATATATGTTTAATGTTTAAGGGGAGTACCTTTGACTTAGAATTGCGAAAAGAATTTGCTGTTCAGGGGGAGTAATTTTAAAAATTAAAAATTCTGATTATTTTGATCAGAAATGTGAACAGCAAAATTCTTAATTCTTGAAAAGACGTTGGATTGTGTCTATAAACAACTTAGGATACGATAGTACATCAGGTGACATGCATAAAATGGAAATTTTAAGGTTTGTGTTTGATGTGTCAGTAGGTTTATCTGGCATATTTAACACGGCTTTTATAAACATTAGCTTCATCATATGATATATTGGTAGGCATGATACACACCGGTTTCTGGGCTATTAAGAAGTAAATCTAATACATGCTTATTATCTTGTGGTAAACGCCCTATGATGTACGACTCAATGTCTTAATTCCTTAATGTAGCTTGACATACTTCTATATTTTGGAGTTTTTATCTGAAATCATTTGGGGGTTTATATTGATTGTTTACTCTGTTGTACGTAAGTACAGACCTAGTCTCTGTCAGAATAAACTCAAAACTAAGAAAACGTGAGTCAATGTACTTGCAAAGTCTTAAATCTTAAGATACCTAACAAGGTCGCCAAAATGGTTTGACCGAGATTGGTTTTGCTTAAACCTGAATCAAGTTATGTTGCTCTGTTGTACGTCAGTACAGACCTGTCACCAATGGCTTGATTCTTAAAAATGAATTTCTTATATTTTCTCTAAGTATGAAAACTATGTTCGTGTCTGGGTTACCTGGGTATGTCATTAGGTGGGGACCACAGAGTAATATTCATACTAACAATAAAAGGTTAGCTCACAGACACGGATGTAACATATTTAGGTGGTCAAACAACACCAATAATCGTCTTGAAATAATTTTTATAAAAGGTGCTTTAAATATGCTAAGTAAATATAAAGTGGACAAATATACTAATGATCGAAATAACACTTACGATTTTCTAATAATTGCATGTTGGCCTGATATGATCTCTAAGTAGACCTAAAACAATCCAATTCCCAACTTATTTTAATCTTTATTTTTATGTATTATTTACTTTTCATTTATAAAGAAAAATACAAAAAGATATTATTTATATGTTATTTTCTTCAAATATCACATATATTGTTAAAGTCAAATATTGAAGATGTAAAGGATGTCGGTTATTCTCCAAAGACTGTGAAGATAGATACTATTGGAGAAGCTGCCGATGATTGAGAAATGGTCACAGAGTTTGAAGATCTTATTGTATGATAAATGTGTGTCAATCACATGAATCTGGACATCAAGATTTTTCTGAAGACCATGCTATCTCAATGGGGGAGTTTCTGATTGTTAAAGACATGAAAGAGTTTGTTGGTTCAGACTAATTGAAGACTTATTTGACCAAGCTTATGACATGGGGGAGTTTGTTGGTACATAATGTGTGTCAGTCAGTTGGTCAAACATTTGTACTTGTCAAAGTTAATTAGTCTGAGAATGTGAAGTGTTTAGTTTGTATATTTGAGTCTGTAATCGAATAGTGAATACGAAAATATACAAGTGTTGACTTGTGACACTTGGGTCAGTGTCGCATATAGCGACACTTAGCTAGTGTTATTAGCGACACTTGACTAGTGTCGCTAGAGCTGTATGTCAGAACATAAATAGAAGAGTTAGAGACAAAATTAGGTTTAGACTGGTGAGACATATGGTGAGGCATTTTTGTGTGTGAGATGCAGAGTTTGAGAGGTTGTAACGTTTATACTTCAATTGTTAATATATAGAAAACGTTATAGAAATCGTGTGTTTGTTTATTTGTTCTATAATCGCTAACTAAACGGATTCCGCACGTTTGGTTGATTAAACGATCCATTAGATTCGAGATACAGGATCTACATTATCATCAACTCAATGGTTCAAGGGATTCCTCCAGATCCACCGTCTCTTCTTCGACCAACGCCAATGAAACTGCGTATATTTGGTGACCGTGCCAGTGTTCCACGTAGGATACAACCCATTGCGGATGTTCCTCTTTTCAGGCACATAGTAAACAAAAACTATGTTACGCCACCGAATGACGGTTTTGAGGATTTGATTGCTGCTGATGAGCCGATGGATGATGAGGCTTTTGTTGAGGCACCAGTTCAAGAAGACGATCAACCGTTGAATGATATTATGATTGATGTGAATATGTTTGATGAGAACCTACAGGCTAATCAGCCCAATCAGGAAGAAAACGTATTCCAGGAGTTTGAGGATGCCGAGAATGCTGAGCAGACTAATCACCCAAATCAGGATAATGAAAGCTCCACTTCATCTGATGAAATTCATATGGCACCGACCGATGGTGGTGAAACACCTAGTGACTCTGATGGTGCTGTTCTCATCATTCACAAATGAAAATGATACGTCGTCAGAATCCAGATAGATACAAAAGAATACAACGACCTATTCGTGAGGGAAGAGTCCATGTACCATATAACAGTGGGAAGAGGCTTTGGGCTGATTCTGATGAAGATTATGAACCTGATCCTAGGGAATCTAAACGATCACATCTGACATTAAATGAGCCGGTTTCAACTCGTCCACTGGTCTCTGCTCGTGATGATTCTGAGGTTCTGCCTCCTCCTCCGGCTTTTCTAAAGAAACCGATGGATGATTTCGCTATTCTTCAAGCTCAGGTTGCTGCTCACGGAAATGTTATATTAGCTCAAGCAACCCAAATTGCAGATTTGGAGAAGAAAGTTGTTGCGTTGGAATCCAGGTCTGGCAATCAGGAGGAGTTATCTGGTTCTGGAGTAAATAATGAAGATCAGGATGAAGGTGATGGTGGAAATTTCAAGGAAATACTGATATTTCTCCACCAAATGCAGATAATGACAATAATGATCCTGTATCTCCCCCTGCTGGCGTCAATGCGAATATTACTGAGATTGTCACTGCTGAGTGTTTATCTGATGATCATTCGACTGAGGTTGTCAACCAGATGGGTGAATTGCCAAACCTGTCTAGGGATTTGATTGTTTATCGACCTCAAGTTGATGTTATATTTACAGCTCATATGTATCAAGTTGCTATGTATTTATCTTCAATGAATGAAAATAGATAATTTGATGATTATTTGCTTGACTCTTCGATAAATTTTGATAATGTGGAGATACCAGTGATTGAAGATGCTGAGGTTCCATTCCAACCTGAGCCATTGGATGTGGACTACTCAGAAGCTGCTTTGACTTATCTTCAGAATATTCTAAATGGAGACAATCAGGGTACGACAGTTGATGAAGAGGTTGGGGAACAAGATGACGATGTTGAAATAAATCAAGAAGAATGGGAAGATGACGAGGTTGTTGATGAAACCCAAGTTGATGAGTCATCGTCTGAAAGTGAACCAGAAAAGGAAAGCCGAAAAAGAGACTGAAGCTCCGACTGAACCTCCTGCTGAATCATCATCACAGTCTATACCGAAACTCTTTCAAAAACATCCAGATACCAGATTGGTATAAGGCTATAGCTGCTGCTCCTGCAACCTGCAGATTTTATAAAGTCAAGGGTGATTACACAGGATTGATCAAGAGCTGGAAATACAATGTTGATTACAGGGTATTCATGATCAAGCGAAAAGATGGAATTCAGTACTTTCGAGCTAGGTTCAATATATTAAGAACGCTTCCCAAGTGTGAAATTAATTGACTTGCTCAACTGAACTTAAATAATCCTACAAATGATGAAACTGCAAAGTATATGGAAGCTACGATAAAGAGAGAAGTGAACAGTAAGAGATACCAGTGGATCAAGCCAACTCTGGGTATGAGAAATAAATTTAAGAAGAAGCTAGATCCGGTAACAAGGCAGCCAGTTGTGAAAATGATTTATCCTCTAGCAAAGAGCTTAAGGAAGATACCTTTAGAGATTTTGCAAATAATTTTTCTCAGACGATCAAAGTTTTGGCATCATGATAAAGACTATGGAGAAGCGATTATTGAATATATTCCTAATTCTGAACCTGAAGAAGCGAAGGATCCATGGATTGGATTGAAAGGCAAACAACGCGTTTATGATCCAATAGCCTGATAAACTTGTCAAAGAAAGATTTGCAAGCTCTTCACAAAAACAATATTCGACATGACTTGGTAGATAGAGAAGATGCTGCAAAGTTTCAAAAGGTTGTGAATATTTGTGTTGCAAAAGGAATACATGCGAGCGGTATATTCCCGATAGACTGGAACTGAAGCAAAGCCATTTAAAAACCAAGCTGCTGACAAGGGGGAGTTTGTTGGTGCATATTGTGTGTCAGTTGGTTGGTCAAGAGTTTGTAATAGTTTGAGTTTGTTTTTATAAGTGATGAAGTTTTGTATAAGTATAGAAAGGCGACACTTAGCCAGTGTCGCGTAAGCGACACTTGGCTAGTGTCGCTATTGGTAGCCAATCTAGGGTCGCTAGGTTTGATGTTTTGAGTATAAATATGTCTTTTTGGGTTCAGTTCAAGGTTGACGAAACCCTAGAGCGTATGTGCGATTTATGTTAGTCTTATACGAAATATATAATCAATATACCGAATAGTTTGATATTCGATTGTGTTTGTGTTCGGTTTAATACGTTCAATACTTAATTATTTGGATTTCGCACGAGTAATCGAGTAACGATCTGATACCTGAGTTAAGGGCCTACAGTATTATTAAATATGTTAATTTCATTTACAGAATGAAACATGGTATTACTCAATATAAAGCTTCATCATGGGGGTGTTTTAGTAAGTTTCAAGGTAAGAAGTACGTTGGTGGTTTTATAGTGTATGTTGATGAGTTAGATATTGACCAATTTCCGGTACTTGAGATATATGATATCATTGAGGAGTCGGGGTATGATGGCAATGGTATTACCTACTACCATTTTAGTGAACGTTACTATTTAAATTTTGACCTATTTGCATTAGGGAATGATGATGATGTGAGGAGCATAATACCATATGCAATTAAAAATATGATTGTTGATGTCTATATTTAGCGTGGGATTACAACTATCAAAATCTTTTTAGATCCCAAAAAAACCCAATGTATCGATTGAACTATTAGAGGATGATGAGAATGATAAATAAAACAACTTGTAAGAGCTAAGCCTAGAAATAAAAGGGCAAAGATACTTATGTTATAATGGGTTGAATAAGAAAAAGATGGGCACTGTAGTACTAATGTGCAAGAAGAGCAAGTTGAAACCGTAGATGAAGGGTTTAGAGATGATCAAGTGTACAAACTAGTATATACTAAAATTGTAGATGAAGGGTTTGGAGATGAGGAGCTGCCTGATGTGTGTACTGGCAAATCTTTGACCCATGTGTTAACCCATTGGGTGACCCATTTTGCTAACCTAGATGATATATTAGCCACTAAGTATTCCAGTTAGAACATAGATAAACTAGATGAAGTGACCAATGAAAGTCCAGTCAATGAAGTGAACAATGAAATTACAGTAATGAACTGGTCAATGAAATTCCAGTCGATGAAGAACACAATGAAGTATTGCTTGAGAGTGGTAGTGAGAGTGGAGATGACAGTAGTAGTAATAACAATGATTTTAGGGAAGATGCACATAATGAAGTTGCTGATGTGAAGGTTGATATCAGAGAATTTCAAATGTGTGTTTGATAGAGAGGTTAAATGATAGGGACTATGGATACAGAAACATTAAATGAAGCAGAAACAAGTATGAACCCATAAGTTGGTGAACTTCATTTTAGTAACTTTGAAAGTGCTTCAAAATCAGAAGATGATCTAAGGAGGATAGGAAAGGGGATGTTGAAAGAGTTAAGAAATAATTCCAAATCATCAAGTGAAGTTGTAAGGAAAGTAAACTGGTACGTTGGTCAAATCTTTGTGAATCCAACATATCTTAAATAACTAGTGAAGTTGCATGTTGTAGATATAAGGAGGGACCTATTTTTGATAAAAATGTTTTAGAAAGGATAAGGGTCAAATACAAAGGGAGTACACCTTGTTATGGTCAATCAAGTAGTTGGCACTAACTAGAAAAAGAAAAGAAACTTAATGTAGTAGTGGTTGAACAAAGTGACAAAATAAGTTGTGATGTTCCTAAAAAGAGAAAAGGGAAAGTAGTACAAAAGGGGAAAGGAAAAGCAACTCAAATTTCACTTTTACTTCAGACAGGTGGAAGGTATAACCTAGTGTTCACAATAAATACATTTCACTGCCTCACTAAATTTATACTAATTACTTCCTTTTATGTAGGGTATACTACAAACTATTGCAAGGTTGTTTCCATGTGTTGAACACAGGTTTTGTGTCAGGCATATACATGAGAACATGAAGTTGGTATGGAGGCCAGCATCATTCAAGCAATTAATTATTCTGGAAGTGTGCTACTAGAACAACAGTGGTTGAGTTTGAAAATGCAATGGAGGAGATGAGATAGTTGGATAGTGCATGCTATGACTAGTTGAAGGATATTCTACCAAAACACTGGATCAGATCTCATTTCACTGGTAATGCTTAAGTACTTCTTATGGTCCATTTTAAGGGTATAATTAGACTCTTATATATATTGTCGAATCATTTTGTATAGGTAGGGCATAGTGTGACATACTATTGAACAATGTTTGTGAAGTGTTTAATAGGAGATTGGTTGACGAGAGGGATCAACTAATTATCACTTGTCTTGATTATATAATGGAATACTTAAGGGATTATTGTTTCATTATGTATTAAACTTTACACTTTTTAATATTGTATGAGTCAAGCTTTAAAAACTTATATTATATGTATTGAACTTGTAAATATCGCCTATTGTATGTACGCTTTCCTTTTTGAATAAGACCAGAATAGGAAAGTTTTCTTTTTTGGACTTACCCAAAAAGGAAAATACACATACAATAGACTATATTTACAACTTGAATACATGCAATAGAACAAATGTAAGTATGTCTCATACAATAGTAAAAAGTGTAAAGTTTAATACATAAGGAAACAATAAACCCAATACTTAATGAAAAGGATTGTGATAGTACAAAAAGTGGCAGAAAAGAGTCTTAGTCCATTAACCCCTACTGCAACTAAAATATTTGAGGTAATAAAAAGAAGTAGGTATAAGTATGTGGCGACTTGGAATGGGGGAAATAAATACCATTGTTCAAAGCAGTCAGTAGATTAGTATGTAGTGGACATGAATGATAGAACATGTTCATGTAGAAAGTGGGACTTGACTGGCTTTCCATGTGCACATGGTGTGGCTGCTATATGGAACATGAGTTTAAATGGGATGAATGTTAGTGTTCCTGAGGACTTTCTACATCCAGCATACAGGCTACAAACATGGAGAGATGTTTACTCCCACAAGAATAATCCAATCACTAGAAGAAATCTGTGTAGAAAAATTTCTTGTCCAACTACATTACTACCACCTTTATATCATAAACAACATGACAGGCCCAAAAAGAAAGGAAGAATATCTCAAGGAGAATGGGAAAGTCAACCTACAATAGCATGTGTCAAATGAGGTAAGCTTACTAGAGTTGGAACGTCAAAATGATGTGGTAAGTGTATTCAAAAAGAGGTGGTAAGTGTAAACAGGTAGGTCACAATGCTAGAGGTTGTGGGTGTCAAGGTGTAAGGGGAAATCAAAATGGAGGAAGTCAACCTGGAAATCAAGCTGGAGGGAATCAATATGGAAATCAAGTTGGTGGTAGTCAAACTAGAAATCAAGCATCTGGGAGTCAAACTGCAAATCAAGCAAGAAGGTCAAGTAGGAAGAGAAAGGCTGCCACTTAGTAGTTTTATTGTTATAATGGTTTTCTTTGTGTCAAGACAATGTTGTATTAACTGTTTGTAGTGGTATGTGTGTACCAAAACTAAGTTATTCGACTTTGTAAGTCTTTTAGGAATGTTTTATAAGTCTAATGCAACCTTATGATGAATGTTGTTTGTTTAATGTATGATATTTTGCTTCCATTTCAGTTCCCATATTATGCATTTAATGATATCAAGTTGCTTATCTATTTGCATTATTGTATATTTATGTATGCAAGTTTTTGTGTATTTTTTACCATTTGATCACAAATAGTTAAAATTGGAAGATTAGTATGCATGTTTATGTATGCCTTTTTTGTTATGCATTTAACACATATTGATCAAAAAAACTCTCAAATACACTTCCAACTACGTTCAGTAACATCAAACTGCAATTCGATTTCATTTCACAAAAATTATTGCCAACATTCATAAACCCGGATTATAAAAACTGAAGTTACATCCAACATCTAACTTCTAACTGCATACAAACAACTAATTCTTGAAAACAAACACATACAAACTAAAACAAAACCCATCTACAAACCTGATATATCTTCAACTAACGTTTCTTTTCTTCAAGTATTTTTCTTGCACTTTATAAACCTGAAATTATTTGTACAGCACGTTCGCACATGTGTGTGTCTTTCTAGTCTATAAAGCCGCAATTACGAACATGTAAAATCATAAATTAGAAGAAAGAAAAATCAAACTTTTCAAGGTTTAAATAAACTTACCTTTTGTGCACAACAGAAAAAAAGACGGCTGAAGTTAGCTGAAGTCCATGAGATATTCGCTACACCGGGTTTTCCACATGCACAAATAACCACCATGCTTTTTTTTAGTTTGATTTTTGAAAGGATTTGTTGAAGAATATGAAGTTGAGTATGTGTCTGAATGAGATCCAGTGGTTGGTTTTGGTATTAAAGGGGGAATAAAAGAGGAAAGGTGGGGACAATTGAAAAAGACGAAAATACACGTCACATGTGTGTCATGTGATAACATTTAACTTTATTAAGGACGTTGAGGCCAAGGACGACTAGTGAGTAGAAAATAACAAATACAGGGATTACTGGTGGCATTTTATGAATTCAAGGACTACTAGTGAATTTTTTAGACAGATACCGGGACGAAACGGATAATTTTCTATTTGGTAACATAATAGCTTTGTCACCACCCAACTCGACACAAAATCAACAAAGTTTATTACATGCATTAACTACAACTTTAACCCGTTATATGGGTGTGTTTGTCAAGGTAGCTTATAGGAGCTTAAACTTATCTTTTTAATAAGTTCAAACTTTTAGCATTGTTTGGTATACAAGAATTAAATAACTTATTGAAAAAATACGCACTAAAAAAATAAACTACTACAAGTAGTTTTTAGAAATAAGTTCCTTATAAAATGAGAAATTATTTAAATTCCTCTTAAAGATTATTTATTATATAATTTTCATATATTTTTTTGGTTTTTGCTAACGGAAGTTTTTAGGGCTTTCGTTAAGACTTTTAGGGTGCGTTTAATTACAGAAAAATTTCTCCATTTCTCAAGAGAATGAGAAGTGTTTTACTTCTCTAGAAATGCATGAAAAATCTAGAAAACGTGTTTAGTTGTAAGGGATGGTGTTTTCCTTTTCCAAGAAAGAGTAGAGATGGAAAACTTAGAAACCATCAAATGTAGTTTTTTTATAAAAAGGAAAACAAGAATTTTTTCGTTTCTTAGAAAAGTTTGTTAGAAAATTCGAATTTGAACATGTTTTCTAATTTACTTGTTTCCTTAGAAAACTTTTCTGGAAAAGTGAGAAATTTTCTGTAACTAAACGCACCCTTAGATATGCATTAAAACTTGTACTATAACCATAACTAATTCTATATCTACCCTTAACTTAATTTTGACCCCTCAAATTTAGTAAAGGTATAATTCATTTATACATGTCTAAAAGTATTAAAAAAGATTTTTTTTAATATCAATTTACATCATCTCCTTTTAATATTATTGGAGGAGGTTAAATACGTAAACAATTTGAATTTAGGTTAGGTTGACTTAATCTTGCCCATTGATTGATTTAGTTAAATAAATCTAGACCACTGATTAAGATTATCATAAATGTTTACGTAATATGTTAGTTTTTGATTAGTAAATTTACTGGATTAACCCTAAACCTAATACAATGTCCCTTCGGTTGCGAAATTTCAGGAAACAAATACGAAATTTAAATTTTAATTTATACACAATTATCCACATGTATATATATTTAGATTTGGATGATGGGTTTCAAATTTCAAAATTCAAAATTTTAAAATATATAAAAAACGTAAAAAAATAAAAATAAAGGTTGGATTTCAAATTTTGAATTTTTAAAATTACTAAAAATACGTAAAAAAAAATAAAATAAAAGCTTCTAATACATAAAATACAAATTTGAACATCACCTCAATAACAAATTTCACTCCAAATCGCATGGAGAATTTTAACTTTTCAAATTCCAAAAATTTCCCCTCCCTTGCACCCTTATATAATCACCTTTTATTTAACCCTATCATAATCAGCTATCAGGTATCAGGTATACAAAATAAAAGAGAACATCAGATATAACGTGGAAGGAGAAGAAGGATTTACACCATTGAATCTCATTCATGGTGGAAGGGACGACCGGAAGATCCGGGTTAAAGTTTAGTAGTCTGCAGTGATCAATATTACTTGCTTTATTGGTGCAGGACACGACTCAAGATATAGCGTCCCAAAACCTTAGTGTTGTGAAAGCAGTGCTACACGAACAATCCTACTCAAGTTGCATCAATGAGATGATCCTTATGGATCAACAGGTATACACCATGACTTACTCTGAGTCGTATTGTGAAATATAAATTCTGTGTATACATATAAACAACGGAAGAAAGCGTATATATTAATTCGTGTTATATATAAATTTGTGTATATATGTATAAACAGATAAAGAAAGCATATATTATTATTCGTGGGTTTTGGTATTATATGGTCTTTTATTAGTTTTGTATGGTGGTTTATAGCAGCTCTATGTATCCTATTTGATTGTAGAGTTTTTATGGCCTTCGATTTACATCTTGTATGTTGGGTTGTGGCTTTTTGTTTTGCTGCTATTATACTATGACTGTTGTATATTATTGGTGGTTTTAATAGTCTTTTACAAAACAAAAATTCGTTATATATTATCCCAGTATTACATCAATAGTACAAATAATCTGCTCTGTCATAATTTTTATTTTGATCATAAAGAAATTCCGTTGAAATCTGGCTCTTTTGATACACCTATGATTTTGTATTTATTTGATACACAGGAGAACAAAAACATTGCTTCAGTTAGGAGGTTTCTCATCCCTGATTTTGAAAACACAATCAAAGAAGGCAACTATTTGGATTTTTCCCAGTTTGGTGTTGAGACATATGAAGGCAATTACAGACTTATTGACCATGCTTGGAAGATCAATTTGTTTGGGCGAAGATGTGTCGCCTTTAGGGAGTTTCAGATGGTTTCAACTTTCAACCTGGTTGCTTATGACGCTGTGAACAAGATGAGGTTGTCTACCGTATTTGCTTTTGGTACGTTCCACAACCACCGTATGAGAGAGTATATATATTTTTTAGTATTCTATTATATTGACACTTCTATAAGGAATAAAGCCAGACATATGCAAATAATACCAATATATATTCTAAACATGTTTCTTTCTTGCCCATTATTAGTCATCTAAACCACCATCTTGGTGGTTAAATTTCAATTTTTTCTGGAATCATGTGTCAAAGTAAATATAATCATGGATCATACCTTTTGCCCAAACAACCGTAGACCAGGTAAATTTAGCTTACAAAGTTACAATGCAGTGACCACATCAAAGCTTTGGTTTTCAAAAGATAAGTGTTTTTAAGTGGTAGCTGTGGATCCGATGTTACTATTGGTGTATTGTATTCTATTATATTGACAGTTCTATAACGAATAAAGCCAGAAATATGCAAATAATACCAATATATATTCTAAACATGTTTCTTTCTTGCCCATTATTAGTCATCTAATCCACCATTTTGGTGGTTTAATTTCAATTTTTTGTGGAATCATGTGTCAAAGTAAATATAATCATGGATCATACCTTTTGCCCAAACAACATAACATTGGGTAAACTTAGCTTACAAAGTTACAATGCAGTGACCATAGCTACCACATTGGTTTTCAAAGGATAATGTTTTTTAAATATATTATACAATGAACCGAAGTGGTAGCTGTGGATCCGATTTTATTATTGGTGTATTGTGTATATTAAACTTTTAGTTGTTGCTATTGTATGTATCTGGTAACTTTTATTTTATAATGATGCTGCAAAGATATAAGTCAACACGTCATAGTAAACTTTCAGCTACCACATTAGTTTTCAAAGGATAAGTGTTTTTAAAATATATCAGACTATAAACCGAAGTGGTAGCTGTGGATCCGATTTTATTATTGGTGTATTGTGTATATTAAACTTTTATTTGTTGCTATTGTAAGTATCTCAGATATCGTTGATCTTCTGGTAGCAATACACCCACTACGTATTATTAGAGAAAACGGACAAGAGAAAAAGTCCATTGAATTTGAGCTACAAGATTCAACGTATGCCCATCACTGTGTATCATTTTAAAAAACCGCAATCTTTATAAATATTTGCTGATGTTCATGTTTTTTACTGTAAACTTATGCAGCGGAAAGAAGGTGAATTGGAATGTGTGGGCTGATCATGCGGTTCAAGTACATGATTTTATTTCCAAGAACAAAAACTCAACTGATCATATTATTGCTTTGATTCATAATGCAAAGTTGAAGGACTGGAAATGTATGGAATTGTTAATTTGTTCGACGTTTTTCTATGTGATAACCAGTGCATAATTAATATTGTTGGAAGTGCTTTTACGATTGTATATTCCATGGTGTTCTAATCTAAATATATATGTTTTTTTAAGGAAATCCTCAAGTTACAAATCAATATTATGGTTGTCGGATTCACATTAACACTGACTCACTGCCAATGGTTACTTTCATAACAGAGTACAAGATGTTTTTTAACCTTAGTAATTTGGTTAAATATGGTGGAAGGGATTTGGGAAGTATACTAATCGAGCCCATCGCTTTAAACAGGTTGCATAATATTGTGAATGTTGATGAACTGGATGTATCACCAACACAGTTGAGGTTACCCAAGACCCGGTCATCCAGACAGCTGCCAAGTATTTTACCAATCCACCGCTAAGAACCGTTGAACAACTTCGTGCAATTGTGAAGGAAAAGCCACACTTTCTGCCTCACAAATATAAATGATTTCTTACCTATAATCTCTGATATAACATAGCATTGTTGTGGACAGGTGTTTGATTGTGTGATCAAGGTAACTGTGACCAAAATTATAGGTGAAGAGGGCTGTTTTACATATTCATGTAACAAGTGTAATACAAAAGCAAGTCGCAGTAAGGATAATGGTGAAACCGAAAGATTGTTTGACTGTCAATTTTGCAACAAAGTGAATCAAGTTTATGGGAAGTAAGTTGATCCGTTGTTGCACATCATTCTAAACCAATCTGGTTTAAGCACAATACGTGTGGTATATTTGAACTTTAATTGTAGCCTAACTTACTTTGAAAAACGTCATGCCATCATTCCAGGGTTCGCGTCATGTTGAGGGTGCAAGATGTTACAAGCTCTACATCGCTGATACTGTTTGATAATCAACTTGCAAAGTTGCTGAATAGGAGTGTGGAGTGGCTTAATAAGAAAATTCTAATTGTATGATGCTACTAATATCATGTAACAAGCCTTATTAATATATATAGGTTTCATTGTTGACTATCGTTTATGTATTGTAGATTGACGATCCTCAAGTAATTCCCCGTGAATTTGATAGTCTGGTCAACAAAGAAATGGTGGTCAAAGTGCGTGTTGGACAAATTAATGTCGACTATGGTTACTCGGCCTATACTGTCATCCGTGGAACCGAGGATCCTGAGGTGATCACTAAAATAACAAACAAGTTGAATGGCCACGAACCAGTACTTGATGATGAAGAGCCTGACTTCGATAAGACTCCTATTGGCAAGGTACAAGTTTCCACGAAATTCACAATATCACAATTCATAAAATCTTTTACTCTTGTGTCACATTAATTGCTCGGTATAAATTTCATATCATAATCTATTTCATTCCTTATTATGGCTTTCTTCACAATTCTGGCAGCAAAGATGGAGATGGATTGACAAGTATTTCCGCCCAAGACTTTACACTTACACCATTTACCCTAAAGAGGGAGAGTGAGTCTTCTCCTGATAGTGAAGGTTCTTCGGCAAACACTTCCAATACCACCGGGGGGATAGCTTCACTTAAAGTTGCTCGAATGGAAGACATGTGAGAAGGGAAAATGCTTGCAGACATTATTTAGTCCGTGCTTTGGTATTTGTCTATTTAAAATAAATATTCTACACTAAGCTGTTTTAGTGCACGACTTTGAATTTCGTTATTGTTTGTTTTGGATTTCTTGGATATATATTTCAGTTGGTTTGCATTTATTCAAAGGTATTTTCTTATCGAGTTAGTAAAAAATGTTGTTGGAAGGGTTGTTTAACTAACTTTGCTGGTAGAAATTACCATTTCCACTTGAAGAGAGTTAAAAATTAGTATGTGTGTATTTGTCTTTAACTTATTTTTTAGAATACCCATCCTGTGTGTGTAAGCCATGTAAATGTGTGGTTTGAATAGGTTGCGTAAACGGGTCAGCTAACCATTTGGGTAAAAAACTTGAAAACAACTTTCATCTATTTTAAAGATGGTGTATGTATGCTGTATTCTAAAAAGTGAGTAAAATTGAAAGTGTAAGTTTAAAGTGTGGCCGGACGTCGTTAAAATGATATAAGCATTTCTGATGAACGACGATTGGTCGAAAAGTCAGTCGTAAAACAGCCATATGGGGCTGTGTTCTAAATTTTCATCAACATACAATGTTTTTTGCCATTTTTTAGGCGGTTACCAATGGGTCAGAGATGCTTTATATAGAAAGTTAAAATTTGTACGCGCAAGTATGTCCAAAAATGTAGTTAAGTAACTCTTCCAGCAATATTTTTTACCAACCCGAAAAGACCACCTGAAAATGGTTCATTTAAACATTTGGGTAAAAAAGTTGAAAACAACTTTCGTCTATTTTCGAGATGCTGTATGTATGGTGTATTCTATTTAGTAAGTAATATTGAAAGTGTACATTGAAAGTATGTTCTGACGTCGTTAAAATGATATAGTCTTTCCTGATAACGGATGTGTCCAAGTGGTCGAAAAAACGGTCGCAAAACAGCCTGTTGGGGATGTTTTCTGCATTTCCAGCAGCTTAAAATGATTTTTTCCATTTTTAGAGTGGTACAAATAGGCGAGTGATGCGTTTTATAGAAAGTTAAAAATTGTACGTTCAAGTATGTCAGAATGTCATCTTAATGGTATAATAATATGTATAATTTTGAAGGTTTAGAGGTTCCATAAGTGTTGTTGAAAACAATCATGTGATGCATGTGGTGGTGTTGTAAATATAGTTTTAGCTTTTATATTAATCAGACACTGAAACAATTCAAAATCAAATAAAGATTGTATATTTACATATATATATTTCAATTTCAATAATTCTATTCTATTCTATTACATATTAATGGGGTAGATATAATAAGTATGATGGAATAAACATGAATAAAAAGTCATGAGTGATGGTTGTTATAAGTATAATATAATGTTGACTATAAACAAGTATAATGGCAAAGTCAAACTTTATCATACATCCTTTTTAAAAGATTATAAAAACAGCCGATTCAAATTCAATGAAAAAGGAGATATCCTTTTTTGTAGGCAATCTTTTCTCGTATCACCAACCTATCATCCGCGTATACCTGTTAATAAATTTGTAAGCAACATGTCTATAATTAGGATAAAAAATATGATATTAATTTGTTTTCACGTTTTTTCGTGATCTTCACACGTCTCATATATGTTATTAAGTTCATCAATTTGTTGATAATTATACTCAATTAATTGGGCATAGTAAGCATCATTCTATGTCAATATAGGAACACATATGAAATTGAAAGTATCGTATTCACCAAGAAGTGGTGATTTTTACAAAAATATAGATTTCTTTTATTGTATATTTCATATCTACTATTTCATATTACAATATGATTTGTTGTAAGATTTTCCTGATGTTGCCCGCGATTTTCGCGGGTTTTGATCTAGTTTAAGCTTAATCTACTTTACTTATAAGACGATGATATACATCTTCCGGCTTAAAAAGTAAACTACATCCCCTAACCTCGAACCGACTGACCTGTGCCGCTGTGCGTATAAAAGTACTTCTGCAGTCGGTTCTGTTGTCCGTCTCCTTGACTACCGATGGACTCGATCACCTCCACCGCCGTACCACCGTCAAACAAACGGAGAAACCTCTATTTTCCGACGACAATTAAGGCCCTCAATGACGATATCATCTCTACCATTTTCACGTTTCTTGATTTCATCCATCTCGTTCGCTGCACTGCCGTCTGCAAATCTTGGTAAACCAATCCCCACGGCCCTTAATAAAAAAGTTATTTTTTTGACTTTACAGGTCAAACTTGCTAGTTGTAGGGTTTCTATGATACAGATTATATTTTTTTCTAATTGATATAAATTGGTTATGTGTTCATCTTTCATAGTGAAATGAACTACTTAAATATGTGTTAACATTGATAAAATATGACATATTTGCTGTGTGAATTTGTATTATACTACAGTATCATATATACAGTTTTGATTTGTTAGAACATATATGTGTTTACCTAACAACAGAATTGTTTTTTTTTTTTATTCTTTCTGAATTATCTTGATTTATGGTTATTAGTGACGTTGTGGGGAATTATGTAATTTTCTTGTGAGAATGTGGTTATAGTTCGTTTTTGGTCTTATTAACAGTGTGATTCTTGACTAATTTCTGACAAATTAGGTACCTTGAGAACCTTTTAGTAGAAGTTACCTTCACTAGATAACTATTAGCTAATACGTGTAATAATGAGTAAGCAATATGCTTCATGTCCGGCTTTACCGGCTTACTTTGTTTTTGTACATCTATTCCGGTGAAGGAGCAGAGCCATTGACAAATCAAAGTTACTCGAAAATGTGTACCTCAAGCAAAAAGGGATTTTTGGTGGTGATTTGAGCATACCTAATTCTTCAGAAAGATCATGGAAAAGACGAATTCAGGATTTGGCTATTAGTCAACATCGTTCTTGTTTACATACAGGTTCGGTCAACATATATCAATGGAAAGGTCATTCCGAATGGTAATCTATTATTTCTTGAAACTACACTTTTGTTGATGTGTGTTTCATGTTTTATCCTGTATTATTCTTCACAAAGCAATTAGTTAATTTGTTTCTAGATACTGTTTCTTTATAGGATTGACAAGTGCAAAATGAAGATGGGATTACTCCTCACCGGTGGAAATGGCAGGGTAGAGTCAACTTTATTCTTTTTTTTCTTTTTTTCCTTTTTTTGGTGATATTGTGTTTGGTTGGAAATATTAATACTTTTAATTGAACATCATGGTCTCCAACTTTGCTAGATGATGCGTCTGTGGTCCGTAGAAAGATACAAATGTCTGGCTGAGTATAACCTTCCACATACAGGCACTCTGATTGACTTCAATTTTGACGAGAGCAAGGTACTTTTTCTGTTGGTTTCCTTCAAGTTTGAGACTATTTGGTCAAAGGTACTCCCTGGTATATTTTCTTTGTGAATTTTTTGTTCTATCTTTGTAGATTGTTGGATTAGTAGGAAGTCATGTATGCTTATGGAGGCGCAACGAGAGGAAAAGTATAGTGTTGTCACAAGGTGGTCAATTTCCTAGAGGTTTATGCATGGCGTAAGTTTTTCTTCTGTCATAGTAGTGAAATATTGCTAGAGATATGTCTTTTGGATTTAACTTTAATATTTTGGGTTTAACTCTTATATTTTGGATTTATATTGTTTTCAAATTTCTTTTTGTTCTGTTGCATGTTATTTAAAATAGAAGAATTTTTAAATGTTTATGATGGGATTTACCCATTATGATCTAAAAGAGATTATACTCACATTTGATTGCAGTTATGTTGATCCAGAGGCTGTTGTTGGATGCGAGGATGGGAGAGCTCGTGTATTTGATATGTATGGCAGGAAATGGTCCAGAATCATTAAGTATGTATTCTGTAAGCATCTTATTGACTGTTACTCTCTTGAAATTGCTATATGTTTGTTAGAACTTAGTGTATATATATATATATATATATATGCTGAAGCTTTTGTGTGATAGACCATAAATATATCAAATAATTTTGAATGTATCAGTCTGAAGACTATGTTAACCAAGATGCTACCCCCTGATAAGCTAACTGCTGTGACTTTAGCCACCACCAGCACACATGGCCAAAATTAACCATCACCCCTGCTGATTTTGATCACCGGGACGTTCCACCGACTGATGTGAATAACATCCAATTGAGAGTAGGGTAGCCTCTGATGTTTTTGTATATGAGTGGGTGGCCTTTTTGAGACTTTTTTGCATCGTCCAGTGGCTTTGTTCTATATGTGTTTCCTTTTGAATACCTCTCAAGATTTTGGTTTGACAGTATTTTCATCTGCTTATGATATTGTGATCTGATAAAAATAATTCAACATACTCACGTATTTCACATATGCACAACTGCTTTTTTACTCAAAACATATCTGTTAATATCATTAATATTAAGGTGAAGTAGTCAAGTAGGACATGATGTTAAAAACTCTAAAAAGGCTTGTTAATTTATTGAACATTAAGATTAAGTATAGACTACAATAGCGCACTAACTAGTGCCGATTGATATAACCTCAGTAGAAAACATAGATAAACTTGAGATTAATGAAGGCGTAACTGGCTTGTTTTCTAATGCTTCTCAGTTTCACTGTTGGGATGATATGTGATCCTCAAATTGCCATTTTAATTTCTAAGTAAGCCAATCTCCTGTACATTCACCCAAATCTACAGGTGTTGGTGTTCCTCACCTAACCATCGCTAAGTAATTACCTGTGAAAGTAGTAAATATATCATGTAATTAACGACAGATTTAATGACGTATTGCAGGATGCATGATGGACCAATTACGTGCTTATCTTTCACTGATGACCAGTTGCTTATTGGCGGTTCCTCTTTTGGTCAAGTTTCTTTATCCGATCTTTCATCAGATCAGCAAGTAGCAACACTGAAGACTAATGATTATGCAGGTTGCTTTTAGCGCCTTTTGTCCATATGGCGTAGTTCATTTCATGTCATTTCTTCCATAGCAATTACTGTTTGTTCTATTAATGTAGCTCTTTACTTGTGTTATCTGACTCCTGTCTTTTGTTACAGATTTGAGCACTTTGTGTTACAACTCATATTCACATGTGTTATTTGCTGGGTCAAGAGCAGGGCGAGTATCTTCTTGGGACCTAAGGTACTATAGTTCTATACGATTTTGTGTTATTATATTAAGTAACTTTTGTATATTGAACGTGTAGTTCAATAGCTTTTTTTTATACAGGAAATTTCAGATACTAAAAAAATGTAGGGGACTAAGAAGTAAACTAAATGCTTTGTACAATATAGTATAGTTATAGAGATAGATATAGATGTGCCATGGTCTTAAGAAAACAAGGATTGGGTAATCTAAATGATCCGTATTTCTGTGTTTACACCTCTAGGATGATGAAACGACTGTGGGAGGTGCGAGTTAGTCCAAATTTCATAAATTCAATACAACATATGGTGGATGACATTTCAACATTAGCTGTGGGAGGGATAGACGGTGTGCTCCGCTTTGTTGATCAACAAAATGGCAACATCTTATCAAGTTGCATAATGGATGAAAGTAGCAGAAAGTTATATCGTTCACAAACTCCTCAATCAAATGTTACACGAAAGAAAGGAATAAGAGTTTTGGAAGACATGCGTTTTGATTTAATGCCTAGAACTTCCAGACATTCAATTAATAGTTTAGCAGTGGGGATGCAAAAGGTTGTCACCACACATACTGATGGATACATCAGAGTCTGGAGATTCAGCAAATGAATAATTAATAATATATCGCGTTATCCTGTTACGGTGACGTTACATTTATTACTTTAATATTACTTGTGTTTCATTTTTTTACCTGTATTTGTACTTGTATTACCTTGTTGTAACATTTACATGAACTATGAGTGTATAGTTGTGGTCCGTGTAGATGATACCAAATTTGTAGCAAGTAAAACTTTCAATATGTTTGTGACACGATTTTGTATTAATCTTTTTGTAAAACGTTATTTAATCATATCATTTCTCATTCATAAACTGTTTTTGGTTAGTTTTTATATGCTTTTTTTTTTTTTATTAATATATTTAAACTCGTTAAACTCCGTCTCTTTGCTAAACCAAATCTTCAGATTCAAAGTCGCTTGCTTGGTCTCTTTATTGTGATTTACTCGGTTAACTTAAATATTAATGTGATTTTTATTTAATTAAAAAAAATAAAATTCGGAGTAATATAAGCAAAAAGGAAAAGATAGAAGTGATGGTGCAGGCTGAAGCTAGAACGTCAATCATATAAGAAAAGAAAAAAGCAATAGATTATGATTTGTACATGCCCAACCAAATCTGCATATCAATTAAAATACGGCGGGGAACACAGAGACTATAATAATGACATGATCAGAAGATCTAGCTAGCTACAAACAAGGTACACCCCACCACCTGACCATAACTCCATCATGATGATCTAGGTGCCAAGATCCACCTCACCCCAACCCCTATAGCTACCTTTTTTTGATCCCCTATTTCTACTTGATACTCCTAGCTAGTGGGTTAGCCCGTAGGTTAACAACCATACATTACATATACGTAGAATCTAGTAGCTAGTAGTATATCTTATCTTACTACTTTAATACTACCTCCTATATGCTACCTACGAACATCTCCAATAGTATGCATCTTCATGATCGATGATGACGTCACACACCCGTCTCTTGCCGGTTCGAACCATACAGGCAGGTAGTCCCATGATGGACTACACAACTTCATCCTTTCAAAATTTCTCACAAGTGCCTCCTTACCCTGACCAAATTTCACCATATTAGATTATTTTGCTAGATAAACGAATACATTGTATTTGTTGCAAATAAAACAAAAAAATAGAACCAAATATAGCAAAGACACAAATTAAATAATTTTATTAAAAAATAAGTACTCGTATTTCCTTAAACACAAGTACACAACATACATATGTAGAATTGTAGATAACCAAATATGGCAAAGATAAATATATAGTTTGTATCCATTATGATACTTACTCTACTATATATAATAAAATAAAATATTCTTTTTGTTTGGTGTGACAAAATCTAATCTAATCTAACTAGTACCTGAATCTTGGCACGGGTGACGTCAGCAATCTTTTTACTCTGAAACAAATCCCAGCTTTTTCCTTTAACACACACATGGAACTTCCAAGCTGCTTCAGAAGTCGTAAAGTTCACAAACGCATACCCAGCATTCAATCGATGTCTGCATACATATAAGTACATTTATACTCCAACATTAACAAATTAATAATAATCATTTAATTAAATAAAACATCATAGAACTAGCTAGCATTGTTTATACGTACTTGAAATCAACCGGAAGGTATACGAAATCAAAGGCCGATTTAACACTACTCTCCTCCTTTGCATTCTCATTCTTACAATGTTCCTCCAAAAATTCCACCAGCAATTTCCTACTGTACGTATTATTAAATCAACCAAACAAACTTAATGAATATTACAAAAAAAGAATTAATGATAAAAATAAAAAAAATAACTTACGTATAATTATTGGGTATGTTTCTTAACATAACAGTTGTAGAATTCTCATTCTGATGTAATGGCATAACTTCTTTATACAAAGAGTTCCTTCTGTGAAGCTGCACCTTACTACCACCATTGTGACCGCCGGCCGCCGGTGTTTTCCGGCGAGGTATCCGGTTTCTAGGGCCGGTTGGTACCGGAGTAAGTGGATAACGGCGTGGGGAAGCTGTAGTCTTTCGAAAAGCAGTCGTCGGACGTTGTTGAGGATGAAATGGAGGAGAAGGTGTAAAATAGTGGTGTTGAAAATGGAATGTGGAAGGATAAAATGGTGGTGCATGAGGGTTCAAACGACGTCGTGTTTGGTTAGTTTCCATTTACTAGCTAGTCGTCGTTGTTTTTTTTTTTTTTTTTCTGGTAATAGGAGGAGAAAATGAAGAGATGGAGATGTATGGGAAGGAAAAATGAGATAGAGTTGAAGGGGTGAAATGTGATAATGGTGGGAAGAAGAGGGGGTGGGGGTAATGATGAGTTTGCAATTAATGTGTATGTATTAAGATGGATTGATTTGAAAGAGATTATGGGGCTGACGAATGCTTACTTGCCTTGTAGCAAAGTAAGCAAACCATGTATACAACATCCATACATACACTCTTTCACTCAGTTGTACTTATTGAGTTGTTTTTGTTTTATTGCCAAGAATTTAGGCACAAGAGTACACGGTATGGGAAGTGTTTTGTCAAGATTATTGGTTGCAAACGTTAATGAATGGCGTTCTGCTGCACCGGAAAGGCGTTCCTACGACGTTCCGGTTTGCCGTTCGGTTCAAAACGGCGCTCCACCCCTTTCATTTTTCTTTTTACTAACGGCTATATGTAAATAAAATAATAATAATAAATTTATTAAATAAGTAGCTGTTTATGATCATTTTTAAAAAAAAATAAATAAACCCTTTTCAATTAAAAAAAAAAAGAATGAAGATTAATTTATAGTTGAAGATAATGAGATATTTAGTGTAGTTGTCTATCGTTAAATTAGTCCATGGATGACATCAGAACATAAAAGGACTTTTAAGATACCTCCTATTCTATTATTATTAGTAGTAAAATGTAGGGATGTTCATCGTCCAGTTTGGACGGTTTGATGATTAAATTTCAACCAAACCGGTAAATACGGCTTGACATTTTTTCAAACCATACCTTCCAATTTAGCGTGTTAAACCAAACCAATTAAAGCAGCTGAAACGGTTTGGTTCATCCGGTTTAACGGTTTGAACCAATTCTCCTTTTATTTAATTTTCAATAAAAAAATATGTTTAACTAACATTTTAGTTACATAATACGAGTAATCGTTCGTATTATCGTTCGATTGCTAGTATCCTAGTAGTTTTTACAGATATAAATAACTACATTGTATAATATTATAACGCCCCTCATTTAATACAACAATATAATATTAAGTTTGGCGGAAGCGACTACTTGAATTACATATTCTATTAAAACCTACTAGAAATTTTCGCAACCCTTTATACAATATGTTTAACTACTAACAAACATAGTTAACATGTTTACAAACTCGGGGCATTATATACTATAAAACGTTATTTATTACAAACTGGATCAGAGTTGCAAGTTTCAAACATTCCCAGTATCAAAACGTCCCTTCCTGGCTACCCACATAATTAAACATAACCTGCAGGAAGTAAATTGAGGGATTAGCACGAAGCTAAGTGAATGAATAATCGACTACAATTCAATTTAGCTAGCAATCTGTTCACAATCAATAATGCAACAAATATCGTCAAGAGGAACGGTGGCTCCTAGAGACCCTGTTCCGGGTGGCCTCATCAGAACACTTAAACCCCACTGTCGGCCAAAACAGCGAGTAACCGCTAACCCAATGCTAATCTCCATCAACACATGTACGCAACCCTGTGTTGACCAACATTAGCAATCAAGTCCAACTGACAATCTAGTTGACCTCTGGATTATACATTACAAGTCAATGTACAACAAGCAACCAATCAAATGACATCTCATTTCAAGGTTAACATGCTATCAATAGTAATCCTATAATCACTGATTGAAAGCAAACTGACATAACCAAATCAAACTGTGAGTCTCAAATCCACTCACCTGATTATCTCGTCTCACTTACTCAGCTGTCTTATCTCGCTGAGCTCTTTGCTTATCTGAGAATCAACAATCAGGTAGAAGTTAGAAATCAAGATCGTAACACTTGAATTAGACCAATTTAAATCATTAGGAACTTAACTCAATTAACATTACAAATATCATAAGTTCCTAAATACAACAACTATCATGTATTATTATGCTAATAAGTACAATTTACATTGCAAACAATAAGTTAGAACAAGTCTTAAAAGTTAAACAAAACTTTTGCTGAAACACACCCCAAGCCGCCGGTTTTACTATGGAAGCCGCCGGCTTCCGGTCCCCACCCGCCGGGTCCCACCTTACAACCACCGGGTAATTTAATTTTGGTGGTAACAGAACTTAATTGCGTTTTAAAGCTTTTAGAGGCCGCCGGTTAACCATTCAACCAGCCGGCTATGGCTGTCAAGCCGCCGGCTTGGGTAGTTCACCCGCCGGTTTCTTTTCTACACAACGAAGCCGCCGGCTTCAGGGTACCAGCCGCCGGCTTCAACCGACGTACAGGGGAAACCCTGGGCAGCCATGGCAGATTCTGCAAAAACTTAAAACCAAACCAACCAACCACAACCACGATTTCAGCAACATATATTCACTCATATAGCATCATTTAAACATGTTATAACATATCATAACATCAAAATCATCAAACACATGTATTCACTCAAACCATAAACTAATTAACTCAAAACTTACCAAATTAAGGAAGTTTCAAAGTAAAGATGATGATGATGATGTTATCGCCAACTCACAATCAGTTCAAGATCACAATTATTGAATTTGATTCAATAGTTCTAAGTGATTTGGAGGTTTTTAGGGTTTTAGAGGTTTTGTTTCAAAGTTTCTAAAAATGGAAAGTGATAAACTTTCCTGAAAAGGAAATATTTAAGGCGGTTAAGTTTTTACACCGACCCGCATCCACTTAAAACTATTCCCCTCTTTAATCTATTGCCTGGAACCTAAAAACCATTTGCGAGAAACTTCTTTTATTGCACCGTCAACTATAGTAAATTAAAACAAACAATAATTTACTAAGCACAATAAGTCCTGAGGCTTATTTAAATAAGTTTCGCAAATAAACAAATAATATCAAATAATTTCTAATACGATTAAATATATCAATTTAAAATTAGAAATTACCGGACTAAAAGAGAGGATGTTACAACTCTCCCCCCCTTAAAAAGATTTCGTCCCCGAAATCTCATCACGATCAAACAATCCAGGATATCTGGATCTCATAATATCTTCTGTTTCCCACGTTAGGTTTTCACCTAAACTATGTTTCCATTTTACTAACACCATGGGAATCTGTTTCTTCCTAAGTTTGGTAACTTTTCTGTCAAGTAGTTCAACTGGTTCTTCAACTAACTTCTGACTCTGATCAACTTTCAAATCTTTCAAAGGAAGAATCTGAGACTGGTCTTCAACGTTACATTTTCTCAAATAACAAATGTTAAAGGTATCATGAATACCAGCAAGCTCTGGAGGAAGATCCAATGTAACAGACTGATCGTTAACAATCTGACGAATTCTAAACGGTCCAATATACCGAGGAGCCAATTTTCCACGTTTCCCAAACCGAATTACCCCTTTCCAAGGCGAAACTTTCAAGTAAACAAGTTCACCTTCAACAAAAGTAACTGGTCGACGTTTAGGATCAGCATATTGTTTCTGTCTATCACGTGCAGCTTTCAACCTTTCACGAGCCACTGCAACTTTATCAGCTGTCATTTGAACAATATCTGGACCTGCAAACTGTTTCTCACCTGCCTCTAACCAACAAGTTGGAGTTCTACAACGACGTCCATAAAGCATTTCATATGGAGGCATGCCAATACTAGAATGATAAGAGTTATTATAAGCAAACTCAACCAATGGCAAATGAGAATCCCAAGAACCACCATACTCTAAAATACAAGCCCTCAACATATCCTCCAACGTCTGAATCGTACGTTCTGACTGACCATCTGTTTGAGGATGATAAGCTGTGCTAAGATTCACTCTGGTGCCCAACTCACGCTGCAAACTTTGCCAAAATTGAGATACAAACCTCGGATCTCTATCAGATACAATAGATAATGGAATACCATGCCGAGTAACAATCTCATTCATATACAATTGTGCAAGTTTAGTCAAAGAAGCAGTCTCATTAGTAGCTAGAAAATGAGCACTCTTGGTCAATCGATCAACAATGACCCAAACCATGTCATTACCACGAGCAGTTCTAGGCAACTTTGTAACAAAATCCATGGTCAAATGTTCCCACTTCCATTCTGGAATCTCAAGCTGTTTCAACGAACCATACGGCTTTTGGTGTTCAGCTTTAACTTGAGAACAAATATGACAAGAACTAACAAACCTTGCTACCTCCATTTTCATTGTAGGCCACCAATACAAAGGTTTCAAGTCATTATACATTTTGGTGCTTCCAGGATGAACAGACAATCTGGACTTGTGGGCTTCATTCAAAATAACATTCCGAAGATCGCCAAACAAAGGAATCCAAACACGAGACTGAAAGGTTTTTAATCCCCTCGAATCATCTACTAACAATTCCTTTCGATTTAACATAATCTCAGATTTCAAATTATGATCTAACAACGCCTCTAACTGTGCAGCTTTTATCTGAGCCACCAAATCAGAAGAAACTTCTAAACGCATAACATAAACTCGATCAGAAGTTACCTTGCGGCTTAAAGCATCAGCAACCACATTGGCTTTCCCTGGATGATATTTAATCTCACAATCATAGTCTTTGATTAACTCCAACCATCGTCTCTGACGCATATTCAGCTCTTGCTGGGAAAATATATACTGAAGACTCTTGTGATCTGTACAAATAACACATTTGGTACCATACAAGTAATGCCTCCAGATTTTCAAAGCAAACACAACAGCTGCAAGCTCTAAATCATGGGTAGGATAATTTCTTTCATGAGGTTTAAGCTGACGAGAAGCATAAGCAATCACACGATCTCGTTGCATCAAAACACAACCCAAACCAGCAATCGATGCATCACAATAAACAATAAAATCATCGGACCCATCTGGCAATGCTAACACAGGAGCCTGACATAACAACTGTTTCAAAGTCTGAAAAGCTGTTTCCTGCTGTTCAGTCCACACAAACTTTACATCTTTACGGGTCAACTTTGTTAAAGAACCGGCAATTTTAGAAAAATCTTTAATAAACTTCCGGTAATAACCCGCCAATCCAAGAAAACTCTTTATTTCTGAAGCAGACTTTGGAGCTTTCCAATTCATAACAGCTTCAATTTTGGAAGGATCAACCTTAACACCATCATTACAAATTATATGACCCAAAAATTGTACCTCCCGAATCCAGAATTCACATTTAGAAAACTTTGCATACAAGTGTTCTCTTTTCAGGGTTTCCAATACTAACCTCAAATGCATTCCGTGTTCTGATTCGGATTTAGAATATACCAAGATATCATCGATAAACACAATCACAAATTTATCAAGAAAAGGTCGACATACACGGTTCATCAAATCCATAAAAACTGCGGGAGCATTTGTCAAACCAAAAGGCATAACCAGGAATTCAAAATGACCATACCTGGTACGAAATGCAGTTTTAGGAATATCACAATCACGAACACGAACTTGATGATAACCTGACCTCAAATCAATCTTTGAATAAAACGAAGATCCTTGCAACTGATCAAACAAATCATCTATTCTGGGCAAAGGATACTTATTCTTTACAGTCCGTTTATTCAATTCCCTGTAATCAATGCACATTCGAAAAGACCCATCTTTCTTTTTCACAAACAGAACTGGTGCACCCCAGGGAGAAGAACTAGGCCGAATAAACCCTTTATCTAACAACTCCTGTATCTGATTCATCATTTCACGTATCTCAGATGGAGCTAATCTATAAGGGGCTTTGGCAATAGGTGAAGAGCCAGGAACAAGATCAATCTGGTATTCAACTTCCCTAACCGGTGGTAGACCAGATAATTCATCAGGGAATACTTCCGAATACTCAGAAACAACCGGTACATCAGAAAGGGACTTCTTTTCTAACTTAGCATCAATCACATAAGCTAGATACAATTCACAGCCCTTGGACAAAGATTTCCTAGCTTTCATCATACTAATCAAAGGTATACAAACATTATCCCGTTCTCCTCGAGCCACGACATATGACTTTTCAGAGATTGGAATTCTAATCAGCTTATTGTGGCAATCTATGCTTGCTTTATACTGACTTAACCAATCCATACCAATAATCACATCAAAACTAGCAATTGGCATCAACAGAAAGGAAATTGGGAAAGTCTGGCTATCTATTATAATACTAGCTCCAATTACCGAGGTGGTAACAGGAACCGATTTGCCACTAGCTATTTCTACTTCAACTGGGTTTGTTATCACAGTAGGCATCATTTTCAACTTATCACAGAAGTACATGGATACAAAAGAACAATTTGCACCAGAATCAAACAAAACACGAGCTGGTACAGAATTTACAAGAAAAGTACCCGTGATCACGTCATCTGTATGGACAGCTTCATCCACTGTCATTTGAAAAGCCCTACTAACTGCAGATGGTGGAGTCTTCCGCTTCTGACCTGAAGAAGCTGATGAACCAACAACTGTCCCTGAACCCTGTCTCTTAGCCTCAGAACACTGATTTGCACGATGACCTTCCTTATGGCAATTCCAGCACACATAAGTAGGAAAAACACAATCTTTGGCTTCATGCCCAATCACACCACATTTTACACATCTAGTGGTTTGCACAGTACACGGCCCAAAATGTCTAGCTCTACACTTAATACACCAATTGGGACGATTAGAAGTACCACCACGACTTTCTTGTTTCTTACCCTGCTGATTTCCTTGCCACCGTTGCTTACCTTTACCAGAAGATTCACTCTTAGATTTCTGAGAAACCATTTCTTTACTTGGTACTTGTTGAGGTTTCAAATCACTGTCAACAGATCGAGCTAACATGAAAGCTTGAGGAAGAGAGCTCGCTAATCTCACTGAAGTTCGATAATGATTAGGTAAAGTACCCACAAACTGTTCTATCTGAGTTCTCTCATCAGGAACCCACTGCTGAACAAACCTGAGTTTCTCTGTGAACTGATTTATCAAATCATCCATTGACATGTTATCAGTTAATTGTAAATCCATAAACTCTTTTCTAATCCGAGCTATATCATAGTTTGAACAATACTGCTTACAAACTTCATTACGAAAATCAGACCATCGGATAGATGCTTTCTGAAAAGAAGATAATACAGAAGTGATCGAGTCCCACCAATTCATAGCTGCTCCTTTTAAAAGTTGAGTTGCATAAGGAACTTTCAGTTCTTCCTCACATTGACAGACTTCAAATTTCTTTTCAACATCTCTCAACCAATCTAGAGTCACAGAAGGATTCGTACTACCCGAATACACAGATGGATTACTGCTCATAAAGGTTTTAAAAGAACACACCTTTTGCTTTGGCGGTGAAATTGTACCAAACACAGGATGAGAAGATTCAGCCTCTTTTTGTTGTTTATACATTCTAAGCGCTTGGTTTTCCTCTTCCAAATGAAGCAAATACTGATCCCTTTCTGCCTCCTCTCTAGCATAGAAAGAAGTACCAGCATGTTCATTACGGTCATCATGAGTCTCAGCAGCAACTTCAGGCCTTGAGGCATTATTAGGGTTAACAGGTAGTTGCTCGTTATCCGCCATATCTGTAAACACCACAACAGCTTACAAACCATTAGTCGTTAGCACCTATTCTACTAACAGCTTCATATTCAGTACATAATCCCATTTCCAAGAATGTTTGACACAACACAATCAAAGTTTAGGATTGAACATACAATCATATTCAATTGCCCCAAACTATTGCTCTGATACCAACTTATAACGCCCCTCATTTAATACAACAATATAATATTAAGTTTGGCGGAAGCGACTACTTGAATTACATATTCTATTAAAACCTACTAGAAATTTTCGCAACCCTTTATACAATATGTTTAACTACTAACAAACATAGTTAACATGTTTACAAACTCGGGGCATTATATACTATAAAACGTTATTTATTACAAACTGGATCAGAGTTGCAAGTTTCAAACATTCCCAGTATCAAAACGTCCCTTCCTGGCTACCCACATAATTAAACATAACCTGCAGGAAGTAAATTGAGGGATTAGCACGAAGCTAAGTGAATGAATAATCGACTACAATTCAATTTAGCTAGCAATCTGTTCACAATCAATAATGCAACAAATATCGTCAAGAGGAACGGTGGCTCCTAGAGACCCTGTTCCGGGTGGCCTCATCAGAACACTTAAACCCCACTGTCGGCCAAAACAGCGAGTAACCGCTAACCCAATGCTAATCTCCATCAACACATGTACGCAACCCTGTGTTGACCAACATTAGCAATCAAGTCCAAATGACAATCTAGTTGACCTCTGGATTATACATTACAAGTCAATGTACAACAAGCAACCAATCAAATGACATCTCATTTCAAGGTTAACATGCTATCAATAGTAATCCTATAATCACTGATTGAAAGCAAACTGACATAACCAAATCAAACTGTGAGTCTCAAATCCACTCACCTGATTATCTCGTCTCACTTACTCAGCTGTCTTATCTCGCTGAGCTCTTTGCTTATCTGAGAATCAACAATCAGGTAGAAGTTAGAAATCAAGATCGTAACACTTGAATTAGACCAATTTAAATCATTAGGAACTTAACTCAATTAACATTACAAATATCATAAGTTCCTAAATACAACAACTATCATGTATTATTATGCTAATAAGTACAATTTACATTGCAAACAATAAGTTAGAACAAGTCTTAAAAGTTAAACAAAACTTTTGCTGAAACACACCCCAAGCCGCCGGTTTTACTATGGAAGCCGCCGGCTTCCGGTCCCCACCCGACGGGTCCCACCTTACAACCACCGGGTAATTTAATTTTGGTGGTAACAGAACTTAATTGCGTTTTAAAGCTTTTAGAGGCCGCCGGTTAACCATTCAACCAGCCGGCTATGGCTGTCAAGCCGCCGGCTTGGGTAGTTCACCCACCGGTTTCTTTTCTACACAACGAAGCCGCCGGCTTCAGGGTACCAGCCGCCGGCTTCAACCGACGTACAGGGGAAACCCTGGGCAGCCATGGCAGATTCTTCAAAAACTTAAAACCAAACCAACCAACCACAACCACGATTTCAGCAACATATATTCACTCATATAGCATCATTTAAACATGTTATAACATATCATAACATCAAAATCATCAAACACATGTATTCACTCAAACCATAAACTAATTAACTCAAAACTTACCAAATTAAGGAAGTTTCAAAGTAAAGATGATGATGATGATGTTATCGCCAACTCACAATCAGTTCAAGATCACAATTATTGAATTTGATTCAATAGTTCTAAGTGATTTGGAGGTTTTTAGGGTTTTAGAGGTTTTGTTTCAAAGTTTCTAAAAATGGAAAGTGATAAACTTTCCTGAAAAGGAAATATTTAAGGCGGTTAAGTTTTTACACCGACCCGCATCCACTTAAAACTATTCCCCTCTTTAATCTATTGCCTGGAACCTAAAAACCATTTGCGAGAAACTTCTTTTATTGCACCGTCAACTATAGTAAATTAAAACAAACAATAATTTACTAAGCACAATAAGTCCTGAGGCTTATTTAAATAAGTTTCGCAAATAAACAAATAATATCAAATAATTTCTAATACGATTAAATATATCAATTTAAAATTAGAAATTACCGGACTAAAAGAGAGGATGTTACAAATATTGATAAAAAGAAGGGTAAATGACAAAAATCGGCTACGTACTGTCAGAAATTATTCCAAGTATGCAATCTACCAAATTTATTGTCTATGTATGCAATGAACTGGTAAAACTTGTACCGATGTGAGTAAGATGGTAACCGGTTACTTGAAGAACCGGTAAAAACGATGATTTGGCATTTTTTATTTAATAGAATTACTTACGTGGCTTTTTCCCAATTTATAATTTATTTATTTCTGTATGATGATTTTTCTGTTATCGTTTTGAAATACATGAAAGTACAACACCACCAACACAATGTACAGATCAACCAAGAATTATACATCAACAAAGCAATCGTAACATAACAGTTTCGATTCAAATGTAAACCAAAAATCAGAATATCTACTTTCGATTCAAACCATATCTGCAAACTCTAAACACGATTTCGTGATGGTAACGACGACAGGTTTCTTTGGGTTCCATGGCGGCGGTGACTGCGAGTTTTTAGGAATCCGTGGCGCCACCATCAGTTCACTAGACGATTAGTTTGTAACGATTCCGGCGAACAAGTCAACGTCTTTATCAATTAACGAATCTGGTGAAACCTCGGGGATCTAGAGTCTAGCTTGCAACGATTCCGGCTAAATAGTATGTGATTTGTGATGTCCAGTGTGAGAAGGAAGTTTACGCTTCAAAAAATTCATCCACCACGTATGTAATGGTGTTTTTTTTTTTTAAAGACGTATGTAATGGTGGTTGACAAAAGCATATTAAATAGATAGAAGATATATACTTACTATTGTTAGTTAAATTGTATTTGACATGTATAATTTTTTTACATCTACAAATTAGGATGGTAGAAATCAAAATAAAGAAAATAGATACTTTTGATTGTGAAAAGGAACAGATGCATCGGAGAAGAAGGGGATCCAGCGGGTAGGTGGGGTCCAATAGAAAAGAAAACAAACACATAAAAAAGTGTTAGAAAATAGATTAAAAAAAATAAAGATAAAGGGTCTTTTAGTCAATTTTTTATTGACGTGGATGCCACATGTTCGTCCAATGTGGCGAGAAAATCGACGTGGCAGCTGAAATGTAAGCTTAGTCAGCTTTTCCAAACTTTAAAAGGTAAAACTGAACTTTGTCATGATCCCAACACGAAAATATCCGGTTTGTTGCATACATAGACAATAAATTGGATAGGTTGCATACTTGGAACAATTTCTGACAGTACATAGCCGATTTTTGTCATTTATCCTAAAAAGAAATGTTTAACAATATCATTCAATAGAAATTATATATCATAACATTGTTACATAATCATAAGTTTCTTTACGATTAGTTGCATAATCGGTCTAATGGTTTGCATATTTGAACACTTTGGATACTATATAAGTAGCAAATTTGGAGTTTGTTTGTTAAAGGCATACTCAATCTTTTAAGTTAAACGTATATACCTCACGATTTATATAAGAAAGTATAATGCAGTCCGGTTTGGTTTAGACGGTCGGTTTGAGCCTTGAAACCACAAACCGAACCATATATGACGGTTTGAAAAAATCCAAACCACTAGACCAATTGAGAAAAATGAACCTTGCTAAACCGACAATAACAATTCGGTTCGGTTAGTTTAAATGGTTTCGGCCAAACCATGAGCATCCTAAGTAAAATGTGAATAGTGGTTATGGGTATTTAATTTATGATATATGTATTTTTATATGATATGATAAAAAGAGTTGGTTCCACACTAGTATGTAGAATGATGACAATTAGATGCTGTGAACTATTACCAATTGGATGTTGTCAACTTTTATAATAAAAATTGGCTTATCGCATAGTTAGCAAAAAGTCTTTGTATAAAGTTGAAAGGGTGAAATGTGATAATGGTGGGAAGAAGAGGGGGTGGGGGTAACGATGAGTTTGCAATCAATGTGAATTAAGATTGGATTGATTTGAAAGAGATTATGGGAGGTGACGAACTGACGAATGCTTACTTGCTTTCTAGCAACCATATACAACATCCATACATACACTATTTCACTCGGTTGTACTTGGTTGTACTTGTTTCCTTGTTTTTGTTTTGTTATCTTCTCGAGTACTCCTATCAATAGGGAAATAATATGGGGTTTTATATTATAACCGTTTAATTTCAATTGTCCACATTCTTATATGAAGAAATAAATCGCGAAACTGTACGAATGAATCGTGCACTTAGTTATGAAGGAGGGACCATCTATGTAAATATTAAAAACTTGAAGGACTGATGAATGTAAAATATTTAAATGGTGATTGGTCAACAACACAATTCATTTGTGTTGTGAACATTACAATTGCTTTCCCCTTCTTATATTTGTTTATTTCAAATTAAGTGTGCACTTTCATCTTCAACCACACAGAAAACATATGAAAAATAAAGGCATAAGTCTTATTGGTTTACAGGAAATTATTTGTACTTTTTTAAAACTTTGTGTCATATCTATAATGGATATTTGTAATGAGACGGAGGTAGTATATTTTAGTTTTAGTTATTTGTACGAAAATATTGTAACTTGAAGTCAAGTTTATTGGAGCTTATGAAAGTTTAATCTTTTTTTTTTTATACATCTTACACTTATAAAATGAGAAATTACATAAATACCCTTTATATTATTGCACATCTTATATTTTGTGTCATTTTAGATCAATTTACATCTTTAAACCTTAGCTAGTTTCTCAAACACTTAATAAAAAAAAACTCTAGCTTTTAGCTTAAAATAAACATCCAGCTAAAGCTATAATTTTTTTATTATTTTTTTATTTATTTTATTTTTTTTTTTTTTTTTTTTTGCCAAACACACCCAATAATGGCAAATCACATGTTCACAATTCAACCACATGTGCTGAGGAACGGATATGAATTCCTGACCTATAGATCACACATATGTATATAAATAGAAGTAAGACCACTCCCAACCGTGACGGAAACTGACAGAAACTGACGCGCCACGTCAGCTTTTTCACCCAACTGACAGAAACTGACAGGCCCGTCCCAACAATCATCCGTCAGTTTCCTGTCAGTTTCATTTTTCAAGGACCCACACCAATAAACTTAATTAAATAATACACAATAATTAAAATAAAAACACATTTCATTAAAATTAAAAACATTACAATCCTAAAAATTAAAAACATTACAATCCTAAAAAATAAAAACCATTAAACTCCTAAAAATAAAAACGTTACACTAAAATTAAAAGCACATTTATTTAAATTTAAAGTAGCCTAATCCGAGCTCGATTCTTCGTCCGCGGCCTCATTCTCGTTTTCGTCTTCACATTCATCTTCATCCTCATTTGTCGTTTTGTAGACATTTCCAAATTCTTCAACGACTTCTTTGCGTGCCAACTTAATAATTTTTAATTCCTTTTTGGAGGCCCGTTTCGGAAGACTTTTGCAAAGAAAACTCAAAGCCTCAAACGCCGCCTTTTTTATGTTGTTTTTCTTAATCGTTTCAAGTGTATCCGCGGCTTTTAGGGCTTGTGATTTAACCGCTTCGATGGCTTCAAGTTTTTCGGACACAACACTACTTCGTGACGAAGAACCGGCATCCGAACTTTGAGAAGTCTTTGACGCTTTTCGACCCGGTGGACGACGTATCGGGTCGTCGCGGAACAAGGTCCTCATGTTGGCTTCTAGGGATGACGGGATGTCGTTCGAGCCAAGATCAGTGGCTTCGAATTCGGTTTTGGGTTGGAACGGGCGTTTGTTGCTCATCACGCCTTGCTCGGTGAAGAACTTTGGGTAATGTCTTAGAACGTCCCAACAACTCTCGTAAGTAAATTTCCTTCTCGTTTGGTTGAGAAAAGCTTTCTTGGTCGCATCCATCACGTCTTTATCCCCGGCACCACTTTGATGGCCACCCTCCCTAAACTTTCTGTGATGGCCTTCGAAAATTCGCACGTCGCCGGCTATTTTGTTCCATTTGCCCGTTAGTTGGTTGAGGTTACGTTTCTTCGGGACAATGGAATTGTAATCGGAATTGACACTTCGCCAAAAACTTTCATTTGTTTGATTGTTTCCGATGACGCCGTTTTCGGAACAATGTATCAACCGTTCGGCCAAGATTCTCGCTTCCTCGTCGGACCACCTAACTTGAACCCGAAGTGGTGCGTCCAGATTTTTTCTTGGTTTTTTACCCTTTTTCTTAGGGGCCTCGGCTTGGGTTTCGGGTTCGGACTCGGGTTCGGGTTCGGGTTGGAATTGGTTTTCGGGCTCGGACTCGGAGCTGTCGAGAAGGTGTTGATGTTGGGTATCGGGTACGACTAAAATTTGAGGTTGAGAGTAACGGGTAGGTGTAGCTTTGTAGCCCTGTGGGTTTGATGAGGAGGTGTCGTGGTATGTGTTTGGTGAATAATCCATGGAAGGTGTGAATTGCGGGTTTTGATACCACCCGGGATGTTGGTAATTTCTTCGTGGGTCGTCGGGTGGCATATGATACGGGTTTGCAATTGGTGCAAAATGCGCAAAACCCGTCGGTGGAGGTTGAAAATTATTTGGATTGGGTAGCGGGTTGTTCATCAAGCTTTGCCATATATCGTAGCCAACTTGTTCTTGCTCATTTTGGTTTGATTGAGATTTGGATTTGGAATTGGTGTTATTGTTGTTTGACATTTTTTGGAAGTGAAAGTGAAAAGAGATGAGAGAATTGGTGATGTTTGAGTGTGAAAAATGTGATAGATATGTGTAGTATTTATAGAATTTTAAATAAAAAAAATCAAAAAAAAAATAAAAAAAAGGTATCCGTTGATGTTACCGTTTTTTTTAATTATTTTAATTTTTTTTAAAAAAAAAACTCCAACGGCTCAATTTTTTAAAAAAAAAATTTAATTTTTTTTTAATCACCTCTCGGACCCACCGGCCCACCCTTTTCCCTCAAACACTTCGTCGGAATTCCGACGGAAGAAACCGACGGACCGAACCGACGGCGCCGTGCCATCGGTGTCGGTTCCGTCGGTTTCAACCGACGGAAACCGACGCTCCCCGTTGGTACCGGTCTAATAATGCATACGGAGTATAATATAAGGGTGGTGATTTTTGCACCATCAAAATTTAGCATATATGCATACACCACTAATTCTGCTTTAATGTGTTGTACAATACAAAAAGGTAATGCATATTAGTGGTGTATGACTAAATATTTGTGGTGTACTAATATAAGGAGTTTAGTTCGATTCGATTATTTTGGTCGTTTTTAGTGTGAAACCAAAAACCGAATCGATAGTTTGGGTTTTTCGAAACTCAATAATCAAATCGTCAGTTTTTGAATCGGAATTTTGTAACCAATGAAGTGTTAAGGGAAAAGATATTTACCAATATGGTGTTTATTGAAACATATTTATCAAATATGTATTTTTTTCAACATATGGCCAGTTTTTTTTTTTTATATCTATATATATATATATATATATATATATATATATATATATATATAGATATAGATATAGATTTGGGATCCTGTGAGAACAAGGAGATTACGTGAGAACGGTGAGAACACATATTAGCCATCCATTTTTTGATCAAAAAACCTGATTTTAGAGGTGACATTTTTGTAAATACTTTGAAGTTTGATTTTGGAGGGTTCACATAAGGATTGCTATGTGAAGTTTAATTTTTTTTGTTTCACAATAGTTTTAACATGGTGAAGTTTTATTTAATTTTTGTTAACAACATGTTTGAAGTAGTGAATAAATATGTATAAACATTAATCTCTTCAAAAACTAATGTTAACAAAAAAAATATTTACTTAATCTCATTAAAACTATGTGAACCTATAAAAATAAAAATTCATAGCATCGTAACCTTATGTTAAGAAAAAAAAATATTAAAGTTAACCTCACCAAAATGATGTGAAGCTAAAAAAAAGCTTCACATGAGCAAAATGATGTGAAGCTAAAAAAAAAGCTTCACATGAACAAAATGATGTGAAGCTAAAAAAAAAAATCTTTACAAGAGCAAAACGATGTGAAGCTAAAAAAAAAAAATCTTCACTTGAGCAAAATGATGTGAAACTAAAAAAAAAAGCTTCACATGAGCAAATGTGATGTGAACCCTCCAAAATCAAACTTCAAAGTATTTACAAAATTGCCACCTCCAAAATCAGGTTTTTTGATCAAAAAATGGATGGCTAAGATGTGTTCTCACCGTTCTCACGGAATCCCCTTAATCTCACCAGAACCTAACCCTATATATATATATATATATATATATATATATATATATATATATATATATTTTTTATTAATGTATCAAAAAGAAGACAATCGATTATAAAGGCTTATTCTTTCCATATCACAAATAATTACTCACTATACCCCCTATAGTACATAATAGTACAGAATGTAAGAAAATGTTATAGAATAAAGTACAGAATGTAAGAAAAAGTGATGGAATAAAGTACAGAAAAATTAATTTAAAAAAGGGAAGTGGTATGAAGAGTAGAAACCATTATAAATTACTGAATATAATCACACTAGCTTTTTTCATCACTTTTTTACACTAACCACACATACGGATATCCTTATCCTTAGTTAATATTATAATAATATATATATAATACATAGTATATAATTATAATGATTGTTCTAGACTTCTAGGCTAGTCTAGTTATATGTAACTAACAAATTAAATAACTTTAATATTGCTAGATGTCATTTAAGGGTGTGTTTGGTAACAACGGGCTGGAGCTTGTGACTGGAGCTGGGGCTGAAGTTGGAGCTTGGAGCTAGAGCTGGGGCTTGGGCTTCTATTCAAAAGCCACTTCGAAAAGCTTCTTGTTTAGGGGCTTATTTTTTCAAGAAGCCCCATTTTTTTTATGTTACCAAACAAGGCTTATAAGTGGGGCTTGTAAAAAATAGAAGCTCAAGCTCCCAAAAGCCCCTCATCCAAACACACCCTAAATATTAGCTAATTTTATATATTGAGATAACTTTTAATAATTTTTGAATGAATCTACGATGCAGGTATCGACATTGCAAAGGCGTTGTCATCGTATTTTGCTGATGTTGACTTCGGTGGCGGAATTTAATGAAATTCGCACGGTTGATGGAAAACGGCGAAACGAGCAAAACTCATGCGCCATGAGCCCGGTCGGATTTTAGCCATTCGGGGCCGTTTAGGGGTCGAAAATGGTATTTTTCGATTTGTTTCCTATTTCGTATTTGTTTGGGACCTGTTTCCTGGTTTTCCTAGACTTATAATCTGTGTTTTCTAGGGTTTTTCCCCGGACTTGAATATTGCTTATACGGCTAATAAAGAATTGGCCGATAGTGGGAATTCGGTTATCTTTGTTCTTGTTAATTCGTTTTTGTGTGTTTGGCCATCGATCCGGCATTAATCTAATTATGTCATCACTACAAAATAAGTGCCATTTCCTGACTGATAATTTTTCTCACTGAAATAGAAACAGACATTAAAGACCACTTTTAGACATTTATTTTAATAGGGGCGGTAGGAATCTTGTTCATTATTCATTTATTCTAAATAGTAAAGTAAATAAACTATTTTTTCTTTCCTAAACGTACAAGGAAATAAAGAGCGACTCTCTCACAGGTGATAACCCTAATTCTCTCCGGCGAGTCCTTGCCGTCACCGTCCCCGTCTTCATCAGCATCGCATGCTACTCACCGTCGCAGTCACAGTCACCGCCTTTCTAGCCGTTGACAGTTGTGCTTTGCTTCTCACTGCCGTCATGCGGTGCTTAGTCACCGTCCCAAGTTTTGGCGTTATTTCATTACCGATGTTGATTCTGCGCTTCTTCCTCTTCGTCGCCGGTTCTACTCGGTCTCTTTCGTCTTTGTTGATTATCAATTTCAAAATATGATTCATAGATATAACTGATTTTGGATGAAATTAATGGAACCCTAGATTATTCTAATCAGATAGATTTGATGAATTTAGTTTTGAATTAACTGAATTTTGATATTTCAGTTTAGAACCTGAAGGAAATTTTTTAATTTCATATTAGTATCTGTCATTGATTTATAGAAAGCACAGTTGCAGGTAATGACTTAAATTGGAGTCTCCTAAATTTGAGATAAAGTGGTGTATGCTCATACGGTAGTGAAATTTATTAAAAAGTTTGCATCATCGGCTTAGAGGTAAAATGTTTGTACATCTCTAATGAACCTTTAAATGTGAAGTCTTAGATAAAGAAATAAGCATTCTCATTATTGATTGAGATTAGGAACAGGAACACCTTGTCATAATTTGTGCTCCAATTGCTTATGAAATGAAGTTACAGTTTGTAACAGTCGATGTCAAGTTTGAAATGCTTGTTAGTTCCACCTCTTGGTATACATTATTTTGTCTACAAATATATGTAATTATTCTAGAAGTTAAGTGTTTCTCTTATCTTAATAATATTACGTTATTTCCATGTACTCAGGTTGCAAATGATGCATTTGTTGAAGATAGTGGATCCTTTAATGCAATAGCTACCTATCATACCACTATTGACATATGCTTTCTAGAAAGGTATATAAGTTCCAAATTTTTTATTCACTTACTTGAAGCTAGTGGAAGGCTGATTGTGATTCAAAGCATGTGAATTCAAACGATACTTGATATACTCGTGTTTCTTCATAAAACACATTGCCTTTCTATTGGGCAAAAGTTGTATCATGAGTAGAAACAATGATTATGAATGTTCTATTTCACATCAGAGGATTATTTGTGAGGCTAAGTGTAGCATAATGTCTTGTAAAACTTGACCAGTTGTAATGTCCTGTAAACAATACTCTATGATTGACCAATTATGAAACTCGTGTTTCCCCAAACTCGTCTAGATATTCTCGAAGACGTTGCATTTCCTCGCCTTCTTCTTCCTCTGCTGTGCTGGCTGATTTTCTCAGTGTGATATGTGCAATTCGACTGGTATGATCTCTAATTAGTTTCAAATTGTACTTTATTATTGCTCATATAAGTTCTAAGTCGACATTCAGACATTTTTTAGAAGCTTTTGTTAAATTAGCTTAATCAATTGTGCTTAAATTTATAGCAGTATTAGGAAGATAAATATCGGTGGTTTTGCTATAGATACTACTATAAATTAGTCTACAATTCCCTTTGTTAGTCGTTATTTTTCTAAATAATGTAGCTCATTTGATGTTATTTCTGTATGTATATATAGGATACATGCATTTGTTGAGTACTTCGGAAAGTATGGAGAGCTAGCTCAGTTATCATGGAAGATCGATAAACCGGTCGGCCTAGGGGTTTCGTTTTTATCGCATATGCAGATCATGTTGTTGTTATTACTGTTATTGCTGAGACACATTATCAATGGTGAACAAGTGAGCCAATTTGGTTTTTCTTGAGATGTTTTTTTTATGAATTCGGTATTTGAGTGTCATTTATACTAATTTTAGTTTCTGCTCATATTTTAGCAAATGCATATATTAACTGACTACTTGTTGTACATGTTACATAGTAATCTATAAAGTTAAATACTAGTTTTGTGATCTATTTCACATATATGAGTTGACATGTGAACACTGATAAGTGAAATTTTGTGAAGCACTTATTCATGATCTGATTATGCTCTGTTTGTCTGTCTTATAGGTTTCTCGCATATCTTATTGAACTGACTATGTGTACAAGGATGTTTCCAAAGAGCTCATACCAAGTATAAAAGTTATCAAGAACTAGTGGTAACATTGATATAAATTGAACAAGCCACTTATGCATAGTTTTAATTTCATCTTACACTTATTAATCATAAACCTTTGTTATGCTCAATTACATCTTTAATGTATTATACATAGCAATGTGATGAAGTTTGAGCTAAAAAAAAATGGTTTTGGTAATGATAGTCAACTTTTCTTTTTCAATGCACTCAAGAAAGACAGAAGCTCGTCGTCACCACTACTCATTGACAGTTATTCTTCCGACCATTTTGTCACCTCTAGAGGTATGTCATTTGCGATTGAAGAGCAGACAAATTGTTAATCGATTACCAGACATTCGAGTTCAAGTTTATTTATGCGATTAATTTAGCTTAGCAGTTATTAAATTGGGCAGGCTTTGGTGAAAGGATATGAAGATAAGAAAGGGGATGGAGATGAAGGTGTTCCTGCGGATGCAATCATTGCTCAGGTACTACTTTGTAGTATCTGTTTGTATATGTTAATATCTTTAGGGTCGAAAACTACATGATTGGACCTTTTAGCTACTATATTTTGTTTTTTGTGTGTGTTATTGACAAGAGATATAAGAAGAAAGTTGTCAAGTTATTACTTGAATCCCATATCAGTAGAGTTAAAGTTCCATTTCCATTTACATAAGCAAATTGTTTCTAGCATAATATTTGTAAATAATGATGTTTTTGCAGGGCTTAATTAGTTGCGATTATGTGGTCCAAATATATGTCGGAGATGGCAGAGACGACAAGAAAAATTCAAGGTAATTACAGGTTGGGTGACTGTTGTAGGCCAAAGGCATTGAGAATTATCTGATTTTATAACTTTGGGTTAGATTATGTCAAATCAAATGTTGATTAAAATAGTTTAAGTACAAATGGATTGGATAATATATTATGAATTGATTTTAAATCCAACTGATAATATATTGTCGTTTTTACGTTCTAGGATTTATTATGAATTGATTTTAAACTTCAGCCATTGTATAGGAAAGTGGATCGAATTTACCCTATATATCTAATCTGCAGCTCTTTATGTTAATGTGCAGGATGAAAATTTTGAAAACCAATTAGCCAAAAAGTTGAGAACTGGACAAATAGCAGCAGAATTGGGCTCTTTTTTATACAATTAGTATTATGTATATGTTTGAATTTGTACATGGCCTTTTGTGATTTTCAGGCCATAAACTAGTCTTAATGGGTCGACCCGACCTGACATGTATGGACATGTTTTAAGCAATAAGATTAAAGTTTGTTAACATCGTGTGACATGTACTTGTTTTAGTATTATTAATTAATTATATTAAATGGGTGCATCAAAATCAAAATAGGTCTACTGAGACTCTTGGTGACTGAACGTTTGGACCTTTAATGACTGAAAAATTAAGTGATGAAAGCATTTTTAGCACATTTGGTCAACACACTATATTGACTGAAATTTCAGTCATTAAATCTTTGTACCCTTTTATGATTGAAATATTGAGTGAGTGTAGATCTTTAGTGAGGGCTTTGTTAGTGACTCTTTTTTCTTAAGTAGGAGTAGCCTTTTTGACCTTTACTGACTGTTTTTAAACATTTAATGACTGTTTATTTCAGTTACTAAATGGCATTTCTTTTGTAGTGCATTGTTATTAATTAATCGATTTTGATTGTAGCTTGCACAAGGTATATTTGTTTTATGTATTATTTTTTGGGTTTGAGGTGAATAAGTTTGAAGAAATGTTTGGTGCTTTATCAAACCTTAGTCTACTGTTTTTTTAGAGCTTTTGTATAATATTTTTTTTATGTAATGTACCACGTGCAGCCGTTAAGGTTTTAACAGAGAACTTTTGAAGATAAACTCACTTATTTAAGACAAATTCACATCTTTATCATCATTTTTTGTAACAAAATGTGTGTAATCATATGTCACTAAATGAAGTTTGACTTATACTCCTTAAAATTTAATAATTGTATCTTTTGTATCAATTAGTAAGAATATGGAGTATCTATTTGCTATTATGACTTTCTTTGAACAATACACGTTATGAATGGATCATTATATTATAACATTAGTATAATGATCTTACAATATTTTCTTTGTAAAACCCGTGTATACACGGGTCAATAATTGTGTGGAGAATCAACTCATATATGTTTGATCGATGTATGTAAAGAAGTGCAATGTTATTGAGGTTATATTTAACTAGTGTATAACCCGTGCGATGCACGGTATCGTATAAATTGTATGTATGTAAAAATACAATTATGGAAAATAATTGGCCGATACATATATATAGTAATAAGTTGTATGTAAAGAGAAAATTAGTATAGCATAGATATTATACATCTCGTAAAGATGATGTAAACAATATTCAGCAGTCATATATTGCAAATACTATAACATTCATCTGTTAAGGATAACTATTTTATAAATGGGACAAGTTGTGACAATAACTACCATGTAAGGTCTTCAATTAGAAACCTAAATAATGAGAAATTGGCCAGCCAATATAAGTCGATCGGCTCTCCTTTAAATGGTCATAGTTTCATCAACTTGCCCAATAATTACCGGTAATAGCAGTCCACAACAAAACGGTATATATACTCCGTACAACAAAACAAAATGGTATACAGCTATACGTCATGAGCTTCCATAACAATAGGCAATTATATAATACTCATAATATACTACATAAATCTTGATTGATCCTTATCATCTTAACTTAAGCAAAAGAAACGATCATTCATAACCTACACAATTTAGTGAGGCATGCATGCATGCAATTACAATCACATATTCAATCTAAAAATAGAGATGAAGAAGACGGAGATGAAGATTAATAGTTGGCGGGCATCAAATCTATCTTCAACTGCAAACAATAATACGGTATTAGATTTTCATCGTATAAAGTTGCTTAACAAAAGAAGGATGAGATAATTGCTACTCCTACTTGAGAGCAAAAATAAATTTAAAATTAGATTATTTGTTATTCTAAAACAAAGACCCCTCAAAAAAGGACAGCCATCATGTGATAAAAAAAAATCCTTTAAATTGACAATGCTCCATTTGGTATTCAAACTCCAAAAGTTCAACTCGTTTCATATGCTTAGAGAATCATTTATATCCATCCATGGTATATATATATAAACATTAATGATCAACTCCAGCTCTTTCGTATGCTCAGTAAACTATTTATATGCATAGCAATTAATATTAATATTAATATTAATATTAATATTAATATTAATGTTTACTTAACATTACTTATCAATGACACATGATAAAATGACGTGGCTTTTTAATATTTGAAACATATAAAACCACAAATTGCCACATCAGATTTAGTTGATTTATCAAGGCTTAGAAGCAGTGTTTTAAAACTCGGTTTTTTAAGCGAATCGGAAACTTGACCGATTCCGGTCGAACCGGTTCGGCCGGTTCAAGCGGCCGGTCGGACCGGTCCCTACTAAAATAATAAAAAAATATATTTTCTTGTTTTCAAGCATTTTTTAAGCATTTTTCAAAAAAAAAAATATTTTCTAAACATTTTTCTAGAAAAATATATTTTCTAAGCATCTTTTTCCTGTTTCCAATAACTAAAACAAAATAAAGTTATAATAATAATATAAAAACAAAAAAAAACAAAAAAAAAAGCAAAAACCGGTTGAACCGATTCACAAAAACCGGTTCAACCGGAAAAGTCAACGAGTCAAACCGAGTTAGAAAAAAGTCAAGAACCGGTCCAAATCAACTTGTAAAAGCTTCCAGATCCGGTTGAACCGGGCCGGTTCAACCGGTTTTTAAAACACTGCTTAGAAGGGTTGTGATTAATGGAAATGATGCCAACTAAGCAAAAGGATAATAAGCTAGTATACAGGTAAGATAGCAATACAAATTTAAATGACGTTTTCTTTAGAGAAAATTTCCTTTTTAAAAGAAAATACCCATTTGGCAAATAAGTTTGGACAAACACCATGATGGTAAATAACTTTTACCTAAACACCATCTTAGTTAAAAACTCTTTGAATCGGTTCAGTTTCTTAAATTTCTTATGAATTTTAGATTTTCAATTCGGTTTACGCTCACTCCTAAAAAGGGGTCTAGGTTTCTTTGAGTTTAGTGCTATCCTATAAAATATAATTTTTTTTACCCACTTGAAAGCTCTTTTGATTTGTTAAATTATGAAAATGTACATTGATTTTCAATAACTCAAATCACTAACATAAAACATATAAAGTGGAACACAAGGAGTATTAATCTGTATTACCGTTTAGCTCGTTGTTATATATGTAGTCTCAATAATCAAGATCAAGAGACATCCTGATCCATGACATCATCAACTTGTCTCGTTCATTTGTATAGAATAGAAAACACAAAATGCACGAAAATTCATCATCGTATCTTCAATTTAGTTTGTATCTCCCTTGTCTTCCGTATTGGACTTTAAATCCATATATACACACATGAGGTGTTAAATTGTTTAACTAAATAGGCCTTCTATTTTAGAATTTAATCATAATTGAAGAAACTAATGGATTAATTGAATCTAATTTTAATGGATAAATAGTTTCACTCATTCAACTTTTATGATACTTCCAAATTCCATTTCATTTTATATACGTAACATAATAATAGTACATGAGTATCGAGTACCAATTGCAAATATTTGAGAATACTTTAGGCACAAATTCGTGAGGTTGCACTTTGGATGATACTTTTTTTTTTCCTTTCAGTGTAACACTTCGAAATCGTAAGATCTTACGATCCCGATTTGATCTTACAATTTCGATCTTGTGAAGACAAAAACGATCATAGGTAAGATCTCTATCTTGACAACCTTGGTCGATAAAAAAATCAGTTTAAAGTTTATATATCCCGATCTAAACTTTCATTATAAGTTAACGAAATGGTTTTTTTTAATGTGCAAATGAACTTTAGTGGTTAAAGTATGGTCAACTCATAAGTTGAGTGGTTAAAACGTTTAAAACAATGTTGAGTGGTTAAAACGAAAACAAATTGAAAGTTCAGTGATTAAATCATTATTGACCCTAAGTTGAATGGTTAAAACATTTTAAAAAAAATTGAGTGGTTAAAACGAAAAAAAAGTGAAACTTTGAGGATTAAACCATTATTAACCCTTTTTGTTAATATGTTTCGTTCTTCTAATTTTCAATAAAAAATTTAAACCTTTCAATCAACAATATTATTATATTAATATTATTGAGAATATTCATAATTTTTGATTGTAGTTTTACGCACGGGTTAAAAACCTAGTTTAATTAAATATAAATATTATATATATAGATTAGCCATTAAACCCGTGTATACACACGGGATATACGATGAAAGTATTATATTGTGGTAATACTTTTTTAATTTTTTTAAAAAAATGAATAACGTTTGATTCACAAAATGTGACTGACTTATAATATTTTCATGTAATTCATTGTAAAAATTTGGAGGACATATATAGAAAAATGTATGTACGAAAAAAGTTGAATAAACCATGTATAAGGATGAGGACCATTATTGGATTTAATATATAAAAAATATAAAATCTCGTATAATAAACTATTAACTTTGATTTAATATAGATTAAAAGATAAAGTAAAGCTATGATCCTTACATTCCTACTTCTAAAAAGATAAGGAATCAATTCATACGGATGTGATTAGTATTGCTGTTAATTTTTAATATAAAAAGGTTAAATTCAAGATACGTACCTCTTCTGAACAATAATTTTTTATTGGTAGATGTTATAGATAAATATATAAGATATATAAAAATCAATAAAATAATGGTTTTTATTTGGTTGTTTTTTATTTCATAATTTATGATGTCATCATTGTCTAAATTTTAGCTAATTTAACAAAATCAACCAATTTGATTCACTAATTGATATTTTGATGACATCATAACCCGCTTCTTATATATAATTTATATATATATTTAAGATTATATTTATTTTCATTTGATGTTTTTACAACTAAATCATAAATTTTACATATAACACCCATGTTTCCCTCTGGCAACTAGCAATGCAAAAACCTTCCAACAAAAAAAAAATCCATTGTTGGCTCCATTTCGGGAAAAAGAAAAGAAAAGGAAAATCAAAATTACCGAACACACACACACATGTTCTCATTGCTCTCCTTCAGGAGCTTGCTTTCTTCCACCGATTATATCGCTATCATGCAACGCACATATTTATAAAAACAGGTAAAATTCTATCCATTCTTTTTCCGATCCCTCAATCAATTAATCACATACTGTTTACAATATACGACGCATATTAATAAATCAAAATCAACCGTGTATCGTTCACGCATGATTTCTCTAAAACCGTTTCTTCGGATGTTTCATTTTCCATTTTGATTGACCCTCGGGAGTCATGATTTGCATATATATGGTGTATTTGAATAATGTGTAACAAATTTGTGTAATTTCATTGTTTTTAAAATTTGTTTCGTTTTGAATTTTCATTTAGCAAAGAGAGAGCGGCTGAAAGTTGTGGTTAATGATTGTGGCCTGCAGGTAGACCAATGTCTGGTATGATCATATACTCTGTTTTCAAACTTTCATTACCTTAATTATATGTATGATATGATATGATATAATATGTATTATCATTATTATATTATTATGCTTGGATTTTGAATAGATTACTTTTAGGGATCAATTCCATTACTTGCATACAATTCGTGGTTTTTGGCGTAACACAGTACCGATTAATCTAGGGGGTTGATTATCTGATTCTTGAAGTTGCAATAATCACTTTATATGGGCCTCACTTTACGGTTTGCAGATTCAAGACGTTTCTATAGTAACGTTAAGGTCTTTACTCACTTCAACTTGAACAATGACTTGGCAATTCTCATGTATGTAGATAGTGTATTTGTATTGAACATATAGACTAAGAAATTTGTTCAGACACTTGGTTTCTGTAATTTATCGTGGATGTTATCATTTGTTGTTTTGCTAGACCAAGTTTAGCTCTTGACCGATGCTAAGTAATCCACTTCAATAGTTTGTTTCATCATATGGCTTATAAACTTTAACCGTTGATAATTCGTCTCAGTATATATATGTTCTCTATTCTTGTCGTTGGGATTAACACACTTTCCATTATCATGATTCCTTTGTAAATATGAAATAAATGTTTATATATAAGTCTTGCATAAGAAACTGATGAAGTGCTTATATGTTGTTTATGGATTATGACAGTTGTATGAATTATTATTGATTTGATAGTGTGAGCAACTCGTCTTGAATAATGCAGGTAAGAAAAAATTAAAAGATCTACTGCAGCAAAGTGATAATCGTACTTGTGCTGATTGCAGTGCACCCGATCCTAAATGGGCGTAAGTTCAATTCTACCAACGTAAATTACCCTTCTTCTGTATCCTTACGTACAACTTATTATTTTTTATTTTACTTTCAGGTCACCCACAATCGGAGTGTTTTTATGCTTGAAATGCTGTGGTGTACACAGAACTCTAGGTCCAAATATTTCCAAGGTAGGTTCTTTTTGGTGTTCTGTCTACCAATAATGCTGCTGGTTATTAAACATACTTTACATTGTCCTACTTAGATAACTTTCTAATCCACCTTTTATTGATTTTTAGTTTTAATGTGTTGTTTGTCAAATACTGAAAGTTGTTGTCCTCTTTTTTGCAAATTAGAAAGATTCCATGCTCATTTCTATTTTTTCCTTAAAAATCATGTACTTTATGCTATGTGACCATATGATGGACCATAAACTGAACTGGGCAGGTTTTATCGGTGGCATTAGATGAATGGACCGATGAAGAAATTGATGCAATGGTTGAAGTTGGAGGAAATAGTTCTGCAAATTCAATCTACGAGGCTCATGTTCCTGAAGGAGTCAAACCTGGACCAGATGCTAGTGTTGAGCAACGCACAAAGTTTATCAAGTATGTTATGTGCCATGTATTGCACTGCTGTAGCTGTGTTAACAGTTCACTCATTCCCAATGATGATTGATCATTGATGTGAAAAATTGATGGAGAATGCAAAATCTTTTAAACTATTAATCACTTCCATAATCTTCGCCAATGAAATATGGATCACCACACACGTATAACATGATTTAAGCCATTCTCTTGGACACTTAAATCAACTTAAACAAAGTAAATCATGTAAGTGTTTCAACTTATGTGTCTAATGGTAAAAGTGTAATGGGTTTTTTGGGTTACATTTGTTACTAACCTGTCAAGCCGGTAAAATTTGATTATATTTTAGCTCAAAAAAAGTCATCCACAACATACTTAAGTGTTCACAACCTTCTAAAGTACTTTTCTGTTGTGGAGATTTCTTTTATAATTTTTTTGGTCGTATCTAATATATTAATCATTTAAGAAAGGGAAAAAAAAAAGAGTTTGTAGACAGTCTAATTTCTCAGTAACTGTGAACCAACCTGTCCTACCTGCTCATTTTACTACCTATAAGTCCAGATTATGGTGGTCACCTATACATGTTAGTTTATGCTGTATCATTTATTCTTTAGGTCCAAGTATGAGCTTCAAGACTTCTTGAAACCTAGTTTGAAGATCTCATCAAATAATGCAAAAAAGAACCCTCTCCAAGCAAGTCCAACCAAAAAGATGAGTTTTCGCGCTCAAAGTTCAAGTTCAACTCCGATACAAAAACCCGTAAGCGCTCAAAGTTCAAGTTCAATTAGTTGCTTTTGACAAATCACTTTTGTTTAATTAATTCCTGAAATGATCACAGACATGCGTGGAGGGAGCTATAGGACATTTGAAGATCACAATTCTTCAAGGCGCAAATCTTGCTGTCCGTGATATGCTATCAAGTGATCCGTATGTTGTTGTTTCATTAGGAGAGCAGGTCACTCATCTTTTCTGTTTTTCCTATTGCTGGACTCATATAGTAGCTTCACTTAATACAAAATATCAAAGTCCATTAGGAGATTATTATAATTGTTAAAAGGGTTAAGTGTTTGAAAATGTATCAAACTATAATAGTTTTTATTAAGTTGATACTTGATAGTTTGATACACAATCTGCCAATTCATCAAAACCAGTACCACCTCACATGTGTACAAGTTATAAGAGCTCGGATACAAATAGCAATAACTGAAAGTTTGGTACATAAAATATATGGATAAGTGTCTAGAAGAGTTTTTAACTATAACCAAAAGTCTTTTGTGTGCGTCCAACTTGATTTTGGTATATTGTGTGTATTGAACTTTCAGTGATGGCTATTGTATGTATCCAATCTATTATTACTTGTAACCGATGACCTGACAATGACGTGTTAGGTGACGTTGTGACTTATACGGTTACCATGTCACAAAAAATAAAGGCTACCAGATGAATAAATTATTGTATATAAACAATAACAATAACTGAACGTTTGATCTACACTATTGACCAACATGAAGTTGGATATACAGAATAGATTTTGGGTCATAGTTGGATACAAGTTCAGACACTTATCTCTAAAATATAAACTTTTGAAATTGGATGTATACAATAACATTTTGGATACAGTTGGATTCATTTTCCGACACTTAAACTACAAGTATATGCTCACTATGAAATTCAAATTTACTTGTGTATCTGTACTTCTGTAGTGTCTATATATGATAGTGATTCTTTTTTGTTCCTATGTCTTCATTTTGTGTTCGAAATTGGCTCTTACTGTTATTAGAAGGCCCAAACAACTATACAAAAGAGCAACTTGAATCCAATTTGGAATGAAGAACTTATGCTTTCTGTCCCTGAGGCTTATGGCCCCGTTAAGTTGGTAACTCTATCCTCTAGTTTTAAAATCTTTTTTCAATGTATTTCTAGGAATCCAATTTAGAAACTACTTCATCCACAAGGAGGCAAACTGAGTGGGTCAGGCGTGTTGGGTAATGGGTCGCTTCATTTTTTTAATAATGGGCCGGGGGGCTGGCCCACAAACACTCTTCTTTCTCTTCTTGAGTTTTACAAAAATTTAATATTGTAACTATCGTTTATTACATTGAAATAATCTAATTTTTGAGGTCGAATGCATTTGAATACATTTCGGGTAACTTGTGACCATTATTATAGAAATTCCTTCTTTATTTCAACTCATTTTGATCCATTACTAAGCTGAGGTACATAAACAAACTTTTTGCTATGTTTCTGAATGCAGCAAGTTTTTGATTATGATACATTCTCTGCTGATGACATAATGGGGGAAGCAGAAATCGATATTCAGCCAATGCTAACCTCTGCTATGGCATACGGGGATGCATCACAGTTTGGGGATATGCAGATAGGGAAGTGGCTAAAATCACACGACAATGCGCTGTTAGAAGATAGCACCGTAAATATAATTGATGGCAAGATAAAACAAGAGGTATCACTTCAACTGCAGAATGTAGAGTCTGGGATAATATATCTTGAAGTAGAGTGGATACCACCTTAATGATAGGTGCATATATTGTGTGTGTATAGTTCTCTTTTGTTATATCGTTCATATCTACATTTGAAATAAATGTTTACGGTTGTATGATTAACCAAAAAGAATGACACTGTACACCTGTTATGTAATGAAGGGTATTGAAGTGGCTAACGAATTGTAACACTTATTTTGTTTTATGAAATGTGCTGAACTTTTTGCTAAATGTGTGGCTAACGAATGGTAATCTGGGCAGACGTAGTAGTATACGAGCTGCATAACAGTTCAATTTGTACTACTGATCAGAACATCATTTGAAAAATTTGGATTGAAGTTGATCATGTGATATTAAGTTAGTCATACTTTCCATGGTTCTTGTATGTGTTTGGTCTTCTCTCTTTATATATAGCTTTTACTTGCATCATTCCTCGGATTTAATTGAAAAGAAAATTATACATACGTCCAAAATTAGAGGGCTTAAACGTGTCAAGCTAGCTCATGTTTAAGCTCAAGCTCGAGCTCAACGTATTTCAAGTTATATATGTAAATTGAGGTCAACATGTTTCAAGCCTTATATGTAAAATACATACTCAGCTCCTGAGATATATTAGATGTTATAAAGATATGGTTCTAGTAAACTGTGTATAAGCATACTGGAAAGAAATATTTGTAGCAAGATTACCTAGACTATTTGCTGAAAAAATAATAAACTAATTATGTAAAGAAAATAATAATAACATCCCATACAAAGAACTAAATTATAGACAGTTAATTAACTGTATATCAAGAAGAAAGAAGTTAGGAAACTTTTGTCAACAATATAGTTATGAATAATTAAAAACTTCTTCAACATTAAAGAAAAATATATGGATTTTGATAATAATTCCCTTAAGGGTAATTGTTAAGTTTACCATATATAGATTCAAGCATTGATCAAATATCAAAATTTCCATATTGGTAATTAATCTATAAATTATAAATGGAATGTTAAGTTGTGATACTTTTAAACGTGACAAGTTTATAGTTTATTAACTGTTTTTTTTTTTGTATATATGGTAACTTTAACCAGTGCCCTTCAGGGTAATATTTATCAAAATCCAAAATTACATATACGGTAGAATGGTAGATGTATAATACGGAGTATAACAAAAGAGTTAAAGCTTTAAGCAAAATTCACACAACACGAATCACACTTATACTCCTTAATAGAAATTATTATTCTCTATCAACTCGAGCTGATTTGATAATTTGAAAAGATTCTTGACAAAGTAACTCGAGCATTGATGAATTGAAGGAGATTGTTGTTATAAAGTTGTAGCCGAAGCCAGGGGCGGTACTAGGGTGGGGGCAGTGGGGGCGGCCGCCCCCACCCGATTTTCGGGAAAAAATATTTTTTTAAAATTTTATAGGTTAATTTTGTAAAAAAAAAATTATGCCCACACGTAATTTTAAAATTTAAGGTTAATTTTATAAGATATTTTTATTATTTTGAATTCGCCCCCTCGTTAATTTTTTTCTGGTACCGCCACTGGCCGAAGCCCCTAGAGGTTGTTGAAGCAGATCTTCAACAGAGTGTTTTCTAGTTGAATATGATCAACGTCTTTTACTAGTCATCATGGATGGGTTTGGAGAATCTATTGAGTTATTCAAGTTGAATCATTCTACACAAGAATGGGAGAAAATAGATGGTATTGGAAGTCATATGATTTATATATGTGACACAACGTGCATATGCGTTGAAGCCAAAACACCCGAAATGGAGAATAAGATCTATTTTCCGCGTTTATATTCTGAAACAGAGAAAGTAGTGTTTTATTCTCTTGATACACATAGATATCACACATTTTGTGGCAGAAACATCAAAGAAAGTTTCGCGGATTTCTTCGAAACTAAATGTCTTCTCAACTCGCACGTTTGGATTGAACCAAGTAAGTTGGCCTTAGGTACCTAAAATTCATTATTCGGAATATTAATGACGTTTATATTTGCGCTCTTAATGCAAATAAAAAATAAAGAAAACTAAGCTGTGTTTAACTTGTTACGAACACACTTTATAAGCAAGAATACTAGTATCAATTGGTGTTGGTAGTTCTTATCAAAACTTCTTATCGATCAGTGACCAATAAGTTGAGCTATATACTGTATCTACTACTCCGTATATCTATATTAAACTCATGAACAGGTGAGGAAAATATAATTAATAGAAAGGGAATGATTAAGAAATACAGGAATATCATATATCATATATATATGATTCAGGTGGTAGAATTGGTCAAATTATAATGCAATGATTAGCACAAAAAATCTGCAGGAATGTTAGACCATTCACATGTAAAAGATTCAATCTGGCTTTAGATTTGAAAGAATCAGACAAAATACAGACGTAGTGGTTTTCTTGTTAAACATTTTCTTTATAGTACATACATTTCAAATTATTTTTAAGCATTTTTAAATAATGTTACAAGTCAAACTAAGAAACATGTCATACTCATGAGTGGTTTATTGACTATATAGAGTAATTGATTTATAATAATTAATCATCAATTTTGTCATTTTAAGATTTTCATGTTGTTTGTAATCATAAACTCACTTATAATTCTACCACAAATAAATCAACAAAACCTATAACACAAATTAATAGTATCTCATGTAAAAATCGTGGGAACCCTCCAACCTTGAGGTTGTGAGTTCAAGTCCGGTGGTGAACATATGTATATATTCGTGGAAAAAATTGTACATATTCGTGATAGTTAGGGGGTGTGTGTGAGTTTGCCTTTCTAAAAAAAAAACACGTGTCACACCAATTTTTTACAACTACTGCACCACCATTGTCTTTGCTGTCGCAACGTTTTTCCGGTACGTAATTAGGGTCAATAAAACATATATATTTACAATTCAAATTGTTGAGGAAAACATTTTTTAAGCAGCGGTGAAGAAACCTCTCAACTTTCTATCCGACCAATGGGGCTTTGCCTCAGTGGTACCGCCACCGCAAATCCCCACGTCCCACCCGGGTTCAAGCCTCTGGGAGTCCAAAAAATCCTATGCTCCGTGTGTGGGGTCACTGGGGCCAGGTGTTTAGCCGGACGGGTTGCCTCTTGCGGGTGGGGCTCCGTGGATCTACGGATCCGGGGTTAAAGGTTCCCTCCAATAACCTTTTTTTTTTTTTTTTTTTTTTTTTTTTCAACTTTCTATCCGGGTATATGATATACGTAATAAATTTAGAGGTGTTTGTTTTAACTTAGTTTTGGTTTATTAGACTTATGTGAGTTTGACTTATTTCTCATAAGCCTTTTCTTGGCTTTTTTAGAAGCTTACGGGGGCTTATGACTTCATGAGAAATAAACCGAAATCACATAAACCCGATAAGTCGAAAATAAGTTGATACAAACACCCCTTAATACATTCGTAGAGTTTGATAGCTCTATATAATTTCGTTTTGGTTGCGGAATTTTGAATTCTATCTTCAGCCTTATCGCTAGTGAAAGGGCCAAAGTATAGTCATAGTCAAGTCTAAGAAAACCACAAATGATCCGATTATTATTGCTTTATTAAGCAAAGCCACGTGGGTTTGAAAATGTGATTAAGATGGAAAGTTACTTTGCATGTCACCTCAAGTTGAATAGGTCAGAAAATGAAGCTTAATTTGAACCAGTCTTGACCTTTTCTTCTTCTTCATCTTTAATTTTTCCCTTTATTTGTTTATTATGCCTTATAATTAAAGGTGCTTTTATAACCTCCTTTCTAAGATGCAATTGGTGTCTATTTATGCTTAGAGAGGTGATCTTTACACCTCACGTTTTATTGTTGTGCACATCATAATATTACATTGTTAATGTACAAGGTACAACGCATTTGATGCACATTTGTGATGTAATAAAAATCGCCTCTGTTAGCATCCTCGTAGAGTCGTAGATTGATTTCGATATAATCGCGGTTCAAATGTGGAAAAACTAGAAAATCCAATGTATCTAACTAGTGTTTTTAGACCACTCTCAATCGTGGTTGAACCACTTCCAAACCACTTCCGCCACCTCAGCGTCACGTCAGATTTTCACAACTGATTCACAACCGATTACCCACTGCCATCAATGACTAACCACTTCATTTTTCTGGACCTCACATTTATCAATATACCACCATTTCTATACACTAAACAAAAAAAAAACACACGCGGGCCTCAATTTTCAACCGATTTGCAATCGGTTAACCGGTTTGGCAAAAAAATAGTTGGCAAGTAGTTGGGCCAATGACACCGCGGAACAACCGGTTTTCAGCCGATTTGCCCATGCCCTTAGCATGCTAAAAGATGCATAAATGGGCCTAAGCCCAAGATTACTAGGCTTCGCCGCTTCGGTCAGGCCTTTTCCTTTTTTATTCGTTAAAAGTTAAAACACTGTATTTTTATGTAGCGACTAGCGATAACATTTTATAAGTAAAGTTTTGGTGAGTGTCAACATCCAAAGATTCCATGGTTGTACAAAACACACCTAACAAAAAACCTGCCCCCTAATTACCAAAAGTCAACTATTTCATGCTCTTTCTAAATCAAACAACCTCTATGCCTTTTATACTCTTTCATAGTTTTATCTACAATACAACTTTATTATTTAATTTCCCCCTTTTAAATTAATGCATCGGACTACCATATAATCATTAATGCAGTATAGTTCGTAAAACAATTTCGTGTTCATTTTTTTTCTTTCTTAGAAAGAGATGTGTATATTTTTTTTTCCTCTTCGAAAGAGGTTAGGTCCTTTCCTCGTTTTTATCAAACTCATAAGATAAGAAGTTTGTACGAAAGATAAATACCAAATTAATGCGAATCTAAGAGCACTCCTAGCGGTTCTGTCGGTTTGGAACCGACGCTCGTCGGTCCTACCGACGCCGATGGTACGAATTAGTCGGTTTGGCTCGTCGCTTGTTCTCATCCCAAATCAGACGCATGACTTTTTATTTTCTTTTTTTTCTTTTTTTGTTTATGTTTTTTTGTATAATGTATAATATTAAAGGTAAATTAGTAAATGTGTGACTCAAAAATTAAAGTGACGGGTCACTGATGGCATGGGTCCGTCAGTTTCAGTCAGTTTTTGAAAAAGCTGACGTGACTCAGTCGGTTTCAGTCACTTTTTTACACCATTGGGAATGATCTAAGTAGATGTTTATGGGGCGTCACATAAGAGCTACAAATTCTGTTGACTTTTAAATCTTTTGATCACATGTTCTATGAACAAACTTAATTTCTTTTCACAATAAGGTTGTTTCGATAGGTGATTCTAGTTATGATGTTTATAACTTGTATGTGCACAGATCACAACTCAAACAATGTTAACAATGTTCAACTTCTTCTTGCAGAGGGAAGTTGAAATTGCCATGACATATTCCACAAAAATGTTTTTTTTTTTAGTTTGTGACCAACATACTTTTATTCATAGATTTCTAGCTAGCTTCATTGCTCAAGTCTCTAACTATAAAAAAGAATATTATTATTGCATTGAATTGAATTGATTACGTAAGTACATATCTTAAATTATATATAAGAAACAATTGATGATGTCATCAAAAATCTAATCAACCAATAGAATTACTCAATTTTGTCCAATTAGCTAAATTATACTCCAGGATTTAGTGACATCATAAATCATTAATTATTTATTAATATAAAGAAAATTAATTATGATAACTTTATCCAAATAGGTATTCGTAATACATCATGACTATTATCACATCACAATAGGTATTCGTAATAGATTAGTACTATTATCATATCACAATTTGACGATGCGTTGATGAGATTTAATCATTCATATTAACAACTTTTAAAATCTATTTCTACTAAGAAACCTCAATCTAATATAATACTCCGTATAACAAATATTAAATAAATTCGATATATCTATTACTATTATATAACACATTTTGGATTTTTTTAAGAGGGAAATTACCAATATGCCCCTATCATTACTAATAATATTTGAAAATCTACTTTAAATTACTAACATACCCCTACATGTTTTAAAATCTTATTAATATCATAATTATTAAACTTAAAAGTAATAAGTATATGACATTTAATTCTAATTAATTAAAACATTTATATATCTATATATATCTTTATCTTTATCTTTATCTTTACTAATATATAATGCATTTCAAAGTTTTTTTTTAAATTGAATTTACTAATCTACCCCTAACATTATTATTAATATTTGAAAAAAAGTACATGAAATTACTAAGTTACCCCTACATATATGATTACATCTTATATATACTATCATTATTATGAAATTTTAATGTAAACAAAATATGGCATAACTTTTTAACCGTAAGGAGTTACGAGACGTGTAAATTATGGACGTGAAGGTTGGAACGAGGCGAACATCTTAGCAAACTGCCAATTTTTTGTGCTTTTCAATCTGTTCGACCAGTATTTACTTTACTTCATCCGTCACATTTATACGTTCGCCAAAAATACACGATCTAAATACGCGTAATGGAGTCAGCTTTTAGTCAATGTACACACCATCTTCCTTTTTGGACTTTAAGTTAAAGAAATTATTAACTTGCACCATCATTCTTTTAAATTAATAATAAAAATTAACATTAGCAATAATAATAAGATTACTAATCTTATTTTTTTAATTATACAATTAAAGAAATCATGTAACACCCGCCAAATTAGGACTAGTAATTAGTGCCTGATCATATGTTAATACATGTAATTAGTTCTGTGTTAGGCTAATTAATGTATCGAATTATATATATTGTTGAATATATACGAAAATGCGATTTGGTTAAATCGTACGCAATTTAAATCGAATGTATTTCGATTCAATTTAATACGGACGTTGGTGACCACTTTTATTAAATAACGCTTTTATGTCAAAAATATTATTATGATAATATTTCGTATTCATTCGAATCATACAAACAAAACTTACACAACTTAAAATACTAAAACGCGCAAACTAAATAAACAAACTTACATTTTGTAACTCAAATATAAATTGATTTGTAAAATATTTAAATAGAATAACGCGTAATAAATTTGTATTTTAAAACTTACCATTTAATATGTAAAATATTTATTGAAACGTTAAACAACGGAGTAAACGAACACTGCACGGACCGCGATTGCGGTGACTGGAAAGTTGGAGGTTAAACCTCCCAACTTTCCTTTTCCTTCCTCATTTCACCCACTCACTCTCTCTCTCTTACCCCATTTTCTTTCATTCTCCAAAAACCACCAATCCACTAAAAATCGCAAATAACACCACGAAACGCGACCGGATCATCAATAATTTTAGAGATTCACGACCACCTCGCAACGATCTACATTTCTATCTTTCCGGATTTCCATTTCGGCAATTTGTAAGTTTCCGACAAAATCCCGAAACCTTTCGATTCTAAGTATTTTCACTTGTTAGTTGTTATTATAACTTGTATATGTCCATTACAATGTATAGAACACGAATTTATAGCCTGAAAACGAGTTTAAAACGGATTTTTGGCAGGAAAAACCTTAACAGCCGGACTTTCTGGGCTGATGTTCATCCATGCGACACAAACTTTGTGTCGCATGTTGTGTCGTATTTTGGCCCTTATGTCGTATAAAAGCCTCTATGTCGCACCTTGTGTCGTACCAAATAATTAGTGTCGCAAGTCTTGCGACACAACCACTATGTCGCAAACTCCATACGACACAATCACTATGTCGCTGTTGAATCAGCATCTCGCATCTATGCGACACAACCCTTGTGTCGTATAGATATTGTGTCGCACTTCTATGCGACACAACCCTTGTGTCGCATAACCACTTTTGTGTCGCATATTGTGTCGCAAAACACAGAAAACTCAGATTTTTTACTAATTGTCGAGACTCGAAATTTATCACTCGATTTTACCCGAATTCAGATCCCAGATGCGTTTTTCGTCAAAGCAATATAGTAGAAATAAAAATTTTCCAAGCTGACCTGGCAGCTCGACCCCAGCCAGGGGCTCTGCCCCTTGGACCCCGCCAGGGGCTGCCGCCCCTTGGAGCCCGCTACCAGGGGCGCTGCCCCCGGACCCCCGTACTTAGATTCTGTAACGGCTTCTAAAACACAATCAAAACACATTTTTTCAAAGTAAAACGCCACGAAATCACAATAATAATAGTTGAGATTATTATTACAAATCCGTCACCAACGGGCCGTACATGTTTTCAAACACTTAACAAATCAACCAAATCGTAGTAATTTGGACATATATATAGTTGTGTAACAACTACAAGGGTGATCTTTTGAGATACCCAATCATGTTTATAACCATCGCGTGTCGTGGACACCCTCAGGTTACAAGTCTTTGGACTTCATACTCGGCTAATCAACTCAAGTTTATTAAGTTAAACTCACAAGACTCAGGTGAGTCTCATAGCCCCTCTTTTACTGTTTTACTCAGCGGTGTGATATATTGCTCGACTTTTACATGTGAACGCAAGTACAAACATTTCATATACTACATGAGTTTTTCGAAACTAATCGTTTTAAAGTCCTCCGTCAGCATAGTTGTTAATACGTTGTAGCGTGAATATTAGTATATGGTACCATATAGGATTGACCCACCTCGTTCGGGTTAGCAAGCACTAACCGGGTAAACGGACGTACTAATATTTGGGAAGACGAATGTTGATTAGGCATTCGTGGAGGCACCTCGCCCGGAATTCTCTATAGGGGACCCGGCCCTCGAGTTAAGCTCAACTATGTGCTCATGGCTGTATACACGATGACTATCATTTTATTGCTGGATGCAATTCATTATTTAATTGCTGGATGCAATTCGTTATTTAAATCTTGCGGTTCATACTATATTAACTGATTACAAACCTGTGAGCTCACCAGCTTTCTAGCTGACCTTTTAGCATATATCGCAGGTACCAAGCAGTAGGTTGTTTCTGCTTCAGGACTTTAGCTCGAGTCAGCATACAGACGATTGAGATTTTCTTGCATTATTATATTTTGTACAAGTACTTATGTACTGAAATCTCATTTTTATTTAAACTCGAGCTATGTAAAGCTTTAAATGTTGTAAACATTTCAGTTATCAATATATTTTGTTAAAACGACGCATATAGAGTCGTTTACTATATATCTTTGTGCTTTGTAATTGATTAGTAACACCCAAATTAAGCTTCCGCAAATCATCAAATTTGGGGGTGTTACAAATCATATGTGAAATAATCAAGTTATCTACACTTCTATATCTATTACTATTATATAACACATTTTGGATGTTTTTTTAAGAGGGAAATTACAAATATGCCCCTAACATTACTAATAATATTTGAAAATCTACTTTAAATTACTAACATACCCCCACATGTATTAAAATCTCATTAATATCATAATTATTAAACTTAAAAGTAATAAGTATATAATATTTAACTCTAATTAATTAAAACATTTAAATATCTATATATATCTTTATCTTTACTAACATATAATGCATTTCAAAGTTTTTTTTAAATTGAATTTATTAATTTACCCCTAACATTATTATTAATATTTGAAAAAAAACTATATAAAATTACTAACTTACCCCTACATATATGATTACATCTTATATATACTATCATTATTATAAAATTTTGATGTAAACAAAATATGGCATAACTTTTTAACCGTAAGGAGTTACGAGACGTGTAAATTATGGACGGGAAGGTTGGAACGAGGCGAACATCTTAGCAAACTGCCAAAGGCGGTTTGTCCACCGTTTGTGGCCAAATTTCATCTCTAAAGCCTCCAAAATTCAATTTCCCCTAATTTTCCACATTTTTAAAAGTGTTGTAGGATAACAAAAACGAACTCTCAATAATGTTTTTTTTATGAAATTGCAAATTTAAACATTTTTTTTGTATTCTTAATTTCATTTCTATACAGTCAATTCCAATATTTGAGAGTTTCAATTTTTTCATCAAATTTTTCGATTTCAATGTCTCATACATAAGTTTAGTATATAATTATACCCACGTAAATATTGTATTTTTAGTTAGTCACAACCCAACCCTCGATTTCACAAATGACAACTTGAACCTAGTCATTTTGAACATGGAATCTAACAGCCGCAACCACAATTATATATATATATTGGGTATTTAGTTTTAACTCATTTTTAAAGAGTAAAGATGTGATTTTTTTTCCTTTAAAGATAAATATATCGTAGTGTATTGTCATATAGAGTTTAATTATGATTTACGTACTACATATCGAATGAACGTGAAACCTAATTTTGTCCCGCTGCATCGCGTGGGTATTCTGCTAGTATTATTCATATAGGTGGGTGTTACAAACTTACAACTCAAAAGGATAGCCTTTATTTATAAAGGCTATATAAGTTGGTACCGGAAGGATACAATAAATAAATTGGAGAATTTATATATTTACTTTAGAAATTTCATCGAAAATTGTTGCGTCGAATAATGTAGACTTTTAGGAGCGTACTTAAAAAAGAACTTTTGAAAAGACGACTGATAAGATGTTATACAAATTATTCATACCTTGTTACAATCATGCTATGAAATTATTCCGACCCTACTATATTTTAATGGTATGCATTTGCACCATTCGTAAAAAGTATCAACGTCGGGCAAATCACATGTTCACAAAGCACCTACATATGCTAAGACACGGATTCGAACCCCTAACCTATAAGTCACATATGTAAGATCTGAGCATTTGCGATAGCAACACCATATTTAGACAATGGTCATGTTATGAAATTATTTATCTAAGATCAATGGTCATTGATAATAAATATATAACATATTTATAAGGTCAAAACTTCTTCAAATTTTAATAATCTAGATGCTAGTCATGATTTTTATTTGAGAGACATTTATTCTTGAGAGAATCTATGTTTGCATCAGCCTGCAAACATAATTATATTTCTTAATGAAGATTTATTTTAAGACACAAATAATCCTTAACTGGTTGATTGTGGTTGTTAGCTTTTAACAATAAAACTTCATCTAGCATAGCAGACGACACTAATGTCAAATTGTCAATTAGCAAGTAGTGACCACAAATATACAAAACTAATTACTCCGAGTCAAGATGTTCACTTTGATTATTCACAGGGTTAATACACACAAAGGGAATTAAAGTATGCCCAAATGTTCGCCTAGGGGATTAAAGTTCAAGTTGTAACATTTGAATGAATTAACTTTTAAAAACTTCATCTATGTTGAAATAAGGCCAACATTTGGGCATACTTTAGTTATCTTTATACACATTTTTATAAAATTTAGTTATCCTTGTACACATTCTTATAAACTATAGTTACCTTTAAACACATTTTTAAAAGTTAATTCATGCAAATGTTACAACGTGAACTTTAATCCCCTAGGCGAACATTTGGGCATACTTTAATCCCCTCCGTGTATATTAACCCTTATTCACACATTTCAATAACTACAATATTCACCAATCAAATAATATGTATAGCTACTCTAACTATCTTTTGATTGATTGTAACATAAAATTGAATATTTATTTGAAGCTCTAGCAACCTTTTAAAATAATATCCTCGTCATCTACACAAAAATACAATTAATATCTTTATTCTAGTTCCCTTAGTAAAAAGGATGTGTAATATATATTTCATGGTGTTACATAAAACAATTTCAAATATAAAAATTTATAAAAATGGAAGTATGAAGTCTTTAATATTGTTTTTAGAAAATGACATATCCACCATTAATAATATAGATCCACCAAATATATGCATTAACATGTTGTAATATACAACCTGTTAATGCATATATTTGATGGATCTATCATTTTTTAGTGTGGATATATCAACACCCTTGATAAAATACATCATCATTATTATTATTATTATTATTATTATTATTATAATTTATGTACCATTTTCAAAGCGAACAAGGGTATGATGCATGCGTGATGCCTTAAGTATTTAGAAGGCGTCATATGGTCAAGGGTTTTAAGAATGGACCAACTTTTTCACTTTACACTCTACTCTTGACCAAATGCTCTTCTCTTATTTTTAAAATAAATAAAATAAGTTTGATTTGGTCTCAAAGCTGCATTATTGATCGTTTTGGTTTTTCTAATAAAATTATATGTATTTATAGATGCATAAAATCCCAAGGGCTTGCTAGAATATATATAGTAATATATATATATTAGTTTGGACACTTTCATTTTATTAAATATAGATTGAGAAACATATATATATCTTCTTGCCATTAATTAGTACTATATATATATATCGATCTATGTGTGAATTGAAACACAATGTTTATGTGTAGTATGTAGTTTTAATCAGATCTAGTCAAGTGTTTGACTATAGATAAGGACCTTTTAGATATAGACCCCCAAATGGTTAGATACCATAATATTTAGGAGGAAAACTAGCTAGATTATGACACATTATATTGATAAAGAAATAAGCAATCTATGTGAAAACGTGTAAATCAAACCTTTAGGAATATTGATCGATTTAATCAAATGATATAGATCAATCCAATATCAAAAAACAACGAAGTGTCCGGATCAAAGCTAGCTAGACTATCGGATTGAAATGATACATACTTTTATTCGTACTAGAATGTCACCAAGGCAGCATACGAATCGAATCAAGCTTTTGTTTGATTTATCCTGTACGTGCCTAGCTTGTTGATGTGTGTCCAAGGTCGCATTGGCATACAAATTAACCAACACTACGTACCGAAGTTAAATCAAAAACCATTTTAATTGTATGTTAATCCGTCTAATTTGTGTGATTGCCACCTTTAATAACATATGTAATATATCACCATCTTACAATTACGTAAAGTAGTTAACTTGGTATATGAATATGAAGTTACAATAATACTTTGAGCATGTGATTGTAGATGATGCATGTTTTGGTGGGTAGATGATAATTAGGTGAGTGTCAATTCATGAGTATGTGACTTGTGACCTATTGGCAACTAATTGCCTAACCTAGCTAATTAAATCATATCATGATCAGTAATTTAATTTGTATTTGCCAAATTTTTGTAGTTTATCCCTTTGAATTCTACATCTTCAATTCCAAGCCACTTCTCTTTAGTCAAGGCTATTGGAGAACGTGCCAGTACCAAATTTTGACAACATAATACAATACTTGAATTATTTTGCTATTGAATGAGAAAACAATTCTGAAGTTGTACATGAATATAATCTATTAAAACTTAAAAATTCATCTTATACCGGCCGTAGGATCTTTATTCTAACGACGCAAAGGTTAGCCGTCAATTAAAAATTATATGTTATTGGTTCAAGTCTCACTTAAAACATGAATAAACGCATATGATCGAGTTTGGATTCACTCATTGTTTTTATATGTACGTGAGAAACATATTGAACAAAATGATGTATCTAAATTCAAATGCGTACGTATATAGTACTTGATTATTGCATATAATAATATGAATGGTTTATGTGTATGTGTATATGGTACTTTTGTATTTTAATATATTTTTCTTGAAAAGAGATCGATTCGACATATTTGCTACGAAATACTTGGTTTTTTTTTATTAATTGTTATTCTATATATTATGACTGATCGAATCCTTGATTAATTAAAATAGTGGACATAGCTTGATCATGTAATTTAAGGGGTCTACTTCCGAGACACGTGAATGGTCCATAAATAAATAAATAATAATATAAGATATGTCGATCATTTGACATTTGTTTGAGACTTTGAGGTTGGCTCCTACCACCACTACATGAACCAACACTACCATTAGTAACCAAACATATTCTAGATTTAGTATAACGATATTTATAGTTAAGTTATGATATTTATAACAAATTAAACCGCTGATTAACTATATATAACTTATTAGTATAACGATTACTAGCTAGCTACTCATTATATATTTTGTTTTATTTTATTCTTGTAGAATAAATAATGGTAATGCTTTAGAAATAATTGATGGCTCGCGCGTATAGTACGTATATCTTCTATTCTATGCATGCATGGTTTAGTATTTAAATACGTACCGGAGTATTATTTTATTTTGGACAAATACATATACAAATAATTAATAAGATAGTATAGTATATAGTGTGACAATTAAATAATTGATATTTAGATTAGAATATATAGATGTGAAGTGTGCAACATCTATAGTACGTGATCGAATATGCATGCTATTGGAACAGTGGGTAGGGACGTCGATCGTAATTAATTGCATGTACTTTTGAACTCCTTTTTTTTTGCATGTGTTCATCATGGTGGGAAACGATAACTTATTGCCTATCAAATAAAAAGCATTAAACAGTATTATAGACTCATAACTCTTTTATTTGGGAGTTATGGTCTGTGCTAGTTGCCGCTTATCAACGTTTTTTTTATCACTTAGAAATTGAACTTGTTTCGATTATATTGTGTTACATGCATATAATTCAAATAACTGTTGTATTTGTCGTTAGTCAACTTGTAGTGCTATACATGTCATGGGTGCCGTAATATGATTTGATCAAAAGGTTAATTCATTGCTACCTTATTCTTTCTTTACTTATATATTCAATTCAAAGCTCTAAAAGAGTTCTAGAGGTGTAACATCAAATGTCACGACTTTTGTAAAGGAGTCTTGCAACCTTTTTGTTCCTTTTCCACATTAATGTACCAATTCATTTAGACAAGTGAAATAATTGTAACATGTAATGTAATTTGAGGTTCCAAATTAAATTTTTAAATGACAATTATTGAATTAAATTAAATTAATTAGCTAATGACTATAAGAATTTTAATAAATAAATTTCATCAATCAATTCTTGACGGTAAGAAAATAATCTATGTGTGAAAGTAGTGCCTCTATCTTTGAATAGATGTATGATTGTCTACATCTTACCTCCTTATACCTTGCCGTTGACAGGATTGAATGTTGTAGAATTTGAGTGGATATACTTTTAAGGTGTCAGATCGTAAAATCTCAACTTCTTAAGCATTATACATACTAGTTTTTTCACAAATTTTTTTTTTTTTGGTCATATAAACAAAAAAGACTTGACATAGAAACATATAAAACATGATAACGCGACCTTAAGATAGTTGCATTCAAAACATGTAATAGTATTTGAGAACATGAGTCGATGAGCAGGGACGACAAAGTTAGGTATTTGTGGTATTAAATGAGTCCAGCAATACGAAAAGGGCATCTTCCACGTGGCATATACGGTCAAATGCCGGTGCCAATAGAAGGACACGTACGTTTGATCCCTCGATTGTTAATTTTGACTTTTTTGCTACACCTTTGACTGCTGCTATCGTTGACATGTTCCTCAAACTCTTATTAAAGTCAAACGTGTGAACAAGAAATGTAATTAAATAGTATTCTTTACCATTGCATCTTTACATTACATGATAAAAACTTATTTAATTACTACAAATTTTTGTCTTGATCGATATTGTTCATCTCAAGACTATATATAGACCAATATTTTTTAATCTTTTTTTCTAAGTATAAAAAAAAATGCTTCTAATTTTTATTTAATATTCACAAGCAATATTCATTGTTGTTACAAAAGATTCACATTGGGTTAAGAGTTGTCTTGTTTTCTATTTTCACCTCGTACTTTTCTGAATGTTATGTTCATTATTAATAAGGTTTTTGGGTATTCTTGTATACACATCGATCTCGATCGTCGGTGATTAACTTGTTTAAAAGTTGTTACATACCAATTAACTTTAGTTTCATCCTTAATTATTATATTATATAAAATAGAAAAAGAAAAATGATAGTCGATCATCATACCAAAAGAAGTTTCTTGAGCTAATTACGGCATAACCTCGTCACCTACTTGAGCTAACGGATATATAGAATAAGGAACTAATGAATTTTCCTATCAAATTCTTACATGCTAATGCTAAACAAATATATTTAGAGAAAACGTGATAGTTATGTAAACTTTTATTTATATAATTAATAAAAAAACATTCTATGACAGTGGGTAAGGTTCTAATAAGAACATCATATAAATAAGAACAATGAGAACAAGGGGTACAATGGTCATTTTGGCTCATCTATTTCTTTTTCCCAAATTTTCTCTCCTGAAGAATATTCTGTTAGTTTAAAAAACAAACAAGGTTTTTATTCAGATTTTTATTACTAAAATCTATCTTTAATTCATGTTTAGCTCTTCTGATTATTTAATTATACCCATCATCGTCAATTATTTTATGTGACGAATCTTTGATTATTTAGTGAAAGATGCACATGAATTTTTTTGTGCATTTAATGAACGCATATGCCATTTTATATAAAACAGATGATCAAGAATATTTTTGTGTATCTGCTCGTAACACATTTTATAAAAATTTAACATATTACAAAAAAGCATATGGATGTACATCCAATTATTGTATATCCATTAAATCTTCGAACCCAAATTCACGAACTTTTACAAATACAGATTCACAAACCACAAACTTTTGCAAATATAGATTCACAAAAGTGCTTTGATGAACACATATATGCTTCGATGCACCAAATTTTTTAAAAGAATAGAAAAAAATAACAGACTACGTAAAACACATGTCGATATACCCTAAAAGACAATAAGAAGATATATGGATATATTTAGAAGTATAGCTAGATGCATTCAATACGTAAAACACTGCCGTTCAAAAATATAACAAAAATATAAGATTTTAATAGTTTTGTATAAGAAAGAAACGAATTGCAGAGAGTTAGAATTTGAGATGAGAGTTTCTAGGAGATTAATTTGAGTTGAATGAGATCACGTGGGTGATCAATAATTTTGTTCCTTTTTTACCCTTTTTGATTTTTAAAAAATGATAAATCCTTAAAATTTTGCAAGCCTTAGATTAAAATATTGTGTGGTTCAGATGTGTTCTTATTTGTTCTTATTTCGTTGATGTTCTCATCTGATCCAAACTCCTATGATAGTAACCATATATATAGACATTTAGGATGCGTTTAGTTATAGAAAACTCCCCCACTTATTTAGAAAATTTTCTAAGAATAATGGAAAACGTGTTCAAATCTGAGTTTTCCAAAACTCTTTTTTGGGAAAAGGAAAATCCATATTTTCTCATTTATAACAACAAATTTGAAAACTACTTTTGCTAGTTTTCTAAGTTTCAATTTCTACTATCTCTTGGAGAAGGAAAACTTCATCCCTCACATTTGAGTGCATTTTCAAAGTTTTCAATGTTTTTCTAGAGAAATGAAACACTCCTCATTTCCTAAAAAACAGAAAAGGAAAAATAAGAAAAAAATTTTGTAACTAAACGCGCCTTAGTCATTCACAAACTTCTTTACTAAAAATATTCCAGAGTATAATAGAAAAGACAGATTTAGCTAGGCTGGCATTTGTATTGCAAAAGTTCATAGAATTAAATTGAATTTAAATCTCAATTGCATTCGACAAGTGTGTTTAGTTCAAATGTGAAATGAATTAAAGTTCACTGAATTTTTTCACTCAAATAAATTTACTTCTTTATTATTTCGATCTCTTTAACAAATTTTAATTTCATAAAACGTCTTACCAACTAAATATACCATACACCATTATTAGTAAACAACATAGGAAGAATAGGTTTCCTACAATGACACATCAAGGGAACTGACCTTGTTTATTACTCATAATTCAACTAATTCTCAAATAGCTATTCATAAAAGATAGCAGGGTACCTGCGTAATGCGACGGTATCAAATTTATAAAGCGAAGTTATTTTATCACAGTGATAATAGTAGATAGCATGATAAACCGAGAAGACATATAAACGATAAATGTGAAATAATTTTTGTAAATAATTGTGTTCATTGTGATTTGTTTTCTTTTGTATACTTGAAAAACGTATGTGTTGATTGTGATTAATTTTATGATTTGTTTTATTTTTGGTATCTCATTGATTGTGATTAACTTTATTTATGGTATCTCATTGATTGCGAGTAGATAGTTATGTTAAAGGACAGTTTTGTAACTTTGATTATTTTTATGAATTCTTAAGATTCAACACAAGACATGTTTTAAGGTAAATATTATATGCAACAAACTCCACTAAAAGTATGTTAGCTTTGAAAGAGAGGCTAATCTTGTACAAATGTGAAAGTTCAAGGGTAAAAATGTAAAATATATCGATTGGTCAACATTACCTAATTAGTGTGCTACATCCACACAATTTTTACAAAATAACTTTCACAAAATGACATGACACATGTCATGAACCAATGAGATTCATTTGTAACTTCCCACTTATCATATTTCTTACTTCAATTCATTGGTCCATATCATTTTGTGGATAAATTTTGTCAAATTTATGTGAACATATCATTTCTCTAATCATAAAGTTGGTGGTTTATATGATGGGGATGAGACAAATATATATATTACTGAACTAATGTATATATTCTGGTAGAGACGCATAAGTATTTAATTTTTTTAAAAAAGGTTATAAAAATAAATATAAAGATGTATAATCCCAAAATGGGCGACACCAATAAAAGGTGTGTTTAGATGTGTGGTCTAATAATAATGATGTATGTATGTATATGTATATATATATCCCCAAAATGGACCGCAAATCTTTAACATTCAACTTCCATCCATTTGCTTGTGAGAAAGACAGCCTTGGCATCGCATCGCATCTTTATGGTCCAATCTTGAAGTTTTCAACTTCAACACAATTATTAATTTAGAAAAGAAAACCATAATTATTAAACTGCCTTTTGAACCATTTAAGTGACAAACTAATTAAAACCACACTTTTAACACCCTAAATATCAAACCACGCATACACTTTCTCTTTAACTAAAAGACCGGTTTCTTTCCGGAGCTGAAATCAACAAATTTCTAAAAGTCGCACAAATTAGTTTGGTGCGTATAGTTACGAAAAACTCAATGTGTTTAAGTTGTGGTTAATGGAATCTATGATTTATGGTTTCATACATTTTCTATTCTTGAAAATAAACACTAAATATCATCATGCCTTATATATGAATACATTTTCTGAATGGGTTAATGGCGCAGATCGGGTATGAACTTATCACTTTTTGCCGAGTTAGGGTATAAACCCAATTTATCACACAGGTCGGTAACAAACTTTCAAATTATGTTTCGAGTTGGGGAACAAACTTTTTTCTTTTTGCCGAGTTAGGGTATGGACCCAATTTATTACACAGGTCGGTAACAAACTTTCAAATTATGTTTCGAGTTAGGTAACAAACTTTTTTTTCATTTCAAATTATGTTTCAAATTATGTTTCGAGGTCGGTAACGAACTTTCAAATTATGTTTCGAGGTCGGTAATGAACTTTCAAATTATGTTTCGAGTTAGGTAACGAACTTTCAAATTATGTTTCGAGTTAGGTAACGAACTTTTCGAGTTAGGTGAAAAAAAAGTTTGTTCCCTAACTCGAAACATAATTTGAAAGTTTGTTACCGACCTGTGTAATAAATTGGGTTCATACCCTAACTTGGTAAAAAGTGATAAGTTCATACCCGATCTGCACCATTAACCCTTTCTGAATTATCTTTAGTTTTTAAGAGACACAAAATTCAAGAAAAATGAATATAGTCTTCAATTCCGTACGTAACTAAACGTGCTCTTAGCAACTCAACCATTTTTCTATTGATAATTTTTTAAAACGTGCTAATTTGTTGTAATAAGTATATCGGCGAAGGTGTAGAATTAACAATTAACATATAAGCGATAGTTTTAATAAACACGTTACACAGAATTACCATTGTCTGGCTAGTCTTTACTCATGCATCGTAAACCTCTTTGTTGTGTTTCACCAAATCTATATTAATCCTCCGTTTTGGCACCTTGATCACCTAGAACATATAATTAATTAGTAAATAATATATTATATGTTAGTTTTAATAAGAGAGAGAGAAAAAGGAGGTAGAAAAACAAAGTCTTAGGATATAAGAAGACTCATCTTTGTCAAACATTTCTTTTAGTAGTGGGGTTAGCAACTCTTATTTAAATCTCCTCTCTCACTCTCTCTCCAATAAACACATAAATATTGTCAAAGCATAAATAAAGACCCTTCACCCATTATTTGTCAAACTTCTCTTCCTCTTGTAATTCTTCTTCTAATAAAATTTGTGTATCTCTAATTGATCTTCTCCGGCCATAGAGCCACATCATGTCTGAAGACCAAAGAGATCTCTACTACCATGATCCATTTCATGATGATGATGATCATAGAACCAATGACACTCTTTTTTCATTCTTTGGTCCTAATAATTCCATGATTAGATCAAATGATGATTCCTCACCACCAAATCATCAAAGATTTCAAGACTACATGGGGTTAACTCACTTCTTCAATGGATCTACTGATTTTAACTCACCCACAACCACTTTTGGCTACTCACCTTCTTCATCACAACAAGTTTTTGCTCTTCAAGATGACCAAAAGCCGGTTTTGAATCCCGGAAACATGATTGGAGTAAACGAAACGACTCCTGTCACACCAAACTCTTCTTCAATCCTTTCATCATCTACTGAGGCTGCTGATGATGAACATGAGCTTAAAGAAGATAAGAAAGAGAATCAACAGAAAAGCGTATTAGAAGATGGAGTAGACAGCTCTAAGAAAGTGTAAGTTAGTTTGTATATACGATTCATTAATCATAATCAAATTAGGGAGGTGCTAGCTATTTTAAGTTCTTTTATTGGTTTCTTGGTACTCACTCTATAATTGTCTTATAGGAATAAGCAAAAGAAGAAAGACGAAAAGAAGCAAAGAGAGCCACGGTTCGCCTTTATGACAAAGAGCGATATTGATCATCTTGAAGATGGATATCGATGGAGGAAGTACGGGCAGAAAGCCGTGAAGAATAGCCCTTATCCCAGGTACATACATACATCGATCGTATATACACGTATACATACATATATTCATGTATAGGTATATAAATAATGTGAAGTGTATTATATTCATTGCTATGATCACAAAGTCTACTTGGTTTCTTGGATACTGATTATTTGATATTAAAATTGACTAGTAAATCTTGAATCGGTTCATAATATAATTTAAAATGAAACCCTATATTCTCTGCAGCTACCAACTTTGTATTATATTATCTCAAAAGTCATTGGTTTAAGTTTGTTTCACATTCTTGATCAACTTATTTTAAATACAAAAGTGGAAAAATGAATTTTTGTTTCCCATTTTATTGTGTGATGCAAATTAAATATCTTCTATTTTCCTCAAGAACTCTTGTAAGAACTAGTAATTTTGATGTGTAATACAGAAGCTACTATCGATGCACGACCCAAAAGTGCACGGTGAAGAAGCGTGTGGAAAGATCGTATCAAGATCCTTCGACAGTTATTACAACGTATGAAGGGCAACACAACCACCACTTGCCAGCAACATTGAGAGGAAATGTTGGTGCTGGATTGTTGTATCCGCAATCTATGATGGCGGCACAAGGTGGTATGATGGCGGGAGGTGGCGGTACAAGCTTCCCACATCAACTTCTAGCTCAATTACCTCATGGTTTTTATAACTCCGGCGCTGGTGGTGGAGGCGGCGGTGTATCGATGTATCAACAAACACCACCAATTCAGCAGCTTCAGATTAATCCTGATTATGGGCTTTTACAAGATATGGTCCCATCTATGACTTTTAAACAAGAACCCTAAAATCAATCAGTTATGATATATAAACCCTCCACTACCCACCCAACTAGACCCCTACCTCATCCCCAAATACATCCTCTGACCTTTTGTTGACTTTTATCAGATGATTCATGGGTAGGGTGTTGTCTGGTAGTATGAAGATGACCACCATGAATCTGATCATGTGTCCTTCTGCTACCTATATATAGAGATTAAACACCTAGCTATTTGCTTAATTATGTAATTATATACTTTTTATTAATTAGTGTACCATCTATGATTAATTATTTCTTGGTTGATTATTTACTTATCTTCTAGCCAGCTAGACCTCTTACTTTATGTTTGTAAACTTAATTAGTTTGTTTTTTGTGCTAAAAGTGATGTCGTTATATAGGTATAATATGACTTCATTAAAAGATGTTATACTACATATATTGTATTCAAAACAAATCAAGCTAGTATGTCATCAATTTAAGGTTGTATAAGTCCTTTTTAGTCAAATACCGTCTTCAACAAAAGTATATATCGATAAGCATGCACGTATATGTAATACATTCACTAGTAGAAAGTGGTCTACTAAAATATTTAGGGAAGGTAGTCATAGTATGTGTGTGTGTGTAAATTACATTTTATTCGGATATGAGAAATTGAAATCCCATCGAGCGTTTATAAATTCAATCACTACAACAAATATATTAATTGTTCACGCTCATTTATTATCGCGTATGAAAAATATAATCTAATTGCTCACACTTATTAATGTGTGTAATATGCTCACATTTATAAGCGTTAACAAGTATATATATAAAAAAAATGTTCACACTTACAACGATGAAAAGGTTCAATGCAACGTTTATAAGCGCGTAAATCGTTTTTTTACCACTCAATTTCTTCACGTTTGAAAAGCGTGGAGAAATTGAGTGTTACAAAATGAATTTCACGCTCTCGATTATTGATAATTGTGTGTAATTTTTCAGCCGTGTCAGTCATATAAACTACCATGTGTGGCAATCGTACGAAATCTCACGTCATAAAACTACATTCAGTTAGTGATAAATCAAAACATATATATACACATAATTGATGATTTGAACATTTATACACACGATGGATTTAAGGTCGTACTTTAAAACATTTCAGGATAATTAGTCCTTAATATTATAATTGCATTAAATGTTAAACTTTCTATGAGCAAATTAATGATTGGTACGGCTTTGATGTAAGAACCGTGTATGCAAAAGAAAGAAAATAAATATGATGATGAATGTGGGTTCCAATCTAGATCATATCGTTAAATTTGATTAAATTCTATATAATTATTCGTATTTGGTAATGGTAATTCTATTTATCAGGATGGGTTTCTTATACTATAATAGATTAGTTCAAGGATGAATGATTAGGATGCGGTTTTAGTATTCATATTTCATTTCAGTAATGCTGTTAGATCGATGTATAGGGTCATTATAAATGACCGAGGAGTACATTTTGTATGTGTGTGCGTGTATATATGTAAAATTTTTGTTAGGGTACCATTTTTCTTTTTATTTTCTGAAATATGAAGTATATATTAGGAATATAGTTTTTTGGCCTGTAATTAAATGTACGTAACTTCAACTTCTTCTTTCCTCGAATCTAATTGATAGCTAAAATAATAAAATATGCATGTGTAACACATAAGGGCGGAACTAGAATTTATTAATTGGGGGTCAAAAAAATTCTTTTTGGTTATTTGTTCAGTTATAAATGGCAAAAGTTGTAAAATATCATGAAATAATTACTCTTAATAAAATTTTCTTCTTGCATGATTTGAAATTTTTTGGAGGGATGGTTGCCTCCTGCTTCCCTTCTAGATCCGCCCTGGTAACACGTATGTACATATATATTTGTATAAATATGAAGTATCAATTAGCTAGCTACAAATAATGTTAGGCTAAGAACAACCAACTCACAAGTCAGTGATCAAACCGAAAATGGCATGAATTGAAATCGAAACGGATCAGCAAATAACAACTTAATTATGAACATATCAAAAACTTTGCGTGCTCCTTTAAAATAAAATGTGAAAGAGAAAGTATATATACATCATGAATTAATATATAGTTTTGTAGTGTTTTACTTGAACTTCAACTTTAGCTAGCTAGTCATGACCAAGAAGCTTGGATATACATATATATGGTCAGAATTCACTAGCTTATCAATTTATCTAGTAAACCTACTACCAGTTCTTTTAACTCATACTTACTTTTGGATCATAGGGAATAAAGAATTTTTTGTCTATATGTATTACTACCTCCGTCCCAAAATTATTATTCAGTTTTGACTTTCTAAAGTCTTTCTTTTTCAACTTTGACTTTAAATATTTCTGTTTGTGTTATATAATACTTGATGAAAATTATACCAATAAAAATACATTTAAAACTCAATCCATTCATATATTTTACATCAAGTATTATATAAAACAAACAAAAATATTTAAGGTCAAAGTTGAAAAAGAAAGGTTTCAGAAAGTCAAAACTGGACAATAATTATGGGACGGAGGTAGTATTTGATTTGATTTGAAGTGGTAATTAATTTACACGATAGACAAGTTAAGCATGAGCAAATGAATTAACTTTAGTTAGATCCCCACCTAGCTAGCTACGTATGTACTATGTGCTCTAGGTTGGAGATAGACTGGTCCGATCCTAATGAAGAAAATTATAGATGCTTATCTATACTTAACATCTTCAATAAAGATTTGGCGTACTTAGCATGCAATGTAGGATATGAGATCGATATTTAGGTAATCTTTTCCAATCTTAGGTTATGCTGAAAAAAGATACAGATGAAATCGCCACAATTTGTTACGTACTATTTCTTCATGCATCTCTTATGTTAGTGGTAAAATAAGTATTTTTACATATTTATTTTCGCAAAAAAAGATGCAAAAGTCTGACGTATGCACTAAACACTACACTAAATTTGGTGCAATAAAGGAATCTTTTAAGAATATGTTTGTACCAAATGTGTTTCATCTCCAACGTATGCACTAAATTAACAATAGAAGTTTTCAAAGTTCGAGTCATACAATAGTAAAAAGTGTTAAGTTTAATACATAACGAAACAATTAACCCTTTTATGATCAATTAACCTTATTAACTTATATGTATATTTTATTTATTTACTTTCGTAAAGTTTCAATTACATAAATTCTTTACATAAATCAATGTTTTAATTATCATAATTTGTTAGAAAATTATATTTTATTGTTTTAATAATTATATTATCAAATAATCTAAAGTACAACGTACTTAAACGAATCATACAAATAAATAAGTTTTTTCAAAATTGTGTACTCAAATTATAACAATATTTCAAACATAAGGGTTAAAATGAAATATTAAATATTTGGTGTAATGTTTGGCGTTACACCAGATTTGGTGCAAAATCTTCAAAACTTTGGTGTACACTAACTTTTGCACTATTTTTAGTGAGTTGGTTGGAGATGAATGTTTGCTCCAAAACACTAAATTTAGTGTTTTGGTACATACATTGGAGATGGCTTTAGGGCATCTCTAACGTATACACTATATATTACACTAAATTTAGTGTAATAGAATAATCTTTTAGAAATATACTTGCACTAAATGTGTTTCATCTTCAACTTGTGCACTAAATTTCTACACTAAAACAACTTTCAACACTTACACATTACCCCCTAAACTATCTTTACATTATATTTTACTTCAATTCATTATTTTTAGGATCAATTAACCTTCCAAACTATTAACTTAAATGTAAATTTTATTTATTTACTTTCGTAAAGTTTCAATCAAATAACAATAGACCTTTATTAGTTTTGGTGTATGTAAATAACTCGTCTGTCAAGCGATTGTTGGTTCAAGATTAAATGAAGATATATGTGATGCATACAACCTGAGACTTGGTAGTCTTTTAACGTTAATGTAAAAAATTAATGTACTGGGTTTCCCAAAAAAGAATCAAAACCTTATAACTAGCACAATCAAGCAGTTTTAACCATATGATAATGCATGATAAATAACTATGCATAGTGAATATTTATTTTTTTTATATATCTGAAGAAGCATATTCGGCCCTAATCCCCATCATAATAGTTTACAACAAAAAAAAAAAAAAAAAAAAAAGAGCATGGGAATAAAAAGTAAACAAATTAATAATACCAACGGGTCTGTCTATACTCGAAGTTGAAAGTTTATACAATACCTATTTATGGTCATCAGGAGGTCTACTGTCTACACATGCATTCAATTTGACATGTTATAATAACCGAGAAAAACACAAACACGAAAATGAAGTTAAAAAAGGTAAATCATCTAATTTCTTCTCTTTGGTCAATCTTTTTCTTTTTCAATCTGAATTGCACTAATGCATTAACTGTTCCTAGTCGGGCTGTTACGGCATTTAAAACGGGACGGTCCTCAACTAATCTGTAATGGCTCCATAAGCCTAACCGGAGAATGAGGTTTAGTTTGATCCACATTGGTTCAAGAATAAATTGATTAGCCAAATTCCCCATTTAAAGGAATTCACATTCCTTTGATAAATTCCAATTTTGTCAAAAATATTCCGGGAACCAATCTGATGGAACTTTATAGACAATAGAACTCATTTTATACAAACAACAATACAAAGTCATACATATTAAGCTTTCACATCAAACTCCTTATATAACATGACAGCCTAGGTATTACAAAAAAAATAAAAACCCTAATATTTGTATTTCAAGTTCTTTACCACAATTCTAGATCACATATGTTTACAGGTTTCAACTGGGAGCATGGGTGGGTGGGTGGGTGGGCGATCAAAACATGTTACAAAACTACAACAAATGGCTTTCGGTGTCATGACAATAGTTTGGCAGAACTAGAGAGAGCAATGATGGCGTTTCCCTTCTAATCTGTTGGAAATGAAGACGTATACTTTGATTTGTTACGGCTTGATCTATGTATATATGTATGTATGTTTCCTGTATGTCCAATTTCAAAAGCGAGTATCATCTAATTTTCTTTAATCCATCTACTTCATCATGCCTGTAAGCTCACATTGACAACAAAAACCTCATGTAAGTCGCTAACAATCAACTTCACGTGAATCTAAAATTCTATATTTATCAAGAACTTAGGAGTCTATAACATTTGTACTAAACAATGACTTCATTATACTGTAAGTTCTGTTTAAAAACGAAATGAAAATTGACAAAAGAAGGGATAATGGCATCCCTGTACCTATCAGCTTCTTCACAACGTATATTCAACTATAATCAAATTAACTACATAAATCATTGATAAGAGTTCGAATGTCTAAAATTCTCTTCCTCAAATATTGTTCTCTTCCTTGTCATATATACCATTTACAGCTGATGCCTGATATGATTGTGCGAATATGGATGCATATATGATGATTATATTTTGTTCAAAGAATATGTAACTAGAAAACTAAAAAGTAATGCACTGACTAAATTCGACTTATATCTATTGAAAAAACTAGTGAATATAATTTTGAGTCATGTTAAATCCTCCTAAAGGGAAGAATTTGGACTTTAGTGTCCATTGAAAGGAGTCGACAATAACAGCAACCTAAAATTGTTTGTCATTTGAATAATTTATCAAGTAATTGTAACTATTGAAAAGTGTCCGTGCATGGGCAAGTATATGTGCATGTTTCTCAAAATTTTGAAGACATTATAGAGGGACATTGAAGGGCTTACCAGTCACTGAACAATCAGCACAACAACGCAAGCAATTATGTATAGACACATGGAAATTGCTGCTCCGGCAAGAAAATTACTGAGAAGTTGACGGTCATTTTTAGTAGGTATAAAAACAGACTTCAGTGTGTTTGTTAGTTCAAAAAGGCGGCAGGATATCTGCACCAGACAACATAAAAAGATACATAAAACTAAATTTGTTGTCTCATTTAATCAAATAAGAAAGGTATAAGAATATTTATCTCACCAAAACATAAACTGCGGTAGTAAGCATGAAATTCAGTAATGGATAGTCTGGGATAAAAGACAGAAGCCACTTTGGCTGTCCATTGGGGATATCTGATCTGCACCATTCACATTGGTTAATACACAGCAGTTCAGTATAACTGGTTTCACTCTAGTTTTTCACAAAATTTGACTTCTAGTAGGAAAAGGTAATCATCTTTTCCATAGAGTTTAGAGAGAGATTTTAAGCAGGAAACACAAAGTCTGTTGAATATTCATTGACTTTACGAATTTCTCTTCCACAACAATTGCAACAATTTCATTTCAAGGACGCAATCAAGGGCGGATCTTAATAGGGGCCAGCAGGGGTGCCCGCCCCCCCTATATTTTGAATAAGTAATGTTATATATTTGACGATTTTAGATCAAGTTATAAGAATTTGAGATGATTTAAGTTGTTTTTGAAGCAAAAACACACAGAAAGGAGAAGAACTTCTGAGAGCACCACCGTTCTACAACCGACAATCACTTACGATCTCCGACCACCACTTTCCGATCTCTGACCACTACTTTTTAATCTCCGATGGTCAGCCATTGTGAGATTTGAAACCAGCATCAAACAATTTAACACAATAAAAGAAGCCGATAATATCAAAGAAGATACTTGAAACCATTTGAGTTCTTTAACAAATTTAAAGAAAATGAGAATGGTACAAAAGTAATTGAACTGTAAAAGAGAAAAGTACTAATATTCCCACTTTGATATATGTGATCTAGGAAAATGAAATACCATCAGACTTTACACCTACACCCCTGTGGTATTGATTTCTAACATAAAACCCCTTGTAGTAATAAGTTTGTTAATGAATAATTGAATATTCATTTAGATAATACAAAGGTCACAGAGTTTGTTGTATACACGTTTTGCATAGCCAAATGAATGTTTAATGTTCAAGTACGTTTTACGGATTAAATAATTTGGCCCCCCCAAACAATACGTCAAGTTCCGCCACTGGACGCAATTGTAATGTTTTTGGTTTGGGATAAACCTTTAAGGTGAAATACCATATTCTAATCTCCATTGTATAATATGTACAGAAGTAGATATATGACTTTACTAAGAATATTTAGCAATAGCCACACTTCATTACTTCATTAGCAGGGCCAATTGTTTCAAATCTTGCGAAAGAATTAGCATAAGAAGAATAACAAAATAAGATGTTATACTTTCAAAGGAGGAGGATAAAGATAGAGAAACCTGAAATTCCCGTAGTTATAAGAAACTATTAATAAGACAATGAGGAAAAAGTTATGTTCACCTTAGCCAGATATGGAACTGGGAAATGTAAGTCTCCAGAGTGATCTTACCAAGCCACCTATTAGCACATATAAAAACATACAGGTCAACAGAATATGTAGTTAGTAGAGCAAATATGCACAAAATGTATGTTAATAATTTCAAGAAATAAAATGGAGTTCAGTAAGAGAGCTTACGCAAAGAGGGTTAAAGAGAAATTCCTAAGATATTGAGTGAAATTCCGCAAGCAAATATACACTCTGAGAGCAACAGAAAGTCAGAAACACGTGTTTTAGCATGCAGCATTTGAGAATACTATGAACTTTATTATACACTAACGAATTATATGCAATAATAGAACAAAAAATCAATTACATACGTTATAGGTATCCATGATGTGTAAGGATGTAATTTGTTGTATGTAACCTTGTCTAACTTGTATATGTATTCATACCACATATATCCAGCCTGAAAAGAAGCTGATATAAGCCCACGTGACCTTATCCAAGATAACAGCACTTTAAAAGAAAACGAAATAGAAGAAGAATAAGAAGACTTTACTAACCAGAACAGATACTGAAACAATGGCTGCTTTAACGGAACGTCTCCGCTTACTGTCTGACTCCTCAAGTTTTTCCATCCACTTCTCAACCTGTGATAACATCACATTAAAAAATTCTTTTAGCAATAGCATGTAAAGCATGTTGCTAAGAATGCTGATCTTAAGAGAGATATCTCAATTTCATAAGCTTACATTAGGATGAAGATATGCATATATCATTCCAATGATCCATATATAGCGATCAAGCCCGGATCTGAAATGCCACTCGTGCAATCGAGGGAGATCTGGTTTGGCAGGATCTGTATATCCTGTGAAAACAAGACTTCAGGACCTCTTGTTTAGTAAAAATTTATATTCATTATAGAAGTACAAAAAGAAAGTAAGAAACTGATGCAACAGCTTATTTCCATTTAGTGCAACTGTATTCAACAATGTTACACATTCCAATTTCAAAACTTGTGATACTCAAGTTTATATATAGTATTTAAAAGGAGGCGTGGAAAAGCAACCCCCATACAGATAAGTTTTTAATGAGTTAAAATCCAAAATCTAAATGAAAAGCCTCAGGGTTTAATATATGGTCCTTCCACCATCCAATTAGTAATTATACTGCCTACACGGATAAAAGATTAGTATAAGTGGCAAATTTGATCAATTTACTTATAAATGGGTCAACTCGGTCATGTTTCATCGCTGACAGGTGGAAGGTGTAACATTTATCTTCCAAAGAAAGCGGTTGGAAGGTCACCCAAAGTGGATTTTATTGCATAAAAGTATAAAACCGCCTAAATCATAGTGCAAGGAAAAATAAAAAATAAAAAACAATTGTTGATTAAGTAATATAATATCTAATCATATATGGCACACTAATTGTGTATTTATAAAAGTAAATATAACATTCTTGGACAAAAAGTGATCAAGGTCAACCCGACCAGATCGACCTATTTGACCCATAGCATATAATACCTGTTTTGACCCTTTGCCCACCCAACATGCTGACAATGCCACCTCTACATATTACAATGAACTAAATAACTGCAACCAACCTAAGAGAAAAGTCAATGGTCTCCACATGAGTTCAAAAACTCCAGGAATCTCCCAAACCAAGATAACCACAAGAAAGCATGCAAGGATCTTTGTAATCATCACGGATCTTATCTCATTATACTTGCTGCCAATAGCAAGTGCTCCGTACACCATAAGAGTAAAAAGCGTGTGCATTGGACAGATGTAGTAGAGCATATAGTCATTGTCAAGAACAATACAACAAAAAGCCACAAAAAAGTTTAATCTCCACATCATCTGCAATAGAAACAAAATAAAAATTAGTTGTAACCATAACATAAATCCACAGAAAAAGTAGATAATAAAAATAGCCTCGATGTATCCACTCATGCCTATATATTGCTCCAACTCTTACGTAAAGGATTATTGATTTTTGTTCATTTAACCACTCAGATAGAGCCCACAAATATGGACATGTACTCGTTCAGAGCTAGACACCTTCCAACTTCAACCATCGTTACTTTTGCAGTTGTAACATATATGGAATACTTTCATTTAGTAGTTTGAATATATATCAAGCAGCTAAGTTTGACTTCATACTTGAAACTTCTAGCAATATTGGTACTAGCTTCTCATTCTAGCTGTATTGCTAATTACCTTCTCTTTCTTTTCTGTCCGTTTGATTCTCTAACTTTACATTTTAATCTTATTGATTGTCCATGCTTGTTATGGTATATACAGTTAGACACACGACCTTCTACTTGGAATACGGTGCCACTTAAACAAGAGTAGACAGCTCATCACCCAACAAACCAGAAAGATTTTTGACAATTTGAGGTCCATGTTACCAATAGGTTAGCATCGGCCACAATCGGAAGCCATATTATTTATATATATATATAAACCAGTAAGATGAGCGGTAAAAACTAACCTGAGCAAAGCGTGCAATACTGAAATCCTTGCGGATGTAATAGTACGAGAAGTTTCCAAAACCAGTCATCCAGACATATGCAGCAATAAACACACGGATAGCATTATATATCTCCGTAGCAGCAAAGTAATGATACATCAAAAAGAGAACCTGCAAAAATCACAGCAGAAAGGAATCACAAATTAAAGATAGTGTATATATAAACTTTATAAAGCAATAAAAAAGGTTGCACTCATAACTGCTAGCATAGCAAGGAAATTAATTCTAATATCCACATTTCTAAATCCACAGCAATATATAGAGTAAGTTCTTGCCTGCATCCATCCTTTCCACTCCTCTGTTTGATGTCGATTGAGGTAAAGTATTGATTTTCCAGAGAATGCTGACTTGTCACTATGTTTCTTCAGAGAAGTCATTGCTGAAACTATTATAAGCAGAGCATACAGGAACAGGAAAAGATCGCGATTGTAGTTCTGTTAGAAAAAATGGTATCAGCTACAAACACAACCTGTTTATTGGTCACTTATCGTTTGAAAGATAATACCATAATAGGAGAAAGAACTAAAGAGAAAGCAAAATAGTAGAACATGTCTGACCTTGGTAGATTCTGCAATCAAACTGGTGCGATCAGATATGTAGAAATAGAACAGGATTCCTCCGAATTCTGACCTGCATAAGGTTGTGAAAATCAAATGTAATTGTTGCACCAGCTCAAAGATGAAAAGAAGTATCAATATAAATCTATCAGCAGCACATTCATTAACATACATTGCTCTCAGGGTTGCTCGATTCTCAAGCAAGAAAGAATCCTCCATTGTCACAAATCTACATATAAAGGGGTGTGTCATGTTAAGAGAGTACTGGAACAACTAAATTTGGAGAAGGAAAAAAACATAAAAATAATTAAAGTAATCCGCCAACTGGATTGACTAACCTAAATAAGTTAGCTTTAACGGAAGCAGCAGGCTCCTTCAATGATGCTGTTTTGGTGAGGCCTCCTTCCAGCAAAACAGTTCGGTCATCTTCTTCCTTTGTTTTGGTTTCCAGTTCGACCAGATTGTTGTCTGAGTGACTGTTCCCAGAGAACACACATAAGCATGTTATAAGGACACTATAACACTCAACAAGTCTAATTCTGTTCAATATTGAATAATCTATCTTTCCACGTTCAACTATGATATTGAAAATTCACTCTATTGGATAGAAAATCAAGTAAGCCAAAGCAAACTAATTGTAATATTTGGTACAGGTAACTTAAGCCAAATGTAGCTAGGATTCCTAAAAAAATTATACAGTTCTATCTCCTACATCTCCTAGAGTTTAACAGTTACCAGTCTTTAAAACTTGAGAAACATAGACATTAACCTCAAAAATACATTCCAACAATGAGAAAATCAAGGCTACTGCTGATGTTAACACTACAGTTTTTATTTCTTGCATTGAGGAAAGGTGTGGTTATAAGACGGACTGTGTACGCATGGTATACTTACAAGAAGAGTGTACTACATCATATGTTTCTTTTATGGTGAACTTGATGGTAAAATCGGTGGTAGATATAGATTTTTCTTCTAATAGATATGAAAACAAAGAAAAATGAAAGGGAACTAGCAGCAGATCATAATGCTGAAGTCTGAACAAGTTACATGTTAATTGTTAAGATCTTAACTATTATGGGCCAATATATAAGATCAGATATTGTAGCAATTACGTATAGTTTAGACAATATATGGCAGGTATTATGCCCACATACCAACATAGGTCAAGTGCTCAAAGAAGATATTAACAGGTATCAATTTGTTTCTAATGATTAGCAAGAGCACTCTATGTAACAAGAATATTTCAACTATCTGAAACGACCGTAAGATATAAAAGATTTATAATTTGTATTTTGATTAAGAAAACACTGTGTTAACTCAGTGCGTTACATGTGTACAAGACAAGCAACCAACAGGAACTAAATTCCTACATGCTTCACTCAATTTGACATACAATTAAAGAAGCTCAATACAAAGATACGGACAACATTGCACAAGTATACACAAAGATAGATTAGTCATCCCCAACTAACCACACACTCTTGGACACCAAAGAAAACAATATCCGCAGAACACACACGCAAACAGAGATAGCTGCATACAGTATTAAGCTTACACTTTAGAGACCGATGGAGATTTTTTGTATTCCAACCATTCAGAATATATCCAAGCAACAAAAATAGGAATGACTGCAAGCAGAAATGACCCCTGCAAAATGATAACAATAAATTTATACACACTTCTTTAGTCTGAAGACACATTTCGAGTCGGTATCAAAAAATCCATAAAATAAACTGAATATGTTATTAGATAGATACCGCAACACAATATAGTTTTCTTATCTTATATACAAAATAGAAAATTACACAATGCACCGGACACCGGCTATTTAAACTAAGTTTGATTCCTAACCACACGTAGTACGTACTGCATCGAGTAAGAGCAAACAGATTACTACTATACTAACCAGATATTAAAAACCTTAATCTGCAGCATTACACATTATACACTAATTTGAAAGAATTCAAACATTAGTAGTAGCAGAAGTTACTTATTACATATATACCTGGCCAGGTGTTAAAGGTCCAGAAACAGCCATTTTTCGCAGCAGAAATCTTCCGATTGAATAATCGCGAATGCGAGAAGGAACTCGAATTTTAACAAAATTTTCGCATCGATGATTGTTTGGATACAGACGGAATAAGTATAAATCTATAGAATGTGTGGGAGTGTTAGTTGAATATATATATAATTAGATAATGAAACCCTAACAACTAGTAGCAGTAGTAGTAAGGAAGTGAAAGAGAAGAAAGGAGAGATCTGAAGCAACAATAAATAAATTTAATTTAATTTTGATTTGAAGTAAAAAAATGGATTGGTTGAGATATCAACATTATTACAGTTGGGAGGAGGAGGAAGAGGTGGAGGTGTCACCGTCGGTGTACGGAATCCGAGTACATTTGTTTAAACCGCGGGATCCATATCTCGAGTTTATTGCACTTATTAGTTTTTTTTTGAACAGCAAAAAGAATAGGGAACGGGAAGAAGCTTCGGCTCCGCCATCACCTCAAGGCCGCCCCCCAAATATATTAAAGACAAAAACTAGCAAGATGCTAGATATACAAGTTACAAATTACAACTTATGCAAAATAGCTATTGCTTGATTATACTAAAGACAAAGCTATTGCACTTATTAGTAGTGTAATAAATAATACTCCGTATAATAATCATATGAGATTGGCTAACTTGTGCACTAAGTGCATATGTTAAGTCTCATTAAATTTACTAAAACATTTCAAATATATCACAAAAATCATTTATTAAACTCACAAATTTCCTATTATAAATACATACGGAGTATTAATTATGATTTATATTATTTATGAAAAATTTACTTCATTAAATGCTTCTTAACTAATGTCCTAAGGGCACTAGTTAGATTTTCCCTAATTATATATATTTGATTAATTTAATTTAATTAATAATAATAATATATATCCAATAAATTTTTAAATAAAAAGCATCACTTCATTCTCTTTTCATATTTCTTCGGTACGTGTAAACTTAAAATTTGTAGAGTAAATTCCATAGATGGTTCCTATGGTTTACGCCGATTTACAGAATTCATCCCTGAACTTTTTTTTTCGCGCTTTCAGTTCAATAACTTCTACATTTGCTTGAAAATAGTCCCTCCTCACTTTAAAGGACAGAATTACCCTTTCTCATTTTCTTTAATTATATATTCAAATATTAATTCATTTTTATATTATTATAAAAAGAAGAATAATTGTATTTATTATTATTATAAAAAGAAGAATAATTGTCAAAGTCAGGTGGAATTCGCGGCGTGGTCCGGAATTCACTTGGGAACGGGAAGACCAAATGCGACTCAAGTATCCCCACTTATTCACTGATTCTACCCCAAGCGCGACTTCGACTTAAATTTCGGGACGAAATTCTTTTAACAGGGGGAGAATGTAACAACCGGTAAATTAGGACTAGAATTAGTACCTAATTCTCTGTTAATACATGTAATTAGTGCCGCGTTAGGCTAATTTATGTATCGGATTATATATTGATAAATATATACAACTTTACGATTTGACTTAAATCGTACGCAACTTAAATAGAATGAAATTCTATTCGATTAATACGGACGTTGGTGAACAAATGTTTATAAACTAAATAACGCAATTAAGCCCAAAATGTTATTTTATAATAATTAGTAATTACCTCGTATTGCTCGATTAAAATTTACACGATTTGGAAAACAAAAATACTTAAATCTAAGCTATATTATATTTCAACTACTACAAATTTAAAGGAATAATTATAAGTAAGTTAATTAATAACTTTCGTATTTTAAAAGAATAATTAACGTCTAAAAATAAATAATTTAACGTAAAACAACGGAGGAAACGAACACCGCACGGAACGAGAGGACGGAGGCAGAAAATGGGAGGTTAAAACCTCCCACCTTCTTTCTTTTTCCCCCATTTTCACTTTTCATTATCTCTCTCTCTCTCTTTCTTTTTACTTTCAATCACCAAACTACCTTCATCACAAAAATCGCTAAATAACACCACTAAACATCGCCGAATCATACCCCTCTTTTGGAGAAAAGTGACCACGACAACACGATCTACATTCCTATCTTTTCGGATTTTTCATCCGACACTTTGTAAGTTTCCGACAAATCCCGACATCTCTCGTTTTTGATCATTTTTACTAGTTTATGGTTTAAATAGGCTTATTATGTCCATTTTTGGGTTGGGTAAAAGTTTTGGACCCAACGGAAACCGGGAAACTCGTTTTCGACTAAATTTCCGGCCATCAGACCGCTACGTCGCACCTGGCCAGGGGCCTCTGCGACGTCGCGACCTACGTCGCACAAAAATCTCAACGTCGCACTAGCGACGCAGCCCCTTACGTCGCATTAATTTGCGGATGTCGTACATGGCGACGTAGACTTTAACGTCGCAAACCGAACTAACATCGCATTAGCGACGCCACCCCCCTACGTCGCATTGATTTGCGAAGGTCGCATCATGCGACGTACATGCCCACGTCGCACCTTACGTCGCTTGCGACGTCGCACCCAACGTCGCATAAAACAGAACCCTGAAAACTCAGATTTTTACTAAGTGTCGGAACCTGAATTTTACCACCTAATTTTACTCCAAATCCAGATTTCGGATGCGTTTTCACTAAAGGAAAGTAGTAGAAATAAAAATTTTCCAAGCTGACCTGGCAGCTCGACCCCAGCCAGGGGCTCTGCCCCTTGGACCCCGCTACCAGGGGCGCTGCCCCCGGACCCCCGTCATTAGATGTTGTAAATACTTTTCACACTAAGTGTCGAACACTTACAAATAACGAAACCGGATTCAACGATACATATAATGATAACACTTTGAATCATTATTACAAACCGTCACCAACGGGCCATACTTGTTTTCAAACTACAAACGGATTACTAAACAAATACTTGGACATAACGAGTTGTGTAGACAACTAGCCTAGATGGTCTTGCGAGACATCTACTTACTTAACTTTATATGTTTAGGCATTTGGAGGTTACGGGTTCGGAGAACCAACTGTTGACATTACTTAATCGTTTATTGATATAAACGCACTTGCAACGACTCAGGTGAGTCTTACGGCCCCACTTTTACTGTTTTATCTTATTGGGGGAGATACATGCTACTTATTTTTCCTGAACACAAGTACTAAACTGATTTCTATACCAAACGGAATTGCATGAGTTATTCACTACTTACTGAAGTCTCTCCATCATATATCGTTAGTTATGGACTTAAGCGCGAACAGTAGTTAATGGATCCATTAGGGAAATGACCCTCCCTGCCCGGGGTAGTAGCGCTACCACGTACTGAATTACACGTAGAAACGGGTGACTATTATTTCGTTACTTATGCTTGCTCAATTACGAGCATGTCACGGGAGCAACCAATTATTTACGGGTTAAGCTTCGATTATGAGCCTCATGGCAACGGTATAACTTAATTACTTTACTTTTGCTGGATTTGCAAATACTTGATATACGCCTGCGGGCACTACTGATGAAATCTTGTGTTCAAACTGATTATTTACTGATAAACCTGTGAGATTCACCAACCTTTTGGTTGACCATTTTTAGCATGTATTCTCAGGTACACTTACGGAGTAGGATCACTCCAGGATTACTAGCTAGAGTCGCATGATTTCCAAACTGCATTTAACGGAGATTCTTTGGCATTATCTTTTGTAACTATGGTTATGTAATAGAATCTCCCGCCACATACGCGGACTCTAGATTTACATATTTTTGTAAAGAAAACTATATGTTTTCAAACAATTAAATTATGAAATGTAATTATTTTATAAAACGTCTCATTTAGAGGTCGTTTGCTGTATATCTTGTGCTTTGTATATTGATTAGTAACACCCAAGTATGCTTCCGCAAATCACTAAATTTGGGGGTGTTACAGATTGGTATCAGAGCCTAAGGTTATAGTGAACTAGGTTGCATTTAGTGGGCCTAGACTATGACCATTAGGCAGTATTCCCTTACTAGGCATGATTGGTTCAGGAATTACATCATACGACTTTAATTTAACATAGCCTGATCAACTATGTACAATTAAGGAAAGATGATGTGAGGTCTGAAATGGTTGTGTCGAACAGGAATGCGTTAGTTGACTCTGACCACGAGAGAACCGGACCATTACTTGATACGTGCTACACTTTAGGCTGGATATTATATGCCAATATATATATTAGCCTCGTCTTACTTACACTCTGCCACAGGAATGGCAAACACACCACCTAATCCGTCACACTCTCACCCACATGGGTCACGAAACCCACGTGTAGCCAGGAGGAACAGAAGGTCACCTCGAACCAGCTCCTATCCTGTTCATAACTTTCAGAACTCGGCACATCTCACAGTGCCAGTGTTGACTACCCAACTCCGCCGTCAGGAACAAAGGCTCGAACATCTCGAACGAGAACAACACCGGATGACCTACCTACTTCGCCAAGCGCTGGATCACATAGCCCAACTCCAGCAAGAACAAGAGGATACAAACCTCTCTGTAAGCATAATTCAGGATTCAATGACCGCCGCACTAGGTGCGGATGAACTCGTAAGAAACCGACTAGAGGAGTGTGAACAGCGTTCACAGGAGACTGAAGATCACTCTCGAGCACTAGTACAACGATTGGCCTTGGTCGAAGATAACGCCAGACAAGCCAACAGACTAGCAGAAACCGTAGACCGCCTCGTCGCACTAATGGAGCAGATTAATCTGCATCAAGATTAGATCAGTCTGTAATTTGTAACCAGTCAACTATCTAATTAGAACCTATGTAATTCAACCGGATGTAACAATTCCCGGTACTTTTGTACTACCACTACTCTGTAATCTTTTGAAAACCAGTACTTTGTATCCAACTTTTATTTAATGGAATGTGATTATCACCTCGTATTGTTATTGTATATCTCATTATACACACTTGTGATATATCATCAAATTTCAGGCAATTATCTTATTCCACTTTCCTTGTGCTTTTCTTGATCAACAGCATGCCTCCTCGTCGTCAGATCACCCTCACTGAAGCCGAAGTTGCGGGCCTGATTGCCCGTAGTGTGGCCCAAGCTCTAGCTACCCGGACCTCGACTCCCGGTAGTGAAGACACCGCTAACAATGGACCACAGCCGAAGCCCTGCTCATATAAGGACTTCCAAAACTGCAAACCGCTGAACTTTGCAGGTACTGAGGGAGCGATCGGCCTAATACGCTGGATCGAGAAAATTGAATCGGTATTTCTCATCTGCAACTGTGCGGAGGGGGACAAAGTTAAGTTCTCCGTTAGTACTTTTACTGACACCGCACTCACCTGGTGGAACACCTATGCCCAAACTGTGGGCGTTGCCAATGCTTATAAACTCCCGTGGGAGGAGTTGAAGGAGATGTTAAGGGGTGAGTATTGCCCTAGGGATGAACTGAAACAACTGGAGCTGGAATTTTGGAACCACAAGATGCAAGGTGATGATATCACCGGGTACACCAACCGTTTCCACCAACTGGCACTTCTGTGCCCATCCATGGTCGATCCTGAATACAAGAGGATCGAGAAATATGTTGATGGACTGCCCGAGAAACTCCAGGACCTGGTGACTTCATCCAAACCAGGTACTATCCAGAACGCCATCCGTATGGCCCATGAACTTACGGCAAACGCTGCCCGCCGTAACACAACCTCAGCCCCACCTACAAACAACAAACGAAAGTGGGAAGGAAACCCCAACTCATCCAACCAAATCACCAACCGAAAGCCTGAGCCCCTTAGGGCTTATTCATCCGGCTCTTCAGAAAAGAAAGGGTACATTGGAAACAAGCCCTACTGCCCCAAATGCAATCGTCACCATGACGGTTCCTGCCCTTGCACAAACTGCAAACGTTTTGGGCATCTGGCCAAAGATTGTCGAAACACCAGTGCCCCAAAGACTTGTTATGGGTGCGGAAGTCCTGGGCACTTTCAGAATAATTGCCCTAAGCAGAGAAACAACAACAACAACAACAACAACCACAACAAACGGAACAACAACTCTGCTCGCAGCAGAGCATTTGTCATCAAAGCTGGGGAAGCTAGGGAAGACCCGAATGTTGTAACTGGTACGTTTCTTCTCAACGATCTTACTGCTTCAGTATTATTTGATACCGGTGCTGATAAAAGTTTCATATCTGATGAGTTTTGTCCACTACTTGATATCACCCCCGCGGCCTTAGATGTTAAGTACACAGTAGAACTTGCAAATGGTAAACTTATAGAAACCGATAGTGTGATACCTAATTGCACTTTAAACTTAGCCGACGAAATCTTTTCAATCGATCTAATGCCTGTTGAACTGGGAAGTTTCGATGTCATCGTGGGTATGGACTGGTTGTCCAAGCACCGGGCCGAAATTGTTTGCCATGATAAAATCGTCCGAATTCCTCTCGCCGCCGGTAGTACCTTGGTCATACAGGGGGAGACCGGTGGGTCGAGACTAAACTTAATCTCCTGTTTAAAAACCCGAAAATTTCTGAGAAAGGGTTACCCAGCAATACTCGCGCACATCATGGAGAAAAAGTCGGAGGAGAATCGACTTGAATATGTGCCAATCGTTAGAGACTTTCCCGAAGTCTTTCCAGAAGAACTACCTGGTTTACCTCCACCTAGACAGGTCGAGTTCTCGATTGATCTCGTGCCGGGTGCCGCACCGGTGGCCCGAGCACCGTACCGCCTAGCTCCATCTGAACTTCAGGAGTTGTCCACGCAGTTACAGGAACTCCTGGATAGAGGATTCATCAGACCGAGTTCTTCACCTTGGGGAGCTCCGATCTTGTTTGTTAAAAAGAAAGACGGTTCATTTCGAATGTGTATTGACTACCGAGAGTTGAACAAACTAACCGTCAAGAACCGATACCCACTTCCTCGAATCGATGATCTGTTCGATCAACTCCAAGGATCAAGCTGTTATTCAAAAATTGATCTTCGATCAGGTTATCATCAGTTGCGTGTTCGCGATGTTGACATCCCAAAAACCGCATTCAGAACCCGTTACGGGCACTACGAATTTCAAGTAATGCCCTTTGGCCTAACCAACGCACCGGCTGTATTCATGGACCTTATGAATCGGGTGTGCAAACCATACCTCGACAAGTTTGTCATTGTTTTTATCGATGACATCCTTATCTATTCGCGAAACGAACATGAACACGCACAACACCTCAGAACCATCCTAGAACTACTTAGACACGAGGAGCTCTACGCCAAATTTTCCAAGTGTGAGTTCTGGATACACACCGTTCAATTCCTTGGACACGTTATCGACAGTCGGGGAATTCATGTAGACCCATCAAAAATCGAGGCAATCAAGAACTGGAAAGCACCAACCACTCCAACCGAGGTACGCCAATTCTTGGGATTGGCCGGTTACTACCGCCGTTTCATCGAAAACTTTTCAACAATTGCCAAACCCCTCACCGTGCTGACTCAGAAGGAAAAGAAATTCGATTGGACCGATAAACAAGAGTCGGCATTTCAGCTGTTGAAATTCAAGCTTTGCAGTGCACCCATTCTATCTCTACCCGAAGGCACCGATGACTTCGTGGTATACTGTGATGCTTCTCACCAAGGTCTCGGTTGCGTGCTGATGCAACGAGACAAGGTCATTGCTTACGCCTCCCGACAACTTAAAGTTCACGAGAAAAACTACACAACTCACGACCTCGAGCTAGGGGCCGTGGTATTCGCCTTAAAAATCTGGAGACATTATCTTTATGGTACCCGCAGCACTGTATTCACCGACCACAAAAGTCTCCAACACATTTTCAACCAGAAAGATCTTAACATGAGGCAACGTAGATGGGTTGAATTACTCACCGATTACGACTGTGAGATCAAATATCATCCGGGCAAAGCAAACGTGGTTGCTGATGCTCTCAGTCGTAAGGAACGAACAAAACCACTCCGAGTCCGGGCACTCAGTATTACCATTCATAACGATCTCACCACCCAAATACATCTTGCCCAACTCGAAGCCCTGAAACCCGATAACTTCAAGAACGAGGCCTTGCGAGGCATGGATAAACAATTCGAGATCAGACCCAACGGAGTTAGGTATTTCTCTAACCGAATATGGTTGCCTAATTTCGGAAACCTGCGGGACTTAGTGATGGATGAAGCTCACAAGTCCAAATATTCTATCCACCCGGGATCCGACAAAATGTATCACGGCATCAAGGAGTTTTACTGGTGGCCGAATATGAAAGCTGACATTGCTTTGTACGTCAGCAAATGCTTAACTTGTTCCAAGGTCAAGGCCGAGCACCAAAGACCTTCCGGATTGCTCCAACAACCTGAAATTCCTCAATGGAAATGGGAGCAAATTACCATGGATTTCATAACCAAACTACCTAAATCGGCGAGCGGTTGCGATACCATTTGGGTGATCGTCGATCGGCTCACCAAATCGGCTCATTTCTTGGCAATCAGAGAAACCGACAAAATGGAACGCCTTACACAAATCTACATCAAAGAAATCATTTGCCAACATGGTGTCCCTATCTCGATTATCTCTGACAGGGATGCTCGATTCACATCTCGCTTCTGGCAATCACTCCAAAAATCACTGGGTACCCGTCTCGATATGAGTACCGGGTACCATCCTCAGACCGATGGCCAGAGCGAACGAACTATTCAGACACTGGAAGACATGCTACGAGCCTGCGTAGTTGATTCCGGTACAAATTGGGAAAGACATCTACCGTTGTGCGAGTTCTCGTACAACAACAGCTATCACACCAGCATAAAGGCTGCACCTTTTGAGGCACTGTACGGTTGTAAGTGCCGATCACCGATCTGTTGGACTGAAGTGGGAGATAGTCAACTCACTGGTCCTGAACTCATACATGAAACCACAGAGAAAATTGTTGAAATCCAAAACCGACTCAAAGCCGCGCGTGATCGTCAGAAAAGCTATGCTGACGTGAGACGCAAGCCACTCGAGTTCCAAGTTGGGGATCGAGTACTCTTAAAAGTATCGCCTTGGAAAGGCGTAATCCGATTCGGCAAACGCGGAAAATTAAACCCCAGGTACATTGGGCCTTTTGAGATCCTCGAACGGATTGGCCCCGTGGCATATCGATTGCAGCTGCCTTCCGAACTCAGCAGCGTGCACCCTACGTTTCACATTTCTAACTTGAAGAAATGTCTGTCCGACGAGACACTTATCATACCCCTTGACGAGATCCGCATCGATGACAAACTTCATTTCGTTGAGGAACCCGCCGAAATTATGGACCGTGAGGTCAAACAACTGAAACAAAGTCGTATTCCCATCGTCAAAGTCAGGTGGAATTCGCGGCGTGGTCCGGAATTCACTTGGGAACGGGAAGACCAAATGCGACTCAAGTATCCCCACTTATTCACTGATTCTACCCCAAGCGCGACTTCGACTTAAATTTCGGGACGAAATTCTTTTAACAGGGGGAGAATGTAACAACCGGTAAATTAGGACTAGAATTAGTGCCTAATTCTCTGTTAATACATGTAATTAGTGCCGCGTTAGGCTAATTTATGTATCGGATTATATATTGATAAATATATACAACTTTACGATTTGACTTAAATCGTACGCAACTTAAATAGAATGAAATTCTATTCGATTAATACGGACGTTGGTGAACAAATGTTTATAAACTAAATAACGCAATTAAGCCCAAAATGTTATTTTATAATAATTAGTAATTACCTCGTATTGCTCGATTAAAATTTACACGATTTGGAAAACAAAAATACTTAAATCTAAGCTATATTATATTTCAACTACTACAAATTTAAAGGAATAATTATAAGTAAGTTAATTAATAACTTTCGTATTTTAAAAGAATAATTAACGTCTAAAAATAAATAATTTAACGTAAAACAACGGAGGAAACGAACACCGCACGGAACGAGAGGACGGAGGCAGAAAATGGGAGGTTAAAACCTCCCACCTTCTTTCTTTTTCCCCCATTTTCACTTTTCATTATCTCTCTCTCTCTCTTTCTTTTTACTTTCAATCACCAAACTACCTTCATCACAAAAATCGCTAAATAACACCACTAAACATCGCCGAATCATACCCCTCTTTTGGAGAAAAGTGACCACGACAACACGATCTACATTCCTATCTTTTCGGATTTTTCATCCGACACTTTGTAAGTTTCCGACAAATCCCGACATCTCTCGTTTTTGATCATTTTTACTAGTTTATGGTTTAAATAGGCTTATTATGTCCATTTTTGGGTTGGGTAAAAGTTTTGGACCCAACGGAAACCGGGAAACTCGTTTTCGACTAAATTTCCGGCCATCAGACCGCTACGTCGCACCTGGCCAGGGGCCTCTGCGACGTCGCGACCTACGTCGCACAAAAATCTCAACGTCGCACTAGCGACGCAGCCCCTTACGTCGCATTAATTTGCGGATGTCGTACATGGCGACGTAGACTTTAACGTCGCAAACCGAACTAACGTCGCATTAGCGACGCCACCCCCTACGTCGCATTGATTTGCGAAGGTCGCATCATGCGACGTACATGCCCACGTCGCACCTTACGTCGCTTGCGACGTCGCACCCAACGTCGCATAAAACAGAACCCTGAAAACTCAGATTTTTACTAAGTGACGGAACCTGAATTTTACCACCTAATTTTACTCCAAATCCAGATTTCGGATGCGTTTTCACTAAAGGAAAGTAGTAGAAATAAAAATTTTCCAAGCTGACCTGGCAGCTCGACCCCAGCCAGGGGCTCTGCCCCTTGGACCCCGCTACCAGGGGCGCTGCCCCCGGACCCCCGTCATTAGATGTTGTAAATACTTTTCACACTAAGTGTCGAACACTTACAAATAACGAAACCGGATTCAACGATACATATAATGATAACACTTTGAATCATTATTACAAACCGTCACCAACGGGCCATACTTGTTTTCAAACTACAAACGGATTACTAAACAAATACTTGGACATAACGAGTTGTGTAGACAACTAGCCTAGATGGTCTTGCGAGACATCTACTTACTTAACTTTATATGTTTAGGCATTTGGAGGTTACGGGTTCGGAGAACCAACTGTTGACATTACTTAATCGTTTATTGATATAAACGCACTTGCAACGACTCAGGTGAGTCTTACGGCCCCACTTTTACTGTTTTATCTTATTGGGGGAGGTACATGCTACTTATTTTTCCTGAACACAAGTACTAAACTGATTTCTATACCAAACGGAATTGCATGAGTTATTCACTACTTACTGAAGTCTCTCCATCATATATCGTTAGTTATGGACTTAAGCGCGAACAGTAGTTAATGGATCCATTAGGGAAATGACCCTCCCTGCCCGGGGTAGTAGCGCTACCACGTACTGAATTACACGTAGAAACGGGTGACTATTATTTCGTTACTTATGCTTGCTCAATTACGAGCATGTCACGGGAGCAACCAATTATTTACTGGTTAAGCTTCGATTATGAGCCTCATGGCAACGGTATAACTTAATTACTTTACTTTTGCTGGATTTGCAAATACTTGATATACGCCTGCGGGCACTACTGATGAAATCTTGTGTTCAAACTGATTATTTACTGATAAACCTGTGAGATTCACCAACCTTTTGGTTGACCATTTTTAGCATGTATTCTCAGGTACACTTACGGAGTAGGATCACTCCAGGATTACTAGCTAGAGTCGCATGATTTCCAAACTGCATTTAACGGAGATTCTTTGGCATTATCTTTTGTAACTATGGTTATGTAATAGAATCTCCCGCCACATACGCGGACTCTAGATTTACATATTTTTGTAAAGAAAACTATATGTTTTCAAACGATTAAATTATGAAATGTAATTATTTTACAAAACGTCTCATTTAGAGGTCGTTTGCTGTATATCTTGTGCTTTGTATATTGATTAGTAACACCCAAGTATGCTTCCGCAAATCACTAAATTTGGGGGTGTTACAAAATGGGTGTCAAAATTCAAATCTGCAAAACACAAGTTGATAGAATTCATGTGTGGTCGCGTGCCGGAATTCATGGATCTAGCTTGAAAGTCACAATCGTCGGTTTTTTGGTAACTCCTGGCCACCGATTTTGTTTCTAGCAAACTTTTCTGATTTTCTCATTTCGTCTCCGGCCTAATCGTATCTGGTAAACAACACTTTTGCGACGGCGATGGTAACAAAGGAAGACGGTTAGGGTTGCTGGAGTTTGCAATAACTACCGGAGGAGGTCAGGTTGCTGCAATTTATCGAAGGCTGCATAAATTTCCGGAGTTTAGTACCGTAATCTTCAAAACCCAATGTTTCGACGATCTTGTAAACTCCAACAACATCACGCCATCTGTTATCTCTATTTGTACAAGCTTCGATTTCGGTTTCACATTTGTTTTTAGATCTCATAAGTTGATGTGTTTGAATTTTTCAGATTTGTATGTTGGTAAATGTTCTTAAATTAGGGTTTGTTCTAGTAGCTAAATATATTGGTGATCATGGTGTGATATGCATGTTTGATAAATGGATTGTACGTGCAGACAATATATGGTGATGGGATAATGAATGATCGATTTGCTTTTGTAAAGTGGAGAGATGAAAGGATTGAAAAATCAGTTAGGGAAAGTGGAGGTTACTTGTATTATTTATTTATTTTATTTCTAAAATGAATAAATAAAACAAAAGAAGCAATTAAATAAATAAAAAAGGGTAATTCAGTCATTTTATGTGGTTGGGGGACCATTTTCAAGCAAATGTAAAAGTTATTGGACTGAAAACATGAAAAAAAAAAGTTCAGGGACGAGTTCCGTAAATCGATATAAACCACAGGGACCATCTATGGAATTTACTCAAATTTGTAATACGCATTAAGGGTACGTGCATAACAGATCTTTCCCTTCTTCTTACTTCCCTTACATGTGTATTGTTTTGCATCTACCTCGATCATATATTACCCTCTCTTTTTTCCTCTCTTCTCTAGTTCCCCTGTGACCGTAAGTGTTCTTTTCCATTCATGTTTTCAATTTCAGTCACTTGCCCTAGGTGGTTTTTAGGGTTCAACTGTGGTTACCATTTTTGAGTATTGATTTATGATGCTTGTGCCCTAGGTGGTTTTTAGTTTAAATTGTGATTTCCATTCTTTTGCCTAAATAGCCTAGTGGTAAGGGCAGCTCATAACTTCGTAAAGGTTATGGGTTCGAATCCTGTCATGGGTATAATTTATCATAAAGGTAGTCGGTGCGAGCTTCGGCTAGAACGTTGTGGTATATGTGATGGAGGTGATTTACCTGGCGATGTTGAACCTTGTGGGGTTCGGTCGTGCTCCATTGAAATATGGAGCGGCTCCCGTAGGTGGCCCAAATACCCATTCTTTTTTTTTTTTTACTTTTGAGTATTGATTTCTGATGCTTATTGTTGTTTGCATCGCTTTGTTTTCCTTCTTTCTATTGTGTTCAAAGGTTTGAATAAATAAAATAATACACCTTTACTTAGCTTACAATTTGAGAGTGGAAACACTTTTATGTTTAAAATTAGCTTATCAATCAGAGTGAATATATATGCACATGCTTTAGTTGATAAGTGTGTTACAAGCGTCTCCCATTGTCATTTAATGTTTATATACCTTAATTAGTTATTATTACCATAAATCTGTAAATCTGTATTTAATTTGTAATAGTTTTTATTAAACACGATGTTGTTAATAACAATTTCAATTTCAATGGTGGTACTATTGCTCGAAATTGAAATTATCATAAAGAACCACCAGTGATATTTTGGGAGGTCCTAAATCAAATTTACAATGCTCTATTAGAATTGGGTGTTTGTACTGCTTTCATCCCATTAGTTACGAAAATCCATGTGCTACTTTCTCATATTTCATGATTTTCTTTGTAGTCCTTGATAGTTTTTACCTTCTAATGTTTATCCTTTATAGTTTTCCTTGCAAGGTTACAATAGTGATATTTCAAAGTTTTGTGAAATACTTAATACCAACTACTCCCACCGTCCCAAAGTAATTGTCACCTGACCATAATCATTACTGTTTTCTCTTTCTTACTTTTTGCAGAATTACAGTTTTACCATTAACCAATTAATTACTGCTTGTTTAAAAGTTTGTAATAATAATTTCAATTAAGGGTAATATGGTAATCACAATCAAACTTCCCTATCTATTTTTGAAAGTGAACAATTAATTTGGGACGTCCGTAAAAGGAAAGATGGACTATAATTTCGGGACGGAGAGAGTAAAACTTTTACTTGTCAAGCATTGTTTTAATATTTATAGCATTATAAGCATATCATGATGGATAGTAATATTTACATAATTAATTTTGATAAATCTACTACAAATATGGGGTGATGATATCTACAACACACAATTTGATGCATACACCAAAATTGTACTATGATGTACTTGTACTGTGTATTTAAATACTTGTATAGTATGGTGTAAACATCAATTTATGTATCGTATGTATCAACTATTCAACTCCCATAAATATGTAGTGATCACTATCCTTGATACATTAGTTATTTATTCTTTACAAGAAAAAACAAACAAAACATTATTTGTCTTGACAAAAGAAGGTTTTATCAATTTCATTTTCAAGATTCTTACGTTACAATGAAATTCAGATTATGCTTTCTTATCATGTTGTCTTTTGTAATAACTAAATAAATAAACTCCTCAACAATTGTATAACCATTAACCACTATAGGTATTCTATAGCTTTCTTACTTGCTTGCTGTCGATACTTATTCTTTGATCAATCCACCAACAACATTATTAATAGTACTATTTAAAATATAAAGCTCAACAAATTCAATTGTTTTGTGGTTAGTTAGATTGTAATTGGTTTTTTATTTCTTTGGTGGTTATTTTAATCTGTTGATCCACCTAACCAAAGCTTTATTAAATGAGAATTTACATCGAAGCTACCATAAATCACTTATTTATTACCTTGATAAATAGTAGTAACAAGTCTTTAGAACAAGTAATAGTATAGACACTAGAGATTTATATTTTTGATATACTCTACCACGTTAAGACACGATACACAGTGATCTACTGCAGTATCGCCGTGACCCTCCAACCATCTGGTTATGAGTTCAAGTCCAAAGAAGGTCCAACGATTGACATATGTATATATTCGTAGAAAAATTGTGTATATTCGTGATGGGGCGGGTGTGTGAGTTCATTGTCATTCTAAAATAAAAATTATTTTACATAGTGTTTAGCTGTTGATAGCTGGTTGTCTCTTTGAGGTGGGTAGTAGCGATGCCTTGTTATGTAGTGTCTTTGCATATGTAACGGACTGAGGTGTGAGATTTCACCCACACCCTTTGTACTTAAACGTTATCTTTGGAGTAATATATTCACCGGGTGAAAACCCTTTACCCAAAAAAATAAAATAAAAATTATAAATATAAATATAAAAAATACATTAGCAATTATCAATGTAAATTGTTAGATAAACAAAAACCAAATAAGACTACTACTGTATTGCTCATCAAATTGCTTACGATACACTCTATGCAAACTTTTGTTATATATATTTTGTTTTAACTAACTAATGTAAATGTATGTATGTATGTATGTATGTATGTATGTACTAGAGTGAATTAAAAACCAATGTAAGACTACTACTTTATTGCTCGATTGCTTAGAAGACAAACTATGTGTATGTTTTTAACTTTTTATATGTTTTTTTAAGCGTGGTATTTAATCATTACTCATTCGGGCAGCTAGGTCCACGCAAATCAAGTTATTACTCGTAGTATAATTGTATAATTAATTAATTAAAGGTTAAATAACAATATTGATCGAAGTGAGTACTGATGGGCTCGGACACTTTATCACGATTTTACTTGACTCGTCATTTTTTTGAGCTCGCCTCAGCTTGATTAGATGGTACTTAACTAGTTAACTATGTACCCATATTATCGACCGGGTAAAAATGTAAAATATTGCGAACTCAATAAAACTTACGAGCTTTACAAGTCAAGTATTTCTACATTCGAGCTAGACTTGAATGTCTACTAGAGTAGCTTAAACTCGAACTCAAGTTTAACAGCATTGCATCAAACGTTTTTCGAGTCAATCCCTAATAGCTCGCGAGTGGACTCGAGTTGATTACAACCCTAGCATAATTGTACAGCAAAGCCAAAGGCAAAATTCCCTCAAGATGCACTTCTTGATAAAATTATAAGATATGAAGGAGAAGGGGAATAAATATAGACGTTCCTTCTCTCCCTCTTTTTTTAAGCCAAGTTTCCATGTATAAATTATGTCAACATCTTAGTAGTCTTAATTTTCCCAAGAGCAAGGAGGACAAGCATTCAATAATCATTCCATATTCAGTGCCCCCAATTCACTGTTCTACAAACTACCTAATACCATTAAGTCATTAACACCTAAATGTTCTAAATGTCCCAAATTCTTAACTTCCAAAAGACTTGTTAGTTGGACATATATAAATTAAGATTATGCTGCATTAAGTTTCATTCGTTAATCCTCTTCTCCAATCCCATACAACTTTGCATGGTACAGCCGCCAGATCTGCGCAGGTTGGAAGCTCAGAAACCCGCTTGAAGACTGCAATCTGTGAAGCAAACCCGGGTTCCACCCCTTCGGTACCACCAACACCACTAAATTCGACACTGTAATTGTGTTTTTCAGACAGTTCCGATGCCCACATTCTGAATTGCTCTCGGGTCCACTCAAACTTGTGGTCAAAGTTGCGAAATTTGCACGGTTTTGTTGAACTTTTGTCTTCCGAGTCTTCTTCAAGGGTTTGAACAGTTGAACTTTGAAGTATTACGTTGTATTCGTAGTTTGGGGTGGATACGATAAGAAGTTTTGGACAAAAAGAACTCAGCACAACATTGCCAAATACCGTTGCTTGGTCTTCTGACATGTGCTCGATCACCTACCATGCAGTCCAATTCAAACGGTCAATAATTTGTATGAAAATAAATCAAGAAAGCATTTAATAAATAGATTATGCTTGTGCAGAAGTATCTACTAGTTACGATATCTCAGGTGTCAAAGTGTGAAACATCTAAAAACTTGACTTAGCAACTTCCATTGCAAATTTGCGGAATATACGAAAGTTGCAACCTTTGAGTTGACATACATTTTCTTGATTTATCAACTACTTACCAATTTGCTAAAAAGCGACTAACAACCAGAAAAAAAGAAGTTACTAACTCAAATAACGATTACAAGTAAATGAAAGAGTAAACTAAGACTCACTTACCTCCAAGCAGGTTCCAATATCGCATCCGTACAATCGAGAATCAAAGATTGTTATGGAACCATCAAGAAGCAGAGCAGATTTAATACTGCTACATGGAACTGGAGTTGTAGAATTGGTGCTTAGCTTGGTATGAAGGGTCTGAAGATGAAACGCACAAATATCAAATTATGCAGCATGCAAAATATTCTACGTTCTACAAGTATCAGCTGTGTAACAAAAAATGGGTATCTACTGGAGCCACTCCACATTTCAGAGGAGCACGACCGACCCACCCTCAAGGGCCAACATCGCTGGGCAAAGCACCTGTTCCACAGGAACTCACATACGCCAGGGACGGATTCGAACCCTCCCCATTTTTGGCTTTGCGCAGTGGGCCCTGAGTGTTTACGGTGGAGGTACCACTCAAGCTATGCTTGATTGGAAGTATCAGCTGTGTATACCTCACAAAGGTGGCAATTTGGACCCAATCTACTTATAAACTGGTGGACTTGGGTTACAGTTGATCCCTAACTGGTCAAATAGGTTGAAAGTTGCCTAAAGTGTGTCACTAATGTTAACAGCCCCCTAGACCATTGATTTGTTTTTAAAAAAGAAAATAAAGATTATCATTGTAGTAGTATAGTATGTGTAATCATACTCTATAGCATTTATTATTTATAGATATAAAAGACATTTGTGAGTCAACTCAACCAACCCAACCTGTGTCAACCTGACCCGTTTTGACCTTTTAACTGTCCCGCCCAATTTTCCATCTCTAATATCTAACCTTTGCTGCACGAGCAAGGGCTTTCACTGATATGTCAACACCAACAATTCTTTCCAGTGACGTTGGATAATCCAACAACGAGTCCAACAAGCTTCCGGAGCCACAACCGAAGTCAACCTGCCACATAACCAAGATGATCGCTGACCATATGTTAATTTCACAGATTCAAAACAGCAGTTTCAGATTTCAAGATTTCTGAACGTACCAAAAAAGTTGCCGAAGATTCTTTAATGTGGTCCACTGCATATTTAACACGCTGTTTCGATAAAGAAGGACTAAATAGAGCCTTTTCCATCCTGTCTTCCAATGGTTCAGTAACCCGCACCAAAGTCATGGAGAATTCGAGGCTGCACTTGCCTAACATTTGTAAAAATAATATGTAACACATTATATGGTGAACAGATTTAAAGTAACTTCAGCCAAGCTAAGTGAAATAGGTTCATTTGGGTTATATCTAATATCTGATAAAATGAAGAAAAATAAATTATAAATTCTGATTAAGAAAATGGATAAACAGGTTTAAAAATTCTGTTGCAACTTTTTTATAGTTTCAACAGATTTTATGGGTTAAGCTAAAAGATTTAACTAAAAAACACTGGCCAAATGGGCCAGGTTGTCATGAAACACCAGAGGAGAAATTTGAAACTAGATAGTTCTTAAATCAAATTTAAAACAATAACTCTAACTAATGAAAAAAAAGTTGAAAAGTATTGGCCGAAACTGACCCGTCTGGATGTCTTTAGTTGCAATAAAATAGATTCCTTATTGACCCGCACCCATAACAAAACCACCCAACCATACTGGTATAAAGCATACTTATCAGTAGCTTAGCTTTCATGTAATAAACTAACAACCAGAATCTAAGTATTGTCTGGTGGTCACTGATGACTACTCACGGGCCGTCTATGAGTTTTTGGGACTCACCAGAGGAGAGTAAAGACAAAGTCCGTGCAGGATCACCATTGGCTGCAAAAATCAGCTCTTGAGAAGGCAATTCCACTCTAAACTTAACAGATTGGCCCACACCCATCTGTGCCACAACTGCCTCAATATCGGGAATAACAGCCTCACTCCCTAACTCAAATTCAAATTCTTCATTTCTTTCAAGAAGCTCTTTTTCTGCATCTTGGACTAAAGACGCACTGTAGCATACGCATACTAAACACCCGCTTGTTGGAAAAGTGTCAGACTCTGGACCTTCTATGTTATGAGAGCAAACAGCATCATTAACTGCTAATAACTTTTTATCGTTAGCCTCGAAACCCGACCATGACTTATGAACTAACGAGAATTGCTGCAATTCCTTAGAAAGATGTTCAGGATAGAAGTCAAGATCATCACCATTTCCATTGTTCAAATCCTCAAGATGCAAATTGAACTTCTTTAAGTAATCATTTAACCATGAGAGAACTTTTGAAGATGCGTACTGAATTGCGTCACTTTGCTTCTTAAATGAATCTCGAGGGTAACAATGCAATATTAAATCTTTACCCTTCGAGTATATTTTCACTTCACATCTCAAATTTTCTTCGGGTCCCGGTATGTCATTTGAAGCAATCAAAGAAAACACAGGTTCGGGTAAACGGTGCTGATGAGCGAATGTACAAAGGGTATCTCTTGGTAACAAACCCCTCCAATTACTTCGAGTCCCGAATCTTGCAGGTAATTCAGCTGCAAGTATTGCTTCCCGTGACAACTTGTATATACCAGTGGGTAACTTGTTCATAAGTAGCCTGATAAAACAATAGCAGTTAAAGCTTACAAGAGAACTAATTTTTAGATTTGATGCATAGAAAGTAAGGATGGCAAATGGATTGGTCAAATAACGGGTCAAAACAGGTTGTTGGGATTACCCGAAACCCATACTATTTTACCCGTTACAGATCAAAACATAGCCCATATTGACCCATTCATTAGTAGATGGGTCAAAATTGCCACCTCTAAAAGAGAGTAGCCTAGAAGTAAAAGAATGAGAAATAGAAACCTATAATATGTGCGGGAAGTTACATCTTCATGGAAAAGATCACATGACTTCCACAAGTATCCAATAGTAGCCAATATAGCATCACCATATATATCCTGACCAGATAAGTAACTTGCCCTTGCATTTATATGTGCTCCATCTTCAGGATCTGCTTTGGGAGCTTGAAAATAAAATCTTGTTTCAGAAGAAGCTTTTCCAACACACCTGAATAACAGAAGGTGATACATGACATAAATAACTAATTAGAACCAAAACTCCGTAAATGCTTCCACTTAATAACCGGCATAAGTGATCAGGTGCTAGATGATCACTTTTTAAACACCAAATCCTGAACTATAGAGCCTCTAGATCATGGGATCATTAGCTCTAAAAATATGAGTGCTGAAATGAAATGTATATAAACTAAAGGTGGCAAGATGGACGTGACGAGTAACAAGGTAAAACAGGTCAATTTGAGTTTCGGTGGGGTTGTGTTGACCAGAAAGTCAACTTCTTGTAAAAATTATATTAAAATAATAACAAAAAAATACACCAAGTATATGATAATAAAACAATATTATTATATTTAAAGAGGTTGTGTTTGTTACATATACACCATGAGGTTACATTTAACTAATGACCCGTTCCCTTTTTATCTGAATTTTTTATTTGACCCGTTTGAGATTAAAAAAAAAAAAAAAACACTAAATCAACATTTTTATAACTAAATGGGTCAAAATTGTATCACTGACTAAATGAAATGCACATTTTAGCTGTGTGTTGTGCCATACCTAGAGAGCATAATCCTAGAGGCATCTGCAGCTCCAAGTTCTTGAGCAATGGAATCCATGTAATATTTATTTGGAGAAACATCTAAAGTCAATGCCTGAACATTCCCTTCAACCATAAATGGAACTCGAATAACCTTAACATAAGTATCTTGCTCACATGAAATTTCTACAGATTGCAAAACTTCAGGAGGGTATGAGCTTGTTCTTCTTAATGAAATATGCTCTTTAGAAGTAACTACAGTGTCGGATAATCTTGTGGCAGCATCCATAATCATTGACATTACCTCCAACGGTTTTGACTCGATTTCAGGTTTTATGCTTTTACATAAATTAGAAAGCTTTGAATCAAAGACGGGCATCACGGAAATGGGGACGAAACCATTGAGGTGACCTTCTCTCTGCAAAGCTGCTCGGAAGTGGCCACTCAGTGGATGACAGGTGGAATAGAACTGTTGATTAGATCAAACACGTCATTTTTAGTACATTAGAGACGAGTTAGATCCCAGTTGGCAAAGATTTTTTAGTCTATTGTTTCAAACTTTCATTTTTATATTAGAAGAAAAGTTGATATTCATTTATGTACAAAAAAAACAATAAACACTGCTCTAAAAATATTATTACATTTAATATCAAAAAAGACTAATACTCCGTATGATTTTGGAGGTTGTAAATACATAAATAGACTTTGGGCAACATTCAACCCGTTCCCCTTGGTTTTTCATTTGACCCTTTGGTGAGAAACACAAGCCAAATCGAACCATTCATAAGTAAGTAAATGGGTCAAATTTTGGGCGGCACCTCCAAAAATGATGTTTCATAATGCTTTTATTACATAAATTTAACCTACATCATCTGAGAATATATAGGAGAGCCGAGAAACCAATTGATCTGATGGATCTTCAACAGGAGGATCACTTAACTGCGAAAATACAAATAAAAATAGCATTATATCAATCAACATGACTCCTATCTTAACTTGAATCAAAGCACCTCGTACCTTAGACAGATGAAACCTATTTACACAAAAGTTATTCATGTCACACTAAACAAACACACTTGATAAATTAAACTAAATAACCCCAAAAGGCAGCCAGATATAAATGACCAAAGAAAATATAACCTTAGTCAATCTCTGCATGAATAAATGAGACCATTTTACACAATTGAAGCTCGAATAATTAAAGAAAATCATATATATGAATCTTGGATGACTAATACAAATAAAGTATCACATTTCAAGATAATTTCAAGTACTAGGCCACATTATATGTGCTTAACTTATTCATCCACCTTAATAAATTACCTACAAGAAATCAACATAAAAACTCTGTATCAGCTTAGGGGCAGTACCAAGGAGGGGAAAGTGTGGGCAGCTGCCCCCTCAAGCTTTGTTAAAGTTACTGTATATTTTTTTTGAAGAAGATGACCTTTTTCATATTTGCCCCCCCTGATATATAAGGTATACGAGTGATAAAAACAGTTTGATGTGTCTTAGCTTGGTGGTTAATGCGTGTGACCCCTTTATGAGGGGACCTGAGTTCAATTCTAGCCTTGTGTACTTGTCTCTATTTTTTACAGCAACACATTCACATCTTCTTCTCTTGTTATTATCTAATGTAATACATTTGTAGCTCATTTTTCTTGGTTTAAAAGTTATTCAAACTTTTTCCTATTCCAGTTTATAGTTGTATAATTTTTAAAAAACAGGAATCTTTATTCTTTACTTCATAAAGAATATTAATTGAATTGAATGATGTAATCCTATCGAATTCGAAATTTAAAAACTCAGAAAACAAAATACCAAAAAGCTTTTAGGTTTCCCAGTTTGACAAAACTACTATACGGAGTACTATCTTTATAAGTTGAAAATTAATAATTTCAGTATGTTCGTTAATCGTGAGTTTGGCGCTAACTTATAAATATCTGCTAATAACTTTCACATTAACAAGAGTTTGTATAAATTTTTTTTTTAAAAAGATATATGTTTATTAAGACTATATTGTTTACGTTCTGTCCGGAAAAACAATACTCCAGGCTCGACACGCATTACCATCAAACTTTGCCCCCTTATAAGATTTTTTTCTAGTACCACCCCTAATCAAGCGTATAAGGTAAGGTAATCATATCCGATACATTAATCATAAAAGGTATCAAACCTTCTCTAGTGCCTTTTCTGCAGCAGATTGCATTGCATCCTTCTTTCGCTTGAAAATATCCGACACAACGCTAAATTCGGGAAGTTCCAAACTGCAACGATATAAGCAAGGACCTTTCTGCGGAATAGCCAATCCGGGACATCCATTCGATGTAAATTCTAGGATTTCTTCTATACTATAAATCGCCTTATTTCCAAATCTCTGGTGTATAATAGCCTTAGGATTCATAACTTCCTTCTTTATTGTGCCTTCTGTCACCATTCTGTACTTCTCCAATGCCAAAATAATTAATCTTTGTGTCGTTTTCCGACAAGATTAATAAGTAACTGCATAAATCAAACACATACACATATAATTTAGTTACTACTAGCAACATATGCATTCATTTCTTACACACTAAACCCTAAGGCTTATCATAACTTCAACTTAATAGTAATAATTCATTACAAATTTCCAATTTTACAAATTGGGAATTTTCATTCATGTATAAACAAAGTAATTTTAATTTATCCTAAACCTGGAGAATCACAAGTGAAATTAAGCAATCTGTGCATGTATTGATCACATGTATGTAGATTATCTACATTATATCGTAAAAACACAACAGATTTGATGAATAAATAAAGAAAAGATAACATTTTATACAACTTACAAGAAATGGGGGATAATTAAGTGAAAAGTCACACGCTAATTAGTAAAAAAAATAAATTCTTTAAAAATAAAAAAAAGGACAACTTTACCTTTTTTTCACAATTGCAATGCAAAATGGGGAGAATGATAGAACTGGTTTAGGGTTTTGTGTTTAACAAATTGGGTAATGAATCGGTATAAAGATAACACGAAATTAAGAAAGATTGGAGGGATGTTTTTGCAGAAATTGGGGTTTAATTCGGATTTCAAGACTGATGAAAGCAACAAGTGTTTTGGGTAGTTGTTGGGTTGGAGGTGGGGGTTTTAGAGAGGGTATATGGAATTTTGTTTTTTAGTCTTTACAAATTGACCAAGAACAACTGTTTGGACTTATGTATATGCAAATTTCCGAAAAAAACACGTTTAAAGGGCGTGGTGTCTACGCAATATCGGAAAAATACGGGTAAATTGTAGGGATCACTAATTTAGAGGAAATTACCTCAATGGTCATTCAAACGTTGCCTTTATGTGGAGTAGACGGTGTCAGAAAATTTTTACAAAACTAGTCATAAAATTCGCCTAAATAAAATAAAATGTAGGCGAAACCGGCGAAATACAAGAAGACCAATAAACGAAAGCCACGTGGAAGAAAAAGTTCGCCGGTCAACCTATGTATCGCCGGTCAACTGTCAGTTCGCCCAGCTCCAGTTAACGACACGTGGCTATCATTTTCGCCTAAATGCTAAATAATGTTAGGCGAATCCGGCGAACCTTTAACATTCTCGAAAACCGCGAAACAGTGAGTACTTGTGATATGGTTTCATCAATCTTCATACTCTTTGAGTTTAAAAACTTTTCGGCCAACTTCCCCAAAAAAATCCGGCGCAACGGACAGTGAGAATTACTCCGGCGAGTTTGTGTGTCTACACTAGACCTCCTCACAACGTCGTCATAAATCCTGCCAGAAAACCCGAAATGTGACGATATTGGACAGAAATCCCCAAAAAATCCGGCAAAATGCACATATTATAATCCGGCGAAATTGCGTGGCTACATTAGATGTGTTAACTGTTTTCGTTGCTCTGCTCAAGCTTTCATGTTTGTAGGTAAATTTTGTGCTTATTTGCCCTAATTTGATTAGTTCGTTTAGATATTAATGTTATTTGTTTGATCAATTGTTTAGTGTAATCCAATTGAGTTTAAGTTAGTTATAGAATATGCATATAATAGCCCGATTTCTTCAGTTAGCGTTTTAATTTTTCTGATAAGTTGGCTAGGTTAAGTGGTAGATAGTATATGGTATTCCGGTCATGGTGTGGTTATGGCGGTTTAATCCTTTATGCTTTGATATGGGCGTCGTTTTTGATCTGCAAATGTTTAAGGAGGGGATTTAGGTTTTTTATTTCTTATTATTTGAAGAGGCTTATTTGAATGATATATAACTGTGATATAGTTGATAAGTTTCCGATAACTTGTAACTTAATAGTTGATGTAAGAAATCTGTTGATATAATAAGGTGATAGATGGGTTACTTATACAGGTGTGCACTTGAGCCCAATTTGGTACATCACAAGTTGGCTAACTGATATGTTGTTGGTTGATCACATAGTCATTGCAACATGCTGGGGTCTGTATATTGTTTTGAAGTCTTTTTGCTTTTGTATTTGGGTCATTCATTTCTTGATGGTCTGGCTAAGTGTTGTCATGTAGTCACGTAGGTATATATCAACGTTTGCATGATGGGTCCAATGTTTAGTTGTTAGGTGTCTGCTACCTTGCTTACAGCTTGTAATAGGGGTAGTAGTGTGCCCTTCTCTTGTATTGTTGAACTTTTTAATGTTAATTCCTGCCTTTTAAAAAAAAAAAATAAGGTGATGACGTGTTATGTCTTTGAATAATATTATCGTTTTTTTTTTTCTTTAATTAGGTATATGAAGTGATGTTGTTCATGTTATGTTCGTGAAAATCTGTTGTAAGATCACTGTGATGCGAGTATTCCAATGGCATCAACAATGAATATAGTAAGTTCTTTTGACAAAACTTTTTTACTTTGTACTCGAATGAATATAATTCTATTAGACATTATAAGTTAGTAATATTATTGATCTTTTGTAGGGTAAGTACTATTATGCCGATGTGAGACTATTGTCGACTTTTGATATTATCCTTGAAATAAATGAGAAGTTGATGGATAAGAAAGATAGCTATTCAATAGTAGGCAAGTCATGTTTTGGAAATTGGTTTTTCGCGCCGGATTGTAGAACAGAACCATGCTTGTTACACTTTATGCTTTCGAACTTGGTTAAAGTTGATAAGGACACAAAGGAGTTGGTTTTTGAAGTTGCTGGTACGGAACTACATTTTGGTCCCGAGCAGTTTTGTTTAATTACAGGGATGAAGTTTGGAGTTTTACCGCGAATACCTGGACGTGGGGGGGTTCGTTTCTAAAGCGTTTATTCGGGAAGGCGGCAGGAATATACGGGGAGGCTATGAATTATGGCCGAAAGAAAACTTACGTGTGTGTGGAAGATATCCATTATATTTTTAAAAATTACCTTTCTGGCTACACGGATTCGGATGTTACGCGAATTTGTTTATTAGAACTTTTGCATATCGGTTTTCTTAATGGGTGTGCCAATTTTGTTGTTGAAGACGAGTTAATTAGATTAGTTGAGGATTTGGATGGGTGGAATAATTTTCCATGGGGCTCCTATATTTGGCGACCTACGTTTGAGTCACTATGTGAAAGTCGACAGGACAGCAATGTATCATATTATCCTAAGATTCCAAAAAAGGATCCCAAGTATCGACTAGAAGGTTTCATGTTTGCTTTCAAGGTAACTTTCGTTTGCACTATTATTCAATTGATCCTGATTATATACTTAAAGTAATCATATAGTACTTATTATAATGTTTCTATAATGGTCACTTAATAGATATGGATCTTTGAAGTTCTACCGTACTCCAGGGTGCTTATTAAGAAGGATAGACTTTTTCGCGTGCCTAGAGGTATTGCTTGGACTCAAGACAAAGATTTTGGGTGGTTGGCATGTGTAGATTTCGATAAGATGTCTACAAAGGTATATCAAGGATTACACTGCACATAATATATTCATTATCTATAGTTGTTTAATCTTGTCAAGCTAATCACAATAGTTGTAATTTTAGGCGGAGTATAGACCGAAAGATATTCAGGCTACAGCTCTTGAAAAGGAAAGACCTTGGTACCAAGACACCATGCGTTTCCTCAAGGGCCCCAATGAAAATCTAGATTCATTGTTGGCTAAATTTCAAAAGCGTTTCAATCTTAAAGAGGTTGGGCAGGAAGAGACGCGTTTTGGCAACATCGAGCAACTACTTGATGTATGTCATCTAAACTAGTATGCGTCTAATATTTATAAGATAATGAAACATTGAATCCGTTTTAATAATGTAATATATAATAGGTGTTGTGGAGGAACGCGTATCCGGATGAAGAGACGCTTGTTGATCCAATGGATGATGATGAATTTACAGCAGAAGATTGGACTCAAATTGATAGAATGTTGGAAATCGCTACTGAAAAACAACCGGTGAATACCTTTTTATACAATATTTACCATAATTAATATGTAACAAGTGTTTTAATTGTATTTCGGTATTTTCCAAGTGTAGGTAATGATGGATGAGGATGTTAGTGGGCATAAGGTTACTCCACCACCTGCTATGATAGTTCAGGAGAGGGTTTTTGAGGCTACTGCACTCGAGTTCTATGAGCGCGGTAGTAGTTATTTGCGTATCAAAGATTTCCCGTACGACTTGGATAAAATTTTTTGGGGCAGACTTATCAATCGACGAGATAGTGGTTGGCTAGAAGACGAGGTATAATATAACGCTTTTAAAGGTTAATATACATATATGTATCTATATATATATATATACACATTATTTGGAATTAATTAATCTGAGCTGTTTTGTATATAGATGCATATCTATATACAGAATGTATATATTTTGTGTACTTATATATGCTAGGATGTGTTGCAGCATATTGACATTTGGTGCAATTTGGTGGCGTTATCACCATGAAAGGATCAACGTTGTGGCATCCTTCCTGTCCTTTTCCATAGAATATTAGAAGATTGTCAAAGGATATATGACTTGGCAAACGGCACTGAGGGACCTAGTCCTCCTTTTTGGACTCTTGATCGGGTTAGTAATATGAATCTATAAAATAATGAGAACCCATCTGTAATAATGTAGATTTTGATTAAAATAACTATGTTTTGTAGCTGCTTTTCCCATTGAATCAACAGAATCTGCATTGGATGGTTGCAGAGTTAGATATGACTTCTTGGGTCGTGACAATTTATGATAGTTGGGTTAAATTTGATCCGATAGAACCAACTCCGAGGATGAAGTTTCTACAAGAGATTTACGATAAACTTCAACAACTAATTCCTCATTTTTTAGACAAGCTAGATTATTGGAATAAAGCAGGAGTTTCACGAGTTAATAGCTTACAAGTCAACATGGACTATAACTCTATTGATGTCCCACAACAAAGTGATGGTTCAAGTTGTGGTATTTATGCTTGTCATTTTATTGAGAAGTTAGCACATCGTCACCCGATTCATCTTCAATGCCATCCCAAGGTCTTTGAAGCGAGCTATCGAGAGTTTATAAGTAGCACTATTTATTCCACTCGGTGTGGTTAAACAGTATATGTATTATGTTGATGAGTATGTATGTTGATGACAGATGTAAAACAATATTTTGTAGTTTCGTATTGAAGAAGGCATGTAAGCAAATACTCCGTACATTTTATTTAAAGTCCAATCATATAATACATAACGATAAACGACCTCTTACTTTCCCATTACCAATGCCTAACACCAAATAACCTAATCAAACAACCTTCTTCTCGAACACGAAGGGCCATTCTCACATGCTTCGTTATTCATGTTGTTGGTTGTGACTTTAGTACGTGACATGTAAACTTCAATCTGTCTGGTTGGTCCTTCACTGTGCAGGAGCATTTCAAATATATCATCGTCATCATGCAATGTATGGAGTCCGGAATCCAAGCCTACATTTGGTTTCTTAAAATAGTAGAATTTAGCGGAACTGTCATCATAACCTAATTCGGAATGTATCTTATCCATTTGGTCAATACAGAAAGTTGATAGATCCAAACAATCTACGTAGGTGACAACACCATCCTCATAAGTCCTATTTGGAGGATTTGAAAACGTTCCATAGTGGTGAAGTTTGATAGAAAACAAAAGAGGATGATCACCTGCATAAAAAAAAATGGTAATGGATGAAAGTAACATATATTTTTTATCATGATGGTAAAAAAAAATTTACTTACGATATTTCTTAGCAATTAATATAGGCTCGCATGGTGATCTAAAGACATGTTGATACATATTGTTCTTTTCGGTTATCCAAGTAGTAAATGAAATAAATGATCAGCATGGTTTATATAGATAGATATGATTAGTCTTACGAAAAAATTTTACTTACGTTAACTGTTTTTAAGTAAAGAATACTACATTTTTTCGCCTTAAAGATGAATACTCTTGTCACTTTGTACAATTTTTTCGCCTAAAAGATGAATAGTCTTGTCGTTTGGTACAAATTTTTTCTCCGGAAATATGAATAGTCGAGTCGTTTAGTTGTTTTTGTTCGCCTTAAAAATGAATAGTCTTGTCATTTTGTACCTTTTTTCGCCGGAAAGATGAATAGTCTTGTCGTTATGTACGTTTTTTCGCCTAAAAGATAAATCATACTAGCTGTATTTCTTTTATAAATAGTTATGTAAACTCGTTACATGTATTTCTTTTATAAATAAATCTGTTTGCCCAGTATAATGATGCACTTTTGTTGCTTATAATACCCGCTGGTTCGGCACTGGAAGTTTCCACTGCTAAATTGTTTCTATATATATTGCTTGTAGGTCAGAGTACAGGCAATTTTAAATAGTTTGTGCAAAATGAGTACAATATCGGTTCACCATTGCCATTGATAAGGTAATACGTTACATTCAACACATGATAGTACTAAACACGATGCTAAAACGTACAATAAACATGATGCTACTAAAAACCTCAATGGTTGTTTCTCTAGATTATTTCTCCATGACATAAGACTAAACACCGTTATTACGTTACGTTACAAAGCATTACATTAATATGATACCCACTAATCTTCGTTCAAATTTACGGTAGGATATGCGAACGACTGTGTGAATGTCATGGAGATACGGCATTGACTCTGTTTATGATCATCCGCACCACATCGCGAGCATGTTTTCTTTTTGACTTTCTCTCCCTTCGATGGAATACGATCTTTATTTTTCGGTCTACCCGCATTACGTTTCTTCATTATGGGTGGTAGAACCCTTTCCATGTTTGAGGGATATACCCAGCTAGGTACATCTCCCACAAACTCAATAGACTCCTCGTACGTTGCCTGATAGGTTGAAATTGTGAACCAGCGATTAGCCAGATCGACACAATCAGTCTTTTCGAGAAACTTTAACACTGCTATAACTTGACCGCAAGGTAACCCAGAGTGTTGCCATTTCAAACATTGACACTCTCTTCTCGCTAAATTCACAAGACAATCTTCCTTTCTATCGTTCACTTGGTAACGATCTTTGTCAATGCCGTATACTTTCCACCGATTTGATTTCAAAATTCTCCTCTGAATTATGAATTGTGCCTTAGGTGTAAGCTGCATACCTTCTTGTTTGTAGCGATCTGTGATGTACAATAAACAAAATTTTTATACTAAGATGAATCTGTTGTATTAATTAGAATTAAATGACATACCTCCATCTTTCCGTCTTTCAAAGTACCACTTTTGTACCACCCCACGGAAAAACTCGAATAACATTGTAATTGGCATTTTTCGCGCTTCTTTGGACAGTGCATTGATTGACTCTGCACAGTTTGAGGTCATTATGTTGTATCGGTCAACGGGGCAATGAGCCGTAGACCATCTTTCCTTGGGAACGTTACTAAGTTTTGCATGTTCATCCGCGTCAACACCATGTAGTTCGATCATAACTTGATCAAACTCAACTTCTCTATGAGCTTTGCATATCTTCCAAAACACCCCGTCATTAATTTTCGCTAAACCGATGTTCATCAACAAATGACGACAACATATACCATGGAATGCATTCGGAAAACCTCTCTGATTCCAAGCGCAATACCTGCATGTCTATAGGAAATGAAAACCATGTTTAGAATTTCTCCAATGCATTGCTTTAACTTGATCATAAACCAAGTCCAAGTTTCACCGGACTCCCCTGGACACACCCCGTAAGCAACTGGCACAATTTGATTGTTGCCATCCATCCCTACAGCAAGTAAATTTGATCCATTGTATTTCCCCTTTAGGTGTGCCCCATCGATTATTAGCAGGGGCCTCAAAGTGTTGACAAAAGTACGAATCTGTAGTTTTAGTGAGATCATTAGTTCATGGATCTATTATTATGTACTATCGGTACGTAAATCAACATTTAATGCACAACTTACCGATACACCTATGGCGAGAAAACACATCTCAAAACGTCCGTACTGGTCTGTTTTGATATCCGCATGGCTTCCTGGATTCTTTAGCTTCGGATTATGGAAATTGAGAGTCCCGTAATCACTATTGATTAGTGATTTGGAATCGCAAAGTGTAAAGTTTAATTATAGAAGGGGGGGGGGGGGTTGAATACAATTAAAAACTTTTTCTGATTTTAACTAAGTTAATTGAAAGTTCTTAATCGTTATAACAGAAACAGAGTATATCAGATAACATATATGACAATATCAAAGAACAATGTAATAGTAGCTGAAATGGTGAATTGTATTGATCATAAAATTCACAAGTGTTGAATGCGGAATGGATTAACCAAAGTTAATTCAATTCAAACACTTAGCTAAACTATTACAATCGAGATGAACAGCAGTGGACAAACACGCTGACTGTTCACTCTATGAATCGCTAAATCGTGCTTAGACAAACTACTCACTGACACACAAGTGATTAACACGAATTAAACGACTAGCCTCTACAGTACAAAACACTGAATTATTTATACTACAAGAGTTCCTAAAATATCGCCTACAAATAGGATCTTGGAAGGACACGTGTTGCTGCTTGATTGGTTTGAACTCTGATGAACCGACATTCTGCGGGTCCCAATTCTGTTACTGCAAATATCTCGTTACCTTAAAACCAATCACTTGCTGCCACGTAATCTTGCGGACATACTTCGAACTGGAACACTCTTGCTGATGTATAGATAAGTACAGTACTTTTTAGTACTTGATGATTGAGAGGCTTTATTGAATAGTCACTGAAGATGCAGCAATCCTCCTCACTCACTGCGAGCTAACATGCTCTTGTAGAATGAATTGAACTAAAGATCTTCAGTGACTAGCTGTTATTCTGGCAGTGACTTTTGCCTTTATTGATTTGAAGAAGTAAGGTTCTCGCTGACGTAGACCAGCGACACACCAAGTGGAGCTTTAAATCTTCCTCAGAATATCGAACAGAATGAATGACGATCAGCGAAACCCACTATCAGCAACAACAGCTTCGATACAATCCATTTCTTCATTGAGTAGTGGATAGTTGAGTTTGTCAGCGACCAGTGACTTCATTATGGTCAGCGACCAGTGACTCAACAATCTTTCCCTAAATGATTGTGATTGAAGCTCCCTAGACAAACTTGTTGCTGTGAAAGTTTATAGTCAGTGTTTAAGATTTTAAACATTCAGTGACTTTATACTTGTGATCCATTCATTTTTCTTTTTGGATTCTTTTGATATGATCTGAGTTTTGCACTTTGGTTTTCTCAAAAAGCAAAATTAGGTTTTATTGAACTGTAAATCATAAAGTGAATTTAGTTACAATAAACCTAATCTATTACAAGCTTCAATTTAAACATCCCCAAATTTCTTCTTCTTTTACGATGCCCAACTCACTCTGTAATTCATATTTGTCACTGGATGGCAGGAACCTGTACTGTCTAGCAAGCCTTTCTTCCATGATTGCTTTTCTCATTATTGAGTTCTTGGGAAGCACACTGACTATTCTGATGAGACGTACAAGCTGCTCATGATATAGAGTAGCGTATATGCAAGTAGTAGTAAAGTGTGGCACCTCATGCCTAGTAAGGTAATCGTGTATGCATATAAGCGTACAAGTGCCTACAGCAAGTGTACATTCATAAAGTAATCGAGTGTGGCACTTCGTGCCCTGTAGTGAATTCAAGTGTGTATATGATGTGTACACGTAACTATAACAAGTATACATGTATAAAGTAGTCGAGTCTGGCACCTCGTGCCCAGTAGAATAATCGTATATACATATAAAGTGTGCATGTAACTCTAAGAAGTCTACATGTATTTCGAAAGTAGCACCTAGTGCCAGGAAGTAGCTTATCGAGCCCGAAAGTAGCACAATGTGCCCAGTAGTATCATCAAGTATGCATATAAATGTACATGTACCTATATCTAGCGTACATGCAGTTGTAATCGTCTTTGGCATTACGTGCCCCAAAAGTGTATGCATATAATCAGTAAGTACAATTATAGTACCGTGTTAAACCAGTGGATCACCCTATGGTAATATAGTAATTGTAGACAAATCGTTTACCTATAGTTGTCACACGACAGTCAGGTTTTACTTGTTGGAACAACATCCCAAGATGCGAATGTTGCGGTTGACCAAGTTATATAGTGATCGTCTGTCTGACGATGAGGGCGAGTGAAGATAATGTGAGAGAAATAAATGTGACGCGCCTTGGTAACGATTCCTCATAAAATGAGAAATTTGTTGGTTTGTTTTAAATTTCGTGGACGTTTTAGCATGTGTGGGTTTCCATCCCAATAGATTATGCTTATACCTCATTTCCGAGGTTCAGCGATAAGCGTGATGCTCTCCTATGAGTACATATGGAGGAAGAGTTGAGTCGCGATGGTGAGGAAGACGGCGATGTGCCTCTTCGTAAGTATATGATGGTACAGCGGAATTGTGTTATATATACTTAGTATATATATATATATATATATAGATACGTAGAAGTAGTACACATGTAAGGCCTATTCATATATACCTACAGTACATATAATAGCCTAAGGTGTCTAGCACAGAACAATCAGAGTCAACTAGTGCATTCCTGATCCAGTATAACCCCTTTCAGGTGTCACATCATCTTTATTTAATTGTACATAGTTAGCTACGCTATGTTAAATTAAACTCGTATGACTTGATCCCTGAACCAGTTATACCTAATGAGGAATACTGCCTAACGGTCATAGTCTAGGCCCACTAAATGCAACCTAGTTCACTATAACCTTAGCTCTGATACCAATCTGTAACACCCTCAAATTTCGGGTTGCGGAAGCGGTCGGGTCGGGTGTTACCAAATTAAATATCACAGCATAAGATACATAATGAACGACTCTAAATGAGACGTTTGAAAATAATTATACATTTGCCAAAATGGAACGTTTACAACGCTGCGAGTTTAATAGAAATTTCAAATACATAATTTGAAAATACAAAAGTAAATGCAGAGTAGTCCCAATTGTTTGAAAATATGCGACTCGAGCTAGCATATCTTGTAGCAATCCTAATCCTGCTGGGCACCTGAGAACACATGCTAAAACGATTCAGCTATAAAGCTGGTGAGTTCATAGGTTTGTTAGTTGAAAACATAAAGTGTAAATCCTGTATGTTTTGACAAGTAGTTCGAAATCCCTGTATTTTGATTTGTATTGTATTAAAGATGTAACACCAATGTGTATACGTCTAACGAGGTATCTAACACCTAAGTAACCGTGGTGCGTACCTATGTACATAGAGAAACCGGCAGTCCATGCCTAAATACCTATCAGATATAAGTAAGTCTACAGACGTGAGGCATTACATGCCTAAGTACAAAACAAGTGTGCGTATAACCACGTTATATAATAACAAGTAATAATATTACTTATTCACTAGTAAGGTGCTAACGTGCCACTTGGCCGAGTGTGTTGCCTCCAGCAACGTATAAGTGTGGTCCCGCAATAAGTATTGATCCGAATTCCGAGCCGACGATCTCGAGTGTAAGCTCGCCGGTCCGTTGCTCCATCAACGACCTCAAGTGTAATCTTGTAGATCCGTTGATATGTGTAAAGCTCGAGCGTAAGCCCGCAGATCCCGTGTTTGAGCCAACGATCTCGAGTGTAAGCTCGTCGATCCGTTGCTCCAGAAATGATCTCAAGTGTAATCTCGCAGATCCCGAGTTTGAGCCAACGATCTCGAGTGTAAGCTCGTCGATCAGTTGCTCCAGAAATGATATCGAGTGTAATCTCGCAGATCCCGAGTTTTGTATCGCTTTACCACGATATCATTTTGAATCACTAAATCATCTACCGTGATCTCGTTTTGAATCACTTTACCGTGATCTCGAACAACATTGCTCCCACGCAACGTATGTAAATGAGAGTCGGCAGTACTACGACAAGCCCGACTTAGAGTAACCGTGTTTGTATCAGCGTACGTATATCAATATACATAAGGAGTAGTAGGTAGCACCACGTGCTCGGGATAGTGTACAAGTATGTGTATGTAGTATCATGCCGTGCATGAAAGTAGTTTAACGTATCTAAATATGTATATACAATACTTAGATATTAAGTATATCACCATAAGCCAAGGTATGACTAATCATCACCTAGTTGTTTTGTATTAGTATAAGGAATCTATACTAACGTACGTTACTAACGTATACTCCTAGCCACAGCCTAGTAAGTATATTGAGGATTCTGGTAAGTGTTCGGTTAGGTACAAGTCCATTCAAGAAATCCTGGAGTGTATAGGCAGTCTTAGTTCCTATAAAGGAGAACTAATCCTGTGTGAAGTCTAGTTGTTTTCCAATGTAAGTAGAACTAACCAGTTCTAACGTGTTTACTGATATTGTCCCGCGACAATATGGCCAAAGTAAAATGATAACCTAAGCAGTTATGTAATGGTAGTTGTATTTCAACAACGAGGTAGTGTACAGTGGTAGCCTATCCAGGTAAGACTATGATATAGTCCTACGACAATATAGTGGGTGTAATTCCTAAGTATTACACATTTGTATTACGTAGTAGTAATATTGTTAAGTATGAATTATAAAAGTTTATTTTTATAATTCCAAAACAGTAGTTGTGCATGCGTCTCACCCCGAAAACAGTAAAACAGATGAAAGAATGGGGCTAGGAACTCACCTGTGAGTTGTCAGCGATCCTACGATACGTGTGTTGTCCGAATGGTAACCTCCTAGTGCCCTAGACACGTGAGGTTATATGAGTAAGATACTAATCGGTTTAACTAAACGTGTCATGAAAGTAAACTTCTGTTGTTTAGTTTTAGAATTGTGTACGGTCCGTTTGTGGCAGTTTGTAATAATGATAATTCTCAATTAAATCATTATAAAAATCGTTTCGTTGTCTATTTTACAAAAATATAATTTTTGTACGTAAGTCATCGTTGTGAAAAGTGTAGTTGTTGCTACGCGAAAGTCGAATCGTTGGGCAAAGACTCATTTCGCAGACCAGGTCAGTTCAGGTAGCTCGACTCGACTCGAAACTCGACTCGGCTCGCAGCTCGACTCGGCTCGCTACTCGGTCCGGTTCGTAGTTAGGCTCGGTTCACTGCTCGGCTCGACTCGCAGCTAAACTCGGTTCGCTGCTCGGTTCGACTCGCATTTCGGCTCGGTTCGCTGCTCGGTCCGGTTCGTAGCACGACTCGGCTCGTTACTCGACTCGGCTCGCTCGACGAATTGAGATCTGGAATCTCAACTCGCCCGACGAGCTGTTCGTGATTTTTGGTTTTAAAAACGCATTTCAAGTCAGTTTTTGGCAAAATCAGTTTATACAACGTTGATACATGATACTATAAGTGATATAAACTCGAAGCAAAGAAAGGAAACGAGTGATTTCTTACCAATCGAATGTGGAACCGAAAATGGTGAAATGGGGATGAAATCTTGATGATGTTGAAGAAGAATATGATGTTGTTGTTGTTTGTTGATCTTGTTGATGATGATGACGGCGGCGGTGGCGACTGGAGGTGGTGGCCGGCGGTGGTAAACAAGAGAGAGAGAGAGAGAGATTTGAGAGAAAGATTGAAGAAAATGAAAAAGAAGAAGTGAGATGGAATGGGGAGGGGGATGGGGTTTTACTCAAACTCAGATCCCAATCTCGTGGACTGTGGTCTCCAACCACAGTACAAAATACCCGTGTTTTATATCCGAAAATAAAATAAATTTAATATTTAATTTCATTATTTCGTTTATGCTTTTCGTAAATATTTTAGTAAAAATGTTTCGTTTGAACTTTAAAATGTAATTATTTAAAGTTAAAAATTGGCGCGAAAATTGTGATTTTTAACCGGGTGTTACAGTTCAGTTTCTTCAAGATGAGAACTTTCTGAAGTTAAAACTGATGACAAAAGATGAGCAGGAACAGAAGAATCTGAATCTGTGATCTCAGATTGAGAGTGATGATGAGTTGTAGTAGTTGTTGCTTCTGTTGGTGTGATGATAGTAGGGATTGAGAGGGTGATCTGTGTTGTTGCTGTTGTGGTTGTGGTAATTGGTGCAGTTGTTGTTGTTGCTGGAAGTGGGGTTGATGGTTGTGTTGTTGCTGTTGTTTGGATTGTTGCTGGTGGTTGTGTTATTGCTGATGTTTGGATTGTTGCTGATGGTATGATTGCTGTTGCTGGGGATGCCTCAGATATGACAGTGTCTGTATGAGGTGTTTCTGATAAGGACTTAGGTTGCTGAATGATAGTTTTGAGATTGTGCATGGTGGCTGCTATTTCTTCCTCAGAGAAGTTTATCTTTTTAAAAGAAATGGACTTTGATGTGGGAGACTTGCTGGTCCTTTTTCTTTTTATTAAAATAGAAGAGATTGGTAGCTGATCTTCCATTTGATCATCAGAGGTAACTGGTTGCTGATCTTCCATCTGATTAGCAATATCTTTTTCTTTCTTATCATTAGCACCAGCATCAGTACCTTTTTCACTAGTCCCATTATTCTTGACTTCTTTATCAGCACTATCTTGCATATCAGCATCATCCTTTTTCTTTTCATCACTTCCATTATTACCATCATTATTATCATCATCATCATCATCTTCTCCTTCATCCATATTGACAACATCATCTTCTTGTTGTCTATTCATCCATTCCCACCTCATCAGCTCAAAGCTTGCTGACTCCCCCATAACTCTTGCATTCTCATCAGCAGCCCACTCTTTGACTAGATAGTCATACCTCCTTTGTTCATCAGGATGAAACTCAGGGAAAACACCCATCTCTCTTTCTTCAGTGACATCCATATCTGATGCATCATCATCAAAGGGGATGTAATTGTTAGCATCATTATCTTCGTCATTCTCCCCCTCAGCCTCACAAACTAAATAAATAATCTCCTCAAGTCGATTACATATTTTCTGATGATCAACATGCATAGTTTCTAGACCTGTGATGGTCTCATGATGGTTGGAGATAATTTTTGGAAGTTCGCTGATAACTTTATCAGCATGAGTGATATAATCCACAACAGAAGATGCCATCGTTTTTTGTTTTTCATTGAGAGAGATTATTGCATCTTCATGAGTTTTGAGGCTAATTCTAGTGAATGAGGCGAGATCAGTAAGAGACTTAGCATGAGTTTCCAGAAGTCGGTAGTGATCTACTTCAGCATTTGCAATTAGTTTGACCTTTTCTTTGAAAGAATCACTCCAATCTGGAATGGATTCATAAGCTGCTGCAAGCGAATGAACTTTACTAGAGAGATCAGCTAGTTGGCTTGTCAAGGTCTCTCTATCTTCAGTGAGCAGACGAATTTGTTGCTGTGAAGCAGCAATATAATCAAGCAGCAATTTGTCTGTTGATGATGTGGTGGAAGTTGATGTTTTGGAGATTTGTGGTGACTTTTGAGTGACAGGGGATAGTGGAGATGTTGGTTGTGGTTGGGATTGGATTTCAGTTTCTGGTTGAAGTGGTTTATCGGCAGTATGATGAGAGATGTCATCACTGGAAAGAGACATTGCATCTAATTCCTGGATGGGTGAGGTTATGGTATCAACATGTGGAATAGTGGAGAAGGCTAGAGATGAAACATCAGAATCATCAGGTTGCTGATTCACCTTTGGAAGAGTAAGATTATAAGATCGATGTTGCTGATCCTTTTTAGAAGAAGATGAAGAAGTATCCATTGGTTGGGCTTCCTCAACATCATCAGTTTGTGTTTTAACTGATGGATCATTGGAAACAGAGATGTCAACCTGTATCTCTCCCTGTGACTGGGGAGGGACATTGTCGGTTGGTGCAGTGAAAGATGAGAGTTGGCCCGGGTCTGTAGCCAGTGATGTGTCATCAGTAATGAGTGTGTTATCACCCACTGATGGCACTAGCCCTTTGACTGAAACATCATCCTTTTGTGAGAATGATGAGTGGCTGATGGGTTGACTCGATGGGTGAGTGTGGGTTGCACCCGAATCACTGCTAACAATGGGTTGAGCCATTGTAGCTGTCTGTAGGCTTCCCTTTATAGAGTCACTGAACTTTTGTGATTCCAGTGAAGCAGTTGTAGGTTTGGGTTGATCAAGAGTGCCCGCAGGGACTGAACGTTCAGTTGCTGTTCCACTCTTGGCGTCTTTAGACGTCTTTTTCTGACTCTGTCCCTGATCCTTTGATGTCAGGGACTTTAACTTGATTTTCTTAGGAGCAGTTGGTGGCTTTTGCTTTGGTGGTTGATCAGCAATAGTCACTGGAGGTGTGATCAGTGACGTGATCAATGGGGGGCAGAATCAGACGGATGTACAGTTTGTAAAGGCTGGGGTGCAAGTATCCCCTTTGGTTTCATGAAATCAGGGAGAAGCACAGTTGCAGTTTTACTAAAAATTTGATTCCCTATCAGAGTAGGTTCAAAACCTTTAAAAGAAACCCTATCATAGTCTTTAAACTGGTCTTTAAAAACAAGTGAAAGAAACCTAGGATATGAAACATATTTTGCTCTGGTAGGTTCACAAATTCTTGAAACAATATCATCAAAAATCATACTTGCATAGTCAACTTTTAAAGAGTTGACCAGTGACCAGCTTAACTGTGCTTCTAGGGAGTTGAATTGATCATAACTCCCTGTTTTTGTGCCCAGAGATTGAATAAAGTTTGAAAATAGAGCATTCCACACACCATCCATTTTAGATTTATGAACAGTAGTATACTTACGATTTCCATTGCTATCCATAGTGTATTTGCAGTCAATCCCAGTGAGATTCACTATGCCAGCTTTGGCATCTTCTTTGTCAGGCAGTGGGTCGTAAGTATCGTGCTCAGGGAGTTGTAAAACGGTACGGATGGTGTGTGCAGAAATAATTATTTCTTGACCTCCGTTATCGATAAAACCTTTAAGTTGTGAGGTACTATTAACGATTGAGTGAGTACAGGTATACCAAAACTCACTCAACCATTCTGGATTCATCTTTACAGGTGATAATGTGAGAGCAGGGAGAATAAAATGATTTTTTAAGAAATTGATTATCTCCGCGTACTCTGTTTTAGGGCATGAAAGATTACCCAAATAATTTGCTTTTGGAACTGTAATGATATCATCTTCACCAACTGCAGAAGCTCGAAGAGCTTTGATATCTTCAGTGGCAGTGTATGAGTTGAGAAAATATTTTGATTTAGCCATTACAGAACCTTGGAAAATCTTTGATTAAACACTTATTTTAGGGTTTTAAAATGCCAAAGGTTTTTCGAAAATTAGTAAAGTGTAAAAGATGACAAGTTGCTGATTTGTAGGTTTAAATAGTACACTTTACTAATGATTGTGTGGCTGAGATGAAAACAACGTGGGCAGTCGTGGTGGAAGATGTAGAGGTGGAGAGGGTTATGATGGTGGTGCGTGGTGGCATTAATGGTGATGGGAGTGGTGTGCCGGAAAAAGTACTCTGACGTAGGAAAGAGAGTGTCAGAAGCGCGCGTTTTTTCCGTATACCATAAAACATTTAATTTTGAAATCCGTTAAGTTAAATACACAATGTACTAAATATAACGAATGTTTTGTCGATTGAAAATCACCATTAAATGATATCTTCAGTGAGTTTGAAAGTTACTGAAGATATATAACCAATTTCTTGATTTACCACAAAAATGGTCAAGAATAATAACATTATTTCTTTATTTAGGCAAGGATGTAGTCTCGGTGGTTTAAACACAACTTAGAATACTGAATAAACCATAGAGATGTGATCATTTTATAAATAAAGAGAAAAGATTATTATTCTTGAATATTTATATAGAAAAGATTATTTTTTATTTTTTATTATTATTTTTTTTTAAATCATGAGTAGAGATTATGTTGTATATAAGTTGTATAACATATCATTAGATTGTTTCGTCACTGATTAAGTTACAACTTAGAATACTAACAAAATCAGCTTAGAAGAAATTAAGTAACTGATATAAAACAAGTATGACAACATAATAAATACTCATGAGACTATATGAACTATATGATTAGTCCAGTTGATGAACCCATCCAGAGATAGGTTCATAGTGACCAAGCGCTGGTTTTGGCTTCCACTGATTTGAATAAATCGTATCTGAATGTTCACTGATGATGTTTTGTTTTTCAAAAGGTGTAACAGAACATTCAGATGACACATGTTGCCTGTTGCCACATTTATAACACTTTTTGTTCAAATAGCCGGCCTTTTTGTCTTTTCTCTTTTTAAGTTGCTGATCTGACACAATCACACAACTTTTCTTGCTGATTGTTACTTCTTGTATCTTTGACTTTAGGTCAATGATGGAGGTTGTCTCAGTGACAGATACAGTGTCAGTGAAGTTGCTGATGATTGTTTGATTATCAGCGATGGTTTTGATGAGATGTGAAGTTACTGATGATTTGACAGTTTTTAAAACATTCATCTCATTGTTACCATTTAAGACATCAGAGTCTTCAGTGACCAACTTCCTTTTAGTAAAATAGTTTGGTCGTGGCTCACTGAAGATGGAGATGGGTTCAAATACAGCTTCTGAAAAATTACCCTTTGGATCAAAAACAGGGTCAACCATTGTTGAATCAGCAAGAGATGCAGCATATTCATAATCTCCTCCCAAAATAGCTTTGACTTGTTTTGGAATTTGATTATTTACACAGTGATTGATTTTATCATTTGACTTACACCAAAATTCCATGACCTTTTTAAGCTGTTGAAATTGTGTTTCAAATTTAACATTTTCTTGAACACACACTTGATTTGCATAAGTTTGTGCATCAAGATCCAGTTTTAATTTCTTCATTTTTGACTCATTTTCCTTTTGGTCATTAAGTTTGGATTGTAAATCACTGATTTTACGTTTCTGCCCTCTTTGAATATCATGAGCATTTGATAAGTCAACTATCAAAGACTCAAAGACATTATCTTTTTCAGCAGCTGTATATGTTTTAAAGCAATGTACCTTGTAAAGAGTTTCAGGATCCCATTCAGATGCTGAACATTTAGGAGTGACTTCTTTGATGTCTTCAAGAAGTTCAGTGTCATCAGCCATCAGACAGTACTCCTTATCTAAACAAATCATTGCTTCTTCTTCATCTGATGATGAGGAGTCAGAATCACTGAATGAACCTTCTTCAGCGATGAAACCTTTTCCCTTCTTCTTTCCAGATTTAGCCAATGCCTTCAGTTTTTTGTATTTTGCCTTGTACTTGTTGTACTTATCATTTCTGAAGTCTGGCACGGGTTCAGGGACTTGATTTACTGACTTTGATCTGCATTCAGCTGCAAAATGACCAATTTTGCCACATTTGTAGCATTCACCTTTGGATTGAAATTTATTAGATGATGGGGCACCAGTGAATCTTTTTGGTCTTGTGTTCCTTCTAAAATTAGCAACCATCATGGCCATATCCTTCTCAAGCTTCTCCAATCCTTCATCATACTCATATTCTGACTGTTCTTCATTTTGACCACCTTCCTCTTCAGCTATAAGTGACTTTGAACTTTTCTTAGACACTTTTGACTTCTGTCTTTGATCGATTTCATCAAGCTCTGCTACAAGAGCATTGGATATCTTCTGACTTCCAAGAGTAGCACGAATATGCTCACTCTGATCAGCTTGCTTTTCAGACTGCTCCCAATTGAGCAAAATACCATACACCTGAGTTAAATTCAGAATTGAATAATCATTTCTCTGTCTGGTACATGTTGCAATGGTTCCCCAGATTTTTCTTGGCAGCAACTCAAGAAACTTTTCAATAACAAATCTCTGTTCCTTGCCTATACCAGCCTTCTCCATTTTGTTCATCAGTGACTGGTATCTGGTGTAAGTAGAAGACAGAGATTCATTTGGTTCCATTGCGAACAGCTCATACTGGCGAGTGAGATTGACTTCCCTGCAGTGAATAATATCAGGAGTTCCAATATATATATTCCTAAGGGTATCCCACATATCTTTAGCAGTTCTACAAAGCCTGATTGATTCGAACACTTCACCAGGAAGTGCCATGCCTATGTAGATTTTAGCTTGTTTATCAAGTCTAACCAATCGCCTATCCTCATCAGTCCATTGTTCCTCTCTTTTAGGTAAAACCATTTCTGGTATAGCTGGAGTAGTAGCTGTTGCAATTACAGCAGGAACAATAGTAGTTGGGATATGTGGACCATTGGTTATGATATTACAGAGACGGTCATCAATTAAGTCCAAAAACATCATCATCTGGGACATCCAAGTTTCAATCCTTGAAGGATCAAAAGCTGAGGTTTGGTTGTAGAACCATTTCCCTTTTGATAGTCAGAGTCAACACAGCTGTACTTTACAGATTCCATTGCAGACCTGGTTGATTGAAGTTAAACCAACTCTGCTCTGATACCAATTGAGAGTCCCGTAATCACTATTGATTAGTGATTTGGAATCGCAAAGTGAAAGTTTAATTGTAGAAGGGGGGGGGGGGGGTTGAATACAATTAAAAACTTTTTCTGATTTTAACTAAGTTAATTGAAAGTTCTTAATCGTTATAACAGAAACAGAGTATATCAGATAACATATATGACAATATCAAAGAACAATGTAATAGTAGCTGAAATGGTGAATTGTATTGATCATAAAATTCACAAGTGTTGAATGCGGAATGGATTAACCAAAGTTAATCCAATTCAAACACTTAGCTAAACTATTACAATCGAGATGAACAGCAGTGGACAAACACGCTGACTGTTCACTCTATGAATCGCTAAATCGTGCTTAGACAAACTACTCACTGACACACAAGCGATTAACACGAATTAAACGACTAGCCTCTACAGTACAAAACACTGAACTATTTATACTACAAGAGTTCCTAAAATATCGCCTACAAAATAGGATCTTGGAAGGACACGTGTTGCTGCTTGATTGGTTTGAACTCTGATGAACCGACATTCTGCGGGTCCCAATTCTGTTACCGCAAATATCTCGTTACCTTAAAACCAATCACTTGCTGCCACGTAATCTTTCGGACATACTTCGAACTGGAACACTCTTGCTGATGTATAGATAAGTACAGTACTTTTTAGTACTTGATGATTGAGATGCTTTATTGAATAGTCACTGAAGATGCAGCAATCCTCCTCACTCACTGCGAGCTAACATGCTCTTGTAGAATGAATTGAACTAAAGATCTTCAGTGACCAGCTGTTATTCTGGCAGTGACTTTTGCCTTTATTGATTTGAAGAAGTAAGGCTCTCGCTGACGTAGACCAGCGACACACCAAGTGGAGCTTTAAATCTTCCTCAGAATATCGAACAGAATGAATGACGATCAGCAAAACCCACTATCAGCAACAGCAGCTTCGATACAATCCATTTCTTCATTGAGTAGTGGATAGTTGAGTTTGTCAGCGACCAGTGACTTCATTATGGTCAGCGACCAGTGACTCAACAGAAATAATAGGGCAACTTGCAAAAGGACTCTTCATGATCACCCCTCAACTTTTCCAACGCGTTTTCCCTACCTCGCCAAGCTTGTTAATATGTAATCGTAATGTGATGAACATCACCAAAATGATCGATTATATCCCGCGGTCTGTAAACTTTGTTGGGATCTTTCATCTTAGCCATTATCATATCACCTAGCACGTCTCTGTGTGCGTTGCGATGCTTGGCCTTAATCTGTGTTTTTGAACATGTGTGGTTGTCATTAAAGGTGGTCACGTAGAAACCGTCACCATTTTTTGCACGATTTGTAAGTATATTCCATTCACACCCTTTATTAAAACACACTTCATCATACCTCTTGGGGTCTGATTTTCTTACTATGTATTGAAAGTTATCTTCTATAGATTTCCTTGCAATACTATTTTGGCATTCTTTTTTGTTTAAAAACCACACACCTTGAGCCAACTCACCTGTTTTTTCCCCGTCCACTATTACATGTAACTTTTTATTGTTATTAAAACATGGTGTTGGTAGTGGATTTGGCATATGGGAAAAGGTGTTTTTTTGCCAATTATGTGGAGATATATATTCTTCATTTACGTTAAGTTCCTCCTGACTTTCTTCCTCATTTTCTTCGTCAATATTTTCATAGTTTTCTTCATCTTGTTCCTCGTCGGTTTCTTCTTTACTTCCTTTCGCATTTCCTAAAATGCAACGGTCTTCATCCCAAACAGGGTTTTTTGAGGTTCTGGCGATGTCTCCCGATTGCTTCTGTGAAGTTCCGACATCATGGGACATGTGGTTTTCGTAATTTTGATTTGGATGATAATGTTGAAAATTATAATTGTAGGGTGTGTGATGAAAAAAGGCGTCTGCCTGAGACAAAGGCTGGTTTAGGTATTGTGTAAAAAACTGTGATTCGTTACCATTATGATATGCGGGATTGTTTATGAATGGTTGGTTATACTGATATGAATGATACTGATCACTCCGAATCGCCTCCTCTAATTTCAGCTTGAACTCCCCTTTTGTTACGTTTCCATCCACGTCCTCGCTGGACAAGCTATCATAATACGTGATCACTTCTGTATCAATATGAAACTCCAAGAGGAAATAATGAGATTTTGACTCATTTACCGGCATAAGTACCTGAGAATCATTTTGTGTTGTAGTGTTAGTATACTCCCCAAAACAATAATTATCTACTAATGACGTAAACCTACAAAGTCAGGTTTTAGTCTTACACGTGGGACATCTTTCCATCTCCCGGGGTGTATATCAGCCTTTTTATTGTACTTTGTCCCATCAGCATAGTTGACCGACACTGTTCCTGTTTCTTTCATCATGAGAAGCTCCGTAAAAAAAGGGTCAACCGCGCACCAATCAGCCTCGGGTGATCTATATTTGTTCAGGTAGTCGATCCAAATCTGGATATGCTGTTTATTTTATAAGAAACCCTAATTAAAATGTAGTGTACGGTTCGACTGTCATTCGAAAAGTGTGAAAACACATAACCGTGTACTTACAGTATCGTGAATCCAACCTCTTGCCGTGTTTTCGACAGTGGCTACATGAGAAACATTATCCTTGATAATCGTACCAGACTGCTTCATTTTTCGGCGGAGTAAAACACACCAAAAATTTCTGTACAATGTAATACTGGAACCAATAGAAATGGAACACCTCTCTGAACCATCAAATTCAAACCACTTTTCAAATTCGGGATCCATGGTAGGAAGGGAAGCATTTTCATAAAGTCTTACAAAATCCTATAAAAACAACAAATATCTATTAGTATAAATTAACAACGTAATTGTTATCAGATCAATGCTTAAGTATAAATTAACATCATGTATTGATATTTGGTGTTAAATATCAACACATTTTATATTAGCACATAGATGCTTAAATTTTATATATCATGTCACACAAGAAGATGTACCTCTACCTAACCTCCAACCTTTACCACCGACTCCTCCTTCGTACGTTCCTTGGATGTAGCATCCTGAATAATTAGAAAACCAATAATTGATTACACAAACATTATTCTTACATTGTAAAACAGTTGCCTAGCATTATTGTTGTAATTCTGTTGAAATTGAATATGACCTTGTTAATGGTCAGGTAATGAATTGTCATTACTGTTGTTACTGTATTTATTTAACAGCCGTACCTAGAGGTGGGAATATGGGCGGCTTGAGTAACGGGTCAGAAATGAGTTAAGGTCAAAACAGCCCCCCATAATTAATGTTGGTAGCAGCTTCTCTAACCCACTTCAATTACAGTATCTTGTCGATCACATTACGGGTGGGCTGAGTAACGGGTCAGAATGGGTTTAGGACAAAACAACTAAATCCAAAGTACATGTCCAATTGTCGGGCGGGGTTGACCCTCTATTAATTTAGCTAACTTTTTTGAAGTTTAAAACTATATTACTAGCACGATGTTTTTAAACCGATTTACAAGATTGTAAGCCTATGAATAGTCACCTACCGCACATCAACTATCAACAAATTCAAACTTGGAAAATAAATTGTAAAGACTGTGAGTATACAAAGTTATACCTGAATAGAGGCATTAACCGTGTACTGATGTGCTGCTTTTGGTGCTGCTGGTACTTTGGACTTCTTCTTAATCTTCTGCCTCTTTGGGGTAGTATAAGGAAGTGGCCCAAATGGAGATCTGCCATACTTTCCCACCATCCTCTGCCTCTTTGGGGGCGGTGACATATTATGCTTATTTAAACAATATAGAATACAAGTGTGACAAACTTTCACAAAATTACCAGACATAAGTAACAAAGTTAACATATCAGCGGAATACCTTTTCATCTACAAATTGTGTGTCCCCATCTGTAGACAGATCTATCACACCTGTTCCGCCATCCGGTTCCTACCGTAATTATTTTAAATAAACCAACTTTAACAAAAATGACCTAAATAATCAACTTTAATATTGTTTATACTTACAAAGAGATCTAATTACTCAATTACCAGTAGGGTATCAAATTCGGCGACTAGATTGTTGATCTTTTCAGGTGTTAGCTTCTCAATATCTGTCGTCAGTGCCTCTGATAATGAAAGTAAGGAACCACATGTGCCGGTTTCGTCATGCACATTCTTCTACAAAAATAACATACTTGTTAAAAAACTTTTATTCTTGAAATAAATTTTGAGACAACATGAATTAATGCTCACCTCATCCGATGGATATAAGAACGACAAATCAATCATAGTGTTGTCACTATGACACTCGTTGATCATGACATTGGGAACAACTGTTTGATCGGGGAGGTTATTAAGAGGAGGAATATGATCTTTCCTGACAACATCATCGGGAGCTTTCGGGATAGGCGGATGGAGGTTGGCTTGCGGATTATGCACGGGATGAAGGTTTGTTTCACTTGGGGCAACCTGCATTGTAGAAAATAGAGAACAAATACTAATATTTGGATGTTAAATTTATAGAACTAATAACGTTAAAAAAAAAAAGAACAAACCTTTTCCTCTAACTTTGTGGTACGGTTATGCAAATACCAAATTATCGACTTTACTTGAGCAGTTTCTTTCCAAAGATATAAGTTTTGTCTGTCTAACTTCAATACACGGTCCTCTAACAACCGTACCTTTGAAGATGCAGTGTCCGCATCTACACGTGATGACCCAGGCGTAGGAGGACCAGAATGCAGAGGACCCGGATGCAGGGGAGGACCCGAACACGGGGGAGGACCCGGACGCAGAGGATGGACAACCTCTTCACCACCAAAGTAAGTACTGCTATGTTTCCACCAATCAGTGCGGGCCTCAGCCTGGGTCAGTTTTCGCTTTTCCTCGGGCAAGTTTTCTATAAAAACACCTCGGTTAGTTGTTTCATCATGGTTGAAATAAACGTTAGTACACAAAAAAAAAATGCAACTAGTATATAGCAAGCAAACCGATGGTTTTCGGTTAAAACCGTCGTTATTGTTCATTAACTACCCACTGCACATAAATATTCTTGCTACTCTCATATCTCCAAAAAGAGAAAACGCTGACTGAAAACAAACACAGACTGAAAACATTTCAGCTACCAATGCTGTTCGTTTATACTAAACTTGTTAAATTTTGTTATATTCATTCAAAGCTTCATAACCTATTCTATAATAGTTACTTAAATCATAACAATGATATATACCTTAGTAAACGGGCCCATGAAGTAAAGATCATGTGATGTGCTAAACGAAGTTTTCTTGTTCCAAGCAATTCCCCTAGGGATCGATGCCTCATCAACATCCCACCATTCACGGCAAACCGGAAAGATCTCCAAAATCCATATCTAAATAATATAAGAGAAAACACAAACCAACATTAAATAGAGATACATAAACTATATTAACGAGACTATAAAAGGGTGCATGGTTTAATTTATTATCTCACCATAAACGCCCAAATAAATCCCGAAAGCGTATACTTGGGAACATAGTCAGGATCTTTTTCCTTCTTCAACCGGTGTAGAGTCCTTCTGTTAGGAACATCATCTTTAAGTTGTTCATGTGTAATGATCCATAAATGAGTTCCCCATGGAAAATTGTTCCAATCATCCAAATCCTCCACTACATTTAGAATATCCGGGTGCACCACGTTATTTAAGTCACCACCGCCTCCGCGAAATACAAACTCCCAAACAACAAGCAAACACACCCGCACCGCATCCAAGTCAGAGAGAGTGGCAAATGCCTCCCCCTCGAACACATTACGCAAATCGCGCAAGTGAACGGAGTCAATTGCTCTGAAAACGCGATTCTTAAAGGTTGGGTCCTTTGCTTTGTATCCCGACCAATCTAAGTTCCCAAAACGTAATCCCGAGATTAGGCAAAACTGTTCAGGCCCGAACTCTAGATACTCACCTCCGATCATAAATTTTAATGAATCAAACTCTAAATTATACCCATCTTTACATTTAACCTGTGTCTCTAGTATCAAATGTACCAAATGCCCCTCTAGTCGGGTATCTTTAATATCCAACCAATTTCCAAAACATGTAGACCTAAATAATGCATCTTTGGTTGTACCCATTAACTTCTTTTTCATATCTGTCAACATAGACATCCTACTCCTCATAGTCACAACAGCATAATACCTCTGCATTTACAAAATAGGCAACATATTAAAGACTTATTAACATAAAATATTATAAATTCTAATCTATCGGTATACACTTTTCATAAAGACAACAATACAATGAAACAATTTACACGATCACATGCACGAAAAAGAACACCCGAAGCTAATAGGAGGACTGTTTATTTTATTACATGCATAATATACATTTAATATCTTAAAAGTTTTATTCTACGGCAGCCAATATATATATTCTATGTAAGTGTTATACATGTAGTCAAAATATACTCATAACAGCAATCAAAATATATATTCTATACTAATAAAAGGATTCATGCGGTCTCTAAAGGTGACAATTTCAAACCAGTTACTTATACATGCCAAATTCAGAGGCTTTTAACCTCTAATGGTCAAAGCCAGTAAAAGAAAACGATTGTCAGCAATCAGCTATTACATTGTCCCAAAGTGTTGGACATACAGCTATTATAATAACCTGCAGCACTTATTGTTTATTGTTAGAAATCAGTCCCATGTAAGTGTTAATCTACTAAAAGCGAAACTAATAAAACTATAGAAATATGGATCGATACCTGATCGCTATTGAATATCGCCACCATTTATTTGACCCGTTGGAATAAACTTTAACCACCACCCTAAACAACCTGCAATCAACCGAAACCAACCACCAATCCACTGGAAACAACCAGGCTACAACAAACACCCTCTGCTACCACAAACCTACTGCCACCACCACCAAACGCCGTCACATAACCGTGCCGTACTCTCTGCACCACCACCAAACGCCGCCAAAGCCAACGACCCTAAAACCTAATAACCGCGAAAGGCAACAGCAAAAAATTAAACCCTACCAAGTGCCGGAATCTCTGCACCACCACAAAACGCCGCAAAAATCAACGACAAAACCCTAATAATAAAAAAAAGTAACAACAACAAACCCTAGCAATCGCCTCAGCCCTAATCACCGCAGCCCTAATAACCAGGAACACACGTCACTATTAAATCGACTTTAGGCCAGAGTAAAGGGAGTAATTATTTTGCCGGACTTCATTTGGGTTTAGGGTAAATGAAACGGGTGGGTGGGATATGTAGAATGACCAGCGACTTAAAACCTAAAATCGCGCATTCCAAGAATTCAAATACTTCGCCGGGTTCGCCTAGATTTAAAATCGATTTAGGCGAAATTATATGCTACGTGTCAAGTTTTCAGAATAGGCGAAAATAGAGTTGACCGGCGAAAAGTTAGCTGACCGGCGAAATTTTGTTGCAGGTGGTACGTTCTGATTGGTTAGAATTAATTCGCCGGGTTCGCTGGTCATTTAATTTATCTAGGCGAAATATATGACTAGAATTGTAAAAAAATTTCTGAGACAGACTACAACATGTAATTAGCTCCGTTGACCGACCAGTACGGTAAAAATCCCACTAATTTATTGTTTACGTGTTATTTATTTGTTCATGTGTGAAACAAAGAATTCATGTCAATGTTTTTACAAATACGGGTAAAGTTTTGACCAAATGGATTATTTTGCCACGTCGTGCATATAGTTGGTAGCCATATCGGCTTCTAAAACTTTATAACTTACTTTCCTTTATCTTTTTTCAAACAATTGAACCATAGGGTGCGTTTAGTTACAGAAAAATTTCTTTATTTTTCTTTTTCCATTTCTCTAGAGAATGAGAAGTGTTTTACCTCTCTAGAAAAGCATGAAAAATCTAGAAAACGTGTTTAGTTGCAAGGGGTGGAGTTTTCCTTTTCCAAGGAAGAGTAAAGATGGAAAATTTAAAAAACCATCAAAAGTAGTTTTCAACTTTGTAGTTATAAAAAATAAAACAAGGATTTTCCTTTTCCTAGAAAAGTTTTTTAGAAAATTCAAATTTGAACACGTTTTCTAATTTTCTTGTTTTCTTATAAAATTTTGATGGAAAAATGGGGAGTTTTCTGTAACTAAACGCACCCATAATTTCTTCAAAACGAAATAAGCTAATTGAAAGTACGATGTCTTTCTCTTCATATGTTTATTTCAAATTGAAGCTTAAAAGGTGATTTACCAACTTGTTGCGTATGTAATAATCCACTTTTGTTAGTGTTACACATGTCTTGGACAACTCACCAAAGTATTAATCAACGGTTGTATCTGAATCTCCATTTACGCACTTCAAAGGTTTTTGGAGAAATGTCTCATCGTAGTGCATCGCTATCTCCCGCATATACCTCATCCTAAAATGGAGAAATAAATTTGGGTCTTAGTGACTTACAGTTAAAACGTAAAAATAAAGTCACAATTCAATAACTCTTAATCATTTAACAAAAATAATTTCAAAAATTGTTGTTTCAAGAACTAGGGTTATAAAAAATCGAGTGTTTCAGTTATAACGTTATAATATACAATAAAAAAATGTTATAATATATCCACAGTTAACTTCCTCTTCATCGGTTCACAACAAACACTTTGATTTTTTAACAAGCCAAAGTTTTTGTTTTAAAAATTAGGGTTTTCATTTTTAGTTACGAAATGAACAAAATAAATGAATCGTTTCGTGTTTTCATTAGGGTTTTCATTTTCATGCAATAACAACGGTTGAATCATTTTCATGCAATATTGGTTTTACTATTATTATTGTTATTATTATTAATATGATTAGTATTTTTTTATTATTTATTTATTTATTTTTCTTAATCATTATTTTATTTTGTTTTTTATGCATACGGGTTTGCCGCAAGTCTTTCGGGAAGCAGTCTCCCTACGGTATTGGGTAGTGTTGTTGTTGTCGTTGTTGTATCTAGAGTAAATGAGAGCAACGAACAAGGGAAACGAGTTGGGGTGTGTTTGATATAAATGAGACGGTGTTTTGTTTTTTATTTACTTTTTTACACCTAAATAAATGAGATGATAATACATTAAATATAAAGCGCATGCAAATAATTATTATCCACACTACACTTTTTATAGTTGTAAATTGCTTAAAAATTTAAGTTATCGAGTCAACCGGTAACTAGTTACTATGTTACCCATATCGACACGAATTCTTCTACATAGATAATAAAATGGGATAAATTGCATACATAAAACATTTTTAATAATACGTTGTTGATCCGTACAATTTCCCAAAAAATATATGAATCCCATTGAATGAGACCTACTAAACATACCATTTATTTATTTTAAAATTAATTTTTCTGTACTTTTTCTGTACTTCTTCAAATCATTATTTCTTACATTCTGTACTTTTCTGTACCTTTTTCGTATTTTTTCAATTTTTTTTAATCATAAAATGGTATAGTGAGCACATTTTAATGGTATGGAAAGCCTATCCCCATTGAATTCATATAAATGAATGTTACACTCACACAAATGGTTAATACACGTATCAGTACACTTCATTAAAATTTACAATTTAGTTAGGTAACCTTCATTATGTTCAATTTGAATAATGTACATCTAAATTTATGATAGAGTATTAAAGAGTGAGGTTGAAACAAGTACAGTGAGAATGAACCAATAAAAATACTTCATCTGCCACATAATTCACTTTCCTCCACGTTTTTTATAAATTAAATATCTCACAAACGGTAAGTCGAAAAATCATAAAAATCAGTGGTTTTTTCTCTTCGATTAAAGATCTCACAAGGTATACTTTCGCCGAAATTTTTTTTCCGTTATTCTTGTGGGTTTTGAAAACAACTATCACACGTGATACTAGCGAGTAGCACATGTGATACCAATAACTAACACATGTGATACAAATATTGTACAATTTGTAAGACCATAAAAAATTGTCGAAAGTATACATTGTGAAATTTCTAACCGAAGAGAAAAAACGCTGATTTTTATGGTACAATTGTCATAATTTTTTGACTTACCGTTTGTAAGATATTTAATTTTTAAACAATGTGGAGGAAAGTAGATTTTGTAACACGTGACGTATTCTTATTAGTACTCTCATTTTCACTAAAATTCTCATTCTCATTCCAACCTCACTCAATTTATTAAATATGAAGAAGCATTTAAGGAACTATATAAAAACGCCCATGATACATGACGGCAACATGAATTACCGAAAAATGAAAAAATGATAGAAAAAGTGCCAAATCCTCGTAAATTATTTGACGTGGCAACTTTTGAGCGGGTAGTAGTCTAGTAGAGAAAAATTGAAGCAATCAATGTATTGAACTAGGGTTAGTTAACCCGCTTCGCTGGGATGGTGCTATAAAAGGAGTTTGAAACGTAAAAAAATGTTAGAGAAAAACAAACCAATTTATAAAAGTTATGCATTAACAAATAAAATTTTAAAAACACATACTATATTACGTTGAAAGTTGAATCCCAATTTTTTTTCTTTCAATCAACACGTGTCACACAAAACTATTCACCAGTTCGTTAGAAAACCACAAGTGTCGATTGTTTCTTTTATAGTAGTATTTTTTTCATATTATCCTTCTACTATATATTTTTTCCTCTCCTCAAACAACCTTTGGATTTTATCTCCCTAAAAAAAATCCCTACCCTCACCCCTTCAATTCATTATACCTTCTTTCCAAAACCTTATCGTCACCTCCCCTATACTCACCGTCCTTTTCGCCCCGTCTCTCTAGCCCCTCCATCTTTCCTATTTTTCTTTCGAACTCCTTTAACATATTTTGGATCTGAAATAGGTTCTGGTGATTAACTTTGTTTTTTCAAAATCTTTAACCTCTTAGCCGTTCTGCATGTACAGAAAGACATCGACAACCTCTAGTGTCACTAACCTTGCCGAAAATAGCTCAAAAGACGTGGGTTATAGCCGGCATCGGCGACCCTGGCGGCCAGATTCGGCGATGGTGACCTCCCGGTTACATTCCAACATATATGTAACTCCCTCAAATTTCGTGTTGCGGAAGCGGTCGGGTCGGGTGTTACCAAATCAAATATCACAGCATAAGATACATAGCAAACGACCTCTAAATGAGACGTTTGAAAATAGTTATTACATTTCCAAGATAAAACTGTATACAAGTTGCGAGTTCGCAAAATAATTTCAATACATAATTTGTAATACAAAAGTTATGCAGAGGAATCCCGTTGTTTGAAAATATGCGACTCGAGCTAGCATAATCTTGTAGCAATCCTAATCCTGCTGGGCACCTGAGAACACATGCTAAAACGAGTCAGCTATAAAGCTGGTGAGTTCATAGGATTGTAAGTTGAAAACATAAAGTGTAAATCCTATATGTTTTGAAAAGTAGTTCGAAATCCCTGTATTTTGATTTGTATTGTGTTAAAGATGTAACACCAATGTGTATACATTTCACTAGGTATTTCCTACCCTAAAAGTAGCTGTGTGTACCTAAGTACGTAAGAAATGAGGCATACCATGCCTAGATACCTATCAGGTATAGTGAGTCTACAATCGTGAGGCAATACATGCCTAGATACTATCAAGTGTATGACTGCGTCATATCGAGGGTGTGGCAATCCATGCCTAAATACCTATCTGGTGTAAGTGAAATAAACCAATGCGAGGCAAAACCTGCCTGAGTATAGTACAAGTAAATGTATGACTACGTCATGTGATGTTGAGTAATAATCGGCATGCCTATCTGACATGTAGTGTTGCCTCCGGCAACGTAAATTAAGCCAACGATCTCGAGTATAAGCTCGCCGATCCGTTGCTGAGTATGAGTAACCGTGCAGTCCCGTAGAACTACGATAGAGTATTTAATTAAATACTGAGCTAACGACCTCGCGTGAAATCTCACCGACCCGTTAACTGTTGTGGATCACGAGTATAAGCCCGTCTATCCGTGAGTGTATCGCTTTACCGCGAATACGTCCTTGTGCCCACTGCAATACCGTGGCATCGTTTTGAGCCCACTTTACCGTGGCATCGTTGTGTGTCCAATCTGGACATCGTCCGTATTGCTCGTAAGCAAAGTATGTAATCGAGCCGGCTGTACTACGACAAGCCTGACTGGTGAAATGTAGAGCCAGCTGTACTACGACAGACTAGCTAAGTAAATGAGAGCCAGCCGTACTACGACGCGCCTGACTTAAGTAGTTATGTTTATATGTATGTATGCCAATATGCATATATAAATTGTAAGAAGCACCAAGCGCTTGATATAGTGTACGGGAATATTTATATATACATATATATAAGTCAAATCTACAAGCACAAGAAATAGTGTATCATGCTACGCATGAAGTAATATATTGTATCTAAATATGTATGTACAATACTTAGATATTAATTGTATCACATTGGGCCTAGGTGTGAATAGTCATCATCTAGTTGGTTTGTATTAGTATAAAGATCCTATACTAACGTTTGTCACTAATGTATACTCCTAGCCTCAGCCTAGCAAGTATATCTGAAGTCCTTGGTTGTTGTTTATTTGGGTACTATTCCAGTTTAGAAGTCATGGACTGTATGAGCAGTCGTAGTCCCAAAAGGGAAACTAATCCTATAAGAGTCTAGTCGTTGTCCAGTGTAGGTAGAACTAACCAGTTCTAGTATAAGTGATAGTATTGTCCCGTGACAATATGGTCAATGGATAGTGATAACTTAATCAAGTCATGTAGTGGTAATTGTTTTCCAACAATCTAACAGTGTACGGTTGTAACCTATCTAGGTTAAGTATTTATACTATCTCAAAACAGTATGGTGGGTGTAATTCCTAAGTATTACACATTTCGTATTACTTCACAGTAATATAGATAAGTGTGTATTATAAAAGTTTATCATTATAATCCGAAAACAGTAATTAAGCATGCGTTTCACCCCGAAAACAGTAAAACAGTTGAAGAGTGGGGCTATGAACTCACCTGTGAGTTGTCAGCGATCCTACGATACGTGTGTTGTCCGAATGATAACCTCCTAGTGTCCTAAACACGCGAGGTTATGTAAGTAAGAGACAAATCAGTTTGTCTAAGCGAGTTGTGTAATTATTTATTTGTCGTTCAGGTTTGGAAACCGTGTACGGGGGTCCGGGGGCAGCGCCCCTAGTAGCGGGGTCCAAGGGGCAGAGCCCCTGGTTGGGGTCGAGCTGCCAAGTCAGCTTGGAAAATTTTTATTTCTACTACATTGCTTTACTAAAAATCGCATCGAAGATTTAAAGTCGGAAGATTTACCAAAGGTTGGCTGCGGACCGAATTGGTGGTGTGAATTGAGTCCGCGAAGCGAACTGAGTTTGGATTCGCAGGACAAGTGGACTCGCGGGTCGAGCCGCTTCGCAGCTCGATCCGTAGACAAGTCGGTCCGCATGTCAACTCGCGACTCAGTTCGACTCGCAAGTCTGTTCGATCCGCGAGTTCAAATAAGGTTTCGCGAGTTGAGTTCGTCTCAACTCGCACAACGAACTGCTGCGATTTTTGAGGTGGGTTTCGAGTTTTAAAATGTTTTTAACCGATTTCTTGGATATTTTCTTGTTGTGTGGACTCAATAACATGTTAACAAACATAAATCAAGTGTTTTGAAGGGGTGAAATCGGGTGTTCTTACCGAATGTCGATTTCTAGCTCAAAAATGATGGATCGAGGTGATGGAGATGGCGATGATGAAGATGAGGATGGTGAAGCTGCTGTTGTTGTTCTTGATGATGATGATGACGAGGTGGTGGTGATTCCGGTGGTGGCGGTGGCGGTTCGGTGTAAACCGAGAGAGAGAGAGAGAGAGTGGAGAAGGGTGTGTTTGGTGGGTAGAAATGAGAAGGAAAATGGGATAAGGGGGAGGCCGGCCCCCTTTTTGATGGTGGGTTGGTTGTCCCCAATTGTAGTATTAAATGCCCGTGTTTGTTTGCCCGATCGTAAAAATAATTTAATTATTTTAAAATCATAATTTTTTTAATACGAAATCGTATTTGTTTTTATTCAAAGCATCTTATAAAAATACTTTATTCGAGTTATAAGATTATAACTTTGTTTTGGATTTGTTTGACAGATACCTTTCGTATGGTTTCGTCACGAAAAATACGTTTTAAACAAAACGAGTTATGTTCTGAAATAGTTTTATATTTTCCGTGTACATAATGTTTATTTAAAATAATAACACATTATTTAAAGTAATGCGTACCAAGTACGTGAAATGAAAGTTTTAAATCGGGCGCGGAAATTGACCTTTTTGACCGGGTGTTACATTCTCCCCTCGTTAAGAAAATTTCGTCCTGAAATTTCGAATGAAGTCGTGATCGCGTGGAGTCTGGGGAGAAATGTATGTACGAGAAGTTTGTCGAATAAATTGTAGACATACCATGTCTATTACGGGTTTGAAAAGCAGTCAATCCATGACTGTGTCGCAGTTTATCACCGTAGTCACATTCCGATTATATTGTTTGTTCAAGGTATGATTAAGTCGGGGTTACTAGGTGACCGTTTACATTGTAGTCCATCCGGGACTAGATAGTTGTCACGTAGTGACCGTTTAGTGAATAGTCCTATCAGGACTAAGTAATTGGTGAACGTTCAGTCGATTAGTCTGCTGAAAGCAAACTTTGAGTTCTACGTGGGCCTAGGTCAGCTAGCCCTATGATGCACTCGGCATTAAATTGATAAAAGTGGTGTTGAGGAGTAAAAAAGTACACGCTTAGCATATCTAAAATTGAAGGCTTATGTTTTCGAGGAAAGTTATACCTACATTATTGTTGGAGATTTGTTCGGTTCATCCAGAGCTAATGAGGTGGATTTTACGTTTCCGTTTTGGGCAATCCTTCTTGTAATGTCCGGGTTCGCCACATTTGAAGCATATCCTTTGTGATTCGGGATTGGCGGGAACTCTGCAATCCCAGATTTTGTGTCCGTATCGTTGGCATCTTTCACAGGGTAAACCACATGAACCATCATGATGACGTTTACAGTCATGACAAAATGGTTTGTTACCCGCATAGCCTCGTTTTTCGGTAGTGTAAGACCTTAAAGGTTCAGGTTGATTTGTTGGATTATGACTAGTGCTGGAATTTCCATTCCATTGCCCTTGTTGGTTCTCAATCGCAGGTGCTTCGCGTCGAACCACTTGTGCCATGAGTTTGTGGGCCATGCGAACAGCATCATCAATAGTGGCGGGTTTGGAGGCGGTGACCAATCCCTCAATTTGCAGCGGGAGTCCTTTGATGTACCTTTCGATTCGTTGGTGTTCGGGGTTCACCATGTTCGGGCAAAGAAGCGCCAGTTGGTGAAAGTGGTTGGTGTATGTCATGATGTCATTGTCCTTTACGGTGAGGTGCCAAAGTTCGTCCTCAAGTTTGTGTAGTTCCTCGCTGGGGCAATACTCGTCCCTCATTAATTGTTTCAGTTCCTCCCAAGGAAGTTTGTGAGCTGTGTCGACCCCTACAGTCTGGGCGTAGGAATTCCACCAGGTAAGAGCGTTATCGTGGAGGGTGTAGGTGGAGTACTTCACTTTGTAGTCATCGGGGCAGTTGCAAATGTGGAATACAGATTCCATTCTCTCGATCCATTGAAGTAATCCGACAGCCCCTTCAGTTCCAACGAAGTTTGGCGGGTTACAGTTCAGGAATTCCTTATAGGTGCAGGGTCGCGCTCGATTTCGTGTAGCTAGAGCTTCAGCCACTCTTTGATCAGCAAATTGGTCGCGTTCAACTTGAGTGTATGTTTGTCGTTTAGGTGGCATGATTCTTGAACAAGAATGAAACGGCAAGACGTAAGATCTCTATTCAAAGATTGTAAGTATTACAGTGACATGTATAGGAGAAAGTCACAAAATTGTGTAGGGTGGCCATCAATGAGGATGTATAATGATGAAGTTCGAAACTCCATAAGACATGTTTTCTAAAGTCCTCGGACTGTTGGGTTTGCCATGACGTGAGTAGCTCACATGAGTTTTATAATGAGTGAGATGGGATTCTGTACCCATTGATGTCGAAGCTTTTGATATCGCGAGTGGCAGACACACTTCTGCCTTTTGTGGTTTTAATGCAACGGTTTAAGTATCTGTTGTCGGGTTAACTTTAGTTAAGTTGTCATGAATTTCATGTTTCTCCGAGCGTTGTGACCAGTTTGGTTGTAGTTTCAATGTGTAGTCGTAATGATGACCAAATTGTGTACCTAGAGTAGTCAGTCAAGACTATGTTGTTGTGTGTAGTCCAATGGACAATAGTGTAGTACTCTAGTACCAAAATGCTATGTGGTCATTTTATGCCGGTGAGTGTGACACTTCGTGTCCAGTAGTGTAGTCGTATATACATATATGGTGTACACGTAACTTTACAAGTATACGCGCATAGTAAGAGTCAGGTGTGGCACCTCGTGCCCAATCAAGTAAGCATATATGTATATATATAGATCGTACATGTAACTATATCAAGTCTACACGTATATTGAAAGTAGCACCTAGTGCTTGGAATGCGGTGCCCAAAGCACCGAGATTGCAGTACTCATGTACGGTGAGTGTAGCACCAACATGCCGCTTGTAGTATTAACAGACTATGAGTGTTGTACTAACGTGTCAAATTGCGGTATCAACATACCGTGTAAGGCAGCACCACGTGCTGTGAGTTATTTGAGTGTAGCCCTAAGGCCATCAATTGCGTTGATGTTTCGAAATTTCCAAATTGTAGCACGAAGGTTAACACCGAGGTATTATTTTGTGATGATCAAACTGATCAAGTTGTTATTGAGATGATTTTGTGGACTTAGTCAACGCTAATCCAATGGTAACCCGTATGGTTAAAGTCGAAAGATTCGTTGGTTTGTTTTAACTTTTGTGAATGTTTAGCATGTGTGGGTTTCCATCCCCATTGTAAATGTTTATACCTCCTTCCCGAGGTTCAGCGATAAGTGTGGTATTCTCCTATGCGTACATATGGAGAAGGTGTCGAGTGGTGATGGTGAGGAAGACAGCGATGTGCCTCTTCGTAAGTATATGTTGGTACAGCGGAATTGTGTCATATATACTTAGTATATATAGATATGTAAAAATAGTACACAAGTAAGGCCTATTCATATATACCTACAGTACATATAATAGCCTAGGGTGTCTAGCACATAACAATCAGAGTCAACTAGTGCATTCCTGATTCAGTATAACCCCTTTCAGATGTCACATCATCTTTATTTAATTGTACATAGTTAGCTACGCTATGTTAAATTAAACTCGTATGATGTAATCCCTGTACCAGTTATACCTAACGAGGAATACTGCCCATAGTCTAGGCCCACTAAATGCAACCTAGTTCACTATAACCTTAGGCTCTGATACCAATCTGTAACACCCTCAAATTTCGTGTTGCGGAAGCGGTCGGGTCGGGTGTTACCAAATCAAATATCACAGCATAAGATACATAGCAAACGACCTCTAAATGAGACGTTTGAAAATAGTTATTACATTTCCAAGATAAAACTGTATACAAGTTGCGAGTTCGCAAAATAATTTCAATACATAATTTGTAATACAAAAGTTATGCAGAGGAATCCCGTTGTTTGAAAATATGCGACTCGAGCTAGCATAATCTTGTAGCAATCCTAATCCTGCTAGGCACCTGAGAACACATGCTAAAACGAGTCAGCTATAAAGCTGGTGAGTTCATAGGATTGTTAGTTGAAAACATAAAGTGTAAATCCTATATGTTTTGAAAAGTAGTTCGAAATCCCTGTATTTTGATTTGTATTGTGTTAAAGATGTAACACCAATGTGTATACATTTCACTAGGTATTTCCTACCCTAAAAGTAGCTGTGTGTACCTAAGTACGTAAGAAATGAGGCATACCATGCCTAGATACCTATCAGGTATAGTGAGTCTACAATCGTGAGGCAATACATGCCTAGATACTATCAAGTGTATGACTGCGTCATATCGAGGGTGTGGCAATCCATGCCTAAATACCTATCTGGTGTAAGTGAAATAAACCAATGCGAGGCAAAACCTGCATGAGTATAGTACAAGTAAATGTATGACTACGTCATGTGATGTTGAGTAATAATCGGCATGCCTATCTGACATGTAGTGTTGCCTCCGGCAACGTAAATTAAGCCAACGATCTCGAGTATAAGCTCGCCGATCCGTTGCTGAGTATGAGTAACCGTGCAGTCCCGTAGAACTACGATAGAGTATTTAATTAAATACTGAGCTAACGACCTCGCGTGAAATCTCACCGACCCGTTAACTGTTGTGGATCACGAGTATAAGCCCGTCCATCCGTGAGTGTATCGCTTTACCGCGAATACGTCCTTGTGCCCACTGCAATACCGTGGCATCGTTTTGAGCCCACTTTACCGTGGCATCGTTGTGTGTCCAATCTGGACATCGTCCGTATTGCTCGTAAGCAAAGTATGTAATCGAGCCGGCTGTACTACGACAAGCCTGACTGGTGAAATGTAGAGCCAGCTGTACTACGACAGACTAGCTAAGTAAATGAGAGCCAGCCGTACTACGACGCGCCTGACTTAAGTAGTTATGTTTATATGTATGTATGCCAATATGCATATATAAATTGTAAGAAGCACCAAGCGCTTGATATAGTGTACGGGAATATTTATATATACATATATATAAGTCAAATCTACAAGCACAAGAAATAGTGTATCATGCTACGCATGAAGTAATATATTGTATCTAAATATGTATGTACAATACTTAGATATTAATTGTATCACATTGGGCCTAGGTGTGAATAGTCATCATCTAGTTGGTTTGTATTAGTATAAAGATCCTATACTAACGTTTGTCACTAATGTATACTCCTAGCCTCAGCCTAGCAAGTATATCTGAAGTCCTTGGTTGTTGTTTATTTGGGTACTATTCCAGTTTAGAAGTCATGGACTGTATGAGCAGTCGTAGTCCCAAAAGGGAAACTAATCCTATAAGAGTCTAGTCGTTGTCCAGTGTAGGTAGAACTAACCAGTTCTAGTATAAGTGATAGTATTGTCCCGTGACAATATGGTCAATGGATAGTGATAACTTAATCAAGTCATGTAGTGGTAATTGTTTTCCAACAATCTAACAGTGTACGGTTGTAACCTATCTAGGTTAAGTATTTATACTATCTCAAAACAGTATGGTGGGTGTAATTCCTAAGTATTACACATTTCGTATTACTTCACAGTAATATAGATAAGTGTGTATTATAAAAGTTTATCATTATAATCCGAAAACAGTAATTAAGCATGCGTTTCACCCCGAAAACAGTAAAACAGTTGAAGAGTGGGGCTATGAACTCACCTGTGAGTTGTCAGCGATCCTACGATACGTGTGTTGTCCGAATGATAACCTCCTAGTGTCCTAAACACGCGAGGTTATGTAAGTAAGAGACAAATCAGTTTGTCTAAGCGAGTTGTGTAATTATTTATTTGTCGTTCAGGTTTGGAAACCGTGTACGGGGGTCCGGGGGCAGCGCCCCTAGTAGCGGGGTCCAAGGGGCAGAGCCCCTGGTTGGGGTCGAGCTGCCAAGTCAGCTTGGAAAATTTTTATTTCTACTACATTGCTTTACTAAAAATCGCATCGAAGATTTAAAGTCGGAAGATTTACCAAAGGTTGGCTGCGGACCGAATTGGTGGTGTGAATTGAGTCCGCGAAGCGAACTGAGTTTGTATTCGCAGGACAAGTGGACTCGCGGGTCGAGCCGCTTCGCAGCTCGATCCGTAGACAAGTCGGTCCGCATGTCAACTCGCGACTCAGTTCGACTCGCAAGTCTGTTCGATCCGCGAGTTCGGATAAGGTTTCGCGAGTTGAGTTCGTCTCAACTCGCACGACGAACTGCTGCGATTTTTGAGGTGGGTTTCGAGTTTAAAAACGTTTTTAACCGATTTCTTGGATATTTTCTTGTTGTGTGGACTCAATAACATGTTAACAAACATAAATCAAGTGTTTTGAAGGGGTGAAATCGGGTGTTCTTACCGAATGTCGATTTCGAGCTCAAAAATGACGGATCGAGGTGATGGAGATGGCGATGATGAAGATGAGGATGGTGAAGCTGTTGTTGTTGTTCTTGATGATGATGATGACGAGGTGGTGGTGATTCCGGTGGTGGCGGTGGTGGTTCGGTGTAAACCGAGAGAGAGAGGGAGTGGAGAAGGGTGTGTTTGGTGGGTAGAAATGAGAAGGAAAATGGGATAAGGGGGAGGCCGGCCCCCTTTTTTATGGTGGGTTGGTTGTCCCCAATTGTAGTATTAAATGCCCGTGTTTGTTTGCCCGATCGTAAAAATAATTTAATTATTTTAAAATCATAATTTTGTTAATACGAAATCGTATATGTTTTTATTCAAAGCATCTTATAAAAATACTTTATTCGAGTTATAAGATTATAACTTTGTTTTGGATTTGTTTGACAGATACCTTTCGTATGGTTTCGTCACGAAAAATACGTTTTAAACAAAACGAATTATGTTATGAAATAGTTTAATATTTTCCGTGTACATAATGTTTATTTAAAATAATAACACATTATTTAAAGTAATGCGTACTAAGTACGTGAAATGAAAGTTTTAAATCGGGCGCGAAAATTGACCTTTTTGACCGGGTGTTACAATATAAATGGAGAAGATCAACTATTACCTGTGTTTTTGGAGAGCATTAGTAGTTGCTACCTACAATTTTCCAGAATCAATTTATTCCCCTTTTAATTCTGTATATTGTTAATATTGTTATAGTTATAGATTAAGTTAAACCAAATACAGAGGTTAATTTGTACTACTATTTAATTAAAATCATAATCAAAGTTAACACCTCTAATATCATAAAGGGATAGATAACCCAGTACTCCAATAGGAAAGTTAAATATATATTTAAAATTAAAAAAAATAAGTAAACAAAAAAGAATTTTTGCCGGAATCGTAGGTGAACTTCCGACGGTAACCATGGAAAAGAAATAATAGCACGATGAAAAAGTCTATAAAAAAGAAATAAGAAATTACAAAAAGACCCTTGTAATCAATAATTAATAAAACATATATAAAAAGATTTTCTTTTGTTAAATGACTATTACACCCCTTGTTGCGAAATTACCAACATAACCCTTGTGAACAGTAAAAAGTGCCTAACTTTTCATCGCTAATGTGTAAAAGGGAAATTACTGACTTGAAAGGGATCTACAATCGATGTGCGAATAGAATTCTCCTACTCTAATCTGGCAACCAGAGAGAGGTGAATGACGAGGTTAATTTCGACCACATTCCGATCCCTGAAACCTCATAATTCCCAATTTCCAAAATCCCCGGCGATTTCATCACCAACAAAGTCAAAGTCAAATCCATCACCCTCGGTGGTCTCCTTTGAATCGGAATCACAAAATCTGATAATAAATAATAATTGGTCTGTATATCTCATTCTCTCTACCAATCCCCCAATCAAAACTTACGTCGGCGTCACCAACAATTTCTCTCGCCGGTATCCCCCTTTCTCTCTATCTTTTATTCTTTATGTATACAATGTTTGATAGTATAGATTCATCATATAAATCAATATATGACCTAAATCGCTTCGGATTATTCCCATCAAAAATACCAAATTCAATTCCTATTTGTTATAGCTTCAATTTATGTAACTAATTAAGTTGATACATTTCACAAAAATCAACTATATATATAGTTTCCGGTTAACCTGACTTGCATCACATTTACCTGTTTTGATCTATTACAAAAGGGATTGGAAGTTTAGATTTTGTCTACAATAGGTGTAAAATTTAAATTTTTATCAACTAAAAGGTAAGATAAAAATCAGAGATTTGGTTACCTACATTAGGAATGTTGTTTTATCTCATATCACCGTTTAACGATCACAACTGAACGTGCTTTTTTTTTTTAATATGTGGAATTTCCCTGCATTGCCTACTTCGAGCTTTTTTGTAACTTTCGTTATCTTTTTGTAAAATTCGACATTATAGCTAACACGAACACCACAATTTTTGGCTCACAAGTCTTCGGTTTCGCCTCTTCCGTTTGTGTTTTAACATTGAATTTTTTTTATTTATTTCATTTGACCATCATGTCGCATAAAATTTACGTTGACGTCCCTATTGCAGATTGAGACAACATAACGGTGAACTAAAGGGTGGCGCAAAAGCATCCCAAGCTGGGCGACCATGGATTTGTGCATGTATTGTTCAAGGTTTTGAAAGTAAGAGTGAAGGTAAACATGTGTGCTTTACATTCTACTATAATCTTGTGCAGGAATATCGAGATCTTTTTTGACTATTTGTATCATCAGTTGTCTAATTTAGAGATGAGTGCTTGTCTGATATATGTGGGTGTCTATAACTCTTGCATGACACTTTGAGCTGATATCCTACTATGTGTCTATATCAGACATCCTACTCTGTCTGATATGAATTTTATGATTTCAACAATTTGGTCAGCCTAGTTTTATAATAATGTTTTTGTCCGTAGATTGTTCAGTTCTATATCGAAGGTAAAGATACACGTACATGCATATACATATGTATAAAGTGTATTGTTTGTTGTGTTGTAGCATACAAGTTCGAGTATAGATGGAAGAATGTATCATGTAAAATGTCACGTAAAAGGAAATCGGAAGAGGGAGGGCTTCATTTGTTGCAGCACAGAAATGCAGCACTGGAGAAAGTGAGAGATTCAATTGATTGCAGTCACTTGGGATTTGACTGGAAATTAGCAATCATATAAGCTCTCTGCTTGTTTCTGCTTCCCTTTGTTTAATCAGAGGTTCCAATTTCGATCTATTGTTTGATTTGGGTTGTATCTTATTCCAATGGGTCAAACTGGTCAACCAGGTCAAATAAGTCCAAAATCACTTAAAGTGTTTCCAAATGATTCATACTGAGTAATTTTTTTTATTTTTTTTATTATGAATTAGATTATTAGATTAACAATACAATTTTTCAATCTTGTTTAGAATTAAATTAAATGTGAGAAGAAAGTGTAGATGGGTAGGCTGAAACCTGACCTAACCATTTTGGAATGTTACTAAAAAATCACCTGATTTGGTATGCGACATACTAGCTTGTCCATTTTGCTACCTTTATTAGCTTTGCTCATGTTACACTTTTATATATATATATATATATATATATATATATATATATATATATATATATATATATATATATATAGGGAGTGGATCAATGGGGAAGCAAGATCTAAAGGGAAGAGGGAAGCAAATCTGGACCCTTGGATCAACTCATTTAAAAAAAAGGGTGGAGGGGCTTAATGGTCATTTCCAAATTAATTGTTTATAAACTAATATAGACAGAGAATAAAACTCTGGATGAATGGAGCGAACAAAAAACCATCGCTCATTTTCAATAGAGAAACTAGGGTTTGAAAAAAGTTGGGAATTATCAAATCAATCCACCAATTCAAACAATTGTGTTTCAGATCATCAAATTGAACAACATAAACATTTAAATTTTCGTTTTGAAAACTGCAAATTCACAATACCATCACAAAATCGATCATTCGTAATGGCTGAAGTGACATTCGAATAGAGGGAACAAAATCGAGGAAACAAAATTAGAAGATCAAGATATCGGTAAGAACAAATTAATCCAATATATTCATTATAAGTTGTTGATGTATGCTGTTATGCTTGTAATTTCAAATTCTAAAATATATTATGAATGATGTCCATGACAGAAAATGATTTTTGTTAAGATATTGAATTGATGAATGTTACTATTACACTACAGATGTTTAGTAATATCAATTTCTGAAAATAACTTATGCGAAATTTTAGAGGATTGTATATCATACTATTGTTTATCGTATACAGAGCTTAAGTTGATGATTGTTATTGTTACTGATGAATGTTAAATTAGGTATCTCAGGTTTTGGATAGCTTATGAAAGTTGTATACAATTATATAACTTATCCTAACTTGTCTACAACCAATGCAAAATATCAATTCAGCAGAGGGGTGTATGATATTAAGGGTGTACACGGTATTTACAGCAACCACGGTTGCTCACATACCGTCATTATATACAATCACTGCCGAACTGTTATGGATGAAGTTATGTGACAAGTTTAACGGATTTTGTATTCAGATTGGTGGTGCAATACTTTGTGGTAATGATGCATTCATCTTGATGACTATAGTTACGTTCCTATCTGCTTCTGGTCTTGTTAGACAATATTCACCACGAAAATTTCTTCTATTACATCATAAATAATATTCATTTGGATGAATGTTATCACCTAAATTGATTATTGAGAATGGCATAGTCAAGATAACTTTTGCTGATGTTGTTTTCATTTTGGAAATCTCAGTATACATGCATATATAGTGCAAATGTGAACTATGGACCTGAATGTATTATGTAATGACACTTTTTAGCAGACCTTTCTATTTCAACATGTATACTGGAGGTGCATAAACGATCAACAAAGAAAAAACGTACTAAAGAATTTGTAAGTGGTTCCATAAACGATGAACAAAGAACAAACGTACTAAAGAATTCATGCCCGGGAAAGAACAAGTCCATCTCTATAATTTTATCTAACTTGTATGCATATCTGCAAGCTATGGTGTTCTTTTTCACATCTTTTGATATCGTTAGTTTGCAACAAAAATCCGAATATCAATATTTGTCTTTTACTTGGTTACAATGATCAGCAATTGACATTTGTTTGAAATCTTGTCTCAGGGGAAGGTAGTTGTTATCAGAGGAGAAGGTCCTAAAGGGGGTCCATGTATGCCCGAAATGCTGACACCGACAAGTGCAATTATGGGAGCCGGTCTCGGCAAGGTACTTCATTAGTTCTATAACCAGTTTTGGCATCTTGTTAGCCTGCCCATTATCACCACGTTCTGCACTTGTAGGTCCATCTTCAGTACTTTTTTAGCATCTACTTTGTAACCGCCCTAATCTTACACGGTGGAATCCTTAAGTTGCCAAAATGAATGAATACAAGCTTTTTCTTCAAAGGGATTGGTTTAAACATGCATCAATTTTTTCTATCAGGTAAACTGGTTAGAGATGAGCTACAAATTTGTTGAATTTTTTCAGGAAGTTGCGTTGTTAACTGATGGAAGATTTTCAGGCGGTTCACATGGATATGTTGTTGGACACATTTGCCCTGAAGCACAGGTTTGATTCTTTTCTTTTTCTACTCCCTTGTTAATATGCATTTAGTTTAATAGAAGTGTTTTAACACGATCTCGAAACGAGACTTCGTTCAGTTTAATTAAAATATCTTATCATATATGAGTAATCTTCATCGTAAAACTTGCGCAATCACGATGCTCTAGTGCACTTGTTAGGACAATCCTTTTTATGATATATAGTGGGTGTGCAGGAAGGTGGTCTTATTGGTTTAGTCCGAAATAGAGATGTGATAAAGATAGACATCAGCAAGAAGAGAATGGGCGTTCAGTTAAACGACAAAGAGCTAGACGAACGAAGAAAGTCATGGACCGCTCCTGCATACAAGGCTGAAAGAGGTGTCCTTTACAAGGCACAGTCTCTTTTGTTATATTTATAAAGGTAATTGTCATCTTCAAGTTTCAACAACAAAAAATCACCAAATTGTTGCAATTCCATGAAATTCGGGTGATATCTTGATATGAACAATAAAGTTAGAAACTGTGCACCATGGTAATCTTAGGTTATTAATTGGGTACTAATGATTTTGTTCGTTTCAGTACATCAAGAACGTTCAGTCGGCTTCAAAAGGATGTGTAACAGATGAGTCATAGAGGCAAAGGTGGGCTTAGGGAAGATATGGAGAACTATTAAAACCCCTGCCATTATTAGAGGACGATTTAGGTTCCTCCTAAATTTGTATTTTATTAGACTACAGGTGAGGGCCATATATTGTGCAACTGTCATGAATTAGAACTGTATGTCCATGTCAAATTCTAAACTGCTGTAAAACAAGGGAAAATTAATGTGTGGTTTATCCAGTCATGGATCCATGGTTCAAATTTTGCATGTGTTATTAGCTACTTGCTATGAATTTACAATACACACGAGATGATTGGTTTAGACAAGCGAAGAAACAAGCCGTGAAAGTGAACAAATACTTGGAATCCGCAAACAACTTGCTACAGGCACCTTATTTCTGTTAAAATCACTAATAACATCTAAAATGGAAGATGATCACTAGTCACCTCTTTCAAAAACAGCAGTGCGCCTGCATCGCAGATGTTGCTTAGTAGTTAGCTCATTTAAAAATATTTGTTATATATGTATATATATATAGTAGTAGTGATCAAGAGGGAAGTGCATTTTTTAAGGGAAGGAAGAAGTATTAGTATTCATCAAGAAGCATATTACAATTATTAATCCAAACGTCTACAAAAAATTATTTTTACCGGTAAATAGTAATCAAAATCGATACTATAAAGAATATTTTAACGAATGAATTTCATTTTTAAGTCATAACATTAGTTGATGAATATTTATTTAATAAATTGTTAATATTCACATTGATGAATATTAACTAATATGCATCACGATGCATATTAAAACTTCACATTATTTGAAAAATATTTTTATTGTTAATATTCATCAGAATACATATTAACTAATATTAACCACGATGCATATTAACGTATTTGGATATAATATTAATAAATTGATATTATAACTTGTAGAAAGAATTTATCAAGGAAGCTTAACATTCATAGCATCGATTCTGGTTAACATTTACTAACTTTCAGTTTGCTTTTTTCGAGATTTGTATAGGTGAAGGTAATATGCTTCCCGATGAATACTAACGCTTCCCTACATATCTCAAACAAAGTGTACTGAAATTAATAAATGATAATCGGAATCGATGCTATGAATGTTAGCTTCCTTAATAAATTATTTCTGCAAGTTACAACATTGATCTAGGAATATTAGACCCAAATCCGTTGATATTCGTCGCGGTGAATGTTAGTTGACATTCATTGTGATGAATGTTAACAATACAAATATTTTTCAAATAATATGAAGTTTTAACATTCATCTCAATGAATATTAACAATTTCTTAAATAAATATTCATCAGCTAATGTTATACCTAGCTTACAAATAAAATTTATTTGTTAAAATATTCTTTATAGCATCGATTTTGATTACTATTTACCGGTAATAATAATTTTTTGTTGACGTTTTGATTGATAAATATAAGATGCTTCATGATGAATAATAACGCTTCCCCCTTTCCCCCAAAAAAGCACTTTCCACTTGACACTACCAATATAGGGTTCATGAGGGAAGCATTTTTTGGGGGAAAGGAGGCAGGTGTAATATTCATTACAAAGCATTTTAACTTCCTCAATACAAATATCAAATATAAAATTAAGTTTACTCGTATATAGTAATCAAAATCGATGCTATAAAGAAAATATTCATAGATGAAATTCAATTTTAAGTCATAACATTAGTATATCAATATTTATTTAATAAAACGTTAATATTCATCGTGGTGAATGTTAACTTAACATTAATCACGATGAAAGTTAAAAAATAACATTAATTCAATCTTAACATTCATTGTGATGAATGTTAAGTTAACATTCGTCGTGATGAATGTTAAGTTAACATTCACCACGACAAATATTGACGATTTTGGATTAAAACTTCAACAATTTATGTTATAGCCTACAAAAGGAATATATCAAGAAAGCTTAACATTTATAGTACAACAAATGCCTACAAAAGTTAACGTGGAAGGGTCGCCAACATTAGAGACCCGGTTATGACAATTTAATATGGGCTACAAATACCATGCACAATCCTCTTGATCAGTGAGTGCAAATAAATTCACCATTAGTCCTCTCTCTAGTAATATTTTGAAGGTCAAATGAAACAATAAGTGATCTCCGAGTAATCTAAAAAGGTTGCTCAGAGTCCAGGTATAGATTCAAGAATTGTGAGTCGGCTTCTTGGTTTTGCAACTTTGGCTTTTAATGGCATCAAGAGTTTGTAAGTAGATGTATGAGGGATTCCGAGTTGATGGCGGGGCTGGATTACTAATTCTTCTAGCAAGAAAGCGACAAATTAAGGTTCTCAGAAATGGAGACATGGTGTGCGGTTAATGTTCCAAGTAGTACATCATTCCACCCATAGACGCATAGAACAGAGCCACCTTTTAGCAAAGTACAAGCAATTGTCAGATAATGACTATAATTTGACATTTCTTAAAGTTCAATGCATTAGACCCAATAACCACCTAAAGACAGAATAAAATCTGAGTAATGATGATTTCCGAATGACCATATGAGCATCTCTCTTTAATTAAACCAAATCCGAATTTGAAACTTGCACATGTGACGTTTCCTTATCTAGCATCAGCTAAATTACTATTATTTTTTAACATTCATCGTGATGAATGTTACGTTAACATTCACCACGATGAATATTAACGTTTTATTAAATAAATATTCATAAACTAATATTATGACTTAAAATTAAATTTAATCTGTGAATATATTCTTGATGTGGGAGGATCCAGAAGTAAGCACTTTTTTGGGGGAAGAGGGAAGTGTAATATCAATTATGATACATTTTAATTTTCGCCAATACAAATGTCAAAAAGTAAAAAGTGAAAAATAATAATGTTGATCAGAATCGATGCTATGAATGATAAGCTTCCTTGATAAATTCTTTTTGTAGACTATAACATCAATTGATGATTTTTTTTTATCCAAAATCATTAATATTCGTCGTGGTGAATGTTAACTTAACATTCATCACGATAAATGTTAAAACTAAATTAATGTTATTTTTTAACATTCATCGTGATGTTCACTTGTTTATGCACATAAATTTTTTTTGAATGCAACATATGAAGGGCTGGCAATGAGAGTCCTAAAAAGCCATGGCAGGAAAACCTGGGCGTATATGCATTATCTCACCTAGTGTTTGATCAACTAATGAGAAAACTAAAATTAAATAATAACATTTATCATTAAATGTTATCACTTAATATTCGTCTTAATGAATGTTAATTTTAACGGCTGGAATAGAATTATAACATTTACAAGTGAACGTCATCGCTTAATATTCATCTAAAATGAATGTTATCACTTAATATTGATCCAAATGAATGTTAAGTTATAACAACCGGAATTAAATCATATCATTTATAAGTGAATGCTATTACTAATATTCATCTTATCACTAATATTCATCTCTATGAATGTTAATACTTTAATCCCTAAAATGAATGATATACCTTAAAATTCATGGAAGTGTTGAGTTTGGATTAATTATATATGTTAAAAATCATTTACATAAATGTTAGAATGACTACATATATGTTAAAAATCATTAAATTTTGATTTTTAACTTTCAAGAATATATGTCCGAAGTTATAAATTTAATAGACTACAATTTATTGATAAATGTAAAGTTATAATGTTTGTATTCGTTGATGAATCTTAAGTTATACAATATGGACTTAAAAAACTTATTGATAAATGTTACAACGTGACATTCATCAACTAAAGTTAATAACATTCATCAACTGAAGTTAAAGTATACGTTTATCAATGAATATTATTATCACTTAATATTCACCAAAATGAATGTTATCATTTAATATTCATTGAAATGAATTTTCCTTATAACATTCATCATTGGATATTAAGTTGTTAATATTCATTTGATAAATGCTCATACTTAAAAAAATGTATCATACTCAATTTATATTTTAACTATCTTTTACGAAATGATCAAACTGCACCAATTTTGTAACCATCCACAATCAACATCAAAGCAAAGTAATATACCAATTTTGATTTAACGTTCATTATTATGAATCTTAACAACGAGTGATGAATATTATGTTTTACCAAAAAAAAAAAGAAAAAGAAAGATTATTAGCTATGAAGTATCAGTTTGATCAACCGACTCATCATCAAGTTCTAAGTTGTCTCCAATTAAAGGCTAAAAAAACTCATCTCCTCTTTTTCTGGGGGCATTCGGTTCGTCAATATTTTCTCTTTAATTTTTGATATAAAAAAATCCTTCGAGATTGTTCATATATTATCGGAGTTTGTAAAGAACGTTTTAACATATATATCAACTAACGTAGCATTCATCTACTAAAGTTAATAACATTCATCAACTGAAGTTAAAGTATATATTTATCAATGAATAATTATTATCGCTTAGTATTCACCAAAATGAATGTTATCACTTAATATTCATCGAAATGAATTTTAACTTATAACATTCATCGATGGATATTAAGTTGTTAATATTCATTTGATAAATGCTCATACTTAAAAAAATGTATCACACCCAATTTAAAATTTTAAATTCTCTTCCAAACCAATCAAACTACACCAATTTTGTAACCATCAACAATCAACATCAAAGCAAAGCAAAGTAATATTCCAATTTTGATCTAACATTCAATATGATGAATCTTAACAACGAATGACGAATATTATTTTTCACCAACAAAAAAAAAAGATTATTAGATATGAAGTATCGGTCTGACCAACCGGCTCATCATCTATTCTAAGTTCTCTCCAGTTAAAGGCTTAAAAAACTCATCTTCTTTTTTTTTGGGGCATTCGATTTGTCAATATTCTCTCTTTAATTTTTTTTATTTAAAAATATCCTTCGAGATTGATCATGTATTATTGGAGTTTGTAAAGAACGACATAACATTCATCAACTAAAGTTAATAACATTCATCAACTGAAGTTAAAGTATACATTTTTCATTGAATATTATTATCACTTAATATTCATCAAAATGAATATTATCACTTAATATTCATCTAAATGAATGTTAACTTATAACATTCATCAATGGATATTAAGTTGTTAATATTCACTTCATAAATGCTCATACTAAAAAAAATGTATCAAACGCAACGTTAATGAATATTAAATAATCAATATTAGATATTTAGATTTAGATGCATGCAATAGTTCCACTATCGAGTTATAGTCACGTCCATACAGACACCAAAAACAGCACCTTCAGTTTGCCTTCAATCTATGATCATGGGACCTAATTACAACAACCTGATGATCGTAGGGCAGAATATAACTACCACTTCTTTTAACCTATAAATGAGACTTTCACATCCATCTCAGAAGATGTATTACCTCACATATATCAGGTACTCTGACCAAATTATGGATGTATATAATTAACATTGATTTATTTCGCCTGAGTCACAAATTTTATTAATCAATGTACTGCACAAGATTACAGATGGTACTAGTGTGTTAAGGGACACAATGACTGGACTAAAATAACCTTCGAGAGTTCGGTAATACAAAATTATAGCACTCATGAAATTTTCAACTCTTCATCTCAAAATATATAAATGTAATATGTGCACACGCGCATACGCGTGCACACACACATACTACTTTACCTAAGTAACTGTAACAATTAGCCACCTGATGCCAGGTCAAAGCTAAATGAATGACGATTATTGAATAGTAATTAATCAATATTCATGCAAATGGCTCCGCGAGGGCTTTTTCTTCATGAATCGAATGCCTCATATGCGTCTAATGAGGAATTCAGTTCTACTTCCAACTTCATTTAGTTCTAATAGCACTTCTAACTCTTTCAATATTGATGCAAAAGTGTGAGGTAATTCTACAAACATGCTGCCATTCTAAAAAGAAAGAATAAAATCTTCAAAAATGCATAGCAAGTAAGAAGTTTCCAATTAGTCAATAGTCCTAAGTCATAATATGTACGGGTGCCAAAATGGACACTTTGAACGGATCAAAACATTTTCACCAAAAGCTTAATTTTAAATACATTTCTATAATAAAAAAAGAATACCTTAAATAAGTTATCACTCATTAGATGAATAGCAAACTCATACACTAGGAAAGAAAAACAAAACACCTAGAACATACCACAACAACGCTTAACATATGCAAGTTGAACACTAAGAAAGCTTATATATGCAAGTTGAATAATAGGAAAGCTTAGTTAAAAGGAATAGTTGAACTAGAATACATTACAAAAGCTACAAAAAGTTCTTAAAAAATATGAAGAAATCAATTAAAAAAGAACTAATTAAATTGATAAGACTCGTCATAGGTAATATTATTAGTAGAAACAGAACATGAGCATTTGACTTGTTTGTCCCGGATACACCTGTCAACCCAACACGCCAATGACCCTTTAACCAAAATGGTTTATTCGGGTTGTTCACCGGGTTTAACTCTAATTTGCATGAACAAGAAAAATATATCTATCATCAAAAACTCGAAAGTAAAGCTAGGACATAAGAACTGGCCCAAAATAAATATATATCATATCATCAGAAATACATGAACATACCCAAAATAAGTGGGTTAGTGGGTCAATCCAATGACCCAAGGTTCATATATTAGATTGTTTCTTAATAAATAGCAACTTGCAAACACGAAACTAACCTGCAAAGTTGACTTGTTTGTCCCGGATACACCTGTCAACTCAATACGCTAATGACCCTTTAACCAAAACGGGTTATTCGGGTTGTTCACTGGGTTTAGCTCTAATTTGTGTCAACAAAAAATATATATCATAGTTAAGCCCATAATTTCCTATTTAAATGAAAATTTATTTAGCAGCTGAAAATTGCAGAACAATCAAAACTGTTAAAATTTCTACAACAATGCTTCTAACTCTAAATCCAAGCAATTTGTGCATACATTTAAGACTCAAATCCATATCTCAACTAATACAGCAGCTGCTGTAAAACCCAAACAAATTATAGTGTTCTCATATCATTGATATTACGCAAATAGAAAGAGGTAGCGGTAAAACCCTAGAAACTATGAGCTATCATACCAATTTTTAATTAGTTTCGTCGATCTTTAACTGGTTATAATAATTCAAAAAATTCATTTTTTATATGTTTTAACAATATTTATTTTTGATATATATGTTGATATCGCGTAAAAAGTCACGTTTTTACTACCGATATCTCTCTCATTCTAGAACGATTCTTGGCATTTTGAACTCAAATATGGTTCAAATCAGTAACATTATGCCAAGATGGTCAAAACGAGGTTGCACGATAAAAATCAAGCAAAACGGATGAAAAACGAAGATTCCACACACGTTTGAAGATTCAAGGCATAAAAACGAGATTTCAAGACAAAATTGCCCTTCACCAACATCCATTATTTTCAAGATGTTCGTTTTCAAAATACGAATCCAACAGAAGAAGAATCAACCAAAACGGGTAAAGAATGAAGATTTCGCGCCCGCCGGAAGATCCAAATGATCCGTACGCAATATCTGGAGCTATGGACCTCATTTTCAGGCATATCCTATGTCAAAATCTTCTTTTTTGAATTACGAATCCAACAAAAAAAGAATCGACTCAAACGGATGTATAACGAAGAAAACACGCACGAATCAAGAAACGAAGCAACAAATCGCGCAACGGGGCGGGGTAGGGCCCACCGCCGCCGGCCACAGGGCTGGCGCCGCCGGCCTCCTCACCCCCGTCCCGGTTTCCGTTTTTGGTAAGTTTTGGTACCTGGTGCGGTCACTTTTCGCGTTGTACAGTACCCGGTGCGGTCACTTTTCGTGTTGTACACTCCGCTTTTGGCTAGTCTTTCTAACATGCACCTCAAGTCTTCATGATGCTAAAATGAGCCAAAACTCACCTATAAATAGGTTGCTTAGGTTCATTTGAAACACACACCATTCTTTCCACACTTTGGAAGATACACTTTCTCTCTAGCTTCTAGCTTTTCTTTCTTTCTTTCTTTCTTTATTTTCTTACTTTAAAATAGTATTAGGCTAGTTAGAATAGAAGCAAGGAACGTGTTTTTAGTCTTTGGTGGGGAACGAATTTGTAATCTTTGGTGTACGCTTGGAGCAACTCTAATTAATTCAAGTCTATTCTCTCGCATTTAATCTCGGTTATTTCTATCCTTATCTATCTTAATTAATTACGTTTATATTGATTATGCTAGATTTAGTTATTGCCATGATTAGAGAGTAGTATGCCTGTTGTGTTTGCTTGCGATGTAGTTAGTTAATTATGGGATGATTTATAATTAAATATTAAAGATCGGTATTATTATTTTGATCGTCTTATTGCATGTTCTTGTTTGATTGTTGCCTTAGGATCATCATAGTAGTAAAATATAAATGGTCTTAATTATCGTGAAATAATATGACGGCCCCTATTCGACTGTTACTCGATATAGTACTGGAAACACTTCAAGGTGGAGTACAAATGTATGGAAGTCGAGGAACGACCGAAGGTAGTCATATTACGAAACGATACAATATTATGAAGTAATATGATGGCCCCTATTCGACTGTTACTCAGTATAGCGTTGGAAACACTTTAGGTGTAGTACAAATACGTGGAAGCTGCGTAACGACCGAAGGTAGTTATATTACGGACTAATATATATAAAATGAGAAACCTAGTTTAATTAACCTTTCTAAATAGACTTTTAAACTTCAAATTAATCTATCGCCTTTCCACCAATAAACGTGATTACAACACCTTTTTACGACGTCCAATTAAAAGGTAGTCAATTATCTGTGTCAATATAATTTGTCAAAGGTATGAAACTATGGAACCGCAAGGCTACATGGGGGATTATCATAGGACAAGACATGGCCAAGGTTTGAAGCGGCGGAACCACTTAAAGTGAGGAACGCTGTGGATAATTTGGGGATTTATTGGGTAGTCTTAAGCAAGGGCTGGTTTAAAGTCATAAATGAACTGTTTTAAATATACAAATATGTTAGGATGACGAGGAATCGTTATATGATTCAATTATGTCTAGTACCTTAAGATTTTGTTCCCGTTCATATGAAAGTATTATTAAACCATATTAAGATTTTGCTTATTATTCTAAATACTTTGTAATGTTACCATAACCTAGCTCCCGGTGTGACATGCTAATGGGATTTTAATTAGTAGGGAATCTAGTGTTTACATACAAGTATTCAAGAATGATAATTAACTAATATCTTTCAAAACAGTTTCTCCAAATATCATCCCATAACTTAATTAACGAAGTCTCAGCAAACACTATCTTTATTTATCTACTTTAGGTTTTACTTTTATTTGTTTACTTGCCTAAGTTAGTTAATATAAAAACCAAAACCCCCACTATTTTATAAACCATTCACTAGTTTGAAAGCCCTCATCTGCCTCGCCTTAGTTTCAATTCAGTCGGTTTGAAGAACGACTCTAGGTCATACCTACCACTTGCTCTCCCTTAGGATTAGCATTGTTAGGAAAAACTTAGGCCCCGCAATTACAAAATTAAAACAACCCACTGTTGCGCGCCCGGTTAGTAATCGTTAACGACACCGACCTGATCGGGCGCCAACATATGTAAAAAATATATATGTCAGCCCATGGTACAGGTGACCATATCATAATAACGACCGGTATTTCTCTCATGAGTCCAAGCAGACATGTATGATCATCATTATAAACGTTTTCATTTTCATCATCCATTCTATTGACTTAAGATGCTCTTTAATTTTTTGCACTATAAGTTTTTCATTAGAGATTCTTAAATTTCATCTGAGTAGCATTATCAAAGGGAAGCTGCTACAAGAAAAAAAAAGTAGTAACTAGTGAGCAACACATGTATTGAGAATTATGGTTATAACCAAAACTATTGAAAATTAAAATTGAAAGATGAGAGCAGCACATGTATCTGAATTTCAATGACATAAATAAACAATGAATCACCAAATATAAATCTATTTGAATTATAAAACAATATAAATCGCTTTCATTCCTAGATGGCTTGAATCTATCAAATGCTCAACAACAATTAATATCCATTACTGGGTCACGTGGAGAGCGATCAAATATGGATCCAATACTAAGAAACTATATGAATCCATATCATCATATCTATGTAATATTACTTCAATGAGAGTAACTTCAAAAAAGGAAATAAGAAAGTTTGACATTATAAATAATATTTAGTAATGGATACCAAAAAGGCCCTCTAAGCATCAACTACCATCAAACAACAATGAACTTGAAAACATATAAAAGTAACCAAGTATATACAAATAAATATATTTAGTAACTAACATTCATCAAGGATAATATTATCATTAATTAAGCAAAACATCGTGAACATATAACTTGCAAGTAACAAAAAACTTACCCGTGGAATTAGGAACACTTGAATTAGATTACAACTGGAGGTTAGAACTAGATGACATCGTAGAAGCTACAAAAACATAAACACATAAGGATCCACACATTAATTCAATATACATAAATAATTAAATTAGATAACATTCATCGTAACTCATATTATAATTACTGTAAATCAGTATCATGAACCCACTAACAAACAAAAAAGCACAAACTACTTTAAAAAATAACTTAGGAACACTCGATTTTGTTGGTGATTGAACACTCGAACCAGAATTCATCAAAATAGCTGAAACAAACACGATTACAAAGTCAAAACCAAAAAGAAAAAAAGAAAACCTAAAAACAAAAAATTGATGTAAATGCTGATATAAACCTAAAGACTATCAACGCAATCAAATACGATTGAATCAAAATCGTATTTATAATTAAAATCGAAGAAAAGTAAAAATAAATGGCGTCGATGGAAGATCTGAATTAGGAACAACTAAAATCGCAATTGAATTGTAATTCAATCATAGACAGGACAATTAATAAGCAACTGAATTAGAATTGAGAAACAAAATTGAAATTAGTCGATTGATTCGATTAATCGTTACTGAATTCTTACATGAATTGCGTCAAGAGATTCCAGGAACAAACATCGTGCTTTTGTTTACTGTGCTTTTGTTTACTGTGTTAATAAAGTAGAGTAATATTTAATTGAATTAAAAAATAACATGTGAAAAGACTGAACTACCCTTGTCACTGTAAATAGACTAAACCAGCAACGGGGAGGAAAAGAAGCGCCTGAACTTTCAAACTGAACAAATCGACGGTGATTAGTGCACTTCCCCCCTTCCCTCAAGATTAACCCTTCCCCCTGGATCCTCCCACTATATATATATATATATATATATATATATATATATATATATATATATATATATCTATCCCTGAATAAGAATGTAAATGTATTAATTTTCCAACTATGTAAATGTGTTTAATATGGTAAAATGGCCAAAGTTGATGTATACTTGGAGTTGGAAGAAAACAGTTGTGCTAGCTGTTATAGTATGTTTATTGAAAATTGTAATCTGATTGATTCAAACTGTATTAAACATCATGATTGGAACTCTTGGGTTCACTAAAGGTGAATGTATGTATATGGAGAACGACTCTTAACAATTGACCTACTTTTAATCTTGCTAAATGGGATGTTCAGGTAAGCTCGGTAGTCTGTACACTGTGCAATGCTGCGGAGCCAAGTTTGGACTAGTAGTTACTCTATTGTACATTCTTGAGTCCGCTTTGGAGGAAACTTGCAAGTTGGTGGGGATTATATACGGCTAATACTCTAAATTTAAGTACGTCCTTTTTAGATCCAGCGACCCAGGAGGCAATGAATGGGGACTGAGAGTCTTGCACAATACTTGTTCTAATATGTGTGATATGGAAGTATTAATAGTTGGGTCCATACTCCATGCAGGTGTCAGGCAGAAATTAGAACTCTCGATAAATGTGTTCGCTCAGCTTAAACGGTTTCTTTATTTTGGATCTCGAGCAGATAAGGAGTGGTGGCACGGGACTGGTCAATATATAATGGGTTGTTAACCGGGTTGTGTGTATGTCTTCCTAGAGTTTTGGCTTGTTGTTCGTGTTTTCTTTTTTTCTTTTTTGCTGCTCTTCTGCATAATGTTTCCGGTTTGACTAGGCTATCTTTCTGGGAGGCGTATTACTAAGTATTTTTGAATATATTTTATTCTACAGATATAAAAAAGGGAAATGATACGTTAACAACTTCTTACGAGTGGTTAATGGTTGATGATATATAAATATATATCAGTATCAATTGTGAAGTGGCAATGTTTATATTGACAATTGTTAAATCTATTAGGTGTGTATTGTTACGTAGATGAGGTTTTTAAACATCGGTGAGGAGTAATTTCTAGGATGGCAATTCTTTATTGGTAACTCATCATTATATACTCAGTTGTCTGTGCAACTTGATCAGTTTATGAGATACCCTATTAGTTTGGTTACTTGAATTACGGAGTATATAATAGATGATGACAAACGTCCGAGAAAATGACAGTTCACTAAAAATTACGTTGCATATTAATTGGGTTCATTAGGGATTAACAAACTTGGAAATCAGTCGATCAATTTGGATCATTAGAAAGATATGGTATTACAAGACTACATTTCACATATATAATCAAGTGTGATTTAATACTCAAATCGCAAATTATTTGTGACGAGTAAAATCATATTTGATTAGAACTAATTTGTGCATTCCACTTTTTAATCCAACAACTCAGATAGATTTCTTTATTTTAAAACTTTTTTGAGTAATGTCGATTGAACTCTCCAATCACAATATAATACTCCATTTCAAATAAGTGCACTTTTCATGTTACAACTAATAAAGAATTTTTAACGGATAGAATGTTAAAAGATGAGTGAAAAGTATACTTAATGAATAATCTTAAAATTATGTGGATGTAAAATTAGATATTTTGACTATTAGAGGGAGGTCGGAGGGAGTGTTACTATCATTATAGGACAACTCCCATTGGTTAGCGTCGGTCCAACCGACATCAATGGTACCGCTCGTCGGTTGGTTTCGTCGAAAAATCGACGTTCCGTCGTTTATTTTTTTCCTTTTCTTTATGTGTATATATAACTAAAGATAAATTAGTAAATTTGAGACTAAAAAATTAAAGTGACGGGGTCATTAATAACATGTCAGTTTCAGTCGGTTTTAAAAAAAGCTGACTGACATGTCACATCGGTTTCTGTAATTGGTTAGGGTCTAATAAAAATCGGCAACGTTAGATATTTTAAGTTTGTTTTTACGCCATCCTCACGTTCCAATTAGAACTTCATGCCTACGTGGCAATAACCAACCCCGCTGGTATTCTTGAGATCCGAGAGGCATCACTAAAAGCATCACCCTGTTCTCCACACTACTCTCATCACCCAACACCTTCCTTACTCCTCCGTCCGATCAAATCTCTTCTCATCATCTTCTGATACGACACAACCATTCTCATTTCCCGACCGTCCGATCACATACGCCCCAAAACAAAACCTACACCTTCACACACCCGAATATACTTTCCAAGACTTCTTTAAAACCAACTGAAATAGATAAAATCACACTTTCCGTTTTCCGTCGTCTTCTAAAAACAGAGTTCTGGAGAATTTTTTGTGTTTCGATGGCGGTGAAGCTATCGACGAGCTTTTTAAGTCATCAATGGAGCTGTTGCACTGTCTATGACTGTAATAATCATCTCAATTTGAAGTTTTACTCTTTGCGTCCTCCTCGATTACTTCCGGTTGCTTGCAAAATACGTCAACGTAACTCTAGGTATTCTTCCCTTAATCTCGTTTATATCAATTTTAAGATGCATTTGTATTTTTAGGCTATGAATTTCTATGCTTCTTATTAATATCGTCTAATACATTATAATTTACATCATGTTTTACGGTTTGCTGTTTAGACCTTGCATTTTAAGATGCTGTTTACATCATGTTTTATCGGCTTCGGTGTGAGAAATTGAAAATCATCCTAATTAGTTGTTTGACGCGAAAAATGTGCTTATAAATGTTATTGCCACTAAGAAACTCTAATGGAAACGATGAGTTTATGTGAATCGGATCACGTTGATGAAACAATTCAGTAGGCACAAGAATGCTACTGGAATTATTGTTATGATCAAAGAAAATGGATACAGTAATGTATTGTAGTTCACAAGAAGTGTATATTTCTGTTTGAAATTCTTGTTGATCGTAATAACTTAATGTATATTTCCTTATAACTGTCCACGATTCATCTGCAATATAGGGCGTGACTAAATCAACGTAAGGGCAGGAAACTAACACAAAAAGGGAATAATCAAATACAAAAGATCAACGTAACAATAAAGGTCTTCGCCAAGTTGGTCAGGGTATCAGTTTTATAAAGCTACTACTTATAGTGTTGTTATCTGTTAGTGGCTGCTTAAGTCATGTTTGATGAACTTATGACTCAGATTCAGTTTTGTTACTTTATCAGAATTAACTAGTAGTTGGACAAGTGATTAGGTGGTTATAGTAAGTTACAATTATAATTTATATGACATTAAAATTGTATCTTAAATTTCTGCTCTTTTATGGTTTACTTCGATTTTGTCACAATATGTTCAATTTTTGAAGCGCACCACAACCTAGGAGGCCACACGCTAAGAAAATCATCCCTGGACAACTTCCCCAAAATGATAACCTTGTGTCAGATGGCAGTGTACATAGTGATTCAGAAAATGAGGAGGGAACCCCAGTCTTTCCCGAACAGTCTACTTCTGGTGATATTGTAGCTATTCAGCGTTTTAATGATGGGAATACAAGCATTACGTTGAACCCGGTATGCCTCAAGAATACTCATTTATGATGATTTATCATAGGTATCGTTGCTACATCTGTTCCCTAGTTAATTTCAGCTTCTTAAAGTTAAACATGAATGCTTTGAATAGTTATTTTTGACGTGTATGGACCATTTCCCCCTATTTATTTAGCATGGAGGTATGTGGATTATTTTTGTCCAAATGTATCTTTCTTTGAGTCTGCTCTATGTTTGATGTCTACCTTATTGGTGAAGCTATCTGAATATCTTTAGATTGTATCTCATTATATTTCTTTATTCAAGCTGGCTCTGATCAAAACACATCGGCATATCATAGGATCACTTAATAGGAATTCTTTTCCATAAATTCGCTTATACCAATATGTAAGTCGCTGTATGAACTCTGAATATAGTCTCATACTCTCATCTCTTCTCCTCTTAAATTTGTCATTCTCTCCCATGGCGTTGCTTTGAAGTAGTTATCTTCTACTAGGTCATATTCAAACATAGTTTGTCTGTGTTGCTTTAGCAATAGCACTTATTTTTATTTGTTAGTGACAGTGATCACATTCTCTCTTAAGGTTTGATACACTTTGTGTATCATGATTGTAATCCCTTCGTGTATACTATAGCTCAATATAAAACTTCCGTAAAATATAAGCTTATTTTTTCACTTTTGCCACGTGTTTCTATAGTATGGGATCCATTTTGCATGAGAAAAGGACACTATCTAATTTTGTCATCTTAGCAGTCTGTTCGTGCAGATAAAGTGGACAAGCTCTCATCTGCTGGTCTTCAAGATGTACTAGGGATGATACGTAATGCTGAGAAAAGTAAAACATTTTCCCTATTGAGTGTAAATTTTATCTAGTGTCGAAATGAAATGTTTATTCAGTGTGTTATTTACAAACAACACATGTAATCATGTATTTATTTTATGTCCATATTTTTTTCTAGATATTCATATTCTAAACCAAGCTCGCATCCATGCAATTGAGGATTTAGAGAAAATTCTTAGTGAGAAAGAGGACTTGCAAAGAGAAATAAACAATCTGGAGGTGAGGCTGGCCGAAACTGATGCACGGATTAGAGTTGCTGCACAAGATAAGATACATGTGGAACTATTACAACATCATATAGAGAAACTTCAAATAGAGATGTCTAACAGAAATGGAACTCAAGATGTCGTTCTTCGGTCTCCTGATCGACAAACCCGTGCTCTAAGTGAGGAGCTGAGTGCATTAAGGAATGAGAACATGTCTCTGAAAAATGAGTTAATGACACTTAAGGAGCAGCTTAGTGAAATCAAGAGAACAGATGAACGTGTTGAGATACTGGAGAAAGAGCGCACAGTTTTAGAGTCGTCAGTAAAGGAGTTGGAGTATAAGCTTACTCTTTCCCAGGATGATGTACAACTTTCAATTTTAAGATCGGAGTGTGAGACCCTATGGGATAAGGTAGAGCATTTGCAAGGATTACTAGATAAGTCAACTAGTCAAGCAGATCAGGCTATTTTGGTATTGCAGCAAAACCAGGAACTGCGGAAGAAGGTCGAAAGGCTGGAAGAATCTCTTGAAGATGCTAGCATTTACAAGTTATCATCTGAAAAATTGCAACAGTATAATGAGCTAATGCAACAGAAAATAAAACTGCTTGATGAAAGACTTGAAAGGTCTGATGCAGAGATACATTCTTATGTACAGCTGTATCAAGACTCGGTGAAGGAATTTCAAGATACACTAGATAACTTGAAAGAAGAAAGTAAGAAAAAAGCATCAAGTAAACATGCTGATATGCCATGGGAATTCTGGAGTCGCTTGTTGCTCATGATTGATGCTTGGTTTCTTGAAAAGAAAATTCATGGGGATGAAGCTAAATTGCTAAGGGAGATGACATGGAAGAAGGATGCACATATCCATGATGTTTACATCGAATTCAAGGATAAAAGCGAACGTGAAATAATTGCTGCGTTTCGCAAATTGACATCCTCATCATCTGGGTATGTATTATTTACAGTGATTACGTTCCCAACATGCTACTATATAAACCAACGTTTCCTGTTCATTGTAGTCCAGGATTACATGTCATTCATATTGCTGCTGAGATGGCACCAGTTGCCAAGGTAAACCTTCTTACCAAATATCATTTTTGACTCATTTGTCTTTAACTTTAAGCAGCTGAAAATAACTGGAAATATATCTAATAACAATACCTAGATTACAACCATCTTGTACTTCAGAAAATCAAAGTTAACATCCAAGGATTAGAACAATAAGAACAACATATAAGAGATATGTTAAAACTGAAATTGATCTAGTTATGCACTCCATTGACATACTTCTTAGTTCTTACCATGTTACTGAGTGATGAAAGCAATATTGTCAAATGAGTTGAACCTAACTATAATAGATTGAGATTACTAATCTCAAGCCCAACTAACTGTAATTCTCCCAACATCATATAATTATTGAACTTGACTGATCACAAGGTTTCTCAAAGCCTCTGGATGGCGTAGAAAATTGAAATGAGGAAATAGTAGATTGTTCACAATTGAGGTTGGGTTTATTATCCCCATTTTTTGATGAGGAAATTGGGTTTCGGGTCTCCGTCTCTGCTCTCAGCCTTCCAGCTTAGCTCACTGCATTTAGGTGAACTATATTACAGCATATTATTTGTTCCGTTCGTGTTTACTCTCTGCTTCAGTGTACGGATATGTCCCATATCTCATTCTCTAGCAACTTCTCTATTGTTGTTCTGCTCTATGTTTTCATTTCGGAGTCAGTCTTCCAACATTTACAGTTTAGAAAATAGTTTGTATTTAAATATTTCATTTTTTTTGTATGTGATGATGGGGTCATTGTTTTCTTTAACAGTGTACCGAAGAAAGAACAAATATTATCTGCATTGTTGAAATCAACTTCCACTATCTACATGGTAACTACTCTATCAAGTCCCAAATCTTGCTTAATATTTATTTGTATACTCTAGGTTGGTGGTCTAGGGGATGTGTTGTCTGCTCTTAGTAAAGCACTACAGAAGAAAGGGCACCTTGTGGAAATAGTTCTTCCGAAATACGATTGCATGCAGTATGAAAGTATTCTGGATTTGAGGGTATGATTTTTCCCTCTCTTTTTTTTTTTTAATTATTATTATTATTATTTATATATTTTTATTTAACTTGAGAACCATGCCTGATACAGAGAAATGTTTTTGAAAATTTCTCATGTATCTATCTCTTTTTGTACAGGTTTTAGATATAACGGTAGAGTCATATTTTGATGGCCAGTTGTTCAAAAATAAAATCTGGGTTGGTACTGTTGAAGGTTGGAGATTTTTTCCTTAAAATACTTATATATCCATTTTTTTTGAGCAAATATTTATCGTGTAAGATGACATAGCATTTGAGTGTTTTTCATTTTTCATACTTAGGGCTTCCTGTTTACTTTATCGAGCCTCTTCATCCTGCTAAATTCTTCTGGAGAGGGAAAACCTATGGGGAGCATGATGATTTGAAGCGCTTCTCATTCTTTAGCAGGGCAGCACTTGAGTTTATACATCAAGCTGGCAAAAAGCCAGATATCATTCACTGTCATGATTGGCAGACGGCTTTTGTTGTATGGATATCACGTCCTGTTTTTCAGTTTTTCTAATTCTATGTATAGGTTCAGAATGATGATATTATCGTGTTCTCAGGCACCCCTCTACTGGGAGCTATATGCACCCAAAGGACTAAATTCAGCTCGGATATGCTTCACATGTCATAATTTTGAGTATCAAGGTACTGCACCAGTTGCAGAAATAGCATCTTGTGGTCTTGACATTCACCACCTTAACAGACCAGATAGGATGCAGGACCACTCATCAACTGACAGAATCAATCCTGTTAAGGTATTGCGGTGTGTTTTCATATGTATTTCAGTGTAAATCTTTTCTTGGATATGTGTGTACTTATTAGCATGTTGTTCTCATGTTTTAGGGTGCAATCGTGTTCTCTAACATAGTCACAACAGTATCACCAACCTATGCACAGGAGGTGCGGACCCCACAGGTATGAATAATTTCATAGAATATCTTCTGTTCTTATCTTGTTTTAGTGAATAATGTCGTAAAGAAGGTTGTCATTCGCGTGAGTGGCACGCTTAGCATATTTTCTTTTGTTATACAGGGAGGACAAGGGCTTCATGCAACCCTTAATGCTCATGCTCAAAAGTTTGTGGGGATTCTGAATGGAATTGATACCGATTCTTGGAATCCTGCTACTGACAACTATCTTAGATACCAGTATAATGCCAACGATCTTGAAGGGAAAGCTGAGAATAAAAAGGCTCTAAGAAGACATCTTGGGCTTTCTATTGCAGATAGTAGTAGGCCGTTGGTAATTCTCTATTTTTCTTGAATGCCGTGTATAAAGTTTTTAATCTGTGAGCTCTGTTCTTCTATCAATTATGAAAAAATATAGATACATTAATATATCATCCCACAGGTTGGCTGTATAACAAGATTGGTGCCACAGAAGGGTGTGCATCTGATCAGGCATGCGATATATCGGGCTTTGGAATTGGGAGGGCAATTTGTATTGCTTGGTTCGAGTCCCGTTCCAAATATTCATGTAAAGTCCTCACCTTATAGTATGCGAACCTTGTTTGTTATCTTTCTCAAATTTAGATATAATTATTTGAATGCTCCTGCATGTGTGTAAGGCTGAAAAGCTCTCTACTTATTATCTAATTTTTTGTAGTAATCTAAGATATCACGTTTCTTCCTGCAAGTAAACAGATATCTAATTGTTACTGATTGTATATTGCAATGTTATGACTTATGATAGAGGGAATTCGAGGAGATTGCTAACAAATTTCAAACTCATGAGCATGTTCGTCTGATTCTGAAGTATGATGAGGCTCTTTCCCACTCAATATATGCAGCATCAGACATGTTCATCATACCATCTATATTTGAGCCTTGTGGCTTAACACAGGTGCACTGCTTGTTAGTTTTTTTTAATAGTAGCATTTAAATAGTGAATCCTGCTAGCGGAAGATAACTGAGTTAGCTCCATCTTTATTGTAATTCGATTCAATTCGATGCCTATAATTTCAGATGATAGCCATGAGATATGGTGCAATCCCCATTGTTAGAAAGACAGGGGGTTTAAATGACAGGTATATTTCATCTTTGACTAATTAATCTCCTCTGGAGGTTAAAATTATTTGGTCTTGATCCTCTATTGCTCTTCGTTTTGCAGTGTTTTTGACGTTGATGATGATACGATTCCAATTCAGTTAAGAAATGGATTTACATTTGTAGCACCAGATGAGCAGGTAAAGTGTTTTCTCTTCTTTCTATTTTGACATGTAGAATTCCATCCTTGATAGCAAATACTTTCTTTCTACTTTATGTGATATGTTACATCTAATATGTTTTATTACCAATACTGATCGTTCTTTTCTGATAGTACATTCACGGTCTGCATTAAATGTGGGGTGCGAGCTAAATAAGTCCTATAATTCAAATATCATAAATCATAAATTACATTATTTGAGCTCTTAATAAGTTCACTGCACTCTAAAAAATACTCTGTTCGAAAGAGTTGTCACTCACAAAGGCCTATACATTTTTTTAACAGTAGTTTTTTTTCACTCTATTTCATTACTTATCATTGGTGATGGCAAAATGAGCAGGTGGTTCGGGTTGGATAGTGGGTCAAAAAGTATGGTTTGAAATGGTCTGGGTCAAGTTCACCGCTATTATCTTTTTCTATATACAGTTGATGTACTAAATATTATTGCATCAAAATATATGATTACAACTGTGAGGTCCTTTGGAATAAAGTGATTTAGGAGTTTGTATGCTTTCAGTTTACTTATTGGGCCACTTTCGACCCATTTAACTTGTTCTCTGTTTAGTAAATTTTGTTATTTGACCAATTACCCTTTGAGATAACACATAACAGCGATCTACACATTTCTAAGTAAATGGGTCAAAATTGTCACCTCTACTTTATCTATTGAACTTCATTAAAACCATCTTTCTGTACATTCTTTTTGTTTTTCCTTTTTAGTTAACTACTGTGGGATTTTTATAAGAATGTTTCTTGAACAAATACACAGGGATTCAATGGTGCTTTTGATCGTGCCTTTAGCCACTACAATAATGACATCGAAGGTTGGCAAGAGCTAGTGCACAAGGTCATGAACATAGACTTCAGTTGGGACACATCAGCATCACAATATGAAGAACTTTACCAGCAATCTGTAGCCAAAGCTAGGGCAGCTCGTCGTGCAGCTGGCTAATCCTATATGCTAGACGGGGTTTCTCTCAAAATATACACTTTGCGGGTGAACTTGCATCAAAGGGCTTCATGTACTGAAGTGCACTGCAAATCTTACATCCGCAACACGAGACCACGACCATATGGTTGATACCTGAAAGAGATATTTAAGGGCATTTGTTACTTCTCACACACATGATTTTTACAACATTTAGTATCCCGTTGTCCATATTAGGAATCCTCCACTATTTATTCTGATGTAAATCATGTCCATAATGTGGCTTTACATAAAGGCATTGGAAAAAATGTACGCTATGAGGTTTTTCATTAATGTACATGTAAAAAACATTTTGTTAATAAAATGCACACAAACTGTGCCTCTACTCAATCGTGCTTTTCATTACATGTGTGCGTGTGTTTTTACTGCTGTTATAATTAGCAGTGGATGTTTACACAAGCAGACAAGAACTTGCTTCCAAATACTCACGTATGTTTGTTTATCCAATGGTTGTCACAGTCTCAAACAATGAGGTGAATGATGTTATCAAAAGCATTCAAAATGCAGTGGCAAAATGGGCGGGTCAGGAGATTGAAGCAGTCCAGGTACAGGTCAATCTGTACCCATCGTCTTTCCTTTTTCTATTTAATAATTATATATATGAATAACAACTACAAAATTATATCGATTAAACAATTAGTCTAATATGGCATGTTCTGCTAATTAGTTTTACTCTATTTTATTTTATTTTATTTTTTAAGTTAACCATTTACCTATTGATTACTGAAGGTGGCAAAAATCAACAATAAATGTTAGCTCAAAGTTCCCACTTCACAGGTTGATTACAGCTACCTAGTCTGTAGTCTCAGTGAATCATTTTTCAGTAACTTTAACCAAAAATGAAAAGTAAAACATGCACAAAATGCCCAAAAGTACCATATATATTAATTCACATATCATATTACATCAATTTTCATTACATTCACTTTCCGGGAACAAAGTTTGTTGCATAAGACCAAGCATTGTTGGCAACAGGGTCAGCAAGGTGGTCAGCCAAGTTCTCCAATGGTCCCTTTCCTGTGACAATGGCTTGAACAAAGAATCCGAACATAGAGAACATAGCTAGTCTTCCATTCTTGAGCTCCTTCACCTTCAACTCAGCAAATGCCTCTGGATCATCAGCAAGGCCCAATGGGTCAAAGCTACCACCAGGGTAAAGTGGGTCAACAACCTCACCGAGGGGCCCACCAGCAATTCTGTAACCTTCAACCGCACCCATCAAGATCACTTGGGTAGCCCAAATGGCCAAGATGCTCTGAGCATGGACCAAACTTGGGTTTCCCAAGTAGTCAAGCCCACCTTCACTAAAGATCTGGGCTCCAGCCTTGAACCATACGGCCTCACCAAACTTGACACCGTTACGGGCCAAAAGCTCTGGGAAGACACATCCAAGAGCTCCAAGCATGGCCCATCTTGAGTGGATAACCTCAAGCTCACGGTTCTTGGCGAATGTCTCGGGATCAGCAGAAAGTCCAGCAGTGTCCCATCCGTAGTCACCTGGGAATTCACCAGTGAGGTATGATGGTGCCTCACCAGAGAATGGGCCCAAGTACTTAACACGGTCTGGGCCGTACCATGGGCTTCCTGATGGTGCAACCTTTTTAGGTGCAGCAGTTTTCCTCATTGAAACCCTTCCGTTTCCGAGAAGCTCGGATCCGGATGGAGCCGCTTTCACGGCTTGTCCGGCGAAAGGAGATGAGAGAGCCATGGTAGAAGAAGCCATTTCTTGAGGTAGGTTAAAAGATGTTTTGATTTTTTGAGTTGTGAAGATGTGTAAAATTTAGGAGTTTATTTATAGGATGAAAGGACTCATCCTTTGTTATCTTAAGATATCTTTATCTCTATTGTGATTGGTCACACAAAATCCTACTTGTTTTTAATAGTAGAATTTAATACAAATGTTTTTATCTGTTTGTGCAGGGCTGGCTATTTCCATGTGGCAGCTCTTTGTTCCACAAGTATTTGATATTTCCCTACATTTGACAGTAGCCATGGAAATATAAAATATCATTTTTCTTTGGACCACAAAGCTTGTACTGTGAATGCCGTTGATATTTCTCATGCAACAAAGACTTGTACTTTGTTATTTCTATATTGTACCTATGTTTGCCATTCTGGCATTGTACCATGTTTCCAACTGTTACAAGACCATCATGCTAGATTATGCTTTACAATTATAAACATTGAAGGGGTGGTCTCTATTTCTTAGCTTTCCTACCTTTTCATTGCATTAATTGTCTTATATTCCTTGATCCCCTTTAATAAATTGAATTTTTTCTGTGTATATGAAGGCCAAGGTTTAGTTCCTGATGCGATTCGATGCATTTTATCGGCAAATACTTGAGTATAGCTTAATTACCTAGCCATAACTTTCAAGCGATGATGCTCAATATAACATATCATTGTAAGCAGTGAATCAGTGATAGTGGTATCAGTTTTCCGTAATTCCGTTCTTCCCCAACCGGTTGGTTATGACTATGAATTGATGATGGTAGTATATTGATCTACTCAAAACTTGGGAATATGATAGTAGAGGAAATGAAAACGAAGGTGTTACTTGTGAGTAGTGTCTAAATGTTACATTTGATGGAAATTTGATAGTTACAAAGTTTTAAAATAGCATATAAGGAGCTAAATAATTAAATGGAAGGCTCAAATGCCTTATAATGTAGTATAAAAATGTCTATTAACAACACAAATGAGAAAAAAGAAAAGAAAATTCTTATACTAAAAATTTTATTTTAAATTTGATTGTTGATGGATATAATGCAAGGTATACCCATGACGAGAAGAAATTTTTTTTAACGTTAATTAATTTTGTAAGTTTGATTTAAATCAATACATATTATGGCCAGCGTTAACTGTATTAATATTTTTTAGTAACATAGCATATCATGTATCAATTACAGGTTATGGCTTGGATGGCTTTGACCATATGATTCTTGTATTGCATTTCAATAGTTTCTCTGGATAGAAAATCTTGATATGAACCAAAACATGTACACATGTCTTCTTCTTATTGGTCCTTGGTAATCATCTTTCTTAGCCATCAACAATATCAACCACCAATCAAAATCAACAAAGAGATATTGAAGATAACTCTAACCCCTATTTATACCACTTTGAAGAAGTCATTCAAACTCAAGCAGTCAACCTCCAAACTACTAATTCTCTCAATATATCCTTACCTTCTACTTTGAGAAAATATTCAATGGCTGCTTCCACCATGGCTCTCTCATCATCTTTTGTCGGACAAGCGGTGAAAACCGCTCCATCCGGTTCCGAGCTTCTCGGAAACGGACGTGTTTCAATGAGGAAAACCGCACCCAAAAAGGTTGCACCATCAGGAAGCCCATGGTACGGCCCAGACCGTGTCAAATACTTGGGCCCATTCTCTGGTGAGGCCCCATCATACCTCACCGGTGAATTCCCAGGTGACTACGGCTGGGACACTGCTGGGCTTTCTGCTGATCCCGAGACATTCGCCAAGAACCGTGAGCTTGAGGTTATCCACTCAAGATGGGCCATGCTTGGAGCTCTTGGATGTGTCTTCCCAGAGCTTTTGGCCCGTAACGGTGTCAAGTTCGGTGAGGCTGTTTGGTTTAAGGCCGGAGCCCAAATCTTTAGTGAAGGTGGTCTTGATTATTTGGGAAACCCAAGTTTGGTCCATGCTCAGAGCATTTTGGCCATATGGGCTACCCAAGTGATATTGATGGGTGCAGTTGAAGGTTACAGAATTGCTGGTGGTCCCTTGGGTGAGGTTGTTGACCCACTTTACCCTGGTGGTAGCTTTGACCCATTGGGTCTTGCTGATGATCCAGAGGCTTTTGCTGAATTGAAGGTGAAGGAACTCAAGAACGGAAGACTAGCTATGTTCTCTATGTTTGGGTTCTTTGTTCAAGCCATTGTCACTGGAAAGGGACCATTGGAGAACTTGGCTGACCACCTTGCTGACCCTGTTGCCAACAATGCATGGTCATATGCTACAAACTTTGTCCCCGGAAAGTGAATAATTTGACATTTGGATTTTGTAATATTGAAAAATGGTTGTTAAGGGTTTGAGAACATGATGATTTCCTTGTAAATTATGGCGAAATTTATTTCGCAATTCATTTCTGAATGAATAAATTTGTCTTTTTCTTTAAGTCATACTTATTTCAATATTCATATCGTTACTACTATCATACAATGCAACTTAAAGGTTTTCAAAATACGCCTTTTGCCTAGCAGTATGCCAGTATCTAAGTTATAGATAAAGTGACCCTCTCCAATCTAACAACAACTAAAATAATTTTTACACATATTGTGTAACCTTAATTATGATAATATATGTATTACATATTGACAAGGGTAGTGTATGTTTGTCAAATCACATAGGAAAAACAATCGATATATTAATTATTTTCTAGGAAAGTTTTTTGTATTTTGCATAGCCTAACCGCTGTTTCTTCCATGCTTATCCTCCGAGAAGATGAATCAGAGGTGCAATCCATTGCCAAATTGAAAATGGATGCTATAGTTTCTTGCTTAGGAGATAAAGTCTCATTGATCAAATTCGTGTCAACAACTTCAAAGATTTCACGCTGAGCTGCTTCAAGAACCCAGCTTCGCAAACTTACCTCACCGCAAAACATATCGTGCGTGGGCTTTTTTCTTGTGAATGTTTCCAACAACAGAATGCCAAAACTATAGACGTCACTTCTGGTCGATACAATTCCTTCCATCCCATATTCTGTGCACAATTTTATAGAATTTTATTAGTCGTTAACAATTTTAATCTGCCAAAATGCTACATTCTCAGTGAACATTTATGACTGGTGAATGTGGATATTTAATTGGGATAAGTGTCTGAAACTGTATCCAGCTGTGACGTAAAGTCACTATTGTACGTATGTATTCAACTTCATTTTACTATATTGTGTGTCTCAAACTTTCAGTTATTGTTATTGTATGTTTCCGACCTCTTATTACTTACCCGCTGACATGGCACCCTATTTGATGAGATAGCGATGCGAGATATACGGTTGCCACATCATAAAACTACCAGATGAATTAGTCATCGGATACGCACAATAGTGATAACTGAAAGTTTGATACACATAATAGAACAAAATGAAGTTGTATACACACAATAGACTTTGGTTTATGGTTAGATACATTTTAAGACACTTTTCCTATGTAATTTCACCATGATTCTTAGCGGTTTCAGTGAAATCATGGGTAGGAGGAAAAGTGAATAAAAGGAAGAAGCAAGCAACTAAATGAGCCATACCTGGAGCCATGTATCCTATTGTTCCTAACGTTGTAGTTCTTAGCATGAATTCTTCTTCACCAAAGATTTTGGCAATACCAAAATCACAAACGCGTGCTTTCATATCTTCATCAAAAAGGACGTTGCTTGGCTTTAGATCACAATGAATAATAGGTGTTGTCTGACCATGATGTAGATACTCAAGGGCCGAAGCAACATCCATCATTATTTGTAATCGTTGCACGAGACTCAAATGATTGTTATGTGAATACAACCACTGCTCAAGGCTTCCATTCGACATGTATTCCATAACTAAGCATCTAAAATCCATGTTAGTGCAACTGCTAATGATTCTAACAAGATTCCTATGCCGAATATTGCGTAAAACTTCACATTCAACGTTGAAACTTTTCACTGCACGTTCTGATAGCAAATTAAAAACCTTTACTGCAATACTTACCCCATCTGAGAGCTTTCCTTCATATACTGATCCATAAGCCCCCTCTCCAATCAAGTTACTTTCATCAAATGAATTTGTTGCTCTTACAAGTTCATAATATGAAACTCTTTTCCATTTATGAACCGATGACGGCTCCGCAATTGTTTGGATATGTTTTTTATGCCTTCTTAACAAATAAACGGCAACAACTAACCATAATACTGATGCAATAACGGGTAATATATACTTGAGGAAAAACAAAGCTCTTGACTGATGCTGTTTGCTTCTGCATGACGAGACTTCGAGTTTTGGTGCCCCACATAGATTCTTATTATGCATAAATGATGAAGCGGTGAAGTTAACGAATTGTCCCCCATTTGGGATTTCTCCTTGTAGCATATTGAAGGAGACATTTAAGTATTCAAGATATCTAAGTGCCTCTAAGGATTTGGGAATCACACCAGATAGATTATTGTGAGACAAGTCCAAAAACTCCAAACTTACAAACGTGCCAAGCGACTCTGGAATTGAACCTTGTAAGTTGTTATGGGCCAAGGAAAGTTTGCTCAACATTTGGTAACCACCGATGCTACTTGAAATTTCACCAGAAATTTTGTTAAATGACAAATCTAACCCTGTAAGAGGTGAATTAGAGCTTCCAATATTTGATGGTATGTTTCCGATCAAGAGATTTGAGGACAAGTTTAGAACCACAAATGATTTATGGCTCCAAAATGTCAATGGTATGGTGGATGTGAATTTATTTGAGTCCAAAAATAACCACGAAAGTGAACCAATATCTCCCAAGCACGTTGGTATAATCCCTGAGAGCCGATTGTTGCCCAAATACAACTCGCCCAAGTTTCTCAAGCGACATAATTCTAGTGGAACCTCTCCTTGTAATCTGTTGCTTTCGAGAAACAACTGGCCGATGTTTTGCAGCTTCCCGAGTTCTGTTGGGATGTTTCCTATCAACTCATTCACGTCCAAAGCTAAAGTTCTCAAATTAGTCAAGTTGCCAATTCCACTTGGAATATTACCTCTGGTTCCGGTTTCAAACGCTTGAAAGATTTCAAGAAATGTAGAAAGGTTACCTATAGAAGCTGGAAGGGAGGCCCTCATTAATGGATTTCGGGCAAATGACAATGTTCTCAACTTTCGGCAATTTGTCAATGATGACAAAAAATCTAATTCAGAACCCTCAACAGTGAAATTGTTTTCTCCAAGTAGCAGCCGCTCCAACAATTCTAATCTACCTATTGTGATTGGAATGGACCCACTGAATGAGTTCGTAGATAATCCTATTACAGAAAGTTTGGAAGCGTTCATGATTGAGCTAGGTAGATTTCCACGAAATGTATTGTTGGACAAGTATAGTTTTTCGAGATTCGGAAGCAAGAAACCAAAGTCTTCAGGGAGTATATCAGAAAATAAATTATTATTCAAGTTCAAATACTTCAGTGTTGAGATGTTGAATCGGATGTTTCCAGTTAGGAGATTATCTTGTAAACCCAATTCCTCAAGGAGATGAAGGTAGTTAATCTCATCTGGTATAACTCCTGTTACAAAGTTAATATCATAAGTCAAAATTCAAGTAGTTGATGCGATTATCTTTAGTTGACAATTAACAGAAAATTATTCATCATGTTAATTCGTCAGTAATCACAACTGCATCAGAGATAAATTGATTAACGGTATTATGCGTATATAAGATGTATGTAGAGAAAGAAACTTATTGTTATACGACATATATGCTATCACCCATTTTACAAGATCAACTATATATATCACAGTACGTGTGAGTAATAATTTTATTAATATAGTAGTACCTGTTAATTTATTACTTTGTATATTGAGACGTGCGAGGTGTGTTAGATTCATGACATCCGAAGGAATGCTTCCTGTAAACTCATTATTTGATAAATTAATCCGTCGAAGTCCTTTCAATTTCCAGAAGCCAGAAGGAAGTTGACCAGTAAACTGATTATTAGAAAGGTATACTTCTTCAAGATTGTGAAGATTGATGTTGATATTCGAGAACAGAGCTCTGGAAAATAAGTTGCTATCGAAATCAAATATCCTGAGAGAAGACATGTTGAATATGACTTGAGGAACATCACCAACTAAATTCCCTTCACGAATGGATAAAATCTTCAACCTTTTCAGGTTCCCTATCTCAGCTGGAATTGAACCTGCAGTTAAATCAAAAGAAATTCATTTCACTTGTGATGAAAAAGTATAAAATTTTGAGGTAATTCATTATATCATATACAAATTTGAGTCATATGATCAGTTGAAAATTTCACAAGTTATATATTTGTTAATCTTAGTTAAAGTGTCTATTAGAGTATTGGATAAGTACTTGAAAAATGTAATCAACTAAGGTCTGACTTACTTATGTAGAGTGTATCCAACTATTTAGGGCTTACATTGTGTGTAATGAACTTTATATGTTGATATGGTACTTCTATTGGTGTGTCATGTATATAAGGAGCCACGTGGCGTCCTTACAAGTTGTTACATCACCAAAATACATACAATGACAGTAAATAACAAGTTTCTTACATGCAATGCACACCCGAGTAATTGATGTCACATTACGAATGTCAGACCTTAGTTGATTACATTTTCAAGTACTTATCCCTTAAAGTATTGAATCATTATCCATTGAAAAAAATCGAAAATTTCAAAGATTCATTGATGCATCCCAAATGCATCTTTATTTAGATGCATTTATCAAAATTTGTCATGTTTGTTGATTTTAACGATAAATAATCTATGAAACCCTTAAATGCATCTATATAATTGTTCAATAATGTGATTTTGACAACTTATATGACATGATTTGATGCATAATAAGTAGTTCTTAGAGTTCTTAGCAATAATACACATAACAGTAAGTGTTCATGGGTGTACTTTGGCCATTTTGACTCATGATAAAAATGATTTTATATTAATGGATGAAAACAAGTCAGTAAAGTAGAAACGACAACTCAACGACAATATATACCTGCTTGGAAGCTATTCTCACCGAGATATAACTCTTCCAAATGGGTCAAATTTCCGATTCCCCTGAGTATGCTACCGTTGAAGTGATTTTTGGACATGGATAAATAACGAAGCAGCTGACATTTGTCGATGCTTGAAGGAATTGGTCCTGTGAAGTTATTTACTGATATATAGAACAGACTGAGCTTAGCAAGCTGATTGCACATATCGTCTGGCAGACCCCCTGATAGACTATTTACCGATAATTCAACCCTTCTTAAAGAAGACTGATTGAATAGTGTTTGTGGCACAAACCCAGTAAACTGGTTATTACTTAGGTACAAGTTTTGCAGGCTAGATAGGTTACCAATTTCATCTGGAATATTTCCATCTAACGAGTTGTGTCTTAAACTCAAAGTCTTGAGATTTGGCATGCTATCAAGAAAAAGAGGAGACAGAGTGCCTGTGAGAATGTTCTTTTCTAGCAACAAAATCTCAAGTTTTGGCAAGCTTTTTACATATGATAGTGGTAGATTTCCTGTGAGATTGTTGTGTTCCATGTACAACTCTTCCAAATGGTGCAATTGCATGATCTCGGGAGGTATTGAGCCATGGAAACTGTTGTTGCTGAGGTCAAGTAAGGAGAGGAATGAAAGATTACCGATATGTGGAGAGATTATTCCCACAAGACCCATGTTAGAAAGATCTAAACCAATGACCCTTTGAGTTTGATACTGGAAACTGCAAGAAACACCCCTCCACGTACAAATGGAGGTGTTTGAAGTCCAGTTTTTCGATATAATGCCAGAATGGTCAACAGTGATTCGCGCTTTGATTGCTTCAAGAGTAAGTTGATCTGTACTCAAAGTGCAGTAAAAGTTTAGACTCATGAGAGTTATCACAAGATTAAAAATGAAGATATTATTCTTATTCATAGTTTTTTATGTGATGTCTTATGTGATTATGCTCATACAATGGAGGTCAATACTAGCAAAATATTCAGGAAACTATAAATTGTATGAGTTACAAGGCCAACTGCAACCAACATTTTAGAATTATTGGAGATGGCTATAACATTTATGATTTATAATTTATGATTTCATACCAAGTTGAAAGAGACACGTGACATTTATTTATTTATTAAATAAGAGTGTGGTTTTAATCAATTTAAGGTCCTACTTACATTGAATGACCGACCTATTATACTGTACTTCACACATACACAAATATAATTCAACATTAAGCAGTGATTTATTATATTAAAAGTACTGATTAATCTTTTCTGCTACATCCAAGTATTCAAGAATGTGATAAGGGATCATGAGACTACATGAATTATGGAAAGTATGAAAGTACCAATGTGAGGGTGACATTTGACAAAGAGAATACAATACCCATTTACCCCCAACACCAATTATCTCACAAACGACAAATCGAAAAATTATGAAAATTGCACCATTAGATTCGTCGTCTTCTCTTCTTCGATTTGCCGTCCCTCAAGGCATACTTTCGACGAGTTTTTTTTTCACGTTTTTTTGGTGGGTTTCACATTTTAATAACACATGTGTTAAAGTGTTAAAGTGTTGCGTTTAGGGTTTAGGGTTTGGGGTTTAGGGGTTAGGGTTTAGGGTTTGAGGTTTGGGTTTCTCCCTCAAACCCTAAACCCTAAACCCTAACCCCTAAACCCCAAACCCTAAACCCTAAACGCTTTACAAAACGCTAAACCCTAAATTTTTCTAAACCCTAAACCTTGAACCCTTGCTAAACCCTAAATTTTACTAAACCCTAAACCCTTATAAACCTAAACCATCAAATATACTAAACCCTAACCACTAAATCTTAAATTAAATGTTCAAGTATGTAATAACACATGTGTTAATAATTAATAAAACCCACTAAAAAAAGGTGAATTTTTTTTTTTATCGAAAGTATGTCTTGATGAACGGCAAATCGAAGAGGATCGAACGCTGAATCTAATGGTGCAATTTTCATAATTTTTCGATTTGTCGTTTGTGAGATATTTAAGTTAGAGGGTAAATGGGTTTTTAACATGTGGGTATTCTCTTTGTACACATGACACCTTTCCATTGGTACTTTCATTCTTTTCAAAATCCTTATACTCTCGTGATCTTTTTTCTCTAGAATGTTATGATATTGAATTATGATAAAAACAGAAGATTCAATTACTTCAATAATCAATAGAATGGATACTAGTCTTGATAGTGCCACGGGAGTTGCCCGGAGTTATCCTTGTGGGGTGGAGGCACACGGAACTAGAGTGTTTTCGCCAATTTACACATTTTGCTGGATAATAATAATAATAATTTTATTATTTTATATTATCTTGAATTCTGTTGAAAGTATATCATTCAAAAGAGAGGGAAAGAGAGTTGAATTATGACATTATTAGTTTGATCATTTTGCAGTAATGAAATTTAAATAAGAAATTTAAAAAAAAAAAAAAAAAGTTATGTGACGTGGTTTCGTTAGTCGCTTTTATAACTTGAGCAACAAACCATTTTTATTGGAAGAAATTGATAGTTAGAAAAGGCTTAAAGTAGGGGGTGTTAATTGGGTAGTTTAATCGGGTTTCGGGTTATTCGAGTCGGGTTATTCGGTTTTTCCTGTTTAAAATCTTACCCGAAACCCGACTCAAATAAGCTCGGGTTATTCGGGTTCGGGTTATTTGGATTCGGGTTGGATTCGGGTTATTCATTTAAACCCGAATAAGATCATATTCTATATTTTCATATTTTGAACAAAGCTTAAACTTTAAAAAATGACACTTATAGTTTTATATAAATCATCATAAGTAAATTACATGTCTATTATATATGGATGTATTCATATAAATCATAATAACTTATATATATATAGTTATATTTGTATATTGGATTAATTTTTGTAATTATTCGGGTTATTCGGGTTACCCAAATTGTAAGATATTTATCCGAAACCCAACTCAAATAAGACTCGGGTTATTTGAATTCGGGTTATTCGGGTTCGGGTGACCAAATAAGCTTCGAATTTGGGTTATTCGGGTTCAGGTTCGGGTTAGTTATTCGGGTTCGATTATTTGTGACACCCGTAGAGTGCAGGCCTCCATATACTAATAAAGGTGGCAGTCTTTTTGTTGCATACCTACGTACTCCTAATTATTCATATTTGTAACACCATGAGGTTGGTGTTCCACTAAAATATCCTCTTTTTTTTTTTTCTTTTTTTTATAAATATAAATTCTAGCACATTTCTTTCCCCTTCTTTTGATGGCTCAGCTACATTTCTATCTTGTCCTTCTTCTGTCTTCTTTCAGTAATTATCATAAGTTCTTTTGGTAACTATAATTACCTTTTGTCTTGATAGTTTACCGTTTGGTATTTATCATGTTTGCAGGTGCCTATGCAAGACTTTTTACACTACAAAACAGATGTAACGACACCATATGGCCCGGGATCCAAGCTTCAAGTGGACAACCGCAACTCATGACAGGCGGCCTTGAACTACAATCTTCAGAATCAAAAAACGTGACCGCCCCAAAAGGCTGGTCAGGCCGTATCTGGGGACGAAGTGGGTGCACGTTTAACTTTTACGGTGAGGGAAGTTGCGCCACTGGAGACTGTGGAAACGGTCTGTTCTGCAACGGTGCAAGTGGTGAACCCCCTGCTTCATTAGCCGAGTTCACACTTGACAGCCCGTTAGATTTCTATGATGTTAGCCTTTTGGAAGGGTTTAATATGCCTATTTCTATATTTGCGGATGATGAATCGGGCATGTGTCCAAGTATTAGGTGTGAAACCAACTTGAACCAACATTGCCCAGCGAATCTGCTAGTCAGAGGCGATGGTGGAGAGATTGTGGCTTGTAAGAGCGCGTGTACGGCTTTTCAGACGCCTGAGTATTGTTGCACCGGGCAGTTTCAAAATCCTAATATATGCAAGCCGACAAAATACTCGCGGTATTTCAAGCGGGCTTGCCCTGATTCTTATACTTATACTTATGATAACTCGTCACTTACCTATACCTGCCGAGATTCGAGTTATGTGATTGTTTTCTGTTAAGTTTGATACAAGTACATCATCTCAATTTTCGAGCAATTTTATCACATTTTTTGGGTAAGACCAGTGGGAAATCAAATGAGTTATTACTTCCAATATTCTATGCTTACTAATTAATGATGGAACATTAGCTTAAAGAATACTATCAACCATACAGATGGCATACCTCAATCAGATGATGTGTAAATTTATCAACTGAAAGCAGAAAAACTGTCATAGTAGATGATGCTTAATTGGAATATGCGAAAAAATAAAATAAATTTATAAGATGAATTAAACAAAAAAAAAGCATTGAATTTGGCAAGGGCCGTCTCTGAGTTTTCGGAGGCCCTGGGCAAAAACATGATTAATTGCCGAAATAAGGCCCTATATCGAGCTATACGATGTTTTTCTCATTCTTTTGTTGCGGCTCAAGCAACTTTGAATCAACTAAAACAAATTTTTCTTCTTGTAATTAACAATCAAATTAATGTGTATGTATATATACACATACATATACACAAACACACTTTTTGAGGCCCCTCTAATTCGGAGGTCCTGGACGGATCGACCATCTCGACCACCCTCAAAGACGGCCCTGAATCTGGCAACAACACAGCCTGCATATGTTCTTTGATAAAATATGAAAATAATCAGTAGAACCATATTGACTGAAATGTAGGGGACTAAACAGTATTGACAGAAACATTTGTTAAATTTTGTATAAAAGTAGGCTTTAGTAATGGCTCTCAGTAACTCATTATCTTTTGAACGAAACAATAAAATATTATACATTAAATATTAAAGATTTATGAAGAAGTTGGTTGATTTCATGTTTCCAACTCAAAGCATGTTTATTGCACATATTATGATGTAGTCTACAAAAGAAGTTTTCTATCAGAAGAGGAGTAAAGATCATGACCAACATTTCCAAGATAGAGTAATAAGTATCATCTGCCTATTATTTATGTAGCAGACCGATGTTTACTATCATACCCTTGTATAGAAGGATAACGTCAATTTTGGACATGCTTTAGTTGTTCTTGGAACGTAAAAAGACAGTACTTGCATTATTGTACGCCAACTACGAAAATGGTCAGAGGTGACTCGAAAAGTATGCAGGAACAATATAATGTTTCTTTTGTTTGAATGGAAAAGTAACTAAACAAAACACGCACGCACACATACACAGAGTAGGAATGCGAAATAACAGCAAAGCTTAAAGAGTGTAGATGGGCAATCTTTGTGTTGTAGGCGAATATGCGTATCCTACTCTTTTATTTATACGCTAGCATATTATACAAATGCATCACAATACTTAACACTCGGTACACTTTACTAATCCTTTAATGGTTCTTTTACATTTCACTGTGGTTCTATTTCTGTCTTCTTTCGGTAATAATCATAAGTATTTTAGTCTTTATTCTTGTAACTTTGTCTTAAGCTATTAATTTATGAAATCTTTATTGCAGGTATTGATGCAGCAGTTTTTACGTTCCAAAATAGATGTAAAAAAACCATATGGCCAGCAATCCAACCTAACGGTGGGCAACCACTACTAATGGAAGGCGGTCTTGAGCTTAAACCTCAAGAATCAATAAACATAACGGCCCCACAAGGATGGTCAGGCCGTTTCTGGGGTCGAAACGGCTGCACGTTTAATGATAACAGTGAGGGAGCATGCACAACTGGAGACTGTGGTAACGGTCTTCACTGCAACGGTGCTGGTGGAGAACCACCAGCTTCATTAGCCGAGTTTACCCTCGATGGCCCACTTGATTTTTATGATGTGAGTCTTGTGGACGGGTTCAACATGCCTATATCCATATTCCCATATGATGATACCGGTGTTTGTAGAAGTATTAGGTGTGATGCTGACTTGAACCAAAATTGTCCGAATAATCTGCAAGTGAGAGGTGATAGTGGAGAAATTGTGGCTTGCAAGAGTGGATGTACTGCTTTTCGGACACCTGAATATTGTTGCACTGGGCAGTTTCAAGATCCTGATGTATGCAAGCCGACAAAATACTCGCAGTATTTCAAGAGTGCTTGCCCTACTTCTTATAGCTATGCTTTTGATGATCCAACAAGTACTTATACTTGCAAAGATGCTAATTACATGATCACGTTTTGTTAAGTAAGTTACTAGCACATCTATTGTCTCTAATTTCATCATCCCATATCAAAACTTCAGCAATAAATGAAATGTCTTCTGATTAATAAGGCTGCTAACTATTCTGTAGAATTGATATGAATCATTTTAATCACGGGTGGGGGAGAAAAATATAATAACGATAATAAAAAGTTAAGAATCAAGATTAAAATCAACCAAAGATGCATATATCTATCTATGTTCATCTGCTCACCATGTTACCTCATAGAAGTGTTCATTTCTTGATTCAAGTACACTCACAAGCAATGTATATGAGAAAATATACTATCGAATCAACAATCAACAAGACTAAAATAAGCAACGATTTTTCAGTTTTGGCAATTTGAAGCAAGTACACTCACCAGCAATGTATATGAGAAAATATACTATCGAATCAACGAGACTAAAATAAGTAACGATTTTTCAGTTTTGGCAATTTGAAGCAACGATTTTGCTAGACAGACCGAAATTTATTTCCTATGACCCAATTTCGCAAATTGGAAAAAATGGAAAATTTAGCTGGAAAAGAAGAGCTCAAATGAGTCAGACACACTCAAAAATTTAATTTGTTACCAAACCACCCATTTTGCCACTTTAATAAACCAAGAAATATAGTAAATGGTCACCTAAACGCAAAGAAATGTTCACGGTGGAAAGAAGCACAAAAACCACCAAGCTCAACAAAGTAAAATAGAAAGGAAGATGAGAAGGTCATTCTTGTCTCTAAAAACCATTGACAGAGCAACCCATCCTATTGGATGGACTCTGATGACTCAACGTTTTCCTATTAGTCTTATAATCCTACTGTAGTTCATGACATGAAAATTCAGAATATCACACTACATTTAGTTTCAAGCACAAAACACAACCTTCATGTAGTTTCAAGCACACAAGAGCAACACATTCAACTCACAAGATATGACACTACACCAGCCTGCATATCGAAAAAAACGCTTCAACGGTCTGCCTGGTCTAGTTCAATTGCCTCAAATAATTTGTTGAAAGCTTGCATCTCTGGCATCTCTGGGATCTCTGGCATCTCTTGCATCTGTGGCATCTCTTGCATCTGTGGCATCTCTGCCATGGACTTTCTTCGAATGCGAGGGGCAGAAGTAGATGGAACCTGCTTCTGCATCTTTAGCATCGACTTTCTTCCACGGGGAGGGGCAGAAGCAGATGGGCCCTGCTTCTGCACATTTAGCTCGGACTTTCTTTCACGGCCAGGTCCAGAAGTAGATGGAACCTGCTTCAGCTTTTTAGACCTTCTGAAAACAAAAAAGGAAAAACGGTGATGAAACTTATACTGTAAGTGGCAAATTATGTGGATTAAGGTAACGAGACAAAATGGTTATATGTCAAAGCAGATAAACCTGAAACGGGTTCGGTTGACCCACTAACCTATTTTCTCTGTGTTTTTTTCAACTTCAATAAGCTATTAAATATGATTATGAATACTAATATTAAATTAAATATAATGATTCTTTATGTATAACAATTATTATTGTTGTGAACATTTTATTATGCCATGGGTTAGCCGTTAGCGTGTACCCAAAAGGGGTGGCAATTCAGGTTGGTGTGTATGGGTTGACGAATAAAAAATACTCAACCCGAACACGCCCGATTAGATAAACGGCTTGCGTATTTCAAGCAGGACCCGACCCGGAAAACCCGTTTTAAAAGATGAATCAACATGTTAGCGGGTAAGTTTCAGGTAAACAGGTCTATTAGGTCAGTTTCTGGTCAAATGTGTTATATGTGCAAAAACGCCGTTCCTTGTGTTATGAGATTGAGATCATATAAGTTTGTGTTTGATAGTATCTAATATGCAAATAACTTGAACAGTTTTGCAATTAAACTCAAGTATACAATCATTCAGAAGCAAAATACTTTGTAGAATATTTTTTAATCATCTCAAATCGCCAAACAAAAGAGGAAAAACGAAAAGCCTGTAAAAGATCAAAGACAACAAACATTTATATGAATTCATTGTTATAAACTCACAAAAAACAACATTATCTAATTAAAGAAAATATTTAAACCACACTTAGACGGGTTGGGGGCCAACCAAATATACTGACCCAAACCATGACCTGAAAAATAAAAAGGTTGGCAGGTTGATGGGTTGAAAATATCCCAACCCAAACCTGTTTATATCCGTGTCAGGTTTCGCGTCGTGTCGAGAATTGCCAGCCCTACTCGCACCCATGTATCTTCTTTTTTTCGGCTAAGTTTTATAAGTGCACCTCTTAGAATTGGTTTAGGTTTACCCCCAACAATTAACCTATTAATTTCCGATTATGAAACTACTATCAAAATTGAGGGTGCAATTATCAGTTGAATAAAACGATTTTTAAAGGTTGCAAACAGGTAACTGCATCGTGGGGTTTCTATTATCTAGTTTGACCTTATTTCTTATAACTAAGTTTCATCAAACTTTACCCGTTTGATCCGGTAACATTGTAAATAAAAACCAAATCAGCAGATTCACATATAAACAGGTTAAAATCGACACACCTAGTAAAACTGTATGAACATCTTTCATCGTCGTACCATGCATAAGCATTAAATAATGCAAATATATACCTGGCCAGAACCTTCGCAGCCTTACCCTGCTCAACAAATTCTCGTAAATACTTCTTTGCAACATCCTTATCGTCAATTTTCTGAAGTCAAAGGTGTGAAAGTCAAATAATTGCCCATATGACAGTGCAAAAATATGGCATACATAGTAGAACAGTATTAGATATAAATGTTGTGTCTTGGATCAGTTGATTGCCTTCTCCATATATAATAAGGGTGTTACTATATCTACCCCTTATTTCTTAACATACCCACTCTCACATGTTAAGTAAACTTTATTTTTTTTGGTTTATGTTTTTTTTATACAAACATATTGAAACAGTTATTATTATTTAGAAAAGGCATTTTAAAACGGGTTTAGAACAAATATTTTTAATATAAATTCCTTTTCAGAGAGTTTGTTACAAAAAAAAATTCTAAAAAAAACTCATTTTCCTAAATAAAAAAAATCGCAAAAACAAAGATATATTAAATGGATAATAATATGATGTGGAATCATGAGATCAAATAACCTGTTCTTTCGCATTAGACATTTCCTTAAACCACGACCGAGCCAGAGTATGGAGGGACTTTCCAGGTAATTGAGCCTACAAACATACAAATGATGGCAACCTCAGAAATATATGGCCTACATGGCTACATAGCTCAACAAATTAACAATTTATGTCCACAAACACGTCGACAAATGCACAATACAAATGTGTATATGATGGTTATTCCATCAAAGAGCCTTTTCAGTGATATTAATTTATCAAACCATATATGAAAAAAATAAATAAAAAAAAAATAAAGATTGTGCTTACCTTTCTATCTCTAGTACACATTAGTGTATTCATTTGCTTATTAAACCTACAACATTATGAAGAAATAAACATTAATTATCCATTGAAAATAGGGTTAATAATGTTTTAATTACTAAACTTTCAATTTTTTTCCGTTTTAACCACTCAACTTTTTTTTAAATGTTTTAACCACTCAACTTAGGGTCAATAATGGTTTAATCCCTGAACTTTCAATTTGTTTTCGTTTTAACTACTCAACTTTGTTTTAAACGTTTTAACCACTCAACTTATGAGTTGACCACATTTTAACCACTAAAGTTCATTTGACCATTTAAAAAAATCCTTTCGTTAACTTATAATGAAAGTTTAGATCGGGATATATAAACTTTAAACTGATTTTTTTATCGACCAAGGTTGTCAAGATAGAGATCTTACCTAGGATCGTTTTTGTCTTCACAAGATCGAAATCGTAAGATCAAATCGAAATCGTAAGATCTTACGATCCCAATTTGATCTTACAATTTCGTTTTGATCTTACGATCCAGATTTGATCTTACAATTTTGATCTTGTGAAGACAAAAAAGATCCTATGTAAGATCTCTATCTTGACAACCTTCATCGATCAAAAAATCAGTTTAAAGTTTATATATCCCGATCTAAACTTTCATTATAAGTTAACGAAAGAGTTTTTTTATATGGTCAAATGAACTTTAGTGGTTAAAATGTGGTCAACTCCTAAGTTGAGTGGTTAAAACGTTTAAAACAAAGTTGAGTGGTTAAAACGAAAACTAATTGAAAGTTCAGGGATTAAACCATTATTTACCCTAAGTTTAGTGGTTAAAACATTTAAAAAAAAGTTGAGTGGTTAAAACGGAAAAACATTGAAAGTTCAGTGATTAAAACATTATTAACCCTTGAAAATAAAAGGACGAAACTATGTAAGAATTGCATGCAGAAAATTAGAGATTACCCTAAATTTTTGAAGTAAATATCGTCTGCAGATGGAAAGCCCACAAACTACATGAGCAAAATATTATGTTATATCACAGTAAGAAAATATAAGAACATGCAATTGGGGCTTGGGCCAATCAAAAAAGAAAATAAAAATGTCCAATAACATATATAGCATCATGCAAAAGCAAAACCACAAAGAAAACTAAGCAAGCCTCATCAAAACATACATAATAAAACCAACAACTAAACTAAAAGATACCGCCCATTTTTCAAATCCGATATTTCTTCATACCTTGTAGTGTTTCCTGAGCTCTTCTAAATCTTCATTAGGAAAACGCAGACCAACATAAAAATCTTCCTTCTTATTACCCATGGCTCAGAACCTTTCAGAAAAGAACAGCAAAATAAACCAAGTCAAAATCTCTTATGCACTTGAGCTATATCACAGAAATACGCATTCGACAAATTAAAATGCTATATGATTAACGATAAGGGGGTACACTTATATAACGTCTTAAACCAAGACAAGCTGATGATGGTATAAGTTATACTCATAATCCATACACCCTAAAAAATTGTAAGTTTAAGGGGGTGACTGGATGGTCCTTGAAGTGATTATTGTAACTTGAAAAATCAATATTGCAACCAATTTTTGCCATACACTTTAAATTGATTATTGCAGCTTGAAGTCGCAATAATCGATTTATAAGCACATCCAAACACCCTTCAAGATATAATTTGATTGAGCCTAGATGAGATTTCCAAATCCTTCATCAATATTATAGACCTTGATCTTGTTATTTAAATAGTTTGACTGAAAATAATATTCCTTACACCAAAAATTCCTCCTTTTTCATTTTCAATTAGCAAAAACTATAACATAATATAGTATCCAAACACCCTTTAAGATATAATTTGATTGAGCCTAGTTGAGATTTCCAATTCCTTCATCAACATTATAGACCTTGAGCTCGTTAATTATATAGTTTGACTGACAAATAATATTCCTGACACCAAAAATTCCCCCAATTTCATTTTCGATTAGCAAAAGATATCACATTATTTTTTATTTTTTTTTTTGGGTAAAGAAAAGATATAACATTATTAGTATTCAAAGAATAGTGGCCCACTGAGATTCTCTCCAAAAATCGTGTAGTAATCAATCTAACAATGAATCGCATGTCTGATATAAAATCTGATTCAGACATCAAGTATTTAATAAAATATTTAAGTTATAATCTAATAGTGTGTATTCATACAAGGCGTGAGTCTAATAATCATCAAAATAGTAAGTATAAGAGATCCATTCCACCAAAAAAAATCATAAATACAAATTACGTTAAACAAGAGAACAAACAAGGGTAATGTGAGATTTGTATCAAGAAACTAATAACGGTACCAACCTTTAAAGATACACAAAGAGAAATCAATAATCGATCGATCTGCTAGTAAAAGAAAAATCAGGAATTTTATTCAACGAAATAAAATGTGCAACCAAAATCAAGATAACCCTAGGCTCCTCCGCCTCCGGTTGCACACCTTTATTCCCTTCACTCTCTATTTATCTCCCCCTCACTAGTCTATATTAGTCAATATCATTACTTTCACATTTAGCCACTACCTTTATTTTCAATAGTTACTGAATTTTAATTTTCCTTTTCTTTGACAAAAAGACCAAAATGTCCCTACCCGAGAACATAAGAGGTTGTATCACTTCCCTATATATATATATACACTCCTTCCTTAGCATTGTGCATTCCTCATGAGTAAGATAACAATAGACTAGTGGAGAAGACCATATGTATCAATGTCAACAAATAGCTTAAAAGGCTTAATTTGACAATCACATTGCATACAAACATGTATCCAACGTGTAGCCCAGTTGGTTCTAAAGATGGGGCATTTGGAAAATTTCACGGGTTAAATCCCCCAGTAATCAAGGATGAACCTAATTTATTAACAAAAATATTCCTCGGTGGAAGTAGATCATGTGGATCAATTGGTTGGGCCACCATCTGAGTGAGCCGCTAGATAAGCTTATTTTCACGGTGGAATGGTCTGACGTGGGACGTTTGGATTTCTAGTATTTCAACCTTTTGGAAACATGTATCTTCTCTAATTAGGAAAGCTAAGATAAAAACCAAGTCATGAATGATTAAGAGGGTTAATTTCACAATCAAATTGCATAAAGATATGTATCTTCACTAAATGCCCATTATATAAGCTACCATTGTTAATAACCTATGTTTCTCTTTAAAAGGAACGTGTTACTTTCTACATATATGTTCTTTGATTTTAGAAAACTTAACGGAGTGATTAGTACAATTGACCATCATTTATATACCTATGTAACTACCCGAGCTTTGACATAGAGATCTTTATTAAAAATGGGGTATGCAAATAAATGAATGAATAAACAGATGAGACGAAAAATTTGATTCTAATAGATCAAATACATGTACAGATATCCGTCTCAAGAGCAAAAACCATCATTTGTAGCACAGACAACACATATACATGGGTAACTGACTGATTTTGACCACAAAAGCATATTGTCCAATCTAACATGGACTAAGAAGCTTTACATAAGTCACATTTCTTACAGAATATCCATAGCCAATTACTAATGGACCTTAGTAGTTCCTACAATTTTTAATACATTATGTATTTCCTACAGATTAGCGTTGGGAGATGTGGTACAAACACAATCCATATAAATAGTCACATTCTACACAGCTAATAGATATAGGTCATACAATTGCAAAAGTATATGGCATCTAATTAATATAATGATTACAGATTCTAGATTTAAAAGTCCCCATGCTTGGTGGATGCATACCAAAAACATAACAATCTTTTATCCTCTTGACAAAATAAAGCCTAGTATTCAATTGCATCAATATAATTCCTTAGCTACACCTTTACTTTTTAAACTTGAAATATCATCATGTAATTTTTCATCAAAGATCCCTAATTCTATAATTCACCTTTGGTTTTACTAAAAGCCGAGTTACCCGACATATTGAATTCCACTTCACCATAAAAGTTTAATCGTCCAAAATTTGGCTATTGATAAACAAAGTGCCATGTCTAATCTCAAAATACCAGAGCAACTAAGGTGTTTAGATGTCATTTTATAAGTGATCATTATAATTTCAAGAATCAGATAATCCAGGTAAGTAACTTTGCATTCATCCCAAATCACAATAATCAAGTTTCATATATAATATTCTCACTACTCCTCCAAGTGTGATGACTTTCACCCTTAATAATCAGAAAAGCATAATCAAAATTTATGAACAATAAAAAACACAAATGCTTCTCCAAGTGTGATAATTTTTACCCTAAATAATCAGAAAACCATAAACCGACACTCAAAAATATAACTGCTTTTCCAAGTGTGATTAATGTAGACCCAAAAAGTCCAAACTAATTACCAAACCTCACAAAGAGTTCTAGTGTGCATTGCAAGAATTAGTCCACCGAACCTTGAAATCCAATATCAAAAGATCCATCTGATAATACGCTCACAAATTTCTAAATCGAAGCCAAAACTGCTTCATTTAACAAAAAAATCAATGCACTCGGGAAACAAGTATTGCAAACCTAGTATAAAAGATTAACAATATAAAGTGAAGACTTTAAATAAAAGCATATTATAGACATACATTATAATTATATTATATGTATGGTGAAAGGATATAATAAGAAGAACACATATAAAATAAGAGAGCTGTAATAACACACATATACAGTCAACAAATTCAATTAATTCACATTCATATATATCTATATGTGATGATATATTGATGAAGAATGAACCTTTGGGTTTGCAGAATCTGGAAACCATGACAAGTATTAGGGTTTGAGCCACTTTGAGGCAAAGTGTGAGATTGATAGCAGCAAAATATGGACCGATTTGGGTGCTCATTTTGATAGATAAATTGCAACCGCCGGTGATTTGGGGTTTTGGTGAGTTCAAAAAGTGGAGTGAAAAGGTTTTGTTAGCGGTGGAGGTAGTTATTTAAGTGGGTGGATTCACGAAGTGCATCTGTTTCGGAGTTCGGCCCTTCCCCGATCAGCAAAGCTCGGGGTTCCCGATCAACTACTCGGCTTCGGTGTCACCATTCTTTTTCTTTTGTTAGTTTTCTTATTTTGCTTTTCTTTTGTTTCCCGTACTAGATCATAACCCGCAAAATTTGCGGGCTATTTTCATGATTTTAATACAAAATTTTATATAAGAAAATTATTTTAGTGGATAACCTTTAAGTTGATATTTTTTTACGGATGACATTGTTGAAATATTTTTATATATAATTAGGAAAATGGCCTTTCATAAAAAAAAATAGGAAAATGGAGTTGATACACATAGTTTTAATATAAAAATTATATTATAATTGTGGTACATAATTGTGGCCATCACATAATTTTGATACAAAACTTATATTAAAATTGTGGTACATAATTGTGGCCATCACATAATTTTTAATACAAAAATTTTATTATAATTTTTTAAAAGAGAAAAAAGTGCTTTATCTATCGATATTATTTGTAATCGGCTCTTAAGCCCACGCACATGTACTATTTGTTAATAAAAGCAATACATGAATCATGGGAAAATACACTTATAATACTTTGCCATTGGAATCTAATGCAATACATGAATCATGGGAAAATACACTTATATTACTTTGCCATTGTAGTTATCATATCCTCGTCATCAATTGTCCTAAGAATAGTGTACGCTGCATACTGAAACTTGATATTATACTCGTTAACTTAGTATCTTAAACTCCCATACCCTTTTCAGAAGGCAGTTAAACTCAATTGGTAGTGCCTGTGGGTCTTCAGACAAGACTATGAATACGTAAATGCATCATAGATTACAGATTGAATATAAGATACTACTAAAAATAGCATTACAGATAGGGGGTAGGACAATTATGATGTACACTTGCCATCTTTATAGTTAAGCCAGTTGGCGCTCCCACTGATGCATTTGAAAAGCTGTTTCTCAAACAAAACAAACGATGTGCTTCTAGTAGTATTAGTATTCCGGACTCTAATTACAACCCTGATTCTACAACCATACGATCAAAAAGCTGACTTACCTTAAGAACATGTATACATATTGAACTATAAGTGTGCTAGAGCATTGTAGATAGTGGCTGTTGCAATATATGTGTACCTACTTGCCAAACACTTTGGAAATGGGTCCACACATATCGCAATTATAGAGCTTAACAACAGTTGTCTCTTTAGCTTTAAGCTCAACTTTCTTGCCACACTGTCTACAACAATGATAAAACCATAGTCGTCCAACAAAACCCTTTTAACAGGCGTCTTGACAATGCATTGAGAAACCTGAATTGTCAAATATGAAATGAATTGTCTTGTGAAATTTGGAAGATAAAGACAATGTTTGCATCATATTAGTGCACTCACCTAAAAATGGCTAATTCGGGTGATATTATGGACAAAATATATTGGGGACAAATTTCAAACCTTGACCAACAATTTAACGGTCAAATGAATTGAACGTTGCCCAGGGTCTATATGGATACTTGAAGACATGTAAATTGGTCTCTACTCTACTAAACCATATTGATTTATATTTCAATTGTAGAGCTACTGAATCCAAATTTAGATGAATAATGGTTTATAGAAAAAGAATGAACACAAACATTATACATCCAACATAGCCACCTGTAATTTAAAAAAAAAAAAAAAATGTTTTCTCTGAATACTTACAAATTCGACCCGCCCATTTCCCCACCCTAATTTTTGTGATCCTAGAGAATTCAGAGAAACAACATGGTTGAAATAAATATCTAAAACTGACCAGGAGCACCAAGAATTGGTGATGACATGTTAAGAGTCCATTGAGTTTCATGAATTTGAACATGTCAGTGATCATCAGGTGCACCACCATCGTAGTTCGGAATACTAATATTTTAAGGAAGTTAGATGGTCTCTGATAAATATTTTTGATAACTATGAAAATCACAGCAAGCAAATACATGTTACAACATTACAACATACAATAATTATTTTCGTACATAACCAGAGACAACAAATATTACATGCATAAGTCGGGGTCCTTGCTGTTAAAGAATTATTGCATTTATAAATACTCTTAATAGTAGATTGGGTTTTGCTCATTCATAAATATGCTTAATCTTATAATACTGGCTCGGGAACATCATTTGAATTACTAAGACATCTATAGGCTGCGGTTTTGGTTCATCGATGGTTAATTTTCTTTATTAGTATAATAATATCAAATACTAATAGATTAAAATTAGTATTATACCTAAAATTTGAAGTCATGAAGCTATCATGTATGAATTGATTCAAGCTATGCCCACATTTAAAGGAACTTTTTTTATGTGATTTAGTTCATGGAAAAAAAATCAACTCTATATCTCTAAAATTTTCTGTAATCATTTGACCCTTGAGTGTGAAACTTACTGTATTACAAATTGAAAAGTATACCAACTTGAATGTAAGCCTAATACCAACCATTTACAATTATTGCACGATAATAGTTATTATTTGCATACCTCTTGAAGACGGCATCAACGATGATTTGGATGGGGTTGACATTAGCTAGCAGCAGCTGCAGCAGATGAATTGATAACCATGACATGCTTGACAATATGAATAACCATTAGCTTCTTACTGTTTACCTTAATTAAAAAAAATAGAGGATGACCAAACCCATTTCAATTCAACTGTTACCGATCCATATAGGTCCCTTAATGGTGAGGAAAGACCTATTGCAAGTGGTCGAAGTATAACTACTATCAAAGAAAATTTTATAATCATGACTGAAACATGTATTTCAAACCCATTACTCAACCACTTTTACAGTCTACATATTCCATAAGAAATTAGATAATAATTCACATATTAGCCTAACCAAACATATTAATTTTATATGGTAGTTGGATGCACTTACCTTGCGAATATGTTCATATTGTCTGTTACCACAAAATGCTCCATATTGCAGCTATGGCACACAGGTGTCTTCAGATAAGTTAGTAACGCGAACAAAGTTATTCGTTTCTGTTCCTCGTATCTGAATCCGCGTGACTCTCCACACTTGCTCGCATGCTTAGGTAGAACGTATGCTTTCCTTGTTGAACCTGAATTGCCATGTGGTTTATCGACAGTAATTTAGTTATTTGAGCCAACTCCTTAGACATCGTCACACCAGTTGTGGCCTTTTTTTTGCTACAAGTTACATATTTTATATGAACTACAGCCCTATACCCAACTGTCCTAATACATCCCCTGAACCCGGTTCACTTGACCTGTCAAAAGAACCAAAAAAACAATTGCCGGTCCAACTTTTTATAAGAAATTACGAAAGAGGCATTAAAATAAAGTTGAGCACGTAATAGAATTTTAGCTTCTTTTCAAATTTAAAACATGACCAACTAACAGAAGTTATATTGTCTGAATATATAATACAATGAGTACTCAACTGGTCTGAATCAACAACAAAAACAAATAATGTATTAGGCGTCAATCAATTCAGTATAGGATAAATTGTATAAATATAAACCTCATATAATAGTGGACAAATCAACAAATATACATTTTTTGAAGTCGGAACATATTCTGTTATGAATTAAGACCTCGTGTTCCTAAATTTGAGCAAATTCTAATATAAATGAAAAGAACCTATTTCGGACTTGAGAAGATATATGAGCGGATTTTATTTCTGAAGTCAAGCACCACATTTAGACATGAATCATCTTGACCGTACATACTTAATTAACAATGTAACAAAAAAAAAATCAAATAATGTCATTGATTATACATCGAACACCTTATGTGCCTTCGAGAGACGTTACAAATTGGCATGAATGAATAAAAATCAGAATATCAATAAAATCGTATGCATAATCACAATCATTATGAGAAAAGATCCTATGAACCCTAATTCAACAATGTAACAAAAAAAAAGTCAAATAATGTCATTGACATTACATCGAACACCTTGTGTGCCTTCTAGAGACTTTACAAATTGGCATGAATGAATAAAAATCAGAATATCAATAAAATCGTATGCATAATCACAATCATTATGAGAAAAGATCCTATGAAGCCTAATTCAACAATGTAACAGAAAAGATCCTATGAACCCTAATTCAGATAAAATCAAAATAAACCAAAGTCACAAACATACATACATAATCAAACAATCAATTTCATTGATCAGTAGTTAAAAGACTATTTAGGTAACAAATCATAAGACTTATAAATTACAGAATCAAGAAACTACAAAAAAAATCAATACCTGATGCTGAATCCGTTAAACATACGGATGAATAGGTTTGTACAATTAAAGACTGTGAGGGTTATGATCATCTGTCTCCTGTTTTCTTCCGTCTTGCGTTTGAATTTTTCTGGACGGGCCGTCTGATATTGCAGAGAAGGGAATACACTGGTATTAAATAATGAAGGGCAAAGTTGGAAAAATAGTGGTAAAAATATCTTATGATTAATAAATCACCATACCTAATTAAATCAATGGTCTAAATTAGAAGAACTAATGCAATGGATGGTCATGATTAATGGAAAAAGTCTAAATTCCTTGAAGATTAATTAATTAAGACTCTCTTTTATTAGTAAAGAGAGATTAAAATTAAATGAAATTGGACTTTAAAACTCTCTTCCAAATCCAAACTCTAAAATATTGAAAGCCCCGTTATGAAAGTTAGAGCCTTCCAAAGCTAACCGGTTTCACCAACCGGTTAGCAAGTGGTTGGTTCATTGGATGCCAATGGTAAATCAGTTTTTAATCACTTCACTCCAAAACCGATTCAAACCAGTTAAGTGGTTATAACCAATGTTTTAAAAACCGGTTCGAACCGGCCGGTTCGACCGGATCCGGAGGAAGTTCCGAGTTAGAATGGACCGGTTTTGACCTTAAGTTGACCAGTCAACGAACCGGGGGTTCGACCGGAAACCGGACGGTTCGATCGGAAACCGGACGGTTCAACCGGGTTTTTTTTTTTTTTTTTTTTAAATAATGGTGACGTGGCCGGTTTTGGGGTGGTTGGACCGGACCGGTTGAACCGGTTCGACCGGAATCGGTGGAGTTTCCGAGTCGATAAAAAAACCGGTTTTTAAAACATTGGTTATAACCACTTGCAAATCACTTAAAAAGTGATGGGGCCCATGTCCTTTTTTATTATTTTTAGAGGTGTTAAAGTATTACTCCCTCCGTCCCATTACAAATGTCCACTTTGACTTTGCACGTAGTTTTAGAATTCTCCACTAACCACACTTTTCACCAATCAAATATTAAATCCACCCACTAAAGTCTTTTTTGATTGGTTAAATATCAAAGTGGACACTTATAATGGGACATCCCAAAATAGTAATGTGGACATTTCAAATGAGACGGAGGGAGTAGATATTAAATAAAGTGGTTTGGAAGTGGTTAAACTGTTGGTACGGACAAATCAGTTTTGAATCAGTTTGTGAAAAGCTGATGTGGCGCTGATGTGGCAGAAGTGGTTAGGAAGTGGTTCAACCACGATTGGGAGTGGTCAAGACCACTAATAAATACTATTATTTACGTCCTAGTTAAAGTGTCAAATTTGACTTTACACACGGTTTTAAGATTCTCCACTAACTACATTTTTCACCAATCAAATAACATATTTACCCACTAAAGTCTCATTTGATTAGTTGAAACATGGAAATGGATACTTATTTGGAACAACCTAAAATAGTAATGTGGGTACTTATAGTGGGACGGAGGGAGTACCTCCAAAAACTTCATATTACTATTTTAGAATGTCTCAAATAAGTGTCCACTTTGATGTATCAATAGAAAAATACCTTACTGGGTAAACATATTTAGCATTACTCATTCTAAATCTGTTTGCAAAGTCAAAATGAACACTTTAACTGAGATAGAGGAAATATAAGTTAAATGTATTTGAAACTGTATTTGAAAATTGTCATCCAATGAAAAAATCATTAACGCAAAGGTATCTAGATGTCACTCGTCTATATTTTCTCGTTTTACTTGTCTCTGAATTTTTTAATTTGATCAAATTCGCCTATATTTTATTTATGTTACATTTCACATACGAACATACGAACCTTTAAGTCATCGCAAAATGATCAAAATACCCTAATTTTTTATTTTCATTTTACATTTCTATTTTGCATGTCTATTATCTCCTATGCGTTTTGATAAACACCGCTTCTAGGAGTTAGGACACTGGTTGAACTTTTTTAACATAGATTCAAATTATTTAATTAACACTTATCTTTCTTATTAACAATAAATATTTAATGAACACTTTTCAATCTTGAGCTCTGATACCAGATGTTAGGAATTTGCAGCGGAACAACTAACAATTTCATAACTAGTGATATTTATGATTATATTAATTTAAGTTTTAGTATAAATATGAAAAAAAATGATGTTTAATAAATACTTTAAAATTATATTAAGAAGCATTAATCAATGTCAAGATCAATAATGTTTATTAAAGCCCTATCCTTGTATTCTTTAATTCTTTTATCCAATCCCCATCTTCAAATAATAATATAATCCTAAATACAAAACTATACATACATGTTAACTTCTATCAAATGAACCTTCTTTCATCGTAATAAACCCTTCAAGAAGCCTCTCTGAAAATCAAAAATTAATAAAGAAAAAAAGTTAATTAACAACTTCAAAATTGACCAATATTCGGGATTAAAGACAACAGAACCTGATTATTTCACATTATAACCAGCAGTGTCGTAGCTAGTGTATTGTAATTGAAGGGGTAATGTTAATTTATTTTAGTTTATTATTTTCCAACTTTTTTTTACGGAAAATTTTTTAAAATGTCATTAGCTAATACCCTTAAAAATACTTTATTTACATAATTTGAAGATTCTTGAGTGGACAACTACCCCTGCTCCGCATGTGAGTGTAACCGATGCACTGAAACTATATATATAGAAAGAAAGAGATGAGATGGTTTACTAACCATTGGCCGGTTAGCAACCAAGTCATGAAATGTGGTAGAACTAATCTCAAAACACATCCGAAAACATGGAAGGAAATGTGCTGAAAAATAAGATTCATTAGCAATAACAAAATCAGAATTCAGTAACGAAAAAGATAAATTAACTGTCAGTAAAGAAAACCAACTGGCAAACGAAGTGTCCACAAGTATATAAAAGGTTGATAACCACTAAGCGCTTTTGATGCCATACGGGTCACACTGTGCACGATCTTTGTTCTAAAGATTCTTTTCCGTTCGTATCTGTTCATAACAATTCATAATTGCAATATGTAGCCATTGGAAATTTAACAGCTAATTAACAACCATAGTACATGTCCTAAATATTTTCAAATACCTCTTAAGCGCTGACGCAATTTCATCAAGCCCACGTGTCTTGACACTCCCAAGTTCGAGAATTAGTTGGTGACAATCCTGCAAATACAAATTGAATAAATGGATATGATCATATATATGAACAAATATTATTCTGACTTCCAAACTCCTTTCAGTTTTCCAAATAAGAAGTTGTACTCTACTACTCTTGCCAAGTCTACTTTATATGCCTTCTGTTGTGAATATGGCAAATGCTAGCAAAAGATTATGTGAATACCAGTGGCTTCTGGGCGATTGATACAATTTTTCTAATCTAGTTGTTAACTAGTAAGGTTTTAGGTGAGACAGTGCACGAACATCTTTGTTTACTTTTTACGTTGCAATCTATAAAACGTTACCTCAATTGCCAAGCAACCACCTTGCCCGAGATTGGGCTGCATTGGATGAGCAGCATCTCCTAAAAGAGTGACGCGCCCTATACCCCAAGAGTAGATCATGTCCCTATCATAAACATCTCTGCGAAAAATCATATCTTCTCTTGTTTCGGCTATCAATGTGGTGACATGGCTACACCAGGGTCCAAACAGTTCCAAAAGCCTTGTCTTTTTGCCTGCATTGAGTAGAACAAAAAAAAATTTATTCAGAGACATGAAAAAATATTGAATCATCAGTTTGTTTATCGCTTAATAAAAAACATACATTCATATATCACCTGCAAATGTATCAGTGCTTCTTGCAGCCTCCTTATGGAAGGCGTACCATTGCATTTTCCCATTGCCTACATCAGAAACAACAAAGTAGCGATTTGATCCCAAAAACACCCTATATCTGAAATGATAAAATCCAAAAACTTAAAGTTTGTTCAAAGCTTAGTTAACATATCCATCTCAAGCATATAAGTGTACCCAATAGCATTTATGTATGAGGGAGTGTATTCAGCTAATCCACTATAACACGTATAGCCTGAATAACTTGCTTCTTGTACTCCGAATAATCTTTTGCGAACCTATATGCAATAAATGAAACAGAGTTGGTAGCTGAACTTGGTATACATGAATCATGCAAGAATTCAACATTACCTCAGACCAAATTCCATCAGCTCCAACTAAGATATCGCCTTCAAATTGTCGCCCATCCTCAAGGGTTACCACAACCTACAAATATCATTTGTCGATACAAAATCAAATCTTGATTTGAGATAACATGATTGAAAAGGGATATTGACCTTATGAGGGTCTTGTGAGAAGTCAACAACTTTAGATTTGTTGAACACAATGTGATTTCCAACAGCATTCAGTAAAATTTCTTGTAATGCCATTCTGCATATTACTAGAGTCACAGGAAGTCCTCTCTTACTTGCAGGGGCCAGAAGGTCATATTTAGCAAGCCTGATCAGGTGTGAAATGTCAGCAATCGAATGCCATATGAAAAGCGATTTGGATATATATCAGAAACGCAAAGGCTTGATCGTATAACTTGAGAATTAAAAATCGACTTAATTTTTAGTTTCAGTTATATACCATCAATCAAGTGTATAGATGACATTCTTAGCTTTCCTGTCCCTTCATAATTTTGTAAATACTCAATCAGAGATTATGTGTAAACTGCTTAAATGCTCATGTGACATAATAGAAGTGTGAACTCTATAATGTATTGGAGAGCAAGCAGTACATGACTAATTAACTACTAATTTTGTGCTAATAAGTTACTTAATTTTCGTCTACCATTATTAAGAACAATTATAATTGTTAATCAACTTAGATAAACACGTTAACATTGCTCGGAAAACATGTTTACAAAGACCTTAATTAAATATAGATGCTGTAAGTGTAAGGCAAATGATCCGTACCATTTACCAGAAAGACCATCAACAAGGCCATTAATCCTATTCCCAGTGACACAACCAGCATCCATAACTTGTTGTGCAACATCTTTATCAATATCCACCAAAACACCCAATGCACTGCTCAACAGCTGAATCGGCCCTCGGTGCATACCTTCACCTCTAACGGCACTCAAGTCTTTTTCAAACACAATCACCTCGAACCCTTTACGTTTAGCAGCTAACGCCAGCACCAGACCACCAATCCCACCACCCGCGATCAGTATTCGAATTACCTTTCTTTCCTTGTCCTCATGATCACCTTCATCTATTTCCTTCTTAACTTCTATACTAGTACTACTTTTTCGTGTCTCCTTCAAATTACAACTTACTTTTTTACTACTACTTGCATAGATTATGGAGTTTTTCTTGGACTTGATCAAGTTACTATTTAAGGAAAGTTTAGAAGTGTGAAGGAAATCAAGATGGTAGCAATAAGTAGCCCTGATTAGGCAGTGAGAAGATGCCATTGATGATTAAGAGTGCAAGAGGGATGTGGGAAAACTGAACATGGACATATGGATCAGAACTGATGCACTTTATAATGGAAGATCGAGTTGGGTAAAGTTTGTGATCACCACCGAGTGTTAGTTTCTAACTTTCTATTTATAATTATTATTTTATTAAAAATTTTAAATTAGTGTTGGGACTTGGATATTCACTTGTACCAACTATCAATTTAATATGTGGTCCATCGATTTTGTTTGTATGTATATTATATTATATAAAAGTGTAAACACAACTTTATGGGCGGTTGGTAAAGAATTCTAATTTCTACCCTTTTACATATAAAACACGTGTACAAACTTACCTATTTTGTGTATGCATTAACATGTTGTACAGTACGACATGTTAATACATACATTTGGTGGATTTATCATTTTGGACGGTGGAAATATCACCATCCATTCTTTTTGATGTGTTTCTATTTTTATAAATATTTAAAAATGTTGATCCTTATCTTAAATTTACGAAACAAATGTCTTCAACTTTAACGAAAATAATGTGATAACATATGTACACAGGGGGAGCCAAGATCATCTACGTATTAAGTTTTGAAGGAGTTTACATTTCATTGAATCGATTTCATATATTATCTCATTCGTAACATTATTACCGTCTCGTTGTGATTATTGATCAACATCGGTCGATCTTTTTGAGCCATATTTAACCCAAGATTATAAGAAAAACATATCAAATTAATAAACAATTAATTAATACAACTTGTTAAAAATTAAACGATTAAAATCAATACAACCACATAAAGATTACTAACCAACAGAGAATTGCAAATAATAAACACTTACATGTAATCAAATAAAACGCTTGGTGAAAAATTGTAATTCAAATTGAAGCTATTATGAATTACGTGATGAAAATAGAGTGAATGATCTTACAAAATTGAATTAATTAAAAAAGAGGACGAACAAGATATCTAAGAAGAATAGATGCGAGGATAGTTTTATGTTACTCCAATTGTTTCCACGTTGATTCGCTATTGTATTATGACGCAGATAAAATTTCCTATACCTTCGGTAACACACATCTAAAAGGTTGTAAAAATAAATAAATATAAATAGATAATAATAATAATAATAATAATAATAATAATAATAATAATAATAAGACCACCGTCATCTACGGCGAGTAAGCACCACCCAATCTGTCTCTTTGATCGCATCACCGCATCACCACCACCATGACCACTATGTTCACTCGAGTCACTAGCCGCCCTCGTCGTCATCACTTCGTCCATCAGACCAGCACCGCCATCAACCCCCTCAATCAGACCACCGTCACCATCAATCTCCCTCCCACACACTAATCTCACACCTATCTTCCTCCCTCTCGCCTCAACTCTCCAACTTGTCGGGTTCTTCATAATCACAGATCTAGCGGCTTAAAATCGAAAGAAAAGGCGTCAGCAGTTTCGTACTCCGGTCACGGTAAAAATGGGGTTTCGTTCAAAATTGAAACACTTTCTTCTCCCTAAAATTCCTAGCAGCCGAACCAGTGGATGCCAGCCGTGGAGAACTTGCCATTTCCGACAAACTCGCACATCTTTACATGTCTTTCTGTTTCAGTGACCACCACGTAACCCCACACTTACCCACTCTACCTTCAATTAGTAGATCTGATATATCAATTTTAGCTTCAATTTCTATTACTTTTACCTTGCCGTCTTGAAATGGATGAGGGATTAATTAATTAATTTAAATATATAAATATTTTATACATAGTCGTAGACTTGCTTGTCATAAGTCTCTATTTAGGGAGATAATGAACACACGATTAATGTTCTTGGTTGCCGGAAAATGAATCGTAAGGATGATGAAAAATATGAATACTTGAATCGATTTGCAGATCTTGATGAGGTGTAAATAACAAATATATTGGTTGGTGTTTTATAATTTATTCCATTTAAATATGAATAAGAAAATAGAATAAGGGTATTTTAGTCATCTTAGGTTGATGAGGACCATTTTTGAGTCAAACTTAAACTTATTGGACTGAAAACAAGAAAAAAAAAGTATAGGGACGGTTTTCGTAAATCAGTGTAAACTACAGGGACCATCTATTTAATTTACTCTAATAATAATAATAAATTTTTGTAGCAAATCTATTTTTTTTTTCTTTCCCGTTAAGCTTTAGCTTTCAAAATATGGTTGATGTCGTGTAAACGGGGCTTTAGTTTTAAAATGGAAAATACCTAACTTATTACACACAACACATGCAAGAATACCTGATCATATATAGTATAGTTCAGTAAGTCCGAGTCGAACACAGGGAACGGATGTCAATATCAACAAATTGGAAGTTGCTACAATTAATTAAAGCGGTAAAAAGTGGGGACGTTTTAGTTCCGATCGAACAATTGATAAACAATTATAAAAGAAATGATTTATTAAATAAAACTTAATTATAAAATAAACAATAATAAAATAACTTAATTAAAAAGAAAATTAAATTCAAATGGTAAAAGAAGTACAATTGCTTAGACTAGTTTCCTCAGAATCCGATTATCACTTTATTGAATTGCTAATGTATGAACTTCATTGTGACATGACAAATGTATCAACCATCTTTACAGGATTAATTGATTAAACACAATTCAGAAAGATATAAAGTTGTTTTCAACCCGCTAACAGTTCAATTTAACGTTATCCACCGAATTGCATTATAAATGATAACTACACCGTTTATATGATTTACCCTTATAACTTGAATCAACAAAGTCTATAACTATTACTAGTTATCACATTCATTGCCAATTCTCAATGATAATTGATCCTAGCCTATCAAACTCAATCTATTTAGTGATAATTATCAATTTAAACCAACAATCATCAATAATGACCAATCAATAGAGAACTCAATCATAAATCAATGGATCATCACGCTAGGTTATCATCAAGATTCAACAATTAAACATGGATCTTCGAATAAACATATAAACATTCATGAAATTCAATATTAACTAGCAATTCAACAATCAAATCATCATCCGAGTATTATCATCTAAGCAATTGTATATAAAACTTAGCCAATCATATATCTACAGAAAATCAGATTCAATAACATGCCCATAATCATAATCAAACGAAAGATAGAAACGTATTCGAACCGAAATAGTGAATTAACGATTGAACGAATGAAGCCTTTGATTATCTTCTATCTTTTTCCCTTCCAAATACTCCAGAATTAGGGTTTTTGGCTGAGAGAATCGACTGGAAGAAAATATGATGAGTTGTTTGTCAAATGACGGCAAAATGAGTTTTTTAGGTTTTCTGCCGAATCAATCCATACGCCGTATGGAATTCCATACGCCGTATGGATTGAAAAGCCCATGGGTTTAACCCGCGTCTTCTGGCGGCCCGGCTCAACTGATCCATACGCCGTATGGATTCCATACGCCGTATGGATCGATTTTCTCAGCTTTTTCACCATCGACCAAATTCTTCATTTTTCCTCTTTTTAACTTCTATTCTTCAATTCTCGCTCGTTTTCAGCTTCTTTTCCGATTCAAGCTCCAGAAAATTCCTAAATGCAAATATGAACGAAATGAGTATCGAATTCAAATCAAAAGCATAAGAAATTAATCAAACTAAAGGGTAACTAGTACTATAAAATAGCACATTTTGGCGTTCATCAATGGTCAAAAATGACACTCTTGTTGGCCAACAAGCTTCTTTACTCTTGTTATGCTTTTGCTGGTGTTTTCAATATTTGCATCCGCTTGCTGTCAGATAACTTCATCAATAAAATAGTTATTGCTTTTATTTGCTTTTGTTGTTGGTTTTTGAAGACTCGCATCCCTTGCTATCTGATATATTCATCAACAAAATAGTTATAGAATTAATGTATTACGTTTCTACTTTAGTAATTAGTATAGCTTTAATATGTATAGTTCTTTGCTTCATTCTCGAGCTTTTGTTGCTCGAACTGCGGGGGAGTATTAGACGGTAGATTATAGTATGGTTTGGCCCGATTGTATACATGGGCCGAGATCCATTCGGTTTATAGCTAGGGTTTATTATTCTCTTGAACTCTATAAATAGTTGTTTGATAATACATTATAACATGTGGGGTTTCATTCTTCTAATAGCAAACCATCGTCCCAAAAAGTGTTGTTATGTTTTGCTATTTTAATCAAAGCTTTCCCGTATGTGTCTGTCTCCTTCCTCCCATTCGATAAAGCCAACTTCTTTTTCCAGCAGATTCCATCTTTAATTACTGCAACAATGCAGTTACACTCACCAAAATCTTCACTTGATAACGGGAACCTCTCGTAATTTTGTGAAGAAGGCCAAAAGGCACTGTTGATCGACCTAATCTCGTATATCTCCTTCGCCTTTTCCAAATTGTACGCATCACAAATTTGAACTAACTTTTGCTTGCATCTGCTATATGAATTACTCAGATCAATCAGCGAAAACCCTGGAAGACACTCACAGGATGGGCGTCCATAAGAATCAAGTGAGAAGAAGCTACTAAAACAACAAGGTCCCCTTCCATAATCACCCGTTGTGCCCAAACCAGATGTTCTAAGGCTCATACCAAACACTACGTCACGTTTCATCCAAATTAGCCCCTCTTCTTGGGGACTTTGTGTAACACCCATTTTATTGGCCTAGTAATAACTGGGTAATTTCCTGACTTTAAATAATCATTTAATGTGTTAGGAAATTTAAATTGTTTATTGTGTCAAGTTTATTGTGAATGGTTAGTCCAAAGGTCAAATGACTTATTGTGACTAGTAAATTGTTGATTGTTTTAACTTTATATAGTTGACGGTAAAATAAAATAGTTGTTCTCGCAAATGGTTTTCGGGTTCCAGACAATAGGTTTAGAAGGGTATTAAATTATACCAATATTGGAAAGTCGGTTGATGAGACCGACCTATTTATAAACCTTCCAAATAAGGAAAGTTATTCATTTCCTTTGAAAACTCAAACCAAAACCCTAAGAAAAACCTAAGAAATCATAATCAAAGTTTGAAATAAAAAATTGAGCTGTGATCTTGAGCTAATTCATCATCATCATCCTCTTGTTCTTATTTCAATTGTAAGTTGAATTATTGATTGATTTTGATTATGATTGTATATTATGTGGGTAAAGATTATTAGGTGATATATGATGATATTTGATGTTACAAGTTGTTGATATTGTTAATTGCTGTAATATCTCGAGTTAGAAACTGAGTTTTGAGACTTTGGTGAAGATTTCTCGGATCTGGGTTTTGAGCAGATCGAACGGGTTTGGGACGAAGGGTTTACCCGGCGGATATGACCCGTATCCGGCGGGTAGTCAGGCTAAATGGGTATCCGGCGGGTATGAACCGTACCCGACGGGTAGGGTTGCTTGATGGGAATCCGGCGGGTAAATTCGATCCGTCAGGTAAGCATAGTGTAAATTGTTACCGAAATTTGGACTTAGGTTTTGGGTTAGGCTACCTGGCGGGTACCCCCTCCTACCCGGCGGGTACCCGGTTGGCATAGTTGAGATGGGGTTAAAGTTTTAAGAACAAGACTTTAATAATGGTAATGATCTTTGTTAAGTTGTATGCTTATATTATATAAGTTTTGTAGATGTTCAAGCTAAGTAGTGCTTATTTGACTTAAGTTGTACATTATGAAATGAGTAGTTATAATTAATATTATAACTTGGTAATTATGTAGTTGACTATTATGTCCTGAAATATGTTATTTGACTATAACATAAGTTTATTGTTATGACTGAAGTACTGACTTGTTATTCCGTTTTATTCTCAGATTGTGTGAAGGCTCGGTAATATTAGACTTCTGAGCTTGCGGCTGAGGTAACGGTGAGTGGATCTGTAACCCTCAGTGTGATTTAGTTGTAACAATTTGGTTACAACGGGTAAACGTAGTTTACTGCTTTGATAGACTGTTTAGTATGCCATGATGTAATTGTAGTTTAATAGACTACTTAGTCTGATATGAAGCCATGAATATTATGGCCGATGTGATGATTTGATATATGGCCTTGGGCACTATGAATGAGGTCAGTATGATGCTGAGCTTAGTTGCTATTGTTGACGATGGAGTGTTCCTTGTACATATCGTTCATAGGAACCTTAGTTGGATGAGAATAGCATTAAGCTATCGGTGATTCACTGTATTGGCCTGCAGTGAATCCGATGGGTTCCTGCCCACCATGAGGGCATGAGATCCGTATCAGGAACCGCCGATCCTCATTGCGATGATGTGATGATTATGTGATGATGAGCCTGTTGTGGTAAACAGGGTTGTTATGTGTTTACGATGCTTTGCTGTAAACAGATTTGTTATGCTAAGTTGGACTGTTGATTATTTATTCACTCACTTAGCGATATACTTACCCCACCACCCTACTACTTCTTGCAGGTTATGATTATGTAATGGGTTGGGCAAGAAGCTGTTGACTGAAAGGAATGTTTGACGACTGGATGTTTACTCTGATATCTGATTTATATAAATCAGTGTTGTCTTTGGAATTACATAACACCCAAACTGATAAACTATGATTTGAAATAGATTGATTAGATGTGTATGTTATATAATGTAAATTATAAATGTTTGTTCAGACGTGCGCTTCCGGTATATTATGTAAAAAAAGGGGGGGGGGGGGGGGGTTCTAAATGATGGGTGTTATACTTTGGGTGCGCATACAACGTGAACAACCTATCAAAATCTAGTGTCGCTTGGAAATAGAAATCTTTAGAGGACTCCATATTTTCAGATGTTAGATTAATTAAACCCCATTCCGTTTGACAACATACTAACTACCTGTTTCATTGAAAACAACCTGGTTCCCTGAAAGCATATTGTTATTATTGATCAACAGTAGTTTCACTACGATAATATGGCTCGTAGGAAACACCTGGTGGATTTGAAGCGATTGCTAGGACAATATTACCTTCTGGAATTAACCTTAGTTGATTTTTTTCAGTTGAAAAATTAGCTATTGTTTCTTTAGAATATAAAATTGGGTAAAAGTTATAAATTTGTAACATACTCTCGTATTTGTCTCAAAATGGGTAACATACTCATTTTATTACCCCCGTTGGATATAAACTCTTATTTTTTGTTCAAATGTGAGTAACATGATATGTTTTGTTTGCATTTTGATTAATTAGCGCTGACTTGTTTAATTATTTAATGATGTGTCATTCCAAGTTGGATATGATTACATATATACATATGACAGATTTGTATGAAGAACTTGACATTTTGAGGAAGAAAGAAATAACAGCTTCAATTAGTGATATATATATATATATATATATATATATATATATATATATGTATATATATATATATATATATATATATATATATATATATGTATGTATAATCATTTAATTTCCAACGCGTTATGCCACGTCATCAAATAAGTAAACAAATCAACATCACGTAATCACAAATGCAAATAAAACATACCATGTTACTCACGTTGAAACAAAAAATAAGAGTCTGTGTGACACCCCTCGAATTTAGGTGTAATTACAAACATTAATCACGTGCATGTCTTAGGCTAATTCCCTACTTAGTGAATTCACAAACTATTTTATGAGATATGTCTAACAAAGTCCAACAAGATAATATGTGTAGTATTATATATTTCGGAATTAGTATAATTGCGAATAAAACATTCGGAACGAGTCCGACAAAATACATAAAACAAACCCGACAACCAAACTAGTCAAAAATAATATTCTTGAAACTCAAAATAAAATATTTAAAATAATACTTAGAAATATCCTAGCGCGAAATAACATTAACAAACGTAACGTATAAAACACGACGTAAAGTATAACGAACGGGTAAACGGGTATGGGACATAACACAAAATTTGGGAAACAAAAAGTTGGAGACACACATGTGTGGGCCCCTTGTTGGAGCCGGTTTTCTACAAACCAAATCAAACCCCCCCCCCCCCCCCCCCCCCCCCCAAAATAATGTTTTCATTTTAAAACACACACACACATACATACATACTCACAACCTCAATCATTCATCACCAACCCTTTTTCTTTTCCCTCTCTTCTTTCTCACGGAAGCAAACAACAACATCCATCATCATTATCATAATAATAATAATCATCATCATCTACAATTGAAAAGGAAAGGAAGCAAGATCAAGCCTAACATCATCATCATCTCCATCTTCTTACTTGTTCTTCTTTCTTTGTAAGGATCAACCACTCCTTTCACTTTTCTTTCATGTTTTTAACTTCTTAACATGTTATGTGTTCACTTTAAGAAAGATCATGCACGAAAATATAACAAAAACTAAGAAAAACATAAACTTATGGTGATGATGATCTTGGACAGATTTTTCTGTCACCGTATAAAAATTTTATAAAATCGTACGAGTAACGAAAACAATTAAGACCACTTGGAAAATCTTTGTATTTATGTTAAGAACAACTTTCGTGAAGAATGATTCGCTTGAAAATGCACAGATTCTGATCTAGCAATTGATTCGTAAAACTTAGGTATGAAAAACGAGTTTCTGGACAGGCATGATCACGATTTTTTTAAAAATATTGTGGATGTCTAAAAATCATGAAAATAATACTGGAAGTAGGTGATATATGTGGGAACATCGTGTAAACATTTCGGATTCGTTCGATAAGTTTTGTCCCCCGAAAACAGTCCCGAAAGTAGTAAAAAAAAAATCAGAAAAACGGGTTCGGGGACTGTTTTGATATACTTTAAATAATGACACTTTTTGGTTAACCACAAAATGCAACGACAATTTTTCCGAGCTCAAATAACATATTTAAGTGACCTGTAAAAGTTTCGGGTCAAACCGAGCACGTTTGACCAAGTCGATACAAACGAGCCACTAACGATGAACGTAAACCGACAAATTAAACATTAAAACTTTTGGACCGAAACTATATGGGCTGGGTACTTGGGCCGAGTTGCACAAACCAAAAACAAAGAGACCCGAACGGGTCACATGATCAACCGGTACGGGTTGGGTCATGGGCCCGGACGGGTGGGTTAAACAGATTGGGCCGGATGGGTTACGTTTACAAATGGGCCAAGTAATTAGGCCACATGATTTAAAACATAAAAAGTGTTATGGGCTTAGTAAATGGGCCGGACGAATTATACTATTAATTGGGCCGTACTAGTTAATTAAAGTTAATGGGCCGAGTGTTTGGGACAAGCCTAATGGGCCGTATAATGTTAAAACATAAATGTGATCCAGGTTAATAATTCGGAATCGAATAATTATTGTTAAACCATATTTGATATAAAGCATATACGACACGTAATTTGGTACTAAAAATGTACACGATCACGAGATGTTATTTTTATACATGTATTTACTCAAAATAATACGAGTTAAGGGGACACGACAATATTTGAGACAACTTTTGAAACAATAACAACCGGGGGACATAAACAAATGAGATGGTGGTTAGAAACATCAACGACAATTATGTTTTCAACAACGACAACTATATATATATATATATATATATATATATATATACCTTCACGACAACGACAAATTATATATATACGAATATATATATTCAACTAGTAAGTATATATACGTATATACTTACACACAACGAATGTTTAAACGATAACTGGAGAAATATTAATTATTTTCCAACACATTTATCACCAACATTATTGTACAAACACCTAAACATAACGAATAGTCAAACACTTATGTTAATACATTTATTTCATCTAGGACTTTGAGGGACGACGTTGGACAACATACTACTACTTTTGACTATCGCTCACGCATTTGCTACCAGTGAGTTCACGGCCCCACTTTTACTTGTTTTACTGTTTTTCTAAATTTGGGGTGGAAAACATAGAACTTGTTTTGCTATAACATGCAACTTATATTATATAATTACTCTTATGCTTTTATACATGAAATTTTATGAACTGTACTTGAGAACATTGGTGAATCGGACTTGTGAACCAATAATCATGAAACAATGTTATCATACTATTACTTGAACTGTTTGTGAACTGAACATAGGAAATGTAACTGTTGTGAACTGAATCTAGGAACTGTAACTATTTGCGTGTTGAACATAGGACTTGGAACTATTGAACGACTGATGTGCCACCAGAGGTCGGTTTAGGAATTACGTCCTGTCGTTGGACCTTCCGCTAGCAGCAACACCGGTGTGGTAGTTTTAAAATTTATAATAGTCGGGGGGAGCCAAATCCTCCGTACTACCTACTGGAACTGGTATGAATACCTGATACGAGTAAGCGGTAAGAATGGTCTAGGGTCGTTCCTCACGACGGCAGAATTGAGACAGAGCTAGTTCTGATAAGTCGGTATATAAGCTAGGGTTTTTATAACTGGAAGGGTGTTTGTTTTTGGATTTTTATCTAATTAAACTACTAAACTAATAAAACATAAAACTAAAGGGAGACTAGCATATATAACACTTAAGGATAACGAAGACGTGGTTCACTATGACTTAGGATAGCTGTGATGATGTTTTAGTTTGAAAACGTCTTTTAAAGATAGGTGTCTTGCTTTCACGTAGATATCTTGTAGTGTAAACACTAGCACCTTACTGATCAGGTTAACCGATCAGTATGTCACTGAGTACTAGGCTATCGAGAGTATGGTCAGATTGGACTGCCTTGAAACCTCCCTCACCATCTCTTGTGACGAGATCAAGTGACCCTCCAGATGGGGTGCAGGAATAAGGCGATAGTCCGCGATTTATCTACTGACCTTTCTTTAACACATACAGAGATATCTAAGCTGGGCGAGGCATTTAAGATTAAGACAATTGGTGACTGCTAACTTATACATTAATGGTTGTGATTGAGTTCAGAGTTATTCGGCTGTGATACAGTCATCAACCTACAGGGTTTTCCATGGCTTCCACGTATTTGTACTCCACTTAAGGTGTTTCCAACGCTATACCGGATATTCACCCGTTTTACAGTCTTTCCTAGATCACAGACTACACCAGGATGTAATACAGTGTTCAGCCTACGGCCTTTCCACGGCTTCCACGTATTTGTACTCCACCAGAGGTGTTTACAACAATATACCGGATACTTGGACATTTTAGGGCTTTATCCTGGATTACATACTTTACGGCTATCTGAACTAAATATATCTAAGCTTATATTACAGTAAAACCATCTATGATAGCTAAACAACCCGTTCACTTAATAAATCCCAGCCCAATAAATCCCTGATTAATTCACGGTATACTATATGATAAATTTAGGCAGTATTTCCACAGCTTCAGAATCAGACCATGTTTATTTTGGAAAACATAGATAGGTAGTGACCGTTTGATCAATGGTTCATGACTCCTTTGTCATAAAGGTTCTAACCACGTTTATTGGAGGAAATGTGATAGTTTAGTTTAAAATCATAAATGTATAGTTAAACAGCACCACAAGTTTTCAATCGTAATATATAATAATTGGGAACATTATTCCACAACGGATTGTGCCCACGACTTTCATAGCTTCCACGTTCCGTACTCCACACATTAGTGATGTTTCCGGCGCTATACAATGAAAGCCGTATAACGTTACGTCCGTTGTTTCATAATGATATTATCCCAATCATATATTTAAAGTAACATCATCACTACTATCTAAATCATGGCAAACATACAAGCACACTACTCACAATGCATATCAATAAACATTTCTAATATTAATAAATCACATACATCAAACAAGAACTGTCGCGGTCCCAGCGGTCGGACGGGTTTTAATCCGGTCGTTGAACCTCCCAACCAGGACGCGCGGACAGGGTGTTTTAAATTTATATAGCAGGGGAATCCTAAGCTGTATACTACTGACAGACCTAAAAGGGCAGTAAGTGGTATGTATGACTCAGGTGTCGTTCTTCAAACTACAACGGGCATGGGAGTCTAGGAAGTTTTATTATCTTTGGGTATCTAGCTAGGGTTTTTTAAAAGCTTTTGGATAGGTTTGGTTTTTATAACTAAATACTAATTTAAATAAAGAAAATAAAACAAAAGAGGTTTGTACAGAGACTCGGTCAACAGAGGATAAACGAGTGTTTACTATGATTTCGTTATATGTTATTGATGAATAGTCAAGGGTAAGGCTACTAGATGTGATGACTAATCCGGAGAGGATAGAAACATAATTAATGCAAAGTATTGTACCTACGACCGTTCCGCGGCTTCCATACGTTTGTACTCCACCAATTGGTGTTTCCAGCACTATACCTAGTAATAGGGCATTTTACGGTTTTTCCGTTACATTAATTAGGGTTCCACATTACTCTCGCAGATTTCCTATATCCTAATGAGCTACAACTACGAGCCTATTAAATATCTAACGTAGAGTTTTCCGCAATCAGATAAATAATATGTCACGTGGATAGCAGTTATAGAAGTCAAATACACCGGAAGTTCTCCCAAATGTACAGACCAATTTAACCGACAACTATCCTCGAATCCTGGTCCCCAGTCACAGTCATCAGAGACGTTTGTATCGTAGCGTGAATTGTTGATTGAACAAGAACACGAACGGGGATAATCCCGCGGACCAAGTTGGGATAATCGGGCTAACGATCAGTTAAATTGTTCAGCATTACAGATATAAATCATCACAACTATTCCATGCATGTTAATCTACTGTGTAAACCAATATTATGTGTCTGAAAACCTAATTATACATTTACTGATATGAACCAGGAGGATAACTCTAGCATGCATCATTCCTAAGGCAATAATCAAACAAGAACATGCAATAGGGTGACACATAACAGAACACCATAATCCTAAGCATAGCAGATAACCAACAATCGGAACATAGATATCCCGAAAGTTCTCTCAAAGATATCTAACAGATAAACATGAATCTAACCTATCTCTAATCCTACGCTCCGTGTCTCTTATGATTTGTTTCAATATAGAGAACACAGCCATACCAAGTTCATTGATCATCAAGTATAGAATAGGTAGAGAACGTACCACTAGTAATTGGCCAAGTTCTAGCAGGAAGCTTCTAACCACAGCATAAGTTAGATAGATAAACATTCGAGATTCAGTTTATGAGTTCATACACAGTTTAAAGTAACACGGGCAGAGTAACAGCATGGCATAAACATATTAACTATTCTAACATAACTACATCATAGTAAACACAAAGAAATGTCTAGCCTAACATTATATATCTAGCATACAATCCTAAACAAGCATAAACAAAGCAACACATGTTTAAAACTGGAAAGTAAGAGATAGATAAATAGAACCTGATATGAATTTATTACAGACAGATCTTCGCGAATACCAATGTCTTGGAGTGACTCCGTACAAAAGCTAAAAGCTACCCCTACCTAACTAGCTCTCTAACTAGCCCAATTCTAGATAGAGAAAGTCTCTAGAGAGAGAAACTAGAGAGAGAGTGATGTGTGTGAGATAGAAAGTGTAAGGAAGAAATGAAATGAGAAAAAATGGTGTGTTTGAAGTGTTGGTGTTGTCCACTATTTATAGGCAAAGCTCAAAATCGCGCGTACAACTCACGAAGCAGCACGTACAAGCAAACGAAGCAGCATACGGGGGTGCAGGGGCCGTATACGGCCTTGTAAGTGCCGTATACGGTGGTGTAAGGGACGTATAAGGTATCACAAGGGCCGTATACGGTGTGTGGGGCCGTATACGGGCTATGTCTGATTTCACTCGTTGCTTAAAACGTCCGTATCTCCTTCGTTACGCGTCCGTCTGACCTGATTCTTTCGCCTGTGGTTTCGTAATTCCGTTACGCTTCTAATGATGCCAATCTCATAGAAATTGTGTATGTAGAACTAAGGCGCAGCCGAAACGACTTTTAGTGGCTCTGAAAGTGCAGTGTCTTCTCCGTCCTTTGGCCGTTTCACTTGATTCCAGATTTTTCCGTCTCGATTTTACCTATACAACAGATGGTAGAAGTTAGGAAGTGTGTCTTGACAGGAAAATGAGGTCGGAGGAATCGGCTTGTATTAAAATGCTGTGTTTTGTGCATTTTCAATGTGTTTTCAGTGATTTTTACCACAACGTCTACTTTTGAACCACTTTAGTGAATTTTAATAAATAATCAATGTTTTGAAATGTTTTCACTAAAGAAAGGTCCAAAATGTGAGGAATAAAGCTTCTAAAAACATGACTTTTTACGTCACATCAAGAATAATATGACAAATTAAAAATAGAAAGGATAGAAAATACCGATAGGAATTGCGAGCAGAATAACACTTGTATTTCTTCATTAATATCCAAGCATTACATAAGCTAGCCTCTACTAATTAACTACATAAATAATCTAATAGAAAAGGAAAGGTTTCCCTCCCTAATCATCTCACTAGTCCAAGGGTTTAAAACCCTAGCAAGAAACTAGAAAGAAAGACTAGAGAGAGAACCTAGAGAGAGAAACTACTAAAGAAAACCTAGAGAGAGAGAGAGAATTTGTGAATGAGAGGTGTGTTTTGAAATGAGAAATGAATGCGGTATTTATAGGAGAAGGTTAGGGCTTGAGGTACAAGTCTTTAAGCATCAAGAACAAGCACCAAAGCATCATACGGGGCAAGCGGACCAAGGGGGGGTCAAACGGCACCTCACAAGACAAACACCCCCAGTATACGGCACCCTAAGGGCCGTATATGGCACCTAGGGTACCGTATATGGTACCTAGTGCCAAGGGGGGGGGGGGGGTTGGTGCTCCATTTGGCCTCCGTTGACTTCTCAGTTGCTTGGTTCGTCCGTATCTTCTTCGTTTGGAGTCCGTTTTGCTTGATTCTTGCGTCGTTGGCTTCGTTTTTCCGTTACGCTTCTAATGACACTAAGTTTTCCAAATTTGTAAGTGTTTGACTTTTGCGTGTTCCGGATGACGATCGGCAGGCTTCCAGACTGCACATCTTCTCCGTTCTTCGTCCGTTTCTTCTGATTCTTTCACCTCCGGTCTTGGATTTTCCTATGGAATCATAAAATATGAACTAAGATCTAATTACATAAGAAAATCAAGAAGGGAATATTTAAGGTGATAGTTTTGCCTCGATTTGCGTGTTATTTGGACGTTTTAACCGTTTTTTGCAGCAACGTCTATATTTAGACTACCTTGGTGATTCTTAGTAAATAATGATGGTTTGGAAATGTTTTCACCAAATAATAGTCCAAAAAGTGCGGAAATATGTACTTAAAAACATGACTTTTTAGGTCACATCAAGTATCCCACACTTAGAAGTTGCTTGTTCTCAAGCAACAACTGAGTTATGTCCAGTGAAAACATTTTTATAATAGTTGGGTGAGTTAAAACATTTTGAAGAAGTCACCACTTTGTCATATGGAAAAATTATTTAGAGAACACAGGGAAAGTTAAGATGATCTTTTCAGAAGTAAGAACTGACTTTCCCAGGCATACTTTCCAAATTTCGTGATCTTGGAGTATACATGACTAGGCGATCTCACTAAAGGTGGTCACTCAATTCACTCATAGTGTATCGGGTTTCCTATCATTCTAGCACAATTGAAATCGCTCAAATAGCCAGTCATGCAGCACTCATCATCATAAACTTGGTCGAGAATCGGATCTCCACCACTTAGGAAGAGGACGACGCTAATTATCCCAAGACATTCAAGTGGGTTGTAATGTTTGTGAGGGTTAAGGGGTATGGACAGTGGTGATTTTTGGTTGAAAGGGTTGTTTATCTTAGGCATCCTAAGAATCATGAAAAACTTATTATAGAACGGAGGAGATAGCTACTCATATTTCATCGGATCTTTCTTTGAACGATTGATACTTTGAAGCACTTAGCTTTATTTTTATTTATTTTTTTCTTTTCTTTTCTTTCTTTTTCTGCTTTTTATTTTCTTTTTCTTTCTTCAGAACTTCTTTGCTAGAGAATTTCCAAGGATATTTTTCTTTTCTTTCGGAAATCTTTTCTTTCTTATCACGGACTTCTTCGAGTCTTTTCTTTGGTGCCAATTTTTCGCACCTTTGATTTTCTTCAATTTTGGTGAACACGAAGGAGTAGATCAATTCAGAAGAAGATTCTTCAAGATGTTTTTCATAATCCTCAGAAATTTCAAGATAAGTTGTTGGGAAGTTTTGGATAAGTGGGTTAAAAATGTAGGGTTTTGAAGAAACGAAAGGTTTAGGCTCAACAGGGTTTTCTAAGTGGATCATCGATACTAAAAATGAGTATCGGAAGGGTTTTGGGCTTGAAAAGATATGTAAAAATGGGTTAAATCCTAAGGAATGTCGAGATTATCTAATTGCACCTATACCGCGTACGGTACTCACCAATGTGGTCTCGAAACGTATGTCAGGAACAAGTTCTAATTAAGAGATACTAGCATCGGCACGCACAAGAAATGAACAAGGCTCAAAACCTCACTGCAAATATGGTTTGTATGTATCTAGCCATGCCCCTTTTAGATTATCACTACTTATTTAAGAAATTTCTACCTTAATTTCCCTAATATTCCTGAATAAGTGACTCATATTAGAAATGGTTCCTTTTGAAAGATATTATAACTAAAAAATAGCAGAGCTAATAGAACGATTTGGCCCGTACTTTATTAGTTTTGTTAAAAATTTTGAAAATTTTGAGGAACATTTTCTGAGTTGAGCTATTCGGACATAAAAATTTGAAAACATCCAATCCAAGGTATTCTATACCTGCTATCTCACACTTAGAGGAACATTGTCCCTAATGTTCTCTTGAGTTGAGATTGTACTGTAAAGCATAATCCCACACTTAGAGTTTGAACATATAGAAAATGTTACTCAAGTGTATGTAATGGGCTGGAATCCCACACTTAGTGATAAGCTTTAGGATATAGTATAGATTACTTCTTAGATTAACAGGCTAACAAAGCAAAATTTAAATCAAGAAACGGAGTGAAGGTTTAGGAAACTCTCCAGATAACGATTAACGTTATGAAGCTGAGATCGGAAATTGAGAAGAGAAGAGTCGATGTGATTCTTTCTCCACTACTTGCATGAAGAACGGCTCAGCTTCAAATGCATTGATCTGGCAGTTGGTACCAAGAGTCCAAACTTAGCAATGAATCGTCCCATAATGTTAGTGGAGATTCTCATTAGTGAATCCCACACTTTAGTGTTTAATATCTGGAAACGATTCTTGCTAAGTGTATGTAATGTGGGATGAAATCCCACACTTAAGTCTTTGAAGATCATTGGCACATGCGAGTTTTGAGAGAAGATAGACCACGCTCCTTCCTTCAGAGATGTATGTAAGTTCCATGGTCCGTAGGTGTATGAGCTTGTTTGTCTGCCTTTGACTCCATGGTTTCTTCCTTGAATGCTCGTCATCTCTTGGATCCTTTTGTCATTCAACATCCACTTAAATCACCAACTTCTCTCGAAAATAACTAAGACGAAAATGATAGATTGTAGAAAATAATGTGAAGTGATGCCGCCCTCCGACACAAGCAGGATCAGCCAAGAAGCACCAAATGTTTGATAACCTTAGATTTTCACCAACAAACTGATGTAATGAATCTAATGTTGTTTTTTTATCGGCTGAGATCTTCAGTTTCCAATTTAATCCCGTATCTATTCCTTCATATGAATGGTCCCTGATGGTGATGGTTGTACGTACGAAAGGGTGGATGGATGGGTGAATGTGGGGTGGGTATGGTGATGTGGATGGTAGTGATGGTTTCGGGTTCCATTATGTGGTAAGGTTTAGCTATAGGATTTGGAATTTGTGGGCGCATATGATGAGTATTAAGCTGATTAACTTAATGAACTAGCGATAGACAACTAGAAATCATCTTCGTGTCTAGAAGTGTCATCTCTTATCCCCTGCAAAGCAATGCTCCAAAGATTTCCATACTCAATGAACTGTAAGCCCCTCTTGTCGTCTTTCCATTATCCTCAAAGATTCTTTATCCATAGGCGTCAGTCCCTGTCTGTTTGGCATTTGTACAAATAGAACAAACAAACGTGATCTAACAAACAAGTGATTATTCCCCAAATTATAGATTCACTGGTTTATTTATAAGAACCTATCAAAGTAAGTGCTTTGTAGATGAAACAAACCAGTGTATGACTTAGAGTCTAATCTCACACTAAAAGTGTTAGTAGCCTGTAAATTCATCGTAGCACAAATAGCAGATATGGAAATACCAGTATTATCAGTTGAATCAGGTAGCCAAGTATAGAGATATCCAAAGCACATATTTTTAAACGAGTTCGAGCATAATACACATATTGACATACAAATCATGTTATCAGATTAAGCATTAGTATCTCATGTATGTTCACAATAATATATGTAAGTACCTCAAATGCTCGAAACATGTCAGTGGGTGTTTAAAATGACTAAGGCTCCTAATTCCTAGTAGGTTTCCATGTTTGTGAGTGAGAGGGATATTAAGAACTTTAGAAAATGGCGAAAAATGGATGTTGCAATAAAGTTCAAACGACTGGGAGTAGGAAGTATTAAGGTATGACAAAAATTTGACTTTTAATGAAGTAATTTTTGCGAACCATCCATTTTGTTCATAAAATAGAAAACTTGAAACATTCATTTTAGGGATCATTTTCTACTTTTTTGGTTAGCATACTAATTAACTACTATTACCGAAACTATGTTAGACACGGGTTGCCTCCCGAGAAGTGCTTGTTTTTGTTCGAGTCTCTAGCTTGACTCTAGCATTATTTCTTAGGCAATCCTAGGGGTTTCCTTGCATCTATCAGTAGACACAAGTGGTAATATTGGTACATACCTAAAAGGTTAAAGCAGATTAAGGCCAGGGTATGTCCAATATAAGGATATGGTTCGAAGTGAGGGAGTTGTTCTAGCGGAGGTATCGCAAATCTCTCAACTTCTAGCACCTCTTTGGGTTGGATTGTCAGAATGGGTTGGTCGAAGGAATCCTCATCTCTCAATGGTGTATAAGACATTATATGGTGGAGAGATGGTTTGAAGGGAAACCATGACGCAGAACCCACCTTGCTTCCTATGGTCTTTTGGTCAATGATAGTGTTATACTCTGGGCATGGAGGTGGGACAGTATCCATTTTTGTCTCCAATCTTGTAGCAACATTCTCATCGACTACTTGGGTGACAGGTTCTTTGGCATTTGAAGGTTCAACTAGATCAGGGGGTGATTCATTCGGAAAGATAAGTGGGACAGTGTCAACCACAACTTGTTGCGGAATGTTGTCAACCACGTCGGTTTGAATTGGAATGAGATCACTTCTCAGAGTTGGTGCGTATTCCTCCGGTCCTTCTGAAGCTGGGTCTTCTATGTAAATCTCCATCTCCGGGCTATCTATCTCTATCTCTTCATCTACCTCGTCATCCTCGTTACTCCGGCCAAGAGTTTCAAGTTGGAATGACTCGGAAAGCTCCTCTAGAATGAACTCCTCATCGGTCTCGGACGTAGATAGGTTGATAATGGGTGGAAGTGAGGATTTAGAAGATTGGGTAGGTAATTGAAGGAGTTTTGCAACCAGGCTCATGAGAATGAAAGTATGTGTCAAGTGTTGTAGTAGATGTGGTGTGTGAGTGCCTATCATCTTCCTGTAGCCAATTATCTTTTGTAACTTGATCCCTAATTCCATTACTACTCACTTGGACTGGTGTTTGTAGCCTAACAATGCTTCTTTTAAACATATCATCCATTTCTTGTAATAATTGTTCAAGTGGGTTGTAAGAGGGAGAAAGAGTAGCATTACTGCTGAGATAAGCTATGGGCATATCTCTCAAGTTAGAACTCCCGTATGGTTGTGGTTTGTATACAGGGTAAGATGGTTGTGGGTAGACTCTGAATGGTTCAGGATAGTAAGGCTGGTATTGATGTGTTTGGAAAGCATAAGGGTTATAATGATATTGTAATTGAGGATTTGAGTACCCTACGTTATCCGAATAAATCATACTATTCCTTTGACATTCATTATCTACATGGACATTACCCCTACATCTATCCTGGATTGATTTAGCAAGACTTTCAATTTGATCTATTAGTTGCTGTTGAGTTGCCATTTGCCCAAGTTTTCAGAAAAAAACAATACACAAAGAAGGTTTAAGAATTAAAGTTGGGTTGAGAAGGGAAATTAACCTAAACTATGCTAAGCTAAGGTAATCTAATCTAACTATGCTAATCTACGGCACAAATAACTTCTGACAGGGATGGTGAATCCAAGTCAAAAGGATCACTTAAAGACTAATTTATCTAAACAGGCTCCGAATCGTACTACCGTCCCAGGCAGCGACGCCAAAAACTTGATGTGCCACCATAGGTCGGTTTAGGAATTACGTCCTGTCGTTGGACCTTCCGCTGGCAGCAACACCGGTGTGGTAGTTTTAAAATTTGTAATAGTCGGGGGGAGCCTAATCCTCCGTACTACCTACTGGAACTGGTATGAATACCTGATATGAGTAAGCGGTAAGAATGATCCAGGGTCGTTCCTCACGACGGCAGAATTGAGACAGAGCTAGTTCTGATAAGTCTTTATTTAAGCTAGGGTTTTTATAACTGGAAGGGTGTTTGTTTTTGGATTTTTATCTAATTAAACTACTAAACTAATAAAACATAAAACTAAAGGGAGACTAGCATATATAACACTTAAGGATAACGAAGACGTGGTTCACCATGACTTAGGATAGCTGTGATGATGTTTTAGTTTGAAAACGTCTTTTAAAGATTTATGTCTTGCTTTAACGTAGATATCTTGTAGTGTAAACACTAGCACCCTACTGATTAGGTTAACCGATCAGTATGTCACTGAGTACTAGGCTATCGAGAGTATGGTCAGATAGGACTGCCTTGAAACCTCCCTCACCATCTCTTGTGACGAGATCAAGTGACCCTCTAGATGGGGTGCAGGAATAAGGCGACAGTCCGCGATTTATCCACTTACCTTTCTTTAACACATACAGAGATATCTAAGCTGGACGAGGCATTTAAGATTAAGACAATTGGTGACTGCTAACTTATACATTAATGGTTGTGATTGAGTTCAGAGTTATTCGGCTGTGATACAGTCATCAACCTACAGGGTTTTCCACGGCTTCCACGTATTTGTACTCCACTTAAGGTGTTTCCAATGCTATACCGGATATTCACCCGTTTTACAGTCTTTCCTGGATCACAGACTACACCAGGATGTAATACAGTGTTAAGCCTACGGCCTTTCCACGGCTTCCACGTATTTGTATCCACCAGAGGTGTTTACAACAATATACCGGATACTTGGACGTTTTAGGGCTTTATCCTGGATTACATACTTTACGGCTATCTGAACTAAATATATCTAAGCTTGCATTACAGTAAAACCATCTATGATAGCTAAACAACCCGTTCACTTAATAAATCCCAGCCCAATAAATCCCTGATTAATTCACGGTATACTATACGATAAATTTAGGCAGTAGTTCCACAGCTTCAGAATCAGACCATGTTTATTTTGGAAAACATAGATAGGTAGTGACCGTTTGATCAATGGTTCATGACTCCTTTGTCATAAAGGTTCTAACCACGTTTATTGGAGGAAAGGTGATAGTTTAGTTTAAAATCATAAATGTATAGTTAAACAGCACCACAAGTTTTCAATCGTAATATATAATAATTGGGAACATTATTTCACAACGGATTGTGCCCACGACTTTCATAGCTTCCACGTTCCGTACTCCACACATTAGTGATGTTTCCGGCGCTACACAAATGAAAGCCGTATAACGTTACGTCCGTTGTTTCATAATGATATTATCCCAATCATATATTTAAAGTAACATCATCACTACTATCTAAATCATGGCAAACATACAAGCACACTACTCACAATGCATATCAATAAACATTTCTAATATTAATAAATCACATACATCAAACAAAAACAATATGACAAATTAATAATAGAAAGGATCGAAAATACCGATAGGAATTGCTAGCAGAATAACACTTGTATTTCTTCATTAATATCCAAGCATTACATAAGCTAGCCTCTACTAATTAACTACATAACTAATCTACTAGAAAAGGAAAGGTTTCCCTCCCTAATCATCTCACTAGCCCAAGGGTTTAAAACCTTAGCAAGAAACTAGAGAGAAAGACTAGAGAGAGAACCTAGAGAGAGAAACTACTAAAGAAAACCTAGAGAGAGAGAGAATTCTAGAGAGAGAGAGAGAATTTGTGAATGAGAGGTGTGTTTTGAAATGAGAAATGGTTGGGGTATCTATAGGAGAAGGTTAGGGCTTGAGGTACAAGTCTTTAAGCATCAAGAATAAGCACCAAAGCATCATACGGGGCAAGCGGACCAAGGGGGGTCAAACGGCACCTCACAAGGCAAACACCCCCCGTATACGGCCCCCTAAGGGCCGTATATGGCACCTAGGGTACCGTATACGGTACCTAGTGCCAAGGGGGGGGGGTGGTTGGTGCTCCATTTGGCCTCCGTTGACTTCTCAGTTGCTTGGTTCGTCCGTATCTTCTTCGTTTGGAGTCCATTTTGCTTGATTCTTGCGCCGTTGGCTTCGTTTTTCCGTTACGCTTCTAATGAAACTAAGTTTTCCAAATTTTTAAGTGTTTGACTTTTGCGTGTTCCGGATGACGATCGTCGGGCTTCTAGACTACACATCTTCTCCGTTCTTCGTCCGTTTCTTCTGATTCTTTCACCTCCGGTCTTGTATTTTCCTATGGAATCATAAAATGATAATTAAGATCTAATTACATAAGAAAATCAAGAAGGGAATATTTAAGGAGATAGTTTTGCCTCGGTTTGCGTGTTATTTGGACGTTTTAACCGATTTTTGCAGCAACGTCTATATTTAGACTACCTTGGTGATTCTTAGTAAATAATGATGGTTTGGAAATGTTTTCACCAAATAATAGTCCAAAAAGTGCGGAAATATGTATTTAAAAACATGACTTTTTAGGTCACATCAACGACCCTACTTCTCTTGGGCATAGGAACTAATGAACGACCCTACTTCTCTTGGGCATAGGACTTGGAACTATTGAACGACTCTACTTCTCTTGGGCATAGGAACTATTGAACGACCCTACTTCTATTGGATGATCATATGCTCTGATATGTATGAATGTCCGACGTGACGTCAGCACCCCTGCTCGATCTAATGCTTCCGCAAACCATCTGATAATCATGGTTACAGATTTTGGGGGTGTGATAGACTTGGTATCAGAGCCATTGGTTATAGCGAACTAGAGTTCTTTAAGCGACCTAGAGACTTAGAGACCTAGACTATAGCCGTGGCTAGGACACTCATGCATACATACATTTGCATACGTCCAACTCGATACATGACAACCATTATTACGACTCGTCGGCATCCGCGAACCAGCCGACCGATACTATCGTGCACCTACTCTATTTGTTCCACTGTATGGTTGAATTTGCCTTGAACTCCTTGCACCATGCTACATTCAGTTCATTGATCTTTTCACTGATTCATATAAACCTGATCGTATTAAATGATTGATGAAAAGAAGTATGTATTTAACATTATATAATGACGCCTGGCCAACGTGATTATATTATACTGAGTACATATGGGCGTTTCATAGTCATAAGATATGTGATGGGAATTTCGTTAAATTTTCTTACGGATCGATAAATTAAACAATGTGAAACCCCATTCTTCACATTAATTATTTTAGCATTGACTTCTGCATTTCATTCTTCGCAGAAAGTCATCATGCCACCAAAGCAAAGAAAGACACGAAACAGTCGCCGAGTGACCACACCTCCTATCGTTGAAACTACTGAACAAATCATCGAACGACGAGTTGCTGAAGCTATTACCCAGTATGAGGCAAGTCGTCTTCGCGATACTGTGGTAAAAAACAACGGGACTACCCCTACTGGTGAAACACCCGTGACTACCCAACGAGGATGTTCATACAAAACATTCCTAACTTGCAAACCGAGTACCTTCAACGGAACCGAAGGGGCTATTGGGATCGTTGATGTGCGGAAAGTATATGCAATTATAATAACAAGTTTAAATTACGGAAATACTAAATAATAATATCACACAATTCAGGCAAGATTGACCCGTTCATGTAATATAGCTTAATAAGTAAGTCCAAATTCGAACATAAGGAATACAAGAAACGTGATTCTTATTTATAACTAATTATCTATTTATTCTAATTACATATATTTACAATTATAATACAATTAAATAAAAGGATCCAATTTACAATAATCTACAAGATAAGGGGGACGTTTTAGTTCCGAACGAACATATTTATATTTATATTTTGATACAGATTCTAATAGATAAGTTTTAGGAACAACTTAGGTATACTCAATTGGATAAAAGATTATAATTATTCAAACTATTATTTATTAAACTTATCATATGTACTTATGTCTATTTGCTTTGTTGGCTATTATTACTGGTGATTTACTAATGTAGAAGATCACTTAGGGTTAAGGCAAATCCTCATCATAGCAACACAATCATAAGGTTACGCAAAGTGTTACTAATTAATAAGATCTATCATCAATTTATTAATACAATTTCTATGGTTAGGCTTGAATCGCAGTATTACTTTATATTAATGAATTATTCTTCGTCTATCGCATAAGGTTAAGATCAAAACATAAACACAATCACTTAATTTATATAAACAGTTTATGGTCATCCTAGTTTAATATAAATCAGTCTAATTATGTCAAGAAACATCACTAATATATCATAATAAAGACAATTCTTGTATAATAAACATTCAAAAATATCGTTCCAACATAAACATATAATTTAAATAATAACCTCAATAAACATTCATTCAAACAATTATAATGAAAACCTAATTCACAATTAAATCAAATAAACAATATCATAAATAACTCAATAAGGTTATTAAAGTTACAAGGATAAAAAAATCGAACCAATTGACGAACTAGCTTTTCCTAGGGTTAAAAACCTTCAAACCCTAGCTCTTTAGCCTCCAAAATCGCACATAAAGTCGACCTAAAACCCTAACTTTCGGTTTTAGTATTCTTGAATCGTATATCATTAAACCTGAATTAAGCCTCTATTTATAGTTTTGCTGGCCGACCTTCCAACCGCCGGTTGGATATTCCAACCGCCGGTTGGACTGTTTGATTCCTGGTCCAACTCCACGTGTTTCCACCGCCTTAAAACCCTAAAGCCCAACCGCCGGTTGGTTACTTCAACCGCCGGTTGGTTGTTAATTCCAGAATATTCTAATTACGGGCTCGGGCTTCAATTTGGACTCTCTTTCTTCTTTAACGGGTTCAACTTGTTTCCTAGGTCCAATTCTTCATTTTGACACTTTTGGTCTTCATTTCTTCATTTTCTTCAGTTTTTTCAGTTTCGGATTAGTTTTTGCTTCTTTTTCTTCAATCATCAATTAAAATACATTTCTGCAAATATTAACAAAATAAGTATCTAAAATCATATAAATGCACTAAAATGTATATAAATATAGGGATAAATTACTATAAAATATACTATCTATTTGATGCTTATCAAATATCCCCACACTTAAGTTCTGCTTGTCCTCAAGTAGAAAACTGAATAAAATTTAAAAATAAGCATCAAACTAATATTTAAGAATCAGAATATTAATACTAAAAATCTGTTTTATAAATTAAAAATTTAAACAATTTAATTAACATGGATAACTATAATGTATAAATAAAAATTATTATTATTTGTGTAATATATAGCTCATGAATGATTACTAATATATTTGTCCACTTTAAACAATCTATATTTATATTTCTGAATACACTTTTATTGTTAGTATGTATATTACTTATGATTTCCACATATGATATACCTTTAAATTTAATTATACAATTTACTTTTATATTCCAATTAAATATATGAAATACATTTTTAAGAATCAAGACATTGGTGATAGGTCTGCATTTTCATGCAACAGAGCGACATAACTTGATTCAGGTTTAAGCAAAACCAGACTCGGTCAAACCATTTTGGCGACCTCATTAGGTATCTTTTATTTTTAAGACTTTTCAAGTACTTTTGACTTGCGTTTGCTTAATTTTTAAGTATATATTAATAGAAACCAGGTCTATACTTTCGTATAACAGAGGAAACCATCAATATATACCCCCAAATGTACTCACATAAGTAAAAAGATATAAAATTATTGCATAATAAATTTAAAAATTAAGACTTTTATATCATACATCATATTATGTATCATAAAATAATAAACAAGTTAATTAATTAATTTATTAAAATTCAGAAATCTTCATATAGATTGCCTATTAGTACATCATATCATGTAACTATATATCACTACCTTTATTTAAGTAGCTTACGTTATATATACAAAACAGTTAATCCACATTAAAGTCTAAACTTTTAAAATACAAAACAAAACTTTTAACAAAAGTATTCTAACTAATAAATACTTAGTTATTCATTTAAAAATTTTAAAATTTTCAAAAATATTAGACAAGACAAACTTAATTGTTTAATTAAAGAAATTCTTTTTCTTACGAACCCTATCCTCATACTTAAATTATACAATGCCCTCATTGTATACAAATTGATAAACAAAAGTGAGTAAGGGAAAGAAAAATAGAACAGAAAAACTCCCCTAATTGAAATTATAAATTTCATCATCGGCTAAGAAAAATCTGCTTGGTTGATTCCTTCATCTCTTGAAAAATAATATACAACATCCACACTTTCGTAGTTAATCACGATTGCATTTAGCATATGCAATAAGCCTTTAAACCTTTCGGTATCCTGAGTGGACGAGTTATAGTCTCGTGAGGGTTTCCAGTGAACATACCCACAAAGTTCATATTTAATAAATAAGTAAGAACTTTATAAATAAAGTGCTGAACTTACTGCCAGTCTAATGCTATAAAAAATAAACAACCATATCAGCATAATAATAATAAATGTTAAAAAACAAATATAATAATAAGTACAGTCATCCCAAATATAAATGTATCAAATGTATCCAAGACAATCTAATCATCATCTGAATCCTCCTGCCCTGGCTGTCTCGAAGGTCCAGCTCCATCATCAACTAGCGGAATATACGGCTGGAACTCGATAGACCTATCTCTCAACAACTGCTGTAACAATCCAAGCTGATAATTAGATCTATGAAAACTCTCTCTCTCAAACCTATCAAACCTCTGCTCCATCCTGGCAAATCTCCTATCAATCGTATCCAATCTCCTACCATGCCCTATCTCAATCCTCTCCAGTCTCTGCTGAATATCATCATACATATCACCCCGGCCATGACCTCTACCACGTCCTCTGCCTCTACCTACTGACAGATCAATCTCTGATGCTGGTATCTCTGGTACTGGTGGTGGTATAACTGCTGCTGGTGGTGGAACAGGTGGTCCTCTCAATCTAGCTCTCTGTACAGGCTGTTGTCTAGGGGCAACCTCTGGTGTCCACAACAAAACTCCCTCCTGTACACCCTCCTGAATAATCCCTAACTCAATCAACTTGTCCTCGCCTAGCAAGGACATCCCAGGTGTAACTGGTGTACAAGTCAAAAAATCAGCAGCTCCCATCTGATAATAATGAGCTAACCTAGTAACATACTGCCCTCCACATAAACTACTGGTAAGCCTATGCCCTGTCACTTCAATGGTCATCCAATGAACTAATCTCCAGGGAACATTGATCAGCGTCCCCTGAATCATAGTATGCAAATAAAAGAAATCGGGCTGATAGACCTTCTCAGGTCCAGTGTGCCTACCACAAATAGAAGATGATAACAACCTATGTACAAGTCTATGAACGGGGCTCCTCATATGTATATCTGAAGGTGCTCTCTCCCCATAATCAACAATCGCTAGCTGTCTCTAATACTCAGCTATCTCTACAAATGAATACTGCTCTACCATACCTGCAGTCAAATGATCTCCAAAAGAATGGTTGTGGAGCTCATCTAGTGTATAGAGCCCCACAGCTACCCCAAACTCAATCAAACTCATGGTCCTAGGCTGACCTCCTAAATAAAAAGAAATCGAAGGCTGGTCAAACTGTCTAGAAGCACTATCAAACCTAAGGGTAGTATAAAACTCAATAACAAGCTCTCTATAAATAACCTCCCGAATCTGAAATAATCTAACCCAAGCCAGAGAAACAAAACCAATATCACCTGACGGTAACAGATAACTCTGAGTCATCAACCTCCTCAGAGTAGCATCCCCAGTCTCACCCTCTCGGCGAGGATCTATAACTCTCTCCATAACTGACCAATCTAAAACATCCGGTGTCTCTACCGGCTGAGCAATATGCTCCAGTAATCCATCAGCAAACTCTGCTCTCCTCTCTGGCGTAATCGTCTCATGCTCAAATCGTAGGTAAGGATGTAGCTGGAAATCCTCTCTATCTAATAATGCACGTCCTCTCTGTCTCCTGGTAGACATAACTGTAAAACAAACTTTAAATAACTGTGTTAGATATATTATAAACATTTCAAAAGAAATTTGGGCAGCATTTCTGCTTAATTTTTGATAGCCACCTGTCTAATTTCCAAATATTTAACTAAACAGAATACTTAATCCAACTATAATTTCTAAAATAATATTGAATCAAATAATATATCATCAATTTTAATATGTTTATTGTCTCGAAATAATATCGAATCCAACAAGGTTTGTAAAATGTAGTAATTTTAAAATAAATATTTTATAACGACACGTTTTATTTATGTCAAAATCATCTTGATTATTCATCATTTCAAATCATTTTTATATATAACGACATGTTTTCAAAATTTAATAAATTAACTTTCATGCAATAAGTAAAATATATATTTTTTAAAAATAATACCGAATTTATGTTTTTACTCTTTTATCAAAAGAGTTTATTTCGAAAATATATCGATTCTAAGAAGTTTATAAAATGTAATAATATTTTTATTTCGGACTATATATAATTCAAATTCAAATATGAATTAGAATTTTATTTCAAAATTTTATTGAATCAAAATTGTACCATTTCCTAATATAAGTGTGGTTAACTAATTAAAAGTCGAATCGCTAATCGATTCGATCCGCAACAATCCGCAAACAAACCTCAAACCGCAAAATCATAACCTAACTAACCTAAACTAGTTTCTAAGCATTCCTAATCATCTAAACTAGCAAAATAATCACAATCAATCCATAAACCGCAATCGAAACAAATATATTCGGATTAAAATTCGGAAAAAACATAAAAACGAGTTTAGATAATACCTTTGATGATGTAAATCACAAAAACGCAATGCAAGGATGATAATGCGATGATTTCCGGTCAAATTGTGCTTAGTCCGATCGTATATGTGCATGTGAATGTGTTTTTGTGTGTGTAAATGGGAGAAACCGGTGAGTTTATGGTTTTGATCGCAAAAGTATCCAACCGCCGGTTGGGCTTCCCAACCGCCGGTTGGTTTAAAATTTGCCCAGGCCCTTTTCGGCCCATTTAAAATTCGTTGGGCTTAGGCCCATTAATACTTTAGCTATATAATTCTTATATTTTTACAAATAAAATTTTAATTTGCGTAATACATAATAACAATTTTTAGTACATTTACAAAATATCTACAAATCATAATCTATGTGTATTTCAGAATTTGTTTATGTTTTAGATAATAATTATTTTAAAAATTTTAAATAATAAATGGATAAAAAGAAATATTGTTTTGGCAATTTGTACTTTTAATATAAATTCCTGTAACGCTGTTAGTTGTGACAAATAACAGATATAATAAATCTTACCTTGGTATACATAGATCTTTCAATCGGTGATTGCGTCGACTCATCCACCGTATGGAAATTCAATTGTCGACTTTATCGAATTCCAACTATTGTTTCAATCTTTTTGTCACCAAAAATATTATATTTTGTATTTCTGCAATCTTGTAAACAATGTTAAGCATAATTTCAAAACTTAATATTATAATCTCTTCTAAGTATTTTATGAAATTAATTTTTATCACTATTGCAACTCGTGTAAAAATCAATTCTAAATACTTAAAATTTCTATTATTTGTGTAGCTAATACAAATAAAGATGAGATAATCATATAATTCTGAAAACATTAAACTCTATATTAATCAAACATAAAACTAAAAACATTAAACTTTAAATATCCAAATAACATTAAAATCCTATACCATTATAAAACTAAAACAAAAATTAGAAAGAATTTAACTAATTATTAAAAATGAAGAGGTTGCAAATGATCTTCAGAAATGATATTTGATGTTTAAGCCTAATTCCCACTAACAGGTCTTCCAAAGTTCTCAGGATAAATTCTGCGAAAGCGCAAATAGATCTTATTAGTTATCTCGGGTATTGGCGAAGCATATTCAGAAAAACTTTCATGATGAATCCTTTCAGCATCTTCTACTTCTATGAGTGTGTCAGCTACCCTTTTAACCTTCTTAGCTATTCTTCCATCTTCATCAGTAACCATGTAATTATCTTCAACCTTTGTTTCTCGTTCCACATGATTTTGTCTTAATGAATCCATTAACCCATAGAAACCTAAATGTATATCATGATAATCATATGTGTTATGAGTTCTCACTGCCTTTCCTATGTCCTTTAAGATTCTCCTATAGCATCCTTCTTGATGCTCCGTTGTTATCCCATAATACCTAAAAGTATCCACTAACTGATAGTAAACTTCAGATAACCCTAAATGAAAAAGGTTAGTTCTTTGATTATAATGAACTCCATTGTAAGCTAGCTGCAACTCCATTTTAGCATAAGTGACCAAGTTTGCCATTGGTTCGCAGAAAAGTATTCAGGAATTATACGCGTTCTTTCGTCCCATTCTCCGTGGTAAAATTCGTCAACAATTTCTTGAACATAAAAGTCAACCGTACAATCAATAAAGAATCTTCCAGAACCAATATGCTCTCTAGCTTTTATCGAATTGAAGAAGTCTTGAAAGTTTTCAAGTAAACATATGTCAGCCATATTACTCAAGTTCCCAGTGGCATACTCTATTATCTCCTTAAGCTCTCTTAACATTTCTCTTTGTTTATCAGAATAAGGAAACAAAGACTTCTCAAATGTTTCATGCACATATGTATACTTCAACAATTGCTCTTCACAAAACGTTGGGTCTACCATCTCATGCTCACTCACAATATCATACTTCAGCTCATTTACATAGTTTATGAAATCATTTGTATCTCTAGTCTCATTAGATGTAACCCAAGCAGTGAATTGTTCTTCCATTTTCTTAATCAACTCTTTCTGATAATCAGTATACTCTAAAGTGGATTTGTGTATAAGTTCCATAATAAACCTGAGCTCATCTTCATGATATTCTAAGTAGTGAAACATATCTTCCTTATTTGAAACTACAGGGGGTTGTTCATAGTCTTCTTCTTCATTAGATAGCTTGATTTTCTTGTTTGGTTCAAAAGAATGGTAATCTACTTCTATATCTTTTAAATCCATATTCTCATTTCCAAAGTCCATTTGCATCGACTCCATTCTAATAACAGCTAAATTTTTATGTGCGCAAAGAATAGCACATAGTTCAGATTACTTATCTAGTCCTATTTTATCTAAAGTAACTTATTATAAAAATATTAATTTAATTTCCTTTACATTGCTAGTCAACAAGATCTCGGTAGCTCCATTGATAGTACACAAAAGCGGAGAAACAGGTCAGCGCGAAGCTTATTAAAAACCTATTTCTTTCGAGAAGCACCTTACCTCTTATATGATAAATCAATAAGGTAGGGCTTTACTCTCCTTATACCTTTGTTTTTGTCAGTATTCTCAATGGGTGAGCCGATATTTCTTAATGATTTTGCAAAGTATTAGAAATAAAAATTATACAAGCAAAATAATTAGTTTAATTAAAATACACCGCTCCCCCGGTAAAACAAAAGTTCAACCGGTTAAGTGTTCCCCGGCAGCGGCGCCAAAAACTTGATGTGCGGAAAGTATATGCAATTATAATAACAAGTTTAAATTAAGGAAATACTAAATAATGCTATCACACAATTCAGGCAAGATTGACCCGTTCATGTAATATAGCTTAATAAGTAAGTCCAAATTCGAATACAAGGAACACAAGAAACGTGATTCTTATTTATAACTAATTATCTATTTATTCTAATTACAAATATTTACAATTATAATACAATTAAATAAAAGGATCCAATTTACAATAATCTACAAGATAAGGGGGACGTTTTAGTTCCGAACGAACATATTTATATTTATATTTTGATACAGATTCTAATAGATAAGTTTTAGGAACAACTTAGGTATACTCAATTGGATAAAAGATTATAATTATTCAAACTATTATTTATTAAACTTATTATATGTACTTATGTCTATTTGCTTTGTTGGCTATTATTACTGGTGATTTACTAATGTAGAAGATCACTTAGGGTAAATTCAAATCCTCATCATAGCAACACAATCATAAGGTTACGCAAAGTGTTACTAATTAATAAGATCTATCATCAATTTATTAATACAATTTCTATGGTTAGGCTTGAATCGCAGTATTACTTTATATTAATGAATTATTCTTCGTCTATCGCATAAGGTTAAGATCAAAACATAAACACAATCACTTAATTTATATAAACAGTTTATGGTCATCCTAGTTTAATATAAATCAGTCTAATTATGTCAAGAAACATCACTAATATATCATAATAAAGACAATTCTTGTATAATAAACATTCAAAAATATAGTTCCAACATAAACATATAATTCAAATAATAACCTCAATAAACATTCATTCAAACAATTATAATGAAAACCTAATTCACAATTAAATCAAATAAACAATATCATAAATAACTCAATAAGGTTATTAAAGTTACAAGGATAAAGAAATCGAACCAATTGACGAACTAGCTTTTCCTAGGGTTAAAAACCTTCAAACCCTAGCTCTTTAGCCTCCAAAATCGCACCTAAAGTCGACCTAAAACCCTAACTTTCGGTTTTAGTATTCTTGAATCGTATATCATTAAACCTGAATTAAGCCTCTATTTATAGTTTTGCTGGCCGACCTTCCAACCGCCGGTTGGACTGTTTGATTCCTGGACCAACTCCACGTGTTTCCACCGCCTTAAAACCCTAAAGCCCAACCGCCGGTTGGTTACTTCAACCGCTGGTTGGTTGTTAATTCCAGAATATTCTAATTACGGGCTCGGGCTTCAATTTGGACTCTCTTTCTTCTTTAACGGGTTCAACTTGTTTCCTCGGCCCAATTCTTCATTTTAACACTTTTGGTCTTCATTTCTTCATTTTCTTCAGTTTCTTTCAGTTTCGGATTAGTTTTTGCTTTTTTTCTTCAATCTTCAATTAAAATACATTTATGCAAATATTAACAAAATAAGTATCTAAAATCATATAAATGCACTAAAATGTATATATATATAGGGATAAATTACTATAAAATATACTATCTATTTGATGCTTATCAATCGTCCACTAGATCGAGAAAATGGAGCCCGTACTCGACATCAGCGACTATACACCCGAATGCATGGTAAAGTACGCAACATGCACACTGGCTGACAAAGCATTGACCTAGTGGAATGCTCAAGTTCAAACCCTTGGACGACCAACCGCCTACGCCATCTCGTGGGACGACCTGAAACGAATGATTTTGGAAGAGTTCTGTCCCCGCAGCGAGCTTCAGAAGATTGAAACAGAGCTCTGGAACATTAAGATGATTGGGTCTGACATCACTGGTTATACGACTAGGTTTCAAGAACTCGCCCGTCTGGTACCCCACATGGTGACTCCTGAATAAAAACGCATTGAGCGTTACAACTGGGGATTAGCACCACAATTTCGTAGTCTAGTAATGTCTTCTAAGCCAACTACTTTCAGAAGCGCTGTGGACTTGGCGCAAAGTTTGACCGATGATGCAGTTAGGATGGGAACTCTGACTAAAGAAGCTGTGTCCGGAAAAGGTGAACAGAACTGTGCTGATATTGGTAGTCCTGGAAATGATAAATGCAAATGGAACAGTGGGGGAAGTGATAACCATGATCAACAAAACAAAAGGCATTCGGGAAACCCTAGGGCATACGCTGTCACCACCACGACAGAACCAAAAACCTATCGGGGTAACAGACCTAAGTGCGGGAAGTGTGAAAGGCACCATGAGGGAGATTGCATCGCCTGTGATAACTGCAAACGATGGGGACACCGAGCTCAGGTATGCAAGAACAACCCCGCGATCAATGAACGACAGAACACTGGGTGTTTTGAGTGTGGGGAACTAGGACATTACCGAAACTGGTGTCCAAAACTCAACAACAACAATCACCGTAACGACAACAATCGCAACATCGACCAGCAAGACGTGCTTATCTCCTTAGAGCTCCTGATGCACAACCAGACCCCTACGCCAATGTTGGTACGACCTAGTAAACTACTACTACGCTTTAATTGTTATATAATTCGAAGGACTTCTTGAACTTAACGCCGAGAGAACTATTACTACTGTTGAGCATATAAAACTATACGACGAGTATATTAAAAGTCGTTAGAACATTTGGTAACAACCTAACTTGCCACAACGGACACGTGGGCACAAAATCGATACATAAGAAAAACATTTACGTAATGATGAAACGCACTAGTTAAGCACGACCGACATGACTTAAATCTCGGGACGAGATTTTTCTAACTAGGGGAGAATGTGACACCCCTCGAATTTAGGTGTAATTACAAACATTAATCACGTGCATGTCCTAGGCTAATTCTCTACTTAGTGAATTCACAAACTATTTTATGAGATAAGTCTAACAAAGCCCAACAAGATAATACGTGTAGTATTATATATTTCGGAATTAGTATAATTGCGAACAAAACATTTGGAACGAGTCCGACAAAATACATAAAACAAACCCGACAACCAAACTAGTCAAAAATAATATTCTTGAAACTCAAAATAAAGTATTTAAAATGATACTTAGAAATATTCTAGCGTGAAATAACGTTAACAAACGTAACGTATAAAACATGACGTAAAGTATAACGAACGGGTAAACGGGTACGGGACATAACACAAAATTTGGGAAACAAAAAGTTGGAGACACACATGTGTGGGCCCCTTGTTGGAGCCGGTTTTCTACAAACCAAATCAAACACCCCCCATAATGTTTTCATTTTAAAATATACAGACACATACATACATACTCACAACCTAAATCATTCATCACCAACCCTTTTTCTTTTCCCTCTCTTCTTTCTCACGGCAGCAAACAACAACATCCATCATCATTATCATAATAATAATAATCATCATCATCTACAATTGAAAAGGAAAGGAAGCAAGATCAAGCCTAACATCATCATCATCTCCATCTTCTTACTTGTTCTTCTTTCTTTGTAAGGATCAACCCCTCATTTCACTTTTCTTTCATCTTTTTAAATTCTTAACATGTTATGTGTTCACTTTAAGAAAGATCATGCACGAAAATATAACAAAAACTAAGAAAAACATAAACTTATGGTGATGATGATCTTGGACAGATTTTTCTGTCACCGTATAAAAATTTTATAAAATCGTACGAGTAACGAAAACACTTGAGACCACTTGGAAAATCTTTGTATTTATGTTAAGAACAACTTTCGTGAAGAATGATTCGCTTAAAAATGCACAGATTCTGATCTAGCAATTGATTCGTAAAACTTAGGTATGAAAAACGAGTTTCTGGACAGGCATGATCACGATTTTTTTAAAAATATTGTGGATGTCTAAAAATCATGAAAATAATACTGGAAGTAGGTGATATATGTGGGAACATCGTTAAAAATTTCGGATTCGTTCGATAAGTTTTGACCCCCGAAAACAGTCTCGAAAGTAGTAAAAAAAAAATCAAAAAAACGGGTTCGGGGACTGTTTTGATATACTTTAAATAACGACACTTTTTGGTTAACCACAAAACGCAACAACAATTTTTCTGAGCTCAAATAACATATTTAAGCGACGTGTAAAAGTTTCGGGTCAAACCGAGCACGTTTGACCAAGTCGATACAAACGAGCCACAAACGATGAACGTAAACCGACAAATATTAAACATTAAAACTTTTGGACCGAAACTATATGGGCTGGGTACTTGGGCCGAGTTGCACAAACCAAAAACAAAGAGACCCGAACGGGTCACATGATCAACCCGTACGGGTTGGGTCATGGGCTCGGACGGGTCGGTTAAACAGATTGGGCCGGATGGGTTACGTTTACAAATGGGCCAAGTAATTAGGCCACATGATTTAAAACATAAAAAGTGTTATGGGCTTAGTAAATCGGCCGGACGAATTATACTATTAATTGGGCCGTACTAGTTAATTAAAGTTAATGGGCCGAGTGTTTGGGCCAAGCCCAATGGGCCGTATAATGTTAAAACATAAATGTGATCCAGGTTAATAATTCGGAATCGAATAATTATTGTTAAACCATATTTGATATAAAGCATATATGACACGTAATTTGGTACTAAAAATGTACACGATCACGAGATGTTATTTTTATACATGTATTTACTCAAAATAATACGAGTTAAGGGGACACGACAATATTTGAGATGACCTTTGAAACAATAACAACCATAGGACATAAACAAATGAGATGGTGGTTAGAAACATCAACGACAATTATGTTTTCGACAACAACTATATATATATATATACATATATATATATATATATATATATATGTATATATATATATATACATATATATAGATATATATAGATATGTATATATATTTATATATATATATATATATATATATATATATATATATATATATATATGTATATATACATATGTATATGTATATGTATATATATGTATATGTTATATGTATATATATGTATATATATTATATATATATATACATATGTATATGTATATATATGTATAATATATATACATATATATACATATACATATGTATATATATATATAATATATATACATATATATACATATAACATATACATATATATACATATACATATACATATGTATATATACATATACATATATATATATACATATACATATATATATATATATATATATATATATATATATATATATATATATATATATATATATATGTATATATATATATATACACACCTTCACGACAACGACAAATTATATATATACTAATATATATATTCAACTAATAAGTATATATACGTATATACTTACACACAACGAATGTTTAAACGATAAACATAACTGGAGAAATATTAATTATTTTCCAACACATTTATCACCAACATTATTGTACAAACACCTAAACATAACGAATAGTCAAATACTTATGTTAATACATTTATTTCATCTAGGACTTTGAGGGACGATGTTGGACAACATACTACTACTTTTGACTATCGCTCACGCATTTGCTACTAGTGAGTTCACGGCCCCACTTTTACTTGTTTTACTGTTTTTCTAAATTTAGGGTGGAAAACATAGAACTTGTTTTGCTATAACATGCAACTTATATTATATAATTACTCTTATGCTTTTATACATGAAATTTTATGAACTGTACTTGAGAACATTGGTGAATCGGACTTGTGAACCAATAATCATGAAACAATGTTATCATACTATTACTTGAATTGTTTGTGAACTGAACATAGGAACTGTAACTGTTGTGAACTGAACCTAGGAACTGTAACTATTTGCGTGTTGAACATAGGACTTGGAACTATTGAACGACCCTACTTCTCTTGGGCATAGGAAATAATGAACGACCCTACTTCTCTTGGGCATAGGACTTGGAACTATTGAACGACCCTACTTATCTTGGGCATAGGAACTATTGGACGACCTTACTTCTCTTGGGCATAGGAACTGAAACTTGAACGTCATTTCAATGAACGAAAACTATTTGTATAACATATCAACAATGTACAAACGAGCATGGAACTATGAACTATTTACATAAAAACCTGTGGATTCACTCAACATTTTTGTTGACGTTTTACTATGTTTTTCAGGGAATTAGCTGCACAAGTAAGATATCATGCATCAAGGAACTAGGCAAACCACGATGACTTTAGGATGCCATCTTTTGAAACTATAGGATTTCTTTTGTATAACTAATATCTTTTAGTCATATTTAGGAAATCCTCTTTTGTACAACTTTAAATACTTTTCTACTTCTACGATCTTATGAATCATAAGCTTTTGTAAACTAATACTTATGGCATCTTAATATATGTATGTTATGCGATGATCATATGCTCTGATATGTATGAATGTCCGACGTGACGTCAGCACCCCCGCTCGATCTAATGCTTCCGCAAACCATCTGATAATCACGATTACAGATTTTGGGGGTGTGACAGTCTGTATCCAACATATTAATAAAATGAGTATGTAACTTTGAGACAAAAATAAGAGTATGTTACCAATTTATTGCTTTTACCCTATAAAATTCCATTAAAAAAAGGTGATTGTTGACGATTTAATTGTGTTTTTTAACTAATCGTCTTTAAAGTTTATATAGTATTTATATATAGGGTAAATGACAAATATCGACAACGAACTGCCAAAATTTGTTCCAAGTATGCAACATACCAACTTAATTACCCAAGTATGCAACAAACCAGATAGTTTCGTGTTTGGATCTTTGAAAAGTCGTTTTTTACCGAATTATGTTTGAAAAAGCTGAGTCACCATACACGTGGACCACCACGTCAAAATTGTGCCACATGTAGTTGGTTACCATATTACTGATCCAACACACAAAACTATCCGGTTTGTTGCATACTTGGGTAATTAAGTTAGTATGTTGCATACTTGGAATAAATTTTGGCAGTTTGTTGTCGATTTTGTCACATTTATTAAAAAATAAAAAAAATTTCAAACAGAAGTTGACCGGTCAAACCGGTAGCTGGTTACCATATTACTGATCAAAACACAAAACTATCCGGTTTGTTGCATACTTGGGTAATTAAGTTAGTATGTTGCATACTTGGAACAAATTTTGGCAGTTCGTTGCCGATTTTTGTCATTTACCCTTATATATATATGGAGCTTAATGAAGGTGGCCACATAATATTGCAGCTGACAGTATTGACCAAATTAAGATGGTGTTCGGTGATTGGTGTGATACTCTTCAAACCAGATTATATATTATATATATTTCCTTATTTCCTTATAAATATATATATATATATATATATTAATTAACATACACCTGTTAACTAGAAAAGTGAAGAAAGATCAAAGATAACAACATTCTTTCGCTCATCTTGTATACGTCTTTGTTCCTGTCTCTGTCAATGATAACTAAAAATAAATAATTAAGGTTGAATAGTCACTCTTCTGTAACCCGCTCATTGGGTCTGCTTGTCATTCTACATGTTAAGTTGTCTTTTAATTCAACACTTAAGTTTGATTTTGATATCTCGTTTTCAATATTTAAATGATGATTGATATCAAACCGGCCACTTTCTTGTGTGTTAATCATCTTGTGTGTAGTTAACAAAATATTAGACTTGTTAGAAATCGCAAATGTCCATTTTATACTAGGGTTAAGTGTTTGTAAATGTATATATAACTATGCGTTTTTGTTGTATTTCAGAAATTTTGGTGTACTTTGTTTTCTAGCTTCTTGCTAGTTTTATCATATATCATATTTTTGCAGTTCAAAAAAATAAAAATAAAAAAATAAAAAATAAAAAAAAAAAAAAAAAAAAAAATATATATATATATATATATATAACTATGCGTTGACTTCTTTAGTGTGTACGTAACTAAATTGACCTCCATTGTATTCACGAAACTATTTATTGTCGTACATTGTATGTATTTTGGTGACGTGTTATCAAATATAAGGTGACAAGTGGCATCTTTATCAGTTGACAAGTCACCAAAATTCATACAATGTACGACAATAAATAGTTTCGTGCATACAATGGAGGTCAATTTAGTTACGTACACATTAAAGAAGTCGACGCATAGTTACATACATTTACAAATACTTAACCCTTTATACTACTGATTAAAAAAAATGTATATTTGAACAAAAATGACATCAACAATTTGTGAATTTTATGTGTGATAGGTTTATATAGAGATGTAATCAGTTACATAAGTTGCTCAAATGTGTGTGTCATGATTAGAGGTTACGAAGTTATGTTTTGAATTTTCCATGTACGGATATTGATTTTTTGGTCCCTCGTGTTTTTGGTTATAAATATAAATCGATTTAGGATATCAGTTTGGAACGATTTGGATTTTAAAATGTTAATACTCCGTGTTTGATAACCCATTTGACCGTCAATCTGGTTTAATCCTTTATTTAGGTTTTCTGGTCACCTGTTCGTGACACAACACATGTTTTCGTTAACAGACCAGTGGCAGTCAATGACGGACATATTTCATTACCAATCTGTCAATGATAATGATACCGAAAGACCATCCGATATTCTAATTGGTCTCTATTTTTTATTTTTTTTCAATAACAAAAGCAAATGAGTGGTGATTTGTACACCATCAAAATTTAGCCATACACTACTAATCATGCTTTAAGGTGTTGTATAGTACAACAAGCTGATGCATATTAGTGGTGTACGTCTAAATTTGGATGGTAGTAAACTACTAATTAAGTAGCTAAATATAGAGCTGCAAAGTATGGGCTGTTAGATAACCCGTTCCATTGTTGGGCTTGATGGGCTGTCTGAGGATGGACCTAATAATCATGTATTTGTAGACTGTAGTGTGTCTGTTGGAGTGTTGGGCTTAATTTTATGCCAAAGAATTCATTTAGAAATGGGGTCAGAAGATGGAGTTTTGGATCTTGATGGGATCTTTAATATGGGAGTGTTTGGGAATTGGGATCACTTATTTTACATTATTATCTATTTATTGCTTATTTTTATAAGAGAAAATTACTGTGGTAGACCGGTCAAAGAATGCTTTTCACTATATGTACCATGTCGGTGTTTTTTTTCCAATCTAGACCTGAAAATCGCCGAATGCAAAAAACCCTTCGGCAAATTAGCGATTTTTGGTGGTACCCAAACAACTCGCGACACGTGGCACAAACTTATAGCTGGAATAGCAAAAAATCGCCGGTCCCACAGTTATCGCCATGCCGACACGTGTATAAACAAAATCGCCAAATTGCATAATAACCTTCGGCGATTAATTTTGAAAACTAGGGAATCGTGCCAACTACCTTTTTCCCCATTGATCCCAATTTTCCAACAGGTTGAGTTCGTGTTGCTTTGTTCATCGGCTTGCCCTGTTCATCTTGGACCGACGACGACGACCACGCGAAGGGTGCCAACGTGACGGCGACCACACACTACGGTGATCAAACACCATATACTTCCGGCCACCACACACCATATTCCAGTTAAGGTAAAACATCTAGACTTTCACTCGATTGTTGAATCTCATGTACTTGCTAGGTGTGTAAATGTATGATTATAGAAATTAGATTAGAAGTCGCAACTTATGGATTTCAAACAAGCCACAACTTTAGCCTCAGTTACAACACTCGTTTTCCTTATTGCTGGAGGATATTACATCCAACAAATCCTGCCATTTTTAGTGTGATTGAAGTATTTGAGCTATTGGTACTATTGTTTCAAGCTTTTACTCAGGGTTCAATACAATGAGTTAAACTAGTATCTGCATGTTTAATCCCACTTAGTTTTGCCTTCACCTGCGGATTTAGCTGGCCGTTCTTTCTTTCAACTTTTATCTGCAAACACAGGATGAGTGTAAGAGAAACAATCTATTTCAGAATAATCTAAAAGAGTGATGTGATATATCAGTGATATGATATGATATACCAAAAATCGCCGAATCGCCGAAGGGTTTTTTGCATTCGGCGATTTCAGGTTCTAGATTGGAAAAAAACTGACATGGTACATATAATGAAAAGCATTCTTTGACCGGTCTACCACAGTAATTTTATCTTTTTATAATTGACTGAGTTCAAATACTCCTACAAAAATTATTTCCCTGCTTATATCTTAAACAATAAGCATTGAAAAATAAGGATGTGAACACTTACTCCGAAAAGCGCTTACAAAAGACAATCCCAAACATCCCCTCTACATTCGATTTAGGGTTAATAAGAGTTTAATCACCAAACTTTCTACTTTTTATCGTTTTTTCCCTTCAACTTTTTTAATCATGTTCTAACCATTTAACTTTTAATAACCTGTTAAAATAACAATAATTTATCATAGGTTAATCATTCTAAAATTTCCAAAAACCAATTTAATCTCTATTATTATTATAAACCAGTTCAATCTAAATAATTGCTATACTACATACAAGAAAAAATAATTATCATATCACATCTAAAAAATAACTTTCTCTAAGAAATATTTATATTTATATAAAATATTACATACACATACACTCACTAAATATATTCTTATAAAACTAGAACTGTTAGACATGACAATATTTAATATTTTACTTTTATCTAAATAAAATGTTATAAAATTATTTGTGATGACATTATACTTAATGTATAAGCATTATATTATATATACTTATATATTTATAAAGATATATGTTGTAACATAATATATATACAAATATTATACTTTATGATAAAAGTAATATTTTGATTAAAAATATATGGAAAATACAATTATTATGTAGAAGTATTAGTATTACCCTTTGTTAAAGTTATAAACGTTTAATACGTACATACCAGCTAGTTAATGATATGTTTGTATTTTAGTTACTTTAGGTCTATGTTTTAAATAATAAAAAGTAAAAAATTATTAAAGTTAAAGGGTTAAATCATGAGAGACTAAGTTGAAGGGTTAGACCGAAAAAAAAAAGTTGAAAGTTTGTTGAATAAACCATTTTTGAATTTATGTTCAATTCATTAATAAAACCTGAAGAACCGGTTACCGGTTAGGCGGTTATCAAAAGGCTTATTTTAAACGGTCAAACAAACTAAAAGGATTAAATTTTGATCAACCTATAAGTTAAGGTGTTTTAACATTTAAAAAAAGTTGAATGGTTAAAACGAAAAAAAGTAAGTTTGATAATTAAACCATTATTAACCTTTCGATTTATACAAAGGAATGGGGGAAAAGATCAATCACTCAAGAGAAAGAATCTGATGCGCAAACCTTATCATTACCCTTTATATTTTGTCGAACAAGTATCCGGTTTCCAGGTGTCTTTAAAATGCGTTGTATTCTCTATCTTCTTGCTTGGAAAAGCAATCTTAAATAAAATATTTATCTGAATCATTCAGAACCTATTCTCAACGCCATTCATGAACAAATTCTAAAATTAGATCATACCAACACAACCAAAGTCTATAATGATATCATGACATATCAAGTACTATTTTTCACATATAATAATCTATAGACTTCAAAAATTAATTCTTTTTTGAAATTCTACATGACAGAAGGCACGGTTCATTACATTTCTAGTTATAATAATCTGGATCATGAATGATCACATGCGCGAGAGGTTTGAGCCAACAGGAAAGTAAGATACTGGAATCGGAGCTCCACTTGAGCTTGATCGAGACGATGAGACTACTTTTTTCGGCTTTTTGTGCGTACCGTCTTCCTCAGAAACTCGTGATGGTGCAAAGCAACAAAAAACTGTAGAGAAGAAGCTAACCATAATTATTTTGTTTGTATTGAGAGCTTGTGTAGTTTTTTTAAAGAATCAAGACCAAATTGTGTTTGAACTCACCTGAAAATGAGCTCTTATATACATTTTTTTACAAGGGGAGATGACGTATTGCATGATTCTTTACAAGTGTATTGACTAAATAAGTTAGATCAGATTAAGCGTGCCCAGCAAGGATGGATTATTATTGTAATCTAATATTGTATAAAATCGATAAATAATATTGTATTGTTTGTATATATTTCCAAAGAAAATGGCACGACTGTTATTATTTTATATATTTTTATCATATCGTTTTCATCGATTTGTTGGAAATTGAATATTGGGTCTAAAAACATTTTTCTTGTTATTCATCATGTATTTGTCTAACTAGAGCACGTGTTAAGACTCATAATTTGATAAATTAACTTTTTTTCATGAATTTTTAAACTAGAATTAATATACAAATTACAAGAGAAAACATAGAGTTCATTCATTTATTAAATTTGTATATTATACTATATAATTTATTTATTATAGTATTATTATATATTGTTTTCAAAATCATATTTTCTACGGAGTATTATATTTCCCAATATGATACTTTATAATTTTATCATTATTATAAAATTATAAATATAATATTTAATTTAAATATTTTTGGATAATGTAATGAACTTACTCTGCAAGCTAGGACGGTATCTGGCTCTCTGCCAATGGATATGGGTCCCATAAATGTGGCATGCAATTGTACACTTGGCAACAGAATATACCACAAGTCCACAAGCCAATTAGATTAATCAATATTCAATAGGGTGGTGATTGCCTGATTGGTAACATAACTTGATTTTACCTATATCTCATACTACTTATAAAGAGATTCATTGTTGACACTTAAACTTCTTAAAAAAATTAAACTGACTAAATTACCCCTCATCCAACTCATAAAATCAATTACAATCCAAGATACACAATCTTTGTGTACAAATTTAAAGCATTACCATGCACACCTATGAATTAACTTATTTATAACATTCCAATAATAAAATTGTTCCTTATTACTAGCCTATTGCCATAAATAAATACAATTTATTAATATAAGTTTACTATATAAATATATAAATGTATTTAACAGAAACCTCAATTCCTACTATCGTCACCATAATCGTTACCACCTACTACCATCTACTACCACTACTACCACCGCAGCATTGCGCAAGAATTGTGCTAGTATCACTTAATATGATATATTGTGATGTACTGTACTATACAACATTCTAATCACGTTTGTTAGTGTATGGCAAAAAACATGTAGTATACAAATTACTTTCGTGAACGATATGTTATAGCAACCAAAGATAATAATATAAGGTTTTATTTGTATGTGTTCACAATGGGATCGATATAATCACTTACTACAAAGTGAACTTAATTAAAATGAAAGAATAAATAAAATAACTACTAACCGTTATCTTAGCGCATTATCATCCGGGATATCTTTTATATATAATTAAAAGAGGATACCATTAAGAAATTTGAGTCCTTGATTAGACTCTCTAATTTATGATCAATGGCTTAAATTAGTTTGAAATAGGTACACTTAACACCCCTAATAATAAATTTTGTATATATAATATATAATTAAAATTAAAAAACAATAAAACCGGCTAACCTACAAACAATCGATGATAACTTTGTAAATTAAAAAATATTAATTAAAATAGAAGATAACATTAAAAATTAAAACCATACCTTCACCGCACAAACCTGAACTCCATCGTCGCTCCTACTCGCGGTCGAATCTGCCGTACATCTAACAAGGTATGATTTTCTTCTTCCTCGGTTGCTAATTCTCCAAAACAGCAAGAAGGTATAATATATTAATAATTCTATGTTTGTTTAACGTTTTCGCCTCAATCGTTTCTTTATAGTCTAAAAATTAGTATGCGATTGTATTATTATGCAATTGTTTTGTGATGACACCAGGTATCATATCTTGCTTACTTGATGGATTCAATTAGTTGATAATCTAGGGTTTCATTATTAACCAATACTAGCAATTGTTAGCAGCAGCGATTTAATTGAAATCAGATGGATCGTTTTGAAAATACTAATTGGATGATCGATTACAACACTCTCATCAACGAGGTTACATCTACCGATTTTTATTGGGGTGATCACAGGTAAACTTATACAGACTCACATATTGCTAATGCTGAGTTTAGATTTAAGTAGTTTTTGATTGTATCCATGTGTAACAAAATTAGGATTTCTTTTTAAAGTTTGAATTCAGATTCTAGGGTTTGACATGCAGCTGATACACGTTTGGTGGTGTACGAATCGCTTCCTATATTATATGTATAAATTCGATAGATTTAGTGTTGATACGTATGGTTATAGTTGTTATGAGAATTGTAAAGTTGAGCTGTGAATGTACTATTTGATCGAAAGTTGGTTTGTTGTTGCAGTGGGACAGGACAAATCGATGTTTCACTTGCTAGCCTTGCACCGGTGGAGGAGTGTGCGGAGAAAGAATGTTCGAAAAAGAGGTATTATTGTTGTTTTTGTTTTAACAAAGCGTGATAAAGAAAAAGAGCGTATCGCAATTGACTGCATATAACCAAGTCATGCTCTTTGTTTGTTTGTCGTGTCCAAAGTAAATTGCTGCTTTATAAAATATCAATCTTATACATGGTTTTAAAAACCTAGATATCCACATGCATTAGGATTTAACCAGAAAGCTAAAGGAAAAAAAGAATTAGGTACAGCTTAGACATAGTGATAAATGAAACAGACATGCAACAACCGCTTAGAATGACGGACCAAGTGAAAGTTGTTTTGTTTTTCATTTTACAAATTCGGTCTACTCGAATACCGTCTACTATGACTACATTTGTGTGAGAAGGTCCTGATGATTCACTTACCTTATGAAAAAGGGAAAAACTGGCAGATTGGTATATACAGTCCTTTTTAAGTCTTTTCAATTACATTGCAAAAATATCTTAATTCTTAATATTGACCGATTATTGTCTTATTAATGTGTAGGGATGGGAGCCAAGCTGCCAAGAGCCCACAATGGGACTCTCGAAACGTTGTATCCATCTTCAAGGAAGCGTTGTATCTAGCTTCAAGGAGTTTTTTTTAAGGTTAATAGCAACCAACATATTTCTTAATTTATACTGTACTTTTCTTCTAATTATGCCTAATACTACGATAAGTTTGTGTCCATCTCTTTTTTCCAGCTATTATGAGAGGTAGCAAAATGGTTGTAATTGTGCCAATTTGATGATAAATCAATTTCTGTTTACATGGTCAATAGACATCCGATTGGGATGACTAAATGGTTATGCATAGCTTAATAACATTTTTCTTCTAAATATGCCTAATATTACGATAAGTTTGTGTCCATCTATATTTTTCAGCTATATGTTATAGGTAGCAAAATGGTTGTGATGTGCCAATTTGATAATGAATCAAACAGCTAACTAAGTTTTGGACATGAAGTGGTACAAAATATTTATAGTTTTGACTCACACCTATTTGGCCTGTCGTCCACCCCACTGGATTTGCCCATTTTGACACCTTAAAATATGCATGTGTATGCTTAGAAACACGAGTGTTTTTACCTTAATTAAAAAGAAGATAGGTTGTCATTTATCAATATTTTTACTGATGTATAATAATAATGCTATCTTCAAGGAAGCGTTGTATCTAGCTTCAAGGAGTTTTTTTTTTAAGGTTAATAGCAACCAACATATTTCTTATTTATACTATACTTTTCTACTAATTATGCCTAATACTACGATAAGTTTGTGTCCATTTCTTTTTTCCAGCTATTATGAGAGGTAGCAAAATGGTTGTAATTGTGCCAATTTGATGATAAATCAATTTCTGTTTACATGGTCAATAGACATCCGATTGGGATGACTAAATGGTTATGCATAGCTTAATAACATTTTTCTTCTAAATATGCCTAATATTACGATAAGTTTGTGTCCATCTATATTTTTCAGCTATATGTTATAGGTAGCAAAATGGTTGTGCTGTGCCAATTTGATAATGAATCAAACAGCTAACTAAGTTTTGGACATGAAGTGGTACAAAATATTTATAGTTTTGGCTCACACCTATTTGGCCTGTCGTCCACCCCACTGGATTTGCCCATTTTGACACCTTAAAATATGCATGTGTATGCTTCGAAACACGAGTGTTTTTACCTTAATTAAAAAGAAGATAGGTTGTCATTTATCAATAATTTTACTGATGTATAATAATAAATTCTCCTAACAAGCGAAGAATGTGACACTTGCCCAATTAGGACTTTAATTAGTGCCTAATTACTTGTAATTATGTGTATTTAGTATTATATTAATCTAAATATATGTAACTTTCTGTGTAATTACATACACGTTATATGATTTGTTTAAATCATACACACTTGAGCAGGACGAGGTCCGACACTATTTACTGTGGACGTTGGTGACAAACCGTTAAAAATAATGTGGAATTATTCAAACAAACATTATTTATTTTAATATATTACGAGAATATATTACACGAGTATACGTTTTATTAAAACGTAACTTTACGCAACGAAAATACGTGAAACGCGCCCGACAAATGAAATGAACTTAAGTTATATTTTTATAACTTCATAATAAGTATTATGATAAAATACTTTGGCTACGCGTACGGTTAAAACGTTACACAATTCGAGATGATTCCCGAGTATCAGCAAATTTAATAGTAGCAGCGATTTTTCATATGAGCATATGCAACATTGGTTTTTGCATTTATTTGTACATTTTCTCCCCCTTGATAACAACACGAAGTAGATCAGCATTTCTCTGGTAGCATCAGCAACAGTTGAATATTTCTCCCCCTTGATGATAGCAAGAAATGCTGCAGTAAATGTTTGATCTTTTTGTAGTAAGTGAGTGGTTTTCTCGTCATCATCAGCTTGTGTTTTAGCTGATGGATCATCGAAATTAGAGGGAACAGCCTGTATCTCTCTCCAGTCATAGGGAGAGAGATATTGACAGCTGGTGCAGTGATAGATGAGATTTGGCTCGGGTCTGTAGCCAGTGATGTGATATCAGCAATGAGTGTGTTATCACCCACTGATACCACTTGCCCTTTTGATGAAGTGTCATCCTTTTGTGAGTATGACAAGTGGCTGATGGTTAGACTCGATATGAGGGTGTGGGATGCACCCAAATCACTGCTAACAATAGTTTGAGCTATTGTAGCTGTCTGTAGTTGTCCCTTTTTAGAATCACTGGACTTTCGGGAGTCCAATGAAGCAGTTGAAGGTTTGGGGTCAGCAAGGGTGCCCGCAGGGACTGAACGTTCAGCTTCCGTTTCACCCTTGTCATCCTTGGATGTCTTCATTTTGCTATGTTCCTGATCCGTTAATGTTAGGAACCCTAATTTGGATGTTTTCTTGGGAGAGGATGGTGATTTCTTGATTGGTGGTTGACTAATGATAGTCACTGGGGGTGTTGTCAGTGACGTAGTCATTTTGGTTGTAGGAACGGACGGATGTACATCAGTTTCAGACTGGATTACAAGTAATCCCTGTTTTCTCATGAGAGTATTAAAAAATATGATCACTGTTTTTGAATAAAAATTTTGAGAGCACATCAGGGTTGATTTTAAAGATTTAAATAACAATTTAACCCTGTTTACTTTAGTGATCAGTATCTTCACATACTCTATTTTTGGAATGGAAAAATGTTTTAGTGAATAAAACGAATTTTTGAAACTGTAATGACAAAATCCTTACCAACTGAAGAAGTTTGAGGAAATTGATTTCATCGTTACAGAAAGCAAAAAGATTTTGTATGGTGTTTATTTTGAAAGGTTTTTATGAAATCAAGAGGACGTTTGGATTGAGATGAGTTTAAGTGGCTTGATTTATAGAAGCCCTCTTGATTATCATGTGGATAATAATGGGTTAACGTGGTTGATGGTGGTGGTGAGTAGAGGTGGTATAGAGGTGATGATTGATGGTGGTAAGTGGTATAGGGGTGATGATTATGAAAACTGGTGGTATTAATGGTGATGGGAGAGGTGTGCCGGAAAAATACACTGACGTAAAAGAAAGTGTCAGATAATACGATTTTTCCGTTACACCACAACCCATAAATGATTTTTGTAAACTTAATAGCACTATTAAGTGATATCTTCAGAGAGAAAGAGTTACTGAAGATATCTAATCAATTTCTTGATTTACCACCCAGAAGAAATATAACAATAATAAGATAATAAATTTAATTGTTTATCTTGCTGTGACTAGATCTCGCTGACTTAATCACAACTTAGAATACTGATTGAGTCATTGTGAAATAGTTACAGTTTTGATATAAATTTAACTTATTAACTCACTATTGTTACACGCGGGGATAAAGTTTCTCCCAAGATGGCCTTTTCTTGGACGTCTGAAGGTGTGTTTTGTCGAACCACCTTACTTTCAGATGACGGTGAAACTCATATTTGCTCATGGTCTTGATGATACTGAAGTTCCTGCTATTACTGGATGGCTGGTTAGTAATTGCTTTTTTGTGATTAGGCTTGCACACTTTAATGTATGTGTAATATGTTTAAGCTTTTTTCTTTTTTCTTTTCTATTTTACGATAAGTTTCTGCAAGTTGCATTTGAGGAGATGCTGGTTGAGGTAATCCTTTCGTTTCCTTTATATTTAACTAAGGTGTTAAAACAGGAGGTTTGGGCGGGTCGACTCAAAAGCGTTTTTTTGTCTACTTTTTACTAATAGTTAACGTGTTAAATACGGTTACAGTATGATTTTAGTTGCAATAAAACTTCTTGGAGTCTTTTTAAGCATTTAATATACACTTGGTGACTTTCAAACTATTCGACCAGTTTCACTATAAGCGTAATTTTGGTTTCTTATTTTAACCTTCTCTGTTTTTGCAGTCTAACATGTTGAATAAATCTTCTCGAAATCGACGTTCGTGTTAAAGACCACTTTGTTGATGACAGCCTCGGGTTCGTTTGAATTGTTTCTATTTCATCTTTCTTGATCGTTACTTTGAAATTGTTGATAACTTAATACAATACGAAGTTGTGTTTTATAGCGGTTCATGTGTCAGGATTAATGATTATAAAGATGGTGCGAGACATGATATCTGGTTACCTCTTGAGAACATTAAAACGGGAAGGTTGAATCTTGCGGTAAGAGTTATCAAAGGTGTAGAAAAACTATTTGAACAACCGTGTGACAACAAGAAAGAAGACGGTTCGATAAAATTACCCGAAAAATCTAAATAAACAGAAACGGAAAGTTTTGAACCGATTGATGTTGAAGGTCAAAGAGAATGGCATATGGGTTCACCAGGTATGGAACCGAGAAAGTGGAAGAATCGGGTCCTGAAAGATAGTGAGTCAGTAAGCAGTAGCATCAGGTTTGATACGTACCCAAATGACTCAAGCAGTACTGATGAAAGCCCGAAAGTAACAAACCGAAATATAAAAAATGACAGTTGAGAGGGGGCTCAATAAGTTTGGTCCTATGTTTCATAGAAGCCTGAGGCCCGTGGATGATAATAATGCGATCGGTGAAAGAAAACGGGATCGGTGTGAACTTGGTTTTGGACGAAAACCGTCTATCGGGTCAGAACAGAAAGTTGGATTTGAAGAGAGCCCAGAAGGAAGTGATCATGAAAACCCCGATAAGAGGAAAGTCAACGATACATTCGAAGGTATTCTGAAGCATACTGGGAACTCTGCTCGTGGTTTGGTGCATGCCATTTCACTTAAAGGATCTAATAAAGATCGAGAGAAAGATTTAATTGTGACAAAAATCCAATTGATTGATAATATGGTTTTTGAAATATTTATGATTTATGGTTTGGTTTTTTGTACGGAGTATATGAGAATAGCATTTTGGATATGATTTTTATTTTTATGATTGAATAAGAGCTAATGATACAAATTATAAAAAACCTGGTGTTATTTTTCATAGGTTTGGAATTTCCAATTATTAAATTTACGTTCATCTATACAATGGATTTTGTTGTTGCATCTATTGTTACATCAGCAATTAATGTGTTGGCTATAGGTTGATATATTGTAACTTCATGCTACAAAACATAATAATTATGAATTGAATTATTCATATTTGTATTTTTTTTTTATGACAATGAATCAAGCTCATACTAAAAATAATAAAATTAAAAAATCAAATATTAAAGTCCGCGTTGTCGTGTGTCCCTCATATATAATATAACTAAACATTTCAGAAAAATTAATAAAAAAGCACCCGCGTTGTCGCGGGTTCCTCACCTAGTTCAAAATAAAAAAAGGGAAAACTTGAAGTCAAATTACAATTACTACTATACATAATCTTAAATTATATATAAGAAACATGTGATGATGTCATCTTAAATCTAATTAACCAATAGAATTACTCAATTTTGTCCAATTATCTAAATTATAGGATTTAATGACATCATAAATCATTAATTATTTATTAAATAAAGAATATTAATTATAATAACTTTATCCAAATAGGTATTCCTTAAATATTAGGATTATTATTATATTACAATACGTATTCCTAATACATTAGGACTATTATCATATACAATTTAATGACGTTGATGGATTTAATCATTCATATTAACAACTTTTAAAATTTATTTGTTTTCGTCCAACCCGTGTAATACACGGGTATAAGGGCTAGTATCGTAAATACGAATATTTTAGTTTAGAAAATATTAGTTTAAGTGTTTCTTTGCGAAAAAGTTGTTACTTTATAAACTCTTAATTAATAATTAATGATTTTGCTATTTGTAGCCCTTAGAGCTATGTTTAAGAGTAAATTCATGCTTTAAGAGGTGATAAATTAAGGTGGTTGAGAGAAGTTATATTCAGGAGATGGGTGGTTATTATTAAGGTACAAACATTCAATGCGTGTTTGAAAATCTTATTCATAGCCCTAAGGGCTACGTATAGCATTTTCCAATAATTAATAATATACTAAAAATTAAAAAAATAATATGGTTAATAATGATTTAATTCTCAAAGTTTTACTTTTTTTTTCATTTTAACCCTCTAAACTTTCATATCATGATTTATTCATTCAAGTTTAATTTTTTTGATGATTTTAACCTTTTACAGGGATATATGCTCTTTGTACTTCACAAGTTTGATGGTCTAATCACTCAAGTTTATATTTTATGATGATTTTACCATTATAACCATTTCAAATTTAATCATCAAACTTTCAAAAGTTTATTAGTTTAACCCTTTAAAAGGTTAAACCAATTAGTCAACACAAATTTGAAGGTTTAAATCATTAGGGGGAAAAACTTATATGGTAAAACATTAAAAAGTTAAATTTCAAAGGATTACAATATTAAAAAACAGAAATACATAACAAAATTCAAATAAAACGGCAAAAGGTTCAATGCATTCAAACTTTTAATTATTAAGAAGACTATTCTACTCTTCCCAAAAAGGCTACACATGTCAAATTTTTGGTGGACATATTAGTGATTCACTTTGGAGATTGATTATCACAAAGCAAGGTTTAAGAAGGGAGATCTATTTTAGATGGCATTCTAGTGGCAAATGAGCTTATGGATTTCATGAAGAAAAAGAAGGAAAAGGGACCGGTGTTTAAAGTAGATTTTGAGAAGGCGTACGATTGCATTAATTGGGAATATTTATATTTGGTTATGGATCAAATGGTTTTTGGGAGGAGGTGGATTAAATGGATTAAGGCTTGTGTGTCGTCTGCTTCGACTTCGATTTTAGACAATGGATCTCCGACTGAAGGGATTCGGATATCTCGAGGGATTAGACAGGGAGATCCCTTGTCTCCTTTTTTGTTTCTATTGGTGGTGGAGGATCTTAATGTAGCAATGATGGAATCTTTAAGGAATGGTACTTTTAAAGGTGTGTCCGTTGGTGATAACCATGATGATCAAGGTCAAGTAATTGTGTCCCATCTACAATTCACTGACGATACGATATTCTTTGGGGAGTGGAATGAGGATAATTTGGTAAGTTTATTGTCTCTCCTTAAATGTTTTCAATTAGCGCTAGGTTTGAAAATTGATTTAAGAAAAAAGTAAAATCATGGGAATCGGTGTAGCGGAAGAGGTGGTCAAATTGTGGGCTGATTTAGTTGGTTGTGGGATGGAATCAACGCCATTTAAATATCTTTGTCTTCCGGTAGGGTGTTCGATGAATAGGATGGCGTCATGGAAACCGGTTGTAGATAAGTTTTAAAGTAGACTTTCGGATTGGAAAGCTAGAGTGATTTCTTTCGGTGGTCGGTTAACTTTAGTTAAGTCGGTACTTGGAAGCATTCCGTTATACTTCTTTTCCCTTTTCCGTGCCCCGGTATGTATTCTTAATTCCCTTGAAAATATCCGTAGAAAATTCTCTTGCGGGGGGGACGGGGAGGGTAATAAAGTTAGATCTTGGATTATTTGGAATCAAATGTGACACTCCTCAAATTTCGGTACAATTACGAACATTAAACACATGCATACTTAGAGCTAATTCCCAACTTAGTGAATTCAAATTTATTTTAATGAGATAAGTCTAGCAAAACCCAACGATTTAATACGTGAGGTATTACAAAATTTGTAATTATTAGTAATTACGCGCGAAACGTTCGGAACGAGTCCGACAAAAATATACGATCGTTGGCGAAATTTTTTTTATAAATAACGTAAAACAATTTTTATAATAGTTATTTACTTTGAAATATTATGCGAACGATAAAGCATAACGATTAAACGAAAAACATTTATACGTTTTATATAAAACGTAACGTACATGTCAAAAGTACACAAATCGAACCCGACAACCAAACGCCTCAAAAATTATATCTTTGAAACTTAAAATAAAGTATTTGGAATAATACTTCGAAATGTATATACGCGAAATAACATTAACAAACTAAACAAATAAAAAGCGTTTTAACGTAAAACGGTCGGGTAAACGACCACGTGATTAAACACAAAACGGGGAACAAAATTTCAAACTCTCCATGCTTGGGTGGGCCCAGCATGGGCCGGTTTTGCTACAACCACCCAATTAACACCCCATGCCTTGGTTGACAAATTCACACAAACACCTCACCCACACTCTATCATTTCATTCATTCAAACCACTCCCTCACCCACTCTTCCTTGCTCCTCTTCCTCTCACTTTCGGTAACAGCAACAGCAACAAAACTCATCATCATCTTTCCAAAAATCATTACCATAACCATCTTCAAAAGTTGCAAGGGAAGATCAAGAACAAGCATCAACAAGATCATCATCTTTCAACACATCTATCTCCATCTTTAAAGCTATGTAAGGATCACTCTACTTTCACTAATATTGCAAGTTTCTTACTCCTTAATATGTTAAATGTTCATTTTATGAAAGATCTTAAGTAAAAACACAACCAAAACTAAGTGAAACAAAACTTTGTTAAAGATCACTTTCTGGACAGATTTTTCAGTCCACTTTAGAAAATCATATAAAATCGTACAAGTAAAATAAATGCATGAAACTACTTGGAAAACCTTCGTATATTTGTTAGGAACAACTTTCGTGTAGAACTCGTCTCTTGAAAATACACCGATTTTGAGTTATTAACTGATTTGTGAAGAAAGATTATGAAAACGTATTCCTGAAACACACTTGGTTCACGATTTTATTTAGTGAGTTATGGTTATCCAAAAATCATGAAAAAAATACAGTAAGTAATTAAGATATGTGGGAACATTGTGTAAAATTTCGGGATTTTTTGTGAACATATGACCAACGGAAACAAGCTCGAAAATAGGCGAAAACTTGTAAAAAAAACTGAGTTTCGGGACTGTTTTTGCATAAAGATGAAAACGACACTTTCGAGTCAACTATAAAACGCAACGACAATTTTCCCGAGCTCTATAAACATATTTAAGACATTCCTAAAAGTTTTGGGTCAAACCGAACACGTTTGACCAAGTTTTCAAAAATGAAACCATTATAGCCGAACTTGCGAGCCGAGATCAAATTCAGATCGCACACTACGTTGCGAACTGAACCTTTTCCTGCGAGTTGATCCTACGTTGCTGATAGCGTGTGAAGCGTCTCGTTTTATTTATTTAGAAATGGAAATACCTTATTAACACTATCACACAATTAGGCAAGAATACCTGATCGAATGTAAGTATAGACTTGGTAAGTTCGAGTCGATCTCAGGCAACAGTGGTTATTTATGAAAATAAGAAATACTAATTAACTAAAAAAAACAATAAACTGGGAGACGTTTTAGTTCCGTGCGAACATTAAGTTGAAATAAATAAATAAACAATAAAAATACTTAAATTAAATGATAAAGAGGAAACAATAGGAAGGAACAAGTAATTGTGTAAATAACTCCACTAAAATTCATGTATTCTGATTAATTGCACGTTCATTGTTGATTGTGATTTCTTTTATATCAACTTAAATACTAATCAAAGAATCCAAATTGATAGTTAATTAGCCAACTGTCCGGGTCCAACTAATTTCTATAACCTGGGGTTCCACATTAAACATCGATCCGATGTCACAAGAATAGTACTTTTCTATTGTGTGCTTTACCCTAAATTATGCTTTAAGTATTCACGATAAATTATGATTAATCCTAGCGGTATGAATCAACAATACCAACTAATAATCACTTATTAGCTTATTCATCTTAGATTATTCAATCATTATACTCTTAACCTGTCAAACTCAATATGTTCAGCAATGATCAAAACCTAAATTCTAATCATCAATAATTAATAATATGAAAGGAAATCAATCTCAATAGCATTACTAATCACGTTAAGAAATAACTAAATAATCACCAATAACTAAGGTTCAACGGATAACATAATAATCTTTAATCAACAACTTCATAAACGTACAATTATAATCATTCAACAATCATAATCCGAGTTTTATTACTACATAACTACTCAATAGTTCAATTCATCATTAGAATGGTAAACTCAGATTATCCAACATTAATAACATCAATGTAATCAAGATAAACGAAGTAAATATAAACCGAATAACGAATCACAAAAAGATAAAGCGAATTAACCTCAACCTTAGCTCTTTGTGCCTCCAAAATAACCCTAAAATTCGTAAATAAACCTCTGCTATCGAACCAGAAAACCCTCAGTCGAAATCCCAGCCGATCTCCCGTTTTTAGAGTTTAAAATCGCGTTTTATACTATTCTGAAAAGTTGATCCATACGGCGTATGGAAATTCCATACGGCGTATGGATTGATTACAAGCCCGGCCCAGCTCCGCGTTCACTGGGCTTCCACCGCTTCATTCCATACGGCGTATGGATATTCCATACGGCGTATGGAATGAAATTCCAGCCAATTTTGATATTTTTCTTCATTTAACCATTCGGCTTTACTCGTTTCTTCAAAAATGCATCATTTAATTCATTTATTGACTGTTTTCCATCTCTTTCTTCACAACGCTCCGTTTCCACTACTATTTGCAAATACGAACAAAATCAGTATCTAAACTTAATTAAATGCAATAAAAACATCCAAGAATATGGGCAAAATACTACTTAAATATAGTACTTATGAGCGTTTATCAAACATCCCCCACTTGAATCCTACTTGTCCTCAAGTAGACTATCGATTCAAAAAATCAAATTTAAACAGAAAACAGTCATCTCCATTAAACTAAATAACTAACAAAGGAATTATACATCATCACCCACTTTCAACTCAAATTCTTATATTTAAAATCCTGTTAATTCTAAAAACAAATAATAAGAAATTATGAGGTCGCAAAAATATTCTACATATGAACTTATTATTCTTAAAACATTAACTAGTTCATAATGATTATTGATATTGTTATCGACTTAAACAATCTATATTCAAATAACTGAGCTTAATCTATTATTATTATGTAGATGTCCCCTCAAATTATTGATAGTTATATACTCTCATACTCATAACACACCAATATTACATATTATGGAAATTCAACTTAATTAATCATTTTTCAAATCAAGACATAGGTGACAGGTCTGTGCCTCAACACAACAAAGCGACATAACTTGATTTTGGTTTAGCGATAATAATTGTTAGTCAAACCATTGGTGACAGGTCTGTACCTCAGTACAACAAAGCGACATAGTTTGATTACACTTTTAAATCTCGAGTTTATTTAAACTCTTTTTGCTCTTTTTCATTAGATATACTGATGGAGACCAGGTCTGTACTTTCGTACAACATAGAAAACAACACCCAGTATATCCCCAAATGATATTAATTGAATTCCCAAATATATGACATATCGCACACTACTCATATGAAAATTAAGACATACATCATACATAACTGAAGTTCATTTAAAAGTATCATCTACTCCTTTATTGTCATTTATTAAAAGCTCAAAAATTCTCACACAAATTGCCTATCAAATACATCATATAATGAAGCTAAATAACATCTTTCATTATTTACAATTATTAAAAGTGTAGGAAAATTTTAATTCAACCTACATTATTACAAAATAAATCATCTTTAGAAAACAGAAATTTTAAATTTAAAAATTTGTTTGAAAAATGAGCAACTTATCACCTCCTAGTTACATAATTTACTGGGATAAAAGTTAATCCATTACAACATTATCTACTTACTCCAATCGTGACAAGTATGTGGAAACTTAACTCTTTTCTCTCTCATCCCCCACTTAAAAAAGTACAATGTCCTCATTGTACAAAAGTTAAAATACTCAAAACGGGAAAAAGAGAAAAGATTTAGAACAGAAAAACTCCCCTAGAATAATGAGTGAGTTATTGTCATAACAAAGACGATACGAAAATCTCACATCCCCTTGATTCATTTCGCTGAACTTACTGCCAGCATCGCACGTGCACACAACAAAATTCTGAGGGATCATCAACAAACAAGATTAAACAATACCAAATATTAAAACATCCTAATTAAACACAAACACAACTAAACCTAATGCAAAGTACGATAATATCCGAACAATATTAATTACTACAAATAAAGATAATAATAATAATAATAAAAATGTCTGGAATCAATAACCCAATAGGATGCATATCATCCAAATCACTGTCCTCCGCCTCATCATCCATGCTCCTATACAGATGAAATGATCCTCCCTGATCATAAGATGGTCGTGGCTGCTGATATGTGTAGGATGGTTCGGCCTGGTCGTGAGTCGGTCTGGGCTGCTGGTATGTGGGGTACAGCTCTAGCGGCATCTGATACTGAAAGGGCTGGTAAGGTGGACGCTGATCCTGAATATCTGAGCAAAAAGGCTATCCTGATAGTCCATATGCGCACTCATCTGGTGAAGGTGCTGCCTCTGCATCAGCTCCATAGCGTCAAACCTCTGAGTATGACGAATGTCCATCTGTGACAACTGCTGCTGTAACTGATCAAACTCTGCAACATATCCTCTGTTTCGGCCTCGTGCCGCTCCTCTACCTGCTGCATCTCCTTTAGCCGCAGCAACCCTAGCCTGCCTAGGCCACAAAACCTGCCGCAACGGAGTAGTTGCAACCCAATAATACATCTCTTCATCACCACCATATATGCTACATGACTCAATGAGATCTAGGGCCTCTAACGTCCGTACTGTTAACCACTCCATACCAGGCTGAACAACAGTGCACGTCCCTATCTCCTCCGGAATCTCTAACCCAAAGTGCCTAGCCAATCTAGTAACAAAATGAACACCACATAAACTACTCGAATTCCTAATACCAGTCGCTCTCTTAGACATCCACCTAGCCAATCTCCAAGGAACATTCACCAGCCTCTTCTTAATAATAGAACTAAGGTAGAATAAATCAGGCTTGGAAACCTTCTCAGGTCCCTCTCGACGGCCAACAATGGTAAATGTCAACAATCGGTGAATGAGACGGTGACGAGGATCTCGAATAGCTCGATAAGAAGGGGTTGTATCCCCATAGCTTCCCTGGGCAATAAACTGCCACTCCTGCTCAATCTACAAATCTGTAAGCTTTATCACTGTACCAGCTGAAATATGAGCCAGCAAATGTGGGTTGTGAATCTCGTTTGGCTCATACAATCCAATTCCAAGAGCAAACTCAACAAGAGACATCTGTCTCGGCTAACCCCCAAGCTGAAAGGAAATAGTCTCTGCAGTCCAGTCGGTCGACCTGTGATCGAACCGAAATGTGCTATAAAACTCCACCACAAGCTCTCTATATATATACTCCCAAATGCTAAACATCCTATACCAGGCATAAGAAACAAATCCAATGTTTCCATCCTCAAGTCTATACGGAATAGCAAGTAAATTCCTAATCCTCTCATGCCTTGTAGCAAACCCGTCTCTCTCAACCACATGCTATAGAGCATTCCAATCCACAGAATGAAAAACCTCAATTGGCTGGTCAATATTTGCAGCCAAACGTTATCTAAACTGATATCTTGTAGTCTCCGAATAAGAATTATGAAAAGTAAGATATCTGTGGGTTCTGATCAATGGATTGCCCAATGCCTGACCGCCTCTAGTTCTCCTGCTAGCCATTACACTACTAAGAATAATAACCATTAGTAAAACAGGAAACGCAAATAAGGTGCTAAAAGAAATTTCGGCAGCATTTCGGCTAATTATGGAATAATCCACCATTAAGGTTAACTTAAACTACCGCAACAATCACAATCCATAAACCCTAATTTGCATTATGAACCAAAATTACTCATCTTGCTAAAATATATATACTTTAATTAATATTCATGACAATTGTCGATTCAAAATGAATTATAACAATTTGGTACCAATATGAATAAATGAATAAACCACTCTCACAATCACTAAAACCTAGTCTTAGTAAATAGCAATTATTCATACCATTCAACATGAATTATCATAATCGCATTTTTGAACAAATTCGAGAAACAACAATTTGTCACACAACCGTAATCACAAATACTTGTGTACCAAACAAATATTCGCATTAATCATCATGTGACCAGAAAATTAACAAGCTTAAATCAAAACCCTAGCAAATGAGTACACAACATAATCCCATTATATAAATACGAACGAGTAAATCGAATAACACAAAATATGAAACATATTGTAAACTTGAGCATGACATTACATCATATAGTTCATGGCAAACTTAATTCAATTAATATATGCCTACAAACATACTCAAATTTGAAATACCCAAATCGCATACACAAACCCTAACTTTCAAACCCAAAATTTAACCAATGAAATTCAAAAATTCGAGTTATACCTTGTAGAGGAGAGTTCGTGTAACAAGAAAACAAGGAAATGTAGTAGAATGAGTGGCCGGAAAGTGGTGGTTGAGAGTGGTCCGCGGCGGCAGTGGGTGGTGGTTGTGGTGTTTGGTTTTCAAAAATGAAGAAGAACAAGGCTGCATACGGTTTATGAAATTTTTGATCCATACGCCGTATGGAATTTCCATACGGCGTATGGATTTAACAGCCCAAGTCAACTCATTAAAGTCCAGTCAACACGCGGCCCGATGGCCCAAAACAATCCATACGGCGTATGGATGTAAAAACAGAATTTTTTAAAATTTCGATTACCACCACTTGCCACTTACTCGACACCAATTTTAGAACTAAACACATACCTGGAGGATCACAATGACTTCAAAACTCCTTGATTTCAAACTAAACAAATAACAACTAAATTCAAACAATAATTAACGAAACAATTAAATAATATTCAAAAATTATTCATTCACGCATATAATAAAAATTGTTCAATCACTCAAACATGCAAATAAAATAATAAAGTCTAAATAAATAAAATGACAATAAATCCTATGACATAAAAGTTATAGAAGAGGAAAACTAGTGCATCGGATAGAGGCTTATGAAACGCTCCATGATTTGTGCTATGACATTAACCACACCATGCCCAAAACACGGGAAATTATGCAAATGCTCAGTAGCCACAGGCTGCAGATAAACCAAATTCCAAGCGATTTTCCTTACGATCTTATTAACTGGTCCTTCCTCGGCCCAAACTATTTTATCGCCATCTAACTTAACTTCACGATCAGGATTATTCTCTTCCAACTCGCTCATGAACTCCAAACTAGCCTCTACTATCCCCTGATGCCTTCCCACTAGCGGATTTCTCTTCAAGTCCCTCACCCTTCTCTCTATCTTTTGGATGACTACCTCCTGAACATTACTAAACTCCAATCCTGAGTTCTTGAATATCTCCACGAACCTAGTGTAGAGCTCCACCATTCCATTCTGGAAATGATCTCTTGGGGTTAAAACCTTACCACGATCAATCAAAGCATCCAAATTCACCACCAATTAACTAGCATAGTCAATCTCGCAATGTGGGTGAATGAAATCAGGGTGAAGTCTTTCTGCTTCCTCCTTAGCCAAATGATCCAACTGAGTTACCATCCTTTGAAGGTAGAAATGGATGGTGTCAGTCACTATTACTCTATGAGGTATTGGATCTCTCAGGTGGTCATCCATCTGCAATAGACGGACTAATTCTCTTAAACCACTCAAAAAGTCCTTATCCGTTTCAGAATCGGGATGTCCATTAATCTGGTACAATGCTGTCAACATGCGATAAAGACACGACGCGTGTATAGCTGAATATGGAAACGAGGACTATCTCAATATCTCGTAAATCTCCGTGCACCGCTTTTTCTGTGCAGTGAAAAATACCTCTTCTTCTTCAATCCTTGAATTCAAAGATGCCTCGAAATCTATAAGTTCATCAATGAATCGCTGTTCATACCCAAACTGCCTCTCTATATCTGCAACATCTAAAACATTCTGGATCAGAACTAATTGATTATTAGGAAAATAAACGAAAGACTTCCTTATCAGTTCAGCTGTGAAAGGAATGTCCCATCTGAATCTCTCAATAGCATCCAACAACTCTTGACATGATGAAGTGATGGGAACTTCCCTAAGACCTAAATGTGTAAAAGACGGCACCGTGTTGTCAGAACTCGAACCAGAGCTATCAACGTTTCTCCCCCTAACAATGTTGTTATCGTTTGCATCGCTTTCATAACTTCTTGCCATCGGATCAAAACCTAAATAACAATTAAATCTGAAATACAAAACACAACTAACGAAAAACAAGTTAGACAATAAATAATAATTAATAAAATTATACAAAATAAACTAACATATACAAAAATTTATTACAAAAGTCCAACCGGCGGTTAGTATTCCTAACCGCCGGTTGAAACTAATTCCCCAAAAGTTTAACCAGGTAAAAAAAATAACTTGTTTCAACCAATTTATCAACAAAAGATTAGTATTACACTCAAGTAAACTAATTTAACAACTTTACAAAAATTTAATCAACAAAAATTGAAGTAAAAAGTTTTACAATTACTAATTCCTCTTTAAATAAACAAACGCAACCGTTCCCCGGCAGCTGCGTCAAAAACTTGATAGCGTGTGAAGCGTCTCGTTTTATTTATTTAGAAATGGAAATACCTTATTAATACTATCACACAACCAGGCAAGAATACCTGATCGAATGTAAGTATAGACTTGGTAAGTCCGAGTCGATCTCAGGAAACAGTGGTTATTTATGAAAATAAGAAATACTAATTAACTAAAAAAAACAATAAACTGGGGGACGTTTTAGTTCCGTGCGAACATTAAGTTGAAATAAACAAATAAACAATAAAAATACTTAAATTAAATAATAAAGAGGAAACAATAGGAAGGAACAAGTAATTGTGTAAATAACTCCACTCAAATTCATGTATTCTGATTAATTGCACGTTCATTGTTGATTGTGATTTCTTTTATATCAACTTAAATACTAATCAAAGAATCCAAATTGATAGTTAATTAGCCAACTGTCCGGGTCCAACTAATTTCTATAACCTAGGGTTCCACATTAAACATCGATCCGATGTCACAAGAATAGTACTTTTCTATTGTGTGCTTTACCCTAAATTATGCTTTAAGTATTCACGATAAATTATGATTAATCCTAGCGGTATGAATCAACAATACCAACTAATAATCACTTATTAGCTTATTCATCTTAGATTATTCAATCATTATACTCTTAACCTGTCAAACTCAATATGTTCAGCAATGATCAAAACCTAAATTCTAATCATCAATAATTAATAATATGAAAGGAAATCAATCTCAATAGCATTACTAATCACGTTAAGAAATAACTAAATAATCACCAATAACTAAGGTTCAACGGATAACATAATAATCTTTAATCAACAACTTCATAAACGTACAATTATAATCATTCAACAATCATAATCCGAGTTTTATTACTACATAACTACTCAATAGTTCAATTCATCATTAGAATGGTAAACTCAGATTATCCAACATTAATAACATCAATGTAATCAAGATAAACGAAGTAAATATAAACCGAATAACGAATCACAAAAAGATAAAGCGAATTAACCTCAACCTTAGCTCTTTGTGCCTCCAAAATAACCCTAAAATTCGTAAATAAACCTCTGCTATCGAACCAGAAAACCCTCAGTCGAAATCCCAGCCGATCTCCCGTTTTTAGAGTTTAAAATCGCGTTTTATACTATTCTGAAAAGTTGATCCATACGGCGTATGGAAATTCCATACGGCGTATGGATTGATTACAAGCCCGGCCCAGCTCCGCGTTCACTGGGCTTCCACCGCCTCATTCTATACGGCGTATGGATATTCCATACGGCGTATGGAATGAAATTCCAGCCGATTTTGATATTTTTCTTCATTTAACCATTCGGCTTTACTCGTTTCTTCAAAAATGCATCATTTAATTCATTTATTGATAGTTTTCCATCTCTTTCTTCACAACGCTCCGTTTCCACTACTATTTGCAAATATGAACAAAATCAGTATCTAAGCTTAATTAAATGCAATAAAAACATTCAAGAATAGGGGCAAAATACTACTTAAATATAGTACTTATGAGCGTTTATCAGTTGCGAACTGAACCTTCTTCCTGCGAGTTGACATTATGTTGCGAACTGAACCTTTTTCCTGCGACTTGACCTACAACCTGCGAGATGAAAATTACGATGCAAGTTGAAACTTGTGAACCGAACTGTCTGTTAATAATTTGTATTCTTTAACCGAGTACCGAATTCGCGAAAAGAAAGCTAAACTATATACAATACCACTTGTACATGCAACATACATATATATACTTTTACAAAGTATACAACGATACGAACATAAAAACAATATCACTTTGAATTATTATTACGGAAACGATCACCAACAGATCGTACGAACTTTTACAAACAACAAAGATCTTTCAACGAGTGAACGATTTACATGGTTTGGCAGTTAGCCAACTACTTATACGACTATCTCCTATGTTTAGGATGTTAGAGACTTTACTTGGGCATACGCTTTGCTAGCACTCACTACTTAGCTCACGAGGTGAGTTTACAATCCCTCTTTTTACTGTTTTTACAGCTTTTAAATAGGGGTGAAAAACATAGCTAACATTTTTGCTATAACATGCAAACAACTATATAAATTCTTTTATGCTTTTATACGAACTGTTTACGAAAGTGTTTTACTATATTGATAAACTGGAGAACGACCGGTAATGTTTGATACACTGGAGAACGACCAACATTGTGATAAACCGGAGAACAACCGGTAATGTTTGATACGCTGGAGAATGACCAGCATTGTGATAAATCGGAGAACGACTGGTAGTGTTTGATACGCTGAAGAACGACCAGCAACGTGATAAGCTGGAGAACGACCAGTAATGTGATACGCTGGAGAACGACCAGCAATGTGTTTTAAACTATATTTTGGGTAACATCCCAACTAAACTTACATTTTGGATAACATTCCACGAAACACTATGTGACCTCTATGTCAACAACTTACAAACGAATTTGGTTTAACAAACCACACTAATAAAACCTGTGAATTCACTCAACAATTTTTTTGACTTTTTACTATGTTTTTCAGGGAATTAGCGCTCAAGTAAGAATGCATGCATATGGGCTAGGCGACCCACGGCGAATTAGGATGCCATCCTTTGGTACGACGGGATTTCTTTTGCATAATTAATACATTTTGGTTATACTTATGAAATCTCTTTTGAATTATATATTCACAAACCTGATTTGTATTTGACAATATTACTATCCCTACGACTTTGACAAGTCGTAACTTTTGTAAACAACTATTTATGGCATCTTAATATATATATGTATATATATATATATATATATATATATATGTGATGCGATAATCATATGCTCTGATATGCGTGAATGTCCAATGTTAACGTCACGACCCCCACTGTACACACTAATGCTTCTGCTAATCACTTTATAACGACGATTACCATTTTTGGGGGTGTGACATCAAACGCGTCGCATTCCTGATTATCCAGATGCTTACACTAGATGGAATGCCCTTAGATACATACAGCTTGCCTTACCACCATTTCAGAGTCAAGCCTCCTTTTCTGATAGAGGGGAGTGAGAAAGAAATGGATTTTCGTCACTCTGGTATGCTAATTACTTCGTTTTACGACTCTGAAACGGTTCATTCAATATTGATTACACTCCTTTTCCATGCTTTTTACCCTCCCCACAATGATGGCTCTGTTGTCTTGGGGAGGGAGCACATTCCGGGAATGAAAGGTCATAGGGATCTTTAGTGCTAGCTGAACGTAAAGTAATGGGCGATTTGTAAAGGAGAATATCTTTCTTGTAGTGCCTTCCATTCCACTATTTGGATCGAGAAAGAATCTCTTCTGAACGACCAAGTCATAATAGCGTTATCACTATACGAAATGAAGCAGAGGCCAACTGCCCAAAAGAAAAACTGCCTGGAAGTCGGAGGACCTAGTGCATTAGCTTATCTGTTCATTTTCAAACAACCCTTGTGCCTTATATGATAGTTGTGGCCATGGGCCGAAGGAGCCTTAAGCACTTGTACAATGCCTCGTGACCCCATGGCCGATTGTGGGTTAATCCACTCTTTCTAGCTTTGGGGAGGGAGGTCTTAATATTAGGAGTCTTTGGGCTTCCAATTGGGGGTTACTTGGAAAATGGTGGTGGCGTTTTAGAACAGAGAAAAATAGTTTATGGGTGCGGGTCATCACTAACATTTATGGGAGGGATGGGGATTTGGGTGACGATGGTAGAAGGGGAAAACATGTGGGTAGGGTTTGGGGTAACATAATTAAAGCCGGGGAAAATCTTGATGGGGGTGGGGATTGATTTTTCGAAGTCTTTTAGAAAAGAAATTAATAGTGGCATGGATACTCTTTTTCGGAAAAATAAATGGGTCGAAGGAGCGGATGTTCTTAAAAATAAATATACTAGATTATTTAAATTGGAAAGAGTAAAAGACGTTAAAGTAGGTGATAAGGGATCATGGGATGGTGATATTTGGAGATGTAGATGAGATTAGGTTAGGGAGCCTAGAGGGAGGGCTATGGGAGAATGGGAGGGCTATGGGAGAATGGGAGGATTTGATGAGGGTCATAAATGGGTTTAGTTTAAAAAAGGAGGGTTCGGATTATTGGAAATGGGGATTAAGTGGTAACGGGAAATTTTCTAGTAGAGAATTGAGGAAATTGGTAGAGGAAAAAATTAGTAGGGTTAATAATATGAGAAGAGAAGAAAAGAGATGGTGTAGGGGAGTCCCAAGAAAGGTTAATGTGTTTATTTGGAGGTTACAAAATGGTAGAATTCGGTTCGTAATATTCTTGATAAGATAGGTATTGATTTGCATAGCGTTTTATGTCCTTTTTGTGATAAGGATATTGAGACTTTACATCATTGCTTTTTGGAGTGTGCTTATGTTAAGAGCTTATGGAATAAAATCTTTAATTGGGTGGGTTTGGGTCAACTCGATGTTAACAATATAGTGGATTTGATCAATCATGAAGGTAATGGGTCATTTTCGTCTTCAAAGAAAAAGGCTTGGAAGTGTATTGTTTTGTCTTCATCATATGTGATTTGGTCTAATAGAAATAACAGGATCTCTAAGGTGGATAAAGAGGTGGTTCCTGGTTTGTTTAAAGAAGTTCAAGTGCGTTCGCATGAGTGGTTCAAAAGTAGAGAAAGCTCTTGTAATATTGACTGGACTCAATGGAGAAATCATATTGATGGGTCGTCGGGTACTCCATGATGACTTTGCTGCTGTTCTTCGGTTTGTTGTTGGTCTATTTGGATGTTGCTGGTCGCTGCCTGCCTGGTCAAGTATAATGGTTCTAGCTGCAGTTTTATTTTTTGTCTTGGTCTTTAGCTTAGTGCTTTTTTTTGTGTTCCTCTTTGTATTTTTGTGTTTTTGTTGGAGCTGGTGTGCCTCATCTAGTTTACGTCTTGTAGGCTTGAGGCCGGGTTCTTTTTGTTTCTGTTTGGTCATGTTTTGTATGGATTTTTGCTTTGGTTTTTTATTGAAGTCTGCTTTATTCCAAAAAAGGTTTAAAATGTATGGGGATCATTAGGAGTTTAGTAGCATAACCACTAGGGTTCTAAAATTGAAGTGATAAATTTGTATCAAGAAGATAACAAAGTATAAAATTGAAGGTTGCTTGTGTAATAATGATGCAAAAATGTGAATGTACCTCTTAGACATATAGGAACCCAACAAATCGTTTTAAAAGTCAATTTACAAAAAATAAAAATAAAAATCGATCATGTGATAGTTTCCCTTAATTTAAGATTTTTGGGAAAATAATTTTTTTTGGCTAAACTTAAAAATAAATGATCTTTTGAGTTTTTATTGTGATTTGTGTGACCGAAAAAGTGATATTGGTCAAAAATTAAAAATAACTTTGTTTTTGTAATAAAGCAAAACCACTTTTTGGGTGACTGAAAAAGTAATATTCTATTTGTTGCCCACTTTTGTAGGCCATTTGACCATTAATATTATATCGGGATTATATAAACTTTTCTTTTAAAAGACATGAATTATATCAAAAAGCTCAAAAATGGCAACAAACAACCAACAAAGAGAAACACCCCGATATTTTTTGACACATATAGTTTTTTTTATTAATCTTACAATATCCCAAATCGTAAACCATAACTTGTGGAATTTAATATTTTAACTTAATACATGTAAATCCTAAACTCAAAATCAAAAATATGAAAACTATACACTATACCCGATCATGTCTATCATCACGCGATCGCGTGTTTTTATTTAATTATACGCGATTCTGTACCTCATACGTGATCGCGTATTAACCTATTAAAAACCCAGTAATTCGCTTGATATGTTCTGTTACCAAAAACAACTAAGATACGCGATCCCCTGGATTGATGCGATTGGGTATTACTGTTTTGAAAATGACACAATCTTGCATTCAAACTAATACGCGATCATGGATACTACACTCGATCGCGTATTACTTCAATTACAACCCAACAATTACAGACTCATTTTTTTATACCAAATTCAGCTCGACATAAGTTCTTACTCGTTAACCATTTGAATACCAAACTTTACACACACCTTCAATATATCTATACAAACAATTCCCTTTTGAAACTTTTCCAAAATTTGCATTAACGGATGTTTTGGACGTTTAACCAAGTTTAGCCCATCTAGGACCAAAAATCTTAACACTTCAAATCACAAACCACACATAATGTAGACCTCAAACTTTAGCAATATATTTAATTATCAAAATGGAGCTTAAACCAACTTACAAGACTTTATACCATGTCTAGAATCTATTTTGACACTTAAACACAAAAATTGACCCATTTGGGCACCTAACGACCCATTTGGGTATTAATCAATTCAAATACACTCTTTCACACCCAATTGACTTAATAAAGTCAAAACTAAACTTTATACATCAAACTTTCATAAAACTTAAACTATCAACATTATTTCATACATACACCAACTTTACTACTTTCAAGCCTTACTATGTAATTTGACTTCAACTTAACAAAACATAACACATAAGTTACAAGTGAGACATTTTGTGTCAAAACATATTTTATACATTACAAAAGGGGTATCATTGTATCAAGAGCGTGATTCAAAAGGGATAAGCTTATTACCAACCAAGCAATAAGCTCCACCACTAGCTATCCATAAGCTTCTTTCCCGATTCCTCTTTTACCTTACTTGATCCACCTACAACATATTAAACATAACGGGTAAGCATAAATGCTTAGTAAGTAATGGAAACATAAAAAAGAAACATCCACAAGTTAAGGATACTCAACTCATCCACAATATCAATTCATAGGAATTGACATATGACCAAGCTAATGACATAGTCATTACTTGGATACCGCCAAGCCAATGATAAGATCATTCATTGGCTCCACAATCGTATCCATATACTTACCTTGCAAATAGCTCACAAAATTACTTGAACCTTCCAACACTTGATCACCTAATCACATAGGCACATACACATATTACTTACACAATTAACTTCTTACTCTTACTACTTTACATGACATAGGTGTTAAATCCCATAACACCTATAACCTTACAATAAATTTCATACACTTAACTCTATAATCACATATTAAATGGGTATTTGATATCAATTCTTACCATAATCATCAAAATTCACCAAGAACATACTTCCTTAGTGATTACTTACACACATAACCCATCAAACACCCATTAACACATGATCATAGCTTCTTTAACAAAACTAACACAAATTAAGCATGCCTATAACCCAAAACCATGTATGAAACTTAATCTAAACCAATTACCCACTTACCTAGCAAAATTAACAATTTAGGGTTTTAGCTTTTTAAACCCTAACTTCAATTTAAGTGATTAGAGGGATGATTCTTACCTTACAAGGGATGAATTAGAGATTAGAAACCCTAATTCACTCAAACCCTAGTTAAATTTCAGTTTCTTCTTCTTGGTTCTTGCTTCCTGAGGTTCCAGTCGCTTAATCTCTTTCTCAGTGTATTTTCTTTCTTACTATTTTGAGAAAATGACTAGAAGTAGTAAAATCTGAGTTTTTATATAGCTATTTACACTTTCCATCCTTATCCTTACACATTAACAATTTCTACCCTCTAGCCACATTTACTTTACAAAGCTAGTCCCACTAACTATTTCTAACACATATAAACTTATTTCACATAATATTATATTATATACATATAATTAAATAATTAGAAGTATATAATATAAATTAAAACTTACAAAATTTGGGGCGTTACACCAAGGCTCTCAGGCAGAGTCAAAAAAATACCAAAACAGAACACCAAATAAAAACTTACAAATTAGCAACCTTACGAGGCTCACTAAACCATTTATCCCAGATGAAATCCAAACGATGACTTATGTTTGCAATCCAAAGCTTAGCAAACCTTTAAGCAGTAGCAAAAACGTCCTCGTGTTGAACCCGATCCAAATCATTAGGATGAGCATTTAAGCAGCGATTGCGCCATCTCCAAATAGCCCAAATAAGAACATTATAACACCCCTTAAAATTTCAAACCATTTTTTTATAACATCGATCGGAAGCAAAAGTCTCAACTTTCATTAATAACCAAATATATATTATTTACATATGTTTAAACTGTCATAAAACTCCAAAACACATTACAAGTTTAGTGTAATTAAAGGTTCAACACCACATATTTTATATCAAAATATCAGAATCAACAGGAGGTCAAACATTCCTTCTAAATTATCTTCTTGCTCCCAGCCCAAACTAATCCACAAGACCTGCAAGAAGTTTAATGTTGGAATTAACATGAAGCTAAGTGAGTAAATCAATAATCACAGCCTAACATGGCATAACAAATCGGTTTATAACCGATAAACATAACACAAATCAACAAATGAGGATCGGTGGTTCTTGAGAAACCCTAATGCCGCGGAGGCCTCAAGAACTCTTATCATCAAACTGTAGTGGCCTATACAAAATCTACCGATAGCTTGGGTACTATTACTACACTCAACACAGATTCTCATGAACAACACATGTATAAAGCTCCTGTGTTGGTCCACTAACAGTAATCCAAACCCAGTTATCAACTGACCTCAATAACAACTTAAATCGTAAGATTTATACCACATAATCAACAACAGTTTATTAATAATAAACATGTTTACTTGTTGTAACCCAATATGTCACAACCAATCAAACTGAGAGTTATAGATCCACTCACCTACTTGTCTCAGTTGTCCACTCAGTCTTCTTATATCACTGAGTCTTCGGTGGATCTGAGAACAAAATCAAAACACAAGTTAATAACTTATTTCATATTTGAAATGCCACTATATTTAAATATTTAGCATCATACAACCAAGTATTGTAACTAACAATACAATATGAACAATAACACAACTTAAGTTCACAAGTCATCAAAACCCTCAAAATTATTCATGCAAACGCGATCCGGGTTAATGTGGTGGGATCGCGTTCCCATGTTGAAAACTATTCTGTAACCGAATTACTCTATGCAATGCGATCCGGAAAAATGAGGTGGGATCGCGTTTCTATGAAGGAAATGTTCTGTAACCAATTTTCACTTGGCAACGCGATCCGGATAATGTCCTGGGATCGCGTTCCCAAGAAGAAAACTTGTATATGTCAATTTATAACTAAAGAACGCGATACAGATCAAAAGTGGGGATCGCGTTTGAGCTTATTGCAGCTCAACATCAGACCTGCAAATACCCTGTACGAACCCTAACTCATTTTCATCATCAAAATGACATCCAATTCAGATTTGCAAGTTATCAAGACCTCAAATAATCTCAAGTAACATCATACAATTATAACAACTTTTCAAGCTTCAATTGTTTATGCTCCACATCAACCCAATTCATTCAAACCAACTCAACTCAAATTTGAAAAACCTTAAGAAATCTTACATAATAACTTCACATAGTCATCAATTATCATCATATAATCAAGTTTATGCTCAATTCAGTTCATACAACTCAAATCAATTACATATCACAAACTCATGTCAAGTTAAAAGCTGAATTCTTATAACTAATCACATACTCATAATTAATGAAGAAATATAATGGAGAACAAGATGAAGATGATGATGTACAAGATGCTAGTTCTATTCTTAGCTCAAATCACATCCTCAATATTTATGTGTCCAACCAAATTTAGTTTATGAGTTCTTGGTAAAATGTTTGATGATTAACAAGTGTAGCAGAAGTATTGGGAAAGTTAAAGAAAAAGGAGGTCGGCTCTCCTCAAAACCGACTCCATTCCCCTTTTTATTTAACCTCAATTAAGCCTATTATCTGGAACCTAAAAACATTTGCGAGGCAATTGTTTTATTTTACCGTCAACTAGAACAATGTAAAAAAAATAATATTTTACTAGTCACAATAAGTCCTAAGACTCTTTTACCCACTTTTTGCAACCAAACATAAACAATAATTTAAATTGCATATTTAAAATTTAAGGAAAATACCTGTCACCACTAGGCCCAATTTAATGATGTTACAAATCTCCCCTCCTTAAGAAGATTTCGTCCACGAAATCTCACTAGACTCAAAAAGACTAGGGTAACGTAATCTCATACTAGACTCAGTTTCCCACGTAAGATTTGGACCCAAAATGTGTTTCCATTTTACTAAGACCATAGGGATCTCTTTCTTACGGAGTTTAGTAACTTTTCTATCCAAAATTTCAACAGGCTCTTCAACTAATTTCTGGGTCTGATCCACCCGCAACTCTTGCAAAGGAAGGTGTCGCGCCGCCGGCAGTCACGGTCGTTGTCGCGACTGACGAGAGTACGACTGGGTTAAAGTTTTAAAATTTATATTTTGCTGGGGACCTAAGTTCTACTAGAGCTGTATAGCTGAAGTATGACCTAGGGTCGTTCTACAGAGTTAACCGTATTGTGAAACGATTTGTCGAGACGAAAGTTCAAATTAGCGATGGTTTGAAAATAGTTTTGAGTGGGGGGTTTTCTACTTAGGTCCGTAATTAAAATTTAAAAACTAATTAAAACAGTAAATAAAAGCAGTAGGTTGAATCAGTATAGGGGGACTTGTGTTTGTTATGACTTCGTTAGCTTTTACGTGGGGTGATGCTGTATTGGGGTTTTATATTTGAAAACGTCTTTTAAGATTTGTGTCTTGCATTCACGTAGATACCTTGTGGTGTAAACACTAGTACCCTACTGATCAGATAAACCAACCAGTATGTCACTGAGTACTAGGCTGTCAAGATTCTGATCAGATCGGACTGTCTTGAAACCCCCCTCACCGTCTCTTATGATGAGACCAAGTGACCCTCCAGATGGGGTGCAGGAATAAGGCGACAGTCCGCAATTTATCCACTGATCTTTCTTAACACAGACAAAGATATCTAAGCTAGGCGAGGCTTTTAAGATTTAAGACAGGTGGTGACTGATTAACAAATACATTAATGGTTGTGATTGAGTTCAGAGATATTCGGCTGTGATACAGTCTTCAACCCACAGAGTTTTCCAAAGTTACATAGTGTATTCACTCGTATTAAAGTCTTTCCTGGATCACAGACTCAGCCAGGATGTAACACAGTATACAGCCTTCGACCTTTCCGTAGTTTGTACGTGTTTTGTATTCCACCATAGGTGTTTCCAACGTTAAACCGGATACTCAGTCGTATTAGGGCTTTAATTGGGCTACATACTTTACAACCATCTGAACTCAATATATCTAAGCTTGTATTACAGTAAACCATCTATGATAGCTAAACAACCCGTTCACTTTATAATCCCAAACCAATAAATCCCTGATTAATTCACAGTGTACTATACGATAGGTAGACAGTATTTCCATTCTTCAAAATCAGACCATGTTATTTTAAGAAAACATACATTGGTAGTGACCGTTTGACTAAGGGTCACGAGTCCTTAACATAAAGGTTCTAACCACGTTTATTGGAGGAAAGGCGTTTGTTTAGTTTAAAATCATAAATGTATAGTTAACAGTACACCGGTTTTCAATATTTAACAATTGGGATCATTATTCCACAATGGATTGTGCCCACGACTTTCATAGCTTCCACGTTCCGTACTACACACATTCGTGATGATTCCGGCGCTATACAAATGAAAGCCGTATAAAGTTACCTCCATTGTTTCATAACGATGTTATCCCAATTGTATTTAAAGTAGCATCACCCAAAGTATTAACAAGCTAACTGCATCATAACAAACACAATAGCTAATCTACTCACTAATCATGGCAATGTATCCTAAATCAAACATAATAATAGCATGCAACATTATGAAAGATAAGGATAGAAATAACCGAAAGTAATGCGTAGATTGAATAGCAGTTGAAAGGTTACACGGACAGAGCTCCGAAATATCTTGAGCAATATTACAAAGGAGATCCTCCAAGAGTTCCAACTCTATTACAAAAGCTACCCTACTAATCCTCCTCTAACTCCTAAGAGTAGTGCTAGAGAGAGGACGCTAATTTCCTACTAATTCTCCTCTAACTCCTAAGAGTAGTGCTAGAGAGAGAATGCTAACCTAATTCTAGAGAGAGAATGAGAATGAGATGAGAGGTGTGTGAAAATGAGAAATGGAGGTGACTATTTATAGGGAAAGTAGGAAAGCCTTGGTACAAGCCTTGAAGCATCATATACAAGCATCAAAGCAGCATACGGGACAAGCGGACCAAGGGGGGGTCAAACGGCACCTCACAAGGCAAACACCCCCGTATACGGAACCCATAGGGCCGTCTACGGCACCTAGGGTACCGTATATGGTTCCTAGGTGTCCAGGGGGGTTGGTGCTCCGTTTGGCCTCCGCTGATTTCTCGGTTGCTTGGTTCGTCCGTATCTTCTTCGTTTGGGCTCCGATTTGCTTGATTCTTGCGCCGTTGGCTTCGTTTTTCTGTTACGTTTCTAATGGCACTGAGTTTGAAAAATTTGGAGGTGTTTAACTTTTGCGTGTTCCGGATGACGATCGGCGAGCTTCCAGACTTTGTATCTTCTCCGTCTTTCGTCCGTTTCTTCTGATTCTTTCACCTCCGGTTTTGGATTTCCCTATGGAGTCATAAAATATGAATTAAGATCTAATTCCATAAGTAAATTAAGAAGGGAATATTTAAGGTGACGTTATTTGCCTCGTTTTGCGTGATAAACGGATGTTTTTGGTGATTTTAACAGCAACGCCCATAATTAGACCACTTTGGTGATTTTAAGTAAATAATAGATATTTTAAGATGATTTCACCAAATATAAGTCCAATAAGTGCAGAATAATGTGCCTAAAAACATGACTTTTTAGGTCACATCAAGTATCCCACACTTAGACGTTGCTTGTCCTCAAGCAACACATCCATGCCTCGTGAAAAAGATATTAATAATAACATTTCCAAAAGTCATAATTTTCTCATATTCATATATTTGCTCTAAAAACATCAGGAAAAATAAGATAATTATTTCAGAAACAAGTAATGACTCTCTTTAAGCATACTTCCAAATCTCGTGATCTAGGAGTATACATGACTAGGCGATCTCACTAAGGTGGTCACTCAATTCACTCAAGAGTGTTTTGGGTTTCCTAATATTCTAAACAAAGAAATCGCTCAATTAGCCAGTCATGCAGTACTCATCGTCATAAGCTTGATCGAGAATCGGATCTCCACCACTTAGGTGAGAACGATGCTAATTATCCCAAGTCATTCAGGGGTTGTAATGTTTGTGAGGGTTAGGGGTATGGATAGTGGAAATTCTGGGTGTAAGGGTGTTGCTTATCTTAGGACTTCTAAGGTCACGAAAAACTTAATTTAGAAACGGATGAAAGTAAAGTAGCTTTTGTCTTCTATCGGATCTTCTTCTTTTAGGGTGATACTTCGAAGCACTAGCTTTATTCTTGGAACTATATTTTTTTTCCTTTTCTTTTATTTTTTCTATTTTCTATTTTCCTTTTCTTTCAGAACTTCTTTGCCAGAGAATTTCCAAGGATTATTAAATGTAGGAATCCTTCTTCTCATCTTTCTTCTTCGAGTCTTTTCATGGTGTCAATTTTTCACACCAAGGATATTTCTTATTCGGAGAACACGAGAGAGTAAGACAATTTGAAGGGATGTTCCTAAAAAGCGTTTTTCATAACCTCGGAAATTCTAAGATAATTTTTTGGAAGTTTTTGGGAAAGTAGGGGTTTAAACATGTGGGTTTATGAAATGAAAAGGTTTAGGCTCAACAGGGTTTACTAAGCGGATCATCGATACTAAGAATGAGCATCGGAAAGGGTTTTGGGCTTGAAAGAGAAGGCTAAAAAGTGGGTTAAATCCTAAGGAATGTCAAGGTTATCTAATTGCATCTATACCGCGTACGGTACTCACCAATGTGATCTTGAAGCGTATGTCAAGAGCAAGTTCTAATTTAGATATACATGCATCAGCACACACAAGAAATGAACAATGTAGCATTAAAGATGAATGCTTTTAAGGCTCAAGTCCTCACTGCAAATGGGTTGTATGTGCCTAGTCATGTTCTTATTAGATTATCATTTCTTGCTTAAGCAATTATTAATTTATTTTCTTTAGATTTTAAAACAACTTATTCATATTTTGAAAATGACTTCTCTTAAAAACATCAAAACTCAAAAATTCAGAGTTAATCGGATGATTAAACTCTTTTTTCTTTTGAAAAGGGTTTTGAAAATTGAAAAATTTTGAAAAATTTCAAGGGACATTTTCTGTGTTAACTATTTTGAACTAAAATCATTAAAACAAACTAAGGTATTCTATACCTGCTATCCCACACTTAGAGGAACATTGTCCCTAATGTTCTCTTGAGTTGAGATTGTAAAATCTCACATTTAGAGTTTGAACATGTAAGAAAATGTTTCTCAAGTGTTTTGTTTTGGGGTGGAATCCCACACTTAGTGATAAGTTTAGGATAGAGTATAGACTACTAGTATTATCATACTAATAAAACAAATAAACATGAATAAAGATAAAACAGATAAAAGAGGAAAGGATTAGATACTCCCTAGATAGTAAGTTGAACAGGAGCTGAGTTTCTGAATTTGCAGAAGGAGATGTGGCCAAGATCTTCTTCTGAGTTCTTCATGAGGATTGGCTCGGCTTCAAGCGACTATGCTTATTTCCATTTCATCATCTCAATTTTTTTCTCATGAAGAGATCTCTTAAGTGTGAACACGTTGGATGTACCTATTTTACAAACTCGGTTTTGTTTTTGCAAATGAAAGAAAATCACTGTTTTAGATTTTGAAAGATGTTTTCTAACACAAACCAGTTTTATAAATCATGTGTTTTTAAACGAGTTCGAGCATAATGCATAAAAGTAGTATGCAAGTACCTCAAATGCTCGAAACACAAGATGATTTTCCTATTCATCCAAGAATAGTGGTTTATTTGCAAAACGAGTTGTATTTAAAAGATGTTTTAAAAGTTGGGTTCATCCAAGGGTGAAGGATAGTCGGAGATCTACTTCATTTCTCAGATTCTCTTTCTTTCTACGATTATTCCATGGGTTGCCTCCCAAGAAGCGCTGCTTTTAAAGTCGAGAGCCTGACTTTATTTCACGGGTTACCTCCCGAGAAGCGCTGCTTTTAAAGTCGAGAGCCTGACATTGCCTTCCTTCGGTCTAGTTGGTGCTGGAACCTCCAGGGTCGGAAGTGCTCAGAAGTGGAACCCTGGGATTGCGTGGATAGATCCTCAGAAAGTGGCGAGAAATGATTTCAATGATGTTTGGAATCTCTTCTGAAAAGATAGGGAAACTTTTAAGATGTTGCTGAGTAACCCTTTTCATGTGCAGAAGGTCCCAAGTGATATCCCTGATTGTTCTGGATATAGGTCCGCGGGAATCAACTACAGAGAAACCATCAGATTCAATCATTTCTCTCTGAGGGTGCTGCTGTCAAAATAAGTCCATGAATTCGAGAAATTGGAGGTGTAAAGTATCATGATCTGCTATGCCAGAGCTTCCTCTTATTTCTCGAATTGAATCATGAATATCCTGGATGAGCTTGTTCTGGTAGTTGGTGAACGTGAGATTTGAGTCTTTGAAGGTGTTGCACACTATATCGTACACCTCACGTAAACCATAGTGAAATATCTGTCGATGCTCGTCCGGATTATCCTCAGCAAAGATTTCTTGGATCCGATTAGTGAGGAAGTTCGCGATGTTAACCATCGAACCTTCTGGTATAGAGGAAGGGATGTCACACGACCTTTCAATGAAACTCACATACTCGAGATCTTCAGCAATCTTGTGAGCATGGAACTCAATAGTGCATTCGATGTAGAACCTGTGAGGAGTAGTTTCGTCCATGTGGTCGTTCCTTGCCATAGAATTAAGTATGCCCCGAAGATTATTCATCAGTCGAATATCAGCATCTGCATCAGGGTTCCCAGTAGCACGGTACATTTCCTCGTGGAATGAGTGTAAAAACTCACTTTGTTCCCGAGAATATGGAAATGAGGATCTGATCAGAGTGTCATAGATCTTTCTGTAGATGCGCTTCTGCTCTTCAAAGAACTCCAGCTCTTCAGATGTGGGTCTAGTGCTTTGTTGTAGCAGTTGAGCAGCGAGATCTTCTGCGAAGGCATTGAGACGATTGTGGAAGAATATGTAATCTTGGGAATTCTCGGCTTGGTTGACTTCAAACTCGGCTATAATTTCCTCGATCAGGGCATGTTGTCGTGGAGTGTATTCGTTGGTAGAGTTGAGGATAATGCTAGTCATAGAGCACTTATCATCTCCTCATGGCTAGTGATAATCGGGATTTCTGGAGAAGGTGGATCCGTTGGAGGTGTAGGAAGATGGATAGACCAGATATCTATTAGGACGTCAGCTTAGACGACATCATCCAGGTCACTCTCTATGAATGGAGAATCCAGAGCCTGGGAATCAGGGAACTCAACATGATCAGATGGTGGCTGGGTGTCATCGGTGACTTGAGATATCGGTTGTGAAGAGTGCATCTCTATATCTCTCTCCTCCTGAGAATCAGTACCTTGGCTGGATTCAGAGGTGCTTCCAAATTCGAATAGGGTTCGTGGCGCAGATGCGTTGAAGGTTTGAATCCTTCGGGAAGGCTCTCTTGAATGCAACTCCGGTAATCGGGAAGCTTTGTAAGCTGAGATCTTCATCAGGAGTTTGTCTCTAAGCTCTGGGTGTTGTTTTGCTAACGCAATGGTTTTCTCGATGTTTAACAGAGCGTCGAGTCGAGGCGAGATAAGAGGCTTAGAGGGGTCCATGACAGTGGCTATAAGCCTTTCCATGGTTATGCCGAATCCTGCATCATATGGTTCATCAGTAGGTGGGTCATCATCTGATTCATTATCTGACAAGGGAATAGCGTTCTCGATCTGCATGATTTCTTCTGTCGGATAGTGAGGATCAGGTAAGCTGTGATGCGGTGGGGTGGATTGGTATAAGTCCTCCTCTTCTTCTTCTTCAGGGTCTTCCTCCATTTCTTCTTCGGATTCTTCCATTTCTTCTTGTTCAGGTTCAGTTTCTTCTTCCTCCATTTCTTCCGGTTCTGACTCATCTGGCTCTGAATCTTCACTCTCTTCTTCTGACTCTAACTCTTCTGTTGATGATATGAGGCAAGTGTGCTCATCTGGTATGTAGGTATCTGATGGTTCTGAATCAGAAGTGTCATCGTCCGAAGTGATCCTGCCCATAGAGATGGCGTATATTTCTGCTTTCTCTGCGAGAAGCTCATCAGCCTGATTGATTCTGAATGCAACAGTTTGTCCATGTGCTCTGAGGCTGATAGTCTGCGAGTAAACATCAATAATAGCACGAGCAGTATTCATAAAAGGCCTTCCTAGGATAATGGGTATGTTAATGTCTTCCTGAATATCCATCACTACGAAGTCAGTTGGGAAATAGAACATATCCACTTTTACCATGACGTTCTCAGCTATGCCTCTAGGATATCGGATTGTTTGATTGGCAAGCTGGACGCTCATTGCAGTGGGTTGCAGTGGTCCTAATTCAAGTCTGGAGTAGAGTGAGTAGGGCATGAGGTTGATGCTCGCTCCGAGATCGGCCAAGGAACGGATCATGCCAGAGTGATAGATAGAGCAGGGCAAAGTGAATCGGCCCGTGTCTCCAAGTTTTTCTGGAAGGGAATTCTGAATGACGGCGGAGCATTCAGCGTTGAGAGAGATTTTAGGTACTTCGGGTACCTTTTCCTTAGTAACCATCATGCGTCGAATATACTTGGAGCCGGAAGGGATTCTAGACACGGTGTCTAAGAATTTTCAGTCGAGTTTGAAAGATTTAGCGTTATATCTTTTTCCGATACGATGCGGGAAGGGGACTCGAACTTCCTGAATAGGAGTAGGTACGGGTTTAGTCTCAACTGTCGTCGGGACAGGAGTAGGGTTCTTCATCGGAGAAGAAGCTTCAGAATAGCTCGGTGCCTTCTAGTTATCCTGTTGGGACATAGATTGTGACAACAGATCTAGCTTGAAATAGGACTGGTGTAATTATTATTACGTTTGTACATTGGTTTAGATATGTAAATAAATATTTGTTTTGTTAGTAATATTCGTTAAACATATTATTGTGCTAAGTTAGACGAATGTTTAAAGACGAAATAAATAATAGACGTTTAATGCGAGGCGAGTCGAGATCTCAGGTCGCAGCGAGTTGAGCTGTGAGGTGAGATCTGAACTCGTGAAGCATTAGTCGGGCGAGCCGAGTTCTTTGTTGGGCTTGGGCTGCGAGTTGGACCGAACTCGCAGGCTCATGCGAGCCGAGACGAACTGAACTATATAATGTTTTTCTAACGTGAAAAACACAACATTTTTGCATATTCCGAACCTGCGATTCCAGCAAACCAGAGAAAACATAACCTACGGCTAGGCTTTGACGATTCATCGTTTAAAGTTAAGCTTTATTAAAACGCAATTCGAACATATTCGTTGTTAGTAAGATAACATCGTATTGAGGGATTCCGCACCTTAATACTACAGATAACGAAGTTATCGATCCTAGAACTAGGGGACTTACATCTGGTATAAGAGCTTTCGGGCTAAATACGAGTGTGTTCATAAGTTTTAGTGTTATTGCGTTTTTGATTCGGGTCGTTTTTACGTGCGTTCTTGCAATACTAACGATCAAAATCATTCTCTGGACGTTTTAGGGTTTGTTTACAGCCGAAATTCTTAGTTTCAGTAGTAAAAATACCTTAATATTCGTTTTTCGGGTTTAACAGCCGTTTCGAGAGTCGAGATTAGGGTTCCAGCGTCGCCTGCGAACCGAGTTGAACTAGCGAGTCGAACTGAGGCTTGCGAGTCGAACCGAGATCCCTCGCGAATCGACATCACTTGCGAATCGACATCTTTAGCAATCCGAACTGAGGCTTGCGAATCGACGTATTCTGTGAGTTGAGCAGAGATTGCGAGTTGAGCTGAGTCTTGCGAGTTGAGTTTTCTGAATTCGCTAAAACAGTTTAATTTTACGTTTTTAAGATGTCTGACTTAAGTAGAATGATCGAAATGGACCACGAGGTGGGAAAGTCAAACGTTCCACCTAAGTTGTTAAGAATCGAGGATTACTACAATTGGAAGGACAGATTCGAATCTTACTGTAGATTCCATGACCTGTCAATCTGGATGTGTATCAAGAGTGGATACACTGCACCTACTCAAACTGTTCAAAATGCCACTGTGGTTCTTACCTATGCGAACATGAGTGATCAAGAGAAGGAAGCTTACAGAAATGAGAATAAAGCACATTCATGCATAAAGATGTGTCTTCCTAAAGAGATTGCTCATCAACTGAAGTCTTTTCATACTGCTAGAACGCTCTGGGAAGCTCTAGAGAAAAGAGGTGAGGGAAGTCCACAGGTGAGAGCTGGCAAGAGGAGTCTTCTTAAAAAGCAGTTTACTATGTTTAAAGCTTTAAAAGGAGAAGATCTTGATGCCTATGTCACGCGTTTCTACCATCTACTAAGTGAACTGGAATACCATGAAATTGTTGAAGAAGAAGTAGCTAAAACCGACAAGTTTCTTGAGGGTTTGCCTTCTAAATGGGAAATGTATGGCGTTATGATTAAGGATAACGAAACTAGGTATTCTACTATGACCTTAGAGCAAGTCATTGACAAGCTGAAAGGTTATGATTTCTCCAAAAAGTCAAGAGATAGTGATTCTGATCAGGTTCAGAACCCTGGGTTGTATCATGGAAAGTCAAGTCTTTCGACTGCGTCATCTAGTTCGACCACTGCATTGTTAGTTGGTGATACTAGTGAAAATGGAGAAATGATTTATGAAGATCTATGCTTTATTTCCTCCTCTAGTGATGAGACAAAGGGAAAGAATTCTGAGAAGTCATCTCAAGAGCATCAGAAGATGCCGATGAGTGTGAAATCTGCTGAACAGCAACTGTCTGTTCTTGCTTCCTTTGTGGCATCATATGAGAATTACATAGAGGGAAAGATCAATGATCCTATTCTGTTTGATGAGGATTATGAGCAGATAGATTCTGATTATCTTGAGGAATTGGAGCTTCAAGATCAACTAGCGTTGATATCTAGAAAGGTGAAGAATTTCCTCAAGAGAACTGGTAGAAAAGTTTTGGGCAATAGATCAGGGTTTGACAAAACCAAGGTCAGATGCTTTAACTGTCAGGGTATTGGTCATTTTGCTAGAGAACGCCAAAGACCTAAAGTAGAAGCACAAGGAAAACAAGGTTCGGGAAGTACTCTTGCTTCCAAAGCCTTAGTGGTGAAGCAGTTGGATGGCTCTTATGATTGGCAAGCTCATTCTGAGGAAGCTTTGATGGCCGAGATCGAAGAGACAACTGCTGGATCAGTGTCCTACATGCCCACTGATATGGAATAGAAAGTAGAGGTGCCTGAGTCTGAAGTGAAGGCAAGTGATGATGACGTGCTATATATGGATTCAGCTCCAGATATGAGTCCTGAAGAATTTGTGGTATGCATGGCTGAATTACAAACTGACAAGAAGAAGGTATGTTTAGATATTCTTAATCTTGCTGATGTTTGTTACTTAGTTACTGATTTACAATCTCAGAATATTGTCTTAACTGTGTCAAATAGCAACCTGTCATCACAATTAAATATGGATAAGGAATCCTATAAGACTGTTAGATCTGAACTTGATCAAGCTATTATGGATATTCGTAGATTAAGTGATGATAAACAAGTCTTAAAAGATAAAATTAAGTCTGATGCTTCGGATAGAACAAAACTTAGAGATACCATAAGTGAAAAATCTGTTATCATAGATGGTCTCTATATGAATATCAAAGACTTAAATGAGACAATTGCTAGTAAGGATCAGGAAATAGTGAACCTTAACTTAAGGTTAATTGAGCAAAATCGTAAACTTGAGAACTATAGGACATCTCAAATGGATAAAATGTTAGATGCTCAACGAAGTGTAAAGGACAAGACTGGGTTAGGTTACAATGATGTATCCCCTCCTTTTAATGCCAATTACACTCCTATTCCTGAAGATTCTGAAATGACAGATGCTACTCCTGAAATTTTAGTAACTAATGATCAGGAAAAGTTAGAGGCACAGAAAGATGTTATTAAGAACGATGCTATCATTAGATAATAGCAAGGCTTCTCATTTCACCAAAATACAATTTGTATCGGGTGGAGTGATTAACGATGCTAAGACTGATGATAAGGTTAATAAGGAACAGCTTAAACCTTTAGTGCCTAAGACTCCGGATGAGAAAGCAAAAGTGAGTAAATCACGCAAGCATATGTCATGTTTCAAGTGTCATCAAAAGGGACACGTGGCTTCGTGTTGTCCTAACAAAAAGCCTGAAACACCACATAAGCTTGTGATTGATGAAAAGACACAGACCGACTCTAGTATGACTGTAGATGGGTTAGATACCAAACTTAAGTTAGGTAATAAACCTGTTAACATTCTTAAAAGAGATGGTAAGCATAGTGTCTCCCCACCTAAACCTAAACGGCCATATACTCAAAGTGATAATTCTGTCCATAAGTCTAGGGATGTGACACCGTCGAGGTTTAGAACTCCAAGTAGAGGCCATAGTCATTATGAGAGTGGTACTACTTCGCGATCACATGAGTTTAATTATAATCATAGAGCTCATAATTATGTGCCTAAGAGGTTCTCCTCAAATTCACCTCTTAAGGCTGATCGTCCACAAACTAAAGCTACTTCGAAAGTAACCAAAGCTCCTGATGGGAAGGATGGTTATTTTAAAGAGCTTAAGTTTGTTGATGATAAGGGACAAACCAAGACCGTAATGGCTTGGGTCCCTCTTGATAACTGATCGTATCTTGTGTTATGTGCAGGAGTATGCTGTGAACAAGGACAGCTGGTGGTATGTAGACAGTGGATGCTCAAGGCACATGATTTGAGAAAGAAGTCTGTTGAAGGACTTCAAGGAGAGTCTCAAGTAAAAAGTAAATTTTGCAGGAGATAAAGGAGGAGTAATTTCGGGAAAAGGAAAAGTTTCAAATGGAACTTTGACTCTTGAGGATGTGAACTATGTTGAAGAACTAACTCACAACCTAGTGAGTGTTTCCCAAGTCTGTGACAAAGGTCATCCAGTTTATTTCAATGAAAAGGAGGCCTTAGTCCTGAAGCCAGGTTTTAAAATTCCTGATAAATAGATATTGATGAGGGCTCCAAGGAAGAAGGACATCTATGCTATTAACATGGGTGTTCCTAACTCTTCAATGGTGTCTACATGTTTATTATCCAAGGCTTCGGAAACAGACGCATTATTATGGCATAGGAGAATGGCACACCTGAACTGGAGAAAGATGAATTACATAACCAAAAATGGTTTGGTTCTAGGTGTACCACAAAAACGTTTCGAGTCTGAGGATAAGTGTGTTCCTTGCATGAAAGGAAAGCAGCACAAGAAACCACACAGACCTAAGACTGAAAACTCTATCTCCTCGCCATTTGAATTGCTACATATGGATCTCTTCGGCCCTATAAGCAAGAGAAGTCTAGGTGGCAAATGGTACTGTTTGGTTGTCACAGATGATTATTCTAGATTCTCATGGGTATTCTTTTTGGGATCAAAGGATGAGACTCCTGGAATTCTAATTGAGTTCTTTGATCTAGTAGAGAATGTCTATAAAAAGAGAGTTAAGCGTATTCGTAGTGACAATGGAACAGAGTTTAAGAATTCAACGTTGAATATCTATTGCTTAAGCAAAGGGATATTACATCAATTCAGTGCACCGTATGAACCTCAACAGAATGGTGTTGCTGAAAGGAAAAATAGAACGTTGATTGAAGCTGCTAGAACAATGCTTGCTGATTCAAAGCTTCCGGTCATTTTTTGGGCAGAAGCAGTGAATACAGAATGTTATGTTCTTAATAGAGTTCTTACGGTTAAGAGACATAACAAGACTTGTTATGAGCTTTTGAACAATAAGAAACCTAACTTAAAAGGGTTTGAACCCTTTGGAGTGTCATGCACCATATTAAAGACTGGACATCAAGCAAAATTTGGTGAGAAGGCTGACGAAGGATTTTTCCTAGGTTATATGCCCAATTCGCCAAACAAGAGAGTCTTTAATAAAGTCACAGGACGTTTGGAGGTAGTTTATAATATTGAGGTTACGAGCTACTCACCTGATGTTCATAAGGGCTTAGATTGGCAATTTGATTATTCTGATCTCTTTGCATCATTTAAAGTTCCTATTAGTGACTATGTCAGTGATTCAGAGATAGCTGAACATTTATTGTTTGAAGATGAGAATATTGGTCCCGCTTCAACATCAAGTGTTAAGCATTCTGGAATTAAGACTAATGTTGACTCAGATAAAGCTTCCACAAGTGAGTCACAACAACCTTCAGAGGATAAGTCTCAAGAAACAGAAGATCCTGATGATCTTTCTACAAAGTTTGATGATATACTTACTCCTTTGAAACATTTAAGGATATCTTCAGCACGTACGAAAGATGTACCTGAATTGGAAGAGATTGGTACTAATTTGGAAGATGATATACCGGTTGAACCAGTTACTACAACTAGAACGAGTAAGAATCATCACGTTGAAAACATCATCGGTGATATTAATACTCCGGTTCAAACTAGGCATCAATCCAGAGCTAGTACGTCTGAGAACTTAGAATACCAAAGCTTGTATACTGCAATGAAAGAGATAGGTATTCCTAATCAATGTCTATATTCATGCTTTATCTCACAAATCGAGCCTAAAAATGTTCAAATGGCTTTAAAAGAAAGTTCGTGGGTAGAAGCAATGCAAGAGGAACTATCACAATTCTCTAAATTACAAGTATGGGAGTTGGTTTGTAACAACCGGCAAATTAGGACTAGAATTAGTGCCTAATTCTTTGTAAATACATGTAATTAGTTCTGTGTTAGGCTAATTTATGTATCGGATTATATATTGGTGAATATATACAACTTTGCGATTTGGCTTAAATCGTACGCAACTTAAATAGAATGAAATTCTATTCGGTTAACACGGACGTTGGTGAACAAAGGTTTATAAACTAAAATAACGCAACTATGACCGAAATGCTATTTTATAACAATTAGTAACTGCCTCGTATTACACGATTAAAACTTACACGATTTAATAACAAAAGTAATTAAATTTAATTTAAACTATCAAAGATTTAAGGAAACAATTTAAATAAATTATTTAAACAAGATTCGTGACTTTATAAATATAATTAAACGCGTGAAGTAATTATTTAACGTTAAACGACGGAGCAAACGAACACCGCACGAGGAGCGGGGACTGAAAAGTGGGGGTAAAACCCCACCTCCCTTTCTTTTCTTCCCATATTCTTCCACTCACTCTCTCTCTCCTTTCTCTCTCTTTTCTTTTCTCTAAACACCACCAACTACAATTATCCACAAAAATCGACAAATAAACATACTAAACGCACCCGGATTTCGTGACTACTTTGGAAGAAAACGTTCACCTTCTCACGATCTACATTCCTATCTTTTCGGATTTTCAATCCGACGCCGCGTAAGTTTCCGACAAATCCCGACATCTCTCGTTTTTGATCATTTTTACTAGTTTATGGTTTAAATAGGCTTAATATGTTCATATGAGGGTTGGGTAAAAGAATCGGACCAAACGGAAACCCGAAAACATGTTTTTGGCTCGAAATCCGTCGATCAGCCGATAGTGTCGCATAGACGAACCCAGATATGCGACACTTCGTGCGACACTTGCTGAGTGCCGCATAAAACTAATAACGACACTTCATTAGTGACGCAGAACCTTTACCGACACTCCAATTACGACACTTCAGTAGTGACGCCTATAATCGAACTGACACTTATACCGACACTAGCTTAGTGACGCCCTCAGCCTAATACCGACACTTCTTATACGACACTAGTTTAGTGACGCATCTATCCTAATACCGACACTTCCATAGTGCCGCCATCACGGTTACTCGACACTACCTAACGACACTTACTTAGTGCCGCCTTAGTAATTTACCCGACACTTCTTTAGTGTCGCTATGCTACACGTCACTCCCTAAGTGACGCCCAAAACCTGGAAATATCTATTTTTACGACACTACTTGAGTGCCGCTATTGTTACGGAACCCGTCACTTCTTAAGTGACGCATACTATGATTCACGACACTTCGTTAGTGACGCATGATCTGGCTACCCGACACTTAACCCGACACTGTGTCATTGCCGCATGACCAACCTAAGTGACGCATATAAGTGTCGCATAAAACAGCAGCTTTTCAACTCTTTTTACACTAAGTGTCGAACTTATACAACTTCCAATACTTATACCATACGACTTAACAAACATCATAGAACATACTTTCTATTACAATTGTACTAAATTGCGTTATAAATGATAAACTGTAATTATAACAAATCACCAACGGGCCGTAAATCTTTTGATACAAACGCGAACGAACCAACATTAAACACAACGGGTTGTATGAACAACTAGCCTAGATGGTCTTGCGAGACATCTACTTACTTAACCTTACGTGTTTAGGCACTAGAAGGTTACGGGTTCGGAGAACCTACTTGCTTTACTACTACTTGCTATTTACCACTGCTCGACTCAGGTGAGTCTTACAGCCCCCACTTTTACTGTTTTATACTTTGGGGTGAGATACTTAGCAACTGTTTTACGCATGAACACAATGTACTGAACTGAAAACATTACTGATTACAAACAAACGCATGAGTTACTTTTATCCACTGAAAGCCTCCTATTCGTAAGTTGTTAGTTATGGACTTAAGCGCGATTACTAATAGATGGATCCATTTGGGACTGACAATCCCTGTCTGGGGTGGTAGCGCCACCACGTACTGATTTACACGTAGAAACAGACATATTAGTATTTGTTACATATGAGTGTGCGGATAGCACTCACGGGGGTACGTGATATATTCACACTACACGGTTAAGCTTCAACTTATGAGGTCATGGCACTGTACTGATTAACTGATTTACTTACTTTGCTTGATAGCAATACGGGTACATACTTGTGGTTCATAACACCTACTTATTACTAAACCTGTGAGATTCACCAACCTTTTTGGTTGACACTTTTTAGCTTTGTATCTCAGGTACACTTACGGAGTAGGATCACTCCAGGATTACTAGCTAGAGTCGCATGATTTACAAACTGCATTTAACGGAGATTCTTTGGCATTATCTTTTGTAACTATGATTATGTAATAGAATCTCCCGCTATACACGTGGGCTCTAGAGAATTACATTTTGTATACGAAAACCCACGGTTTTCAAACGATTATTAATTATGAAATGTAACTATTTTACAAACGTCTCATTAGAGGTCGTTTACTATTAATCTTGTGCTTTGTATATTGATTAGTAACACCCAATGTATGCTTCCGCAAATCGTGAAATTTGGGGGTGTTACAGATTGGTATCAGAGCCTAAGGTTTTAGTGAACTAGGTTGCATTTAGTGAGCCTAGACTATGACCATTAGGCAGTATCCCTTATTAGGTATAACCGGTTCAGTGATTACATCATACGAGTTTAATTTAACATAGCCTGATCAACTATGTACAATTAAGCAAAGACGATGTAAGATCTGAAAGGGGTTATGACTGAACAGGGTACAATAGAAGACTCTGACTTCGAGAGAACCGAGACTTAAACATGTTTATGCTAGACACTCAATAGGCTATATTATATAGGGACTATATGAATATAGGCCTCAATCTTACTAACGCTTTGTCTCAGAAATGGCAAACATCCCATCCGATTCATCTCGTTCTCAATCTGGGTCGCAGAACCCAAGGGTAGCAAGGAGGAACAACCGGTTGCCTCGAGCTGGCCCGTACTCCACTCACTTCACCTTGCCGGCCTTAGCTGCTAGGGTGAAACGACACGAGCAACGACTTCGCACCATGGATGTCGTGTTGCAGGAAACAAACGAAAACTGGAGACTTACATCACTTGAACGCATCGAACAAGTCTCTGAGGATCACGAAACCACCGTTAATAATGTGGACGTTCTTTTCAACAAAGTGGTGGAGATAAGCGTGGAAACCGCTCTTTTGAAACACAGACTTGATGAGTGTGAACAACGCTCACGGGAAACGGAAGAATATACCCGTGGACTGGTACAGCGACTAGCATTAGCTGAAGACAATGCTCGACAAGCCAGCAGACTTGCAAATACTGTGGATCATCTCATCGAAATGATGGAGCAGATTAACCTACGTTAAGACTAGCTTAGTCTTTGTTTTGTAAACTATCCTGTAATCTAGTAACTATCTAAGCACTACTCTATGTTCCAGTCGGATGTAACAATTCCCGATGTCTTTTGTAATACATCCGTAGGATGTAACCTTTGAACTCGCATCATCTATCAAATATTACTTGCTGCTTCGACTCATATTATTTGCCATAGTTCTTTTCATAATGATGTTATGAATTACCACCTTTATACATGTACATCTGAAATAAATACAACTTTCTTACAAAATCTCATGTATCTTCATTTCTTTTATTGAAGAGTCATGCCGCCAAAGTCAAGACCTTATACTGATGCTCAGATCACGTCACTCATAACCCAGGCTGTTACTGAAGCCTTGGCTCGAAATACTCCACCAGGTTCCACAAGAAACAGCGATGCCGCTGAAACCTCTGCTGCTAAACCTTGTTCATACAAGGATTTTCAAAACTGCAAACCCTTGAGCTTCAAGGGAACCGAAGGAGCCATCGGACTTATCAGATGGTTCGAAAAGATGGAATCCGTTTTCCGCATCAGCAAATGTGCGGAAGACGACAAGGCCAAATTCTCCACCTGCACCCTCGAAGATGGTGCCCTCTCGTGGTGGAATTCCTATACCCAGTCCGTGGGGATTGACACCGCTTACCTACTCCCTTGGGAGGATCTAAAGAAAATGCTCACGGATGAGTATTGCCCGTCCGAACAACTTCACAAGCTGGACGAAGAGTTCTGGAACTTAAAAGTGCAAGGAACTGATATCGTTGGATACACCACCAGATTCCAACAACTCACCGTCCTTCGCCCAGCTATGGCAGGTACTGGGCCCGACAAGATTAAGAAATACATCCGCGGCCTCCCGGAACCCGTCCGGGGAAACGTCGCCTCATCAAACCAAACCACTCTTCACGGCGCCATTCGGTTGGCCCATGAACTTCTAGCTATGAACGAGGACCCAGAACCACCCACTCCATCCTCCAACAGCAATAAACGAAAATGGTCCGACAACCACAACAACCATCAAACCAAGAAACCCGAGACCATTAAAGCCTACACCTCCAATACTGATGACAAGGGAGCGTACAACGGAACCAAGCCCTATTGCTCAAAATGCCAACGACACCACTATGGTTCGTGTCCCTGTAGCAAGTGTAAGAGATTCGGACACTTGGCTAAGGACTGTAGATCAAACACCACTGACACCAACACCTCTGCACCAAAGACTTGTTATGGGTGCAACGGTACGGGGCATTTCAAGAAAGACTGCCCGAAACTGAACAACAACAACAAGAACAACAACAATGCTCGAGGAAGAGCTTTTGTGCTGAAATCTGGGGAAGCCCGTCAAGACCCGAATGTGGTCACGGGTACGTTTCTTCTCAACAACTTGACTGCATCTGTGTTATTTGATACTGGTGCTGATAAGAGCTTTATTTCTGATGAGTTTTATCCACTACTAGACACCACACCTATTGCCTTAGATTCTAAGTACACTGTAGAATTGGCAAACGGAAAACTTATTGAGGCCGACAGTGTGATACCTAATTGCACTTTGAACCTAGCTAACGAGCTCTTTTCCATTGACTTGATACCTGTCGAAATCAGCAGCTTTGACATCATCGTCGGTATGGATTGGTTGTCCAAGCACCGAGCCGAAATCGTTTGTTTTGAGAAAATTGTACGCATTCTTCTCGTCACCGGTGGAACTTTGAGCATACAAGGGGAGACCGGTGGGACGAGAATAAATATCATTTCTTGCATGAAAACCAGAAAAATACTTGAGAAAAGGGTACCAGGCAATCCTCGCACACGTTATGGAGAAAAAGTCGGTGGAGAAGCGACTTGAGGATGTGCCTATTGTTCGAGACTTTCCAGAAGTCTTTCCTGAAGACTTGCCTGGCCTACCGCCAACTAGACAAGTCGAATTCTCTGTTGATCTTGTGCCCGGCGCAGCACCCGTGGCACGAGCCCCTTACCGACTAGCCCCATCCGAACTTCAGGAGTTGTCTACTCAGTTACAGGAACTCCTGGACAAGGGATTTATTCGACCAAGTTCCTCACCTTGGGGAGCTCCGGTCCTGTTTGTGAAAAAGAAAGACGGTTCTTTCCGTATGTACATCGACTACCGTGAACTCAACAAATTAACTGTCAAGAACCGTTACCCACTTCCTCGCATCGATGACCTGTTTGACCAACTTCAGGGGTCGAGTTTCTACTCAAAGATCGATCTACGGTCAGGTTATCACCAACTCCGAGTTCGTGACGATGACATTCCTAAAACGGCTTTCCGAACTCGCTACGGGCATTATGAATTCCAAGTGATGCCATTCGGCTTAACCAACGCACCGGCTGTATTCATGGACCTTATGAATCGGGTGTGCAAACCTTACCTTGACAAGTTTGTTATCGTCTTTATCGATGACATCTTGATTTACTCGCGCACTGAACAAGAACACGCGCAACACCTGAAAACTACCCTAGAGCTGCTCAAACACGAAGAGTTATACGCTAAATTCTCTAAGTGTGAGTTCTGGATGCAAACCGTTCAATTCCTTGGACACGTCATTGACAATCAAGGGATTCATGTCGATCCTTCAAAAATCGAGGCTATCAAGTGTTGGCAAGCCCCTACGACACCAACCGAGGTACGTCAATTCTTAGGACTTGCCGGATACTACAGGCGGTTCATTGAGAATTTTTCGAAAATAGCCCTACCTCTCACTGCACTGACTCAAAAAGAAAAGAAGTTCGATTGGACTGACAAACAGGAGTCAGCTTTCCAGCTACTAAAACAGAAACTCTGCAGTGCACCTATCTTATCTTTACCCGAAGGCAACGATGACTTCGTGGTATACTGTGATGCTTCACACCAAGGTCTTGGTTGTGTACTGATGCAACGAGACAAAGTCATCGCTTACGCCTCTCGACAACTCAAGGTCCACGAAAAGAATTACACAACTCATGACCTAGAGTTGGGGGCTGTCGTATTCGCTCTAAAAATCTGGAGACACTACTTATACGGTACCAAGTGTACAATCTTTACTGACCATAAAAGTCTCCAACATATCTTCGATCAAAAGGATCTCAACATGAGGCAACGTCGATGGGTCGAGTTGCTTACTGATTACGATTGCGAAATTCGCTATCATCCAGGCAAGGCGAATGTTGTCGCCGATGCTTTAAGCCGAAAGGAACGAGTGAAACCACTTTGAGTTCGAGCTCTCGGTATGATCATTCACAACGACCTCATCAATCAAACTCTCGCCGCTCAACTCGAAGCACTCAAACCAGAAAACTTGATAAACGAGGCCTTGCGGGGCATGGACAAACAATTTGAAACCAAACCTAACGGGGCCAAATACTTCTCGAATCGAATCTGGATGCCAAGTTTTGGGAACCTGCGAGACTTGGTGATGGATGAAGCTCACAAGTCTAAATACTCTATACACCCCGGTGCCGACAAAATGTATCACGGCATCAAGGAAATGTATTGGTGGCCCAACATGAAATCTGACATTGCAACCTATGTTGGCAAGTGTCTTACTTGTTCCAAAGTTAAAGCTGAACATCAGAAACCTTCCGGTTTGCTACAACAACCCGAAATACCTCAATGGAAATGGGAACAGATCACCATGGACTTCATTACCAAACTCCCAAAAACTTCTAGCGGTTGCGATACCATTTGGGTGATCGTTGACCGACTCACTAAATCTGCTCATTTTCTAGCCATCAAAGAAACTGATAAGATGGAACGTTTGACACGGATCTACCTGAAAGAAATCGTGTCAAGACACGGAGTACCCATCTCAATCATCTCCGACCGAGATGCTCGATTTACTTCTCGCTTCTGGCAATCACTGCAAAAATCTCTTGGTACTCGTTTGGATATGAGTACTGCTTACCATCCTCAAACCGACGGCCAGAGCGAACGAACCATACAAACACTGGAAGACATGCTACGAGCCTGCGTAGTTGACTTCGGTAAAGACTGGGAAAATCACTTACCGTTATGCGAGTTCTCGTACAACAACAGTCATCACACCAGCATAAAGGCTGCACCCTTCGAGGCACTGTACGGTCGTAAGTGCCGGTCACCTATCTGTTGGACTGAGGTGGGGGATACACAACTCACCGGTCTAGAAATCATACATGAAACAACTGAAAAGATCGTCGGCATACAAAACCGACTAAAAGCCGTGCGTGATCGTCAGAAAGGCTATGCTGACGTGAGGCGCAAACACCTTGAGTTCCAAGTAGGGGACAAGGTACTTCTCAAAGTGGCACCGTCGAAAGGTGTCATTCGATTCGGAAAACGAGGCAAACTAAACCCTAGATACATCGGACCATTCGAAATCCTTGAAAAGATTGGTCCAGTGGCATACCGCCTACAACTTCCTGCTGAGCTTAGCAGCGTTCACAACACATTCCACATTTCTAATCTAAAGAAATGTCTGTCTGACGAGACACTGATTATACCGCTCGACGAAATTCAGATCGATGATAAACTTCATTTTGTCGAGAAACCTATGGAAATAATGGACCGTGAGGTCAAACAACTAAAACATAGTCGTATTCCCATCGTAAAAGTCAGGTGGAATTCCAGACGTGGTCCGGAATTCACCTGGGAACGGGAAGACCAAATGCGACAGAAATACCCGCATCTCTTCCCAGACAACGCACCGACCGTGCAATCGAGCTAATTTCGGGACGAAATTCTTTTAACAAGGGGAGAATGTAACAACCGGCAAATTAGGACTAGAATTAGTGCCTAATTCTTTGTAAATACATGTAATTAGTTCTGTGTTAGGCTAATTTATGTATCGGATTATATATTGGTGAATATATACAACTTTGCGATTTGGCTTAAATCGTACGCAACTTAAATAGAATGAAATTCTATTCGGTTAACACGGACGTTGGTGAACAAAGGTTTATAAACTAAAATAACGCAACTATGACCGAAATGCTATTTTATAACAATTAGTAACTGCCTCGTATTACACGATTAAAACTTACACGATTTAATAACAAAAGTAATTAAATTTAATTTAAACTATCAAAGATTTAAGGAAACAATTTAAATAAATTATTTAAACAAGATTCGTGACTTTATAAATATAATTAAACGCGTGAAGTAATTATTTAACGTTAAACGACGGAGCAAACGAACACCGCACGGGGAGCGGGGACTGAAAAGTGGGGGTAAAACCCCACCTCCCTTTCTTTTCTTCCCATATTCTTCCACTCACTCTCTCTCTCTCCTTTCTCTCTCTTTTCTTTTCTCTAAACACCACCAACTACAATTATCCACAAAAATCGACAAATAAACATACTAAACGCACCCGGATTTCGTGACTACTTTGGAAGAAAACGTTCACCTTCTCACGATCTACATTCCTATCTTTTCGGATTTTCAATCCGACGCCGCGTAAGTTTCCGACAAATCCCGACATCTCTCGTTTTTGATCATTTTTACTAGTTTATGGTTTAAATAGGCTTAATATGTTCATATGAGGGTTGGGTAAAAGAATCGGACCAAACGGAAACCCGAAAACATGTTTTTGGCTCGAAATCCGTCGATCAGCCGATATTGTCGCATAGACGAACCCAGATATGCGACACTTCGTGCGACACTTGCTGAGTGCCGCATAAAACTAATACCGACACTTCATTAGTGACGCAGAACCTTTACCGACACTCCAATTACGACACTTCAGTAGTGACGCCTATAATCGAACTGACACTTATACCGACACTAGCTTAGTGACGCCCTCAGCCTAATACCGACACTTCTTATACGACACTAGTTTAGTGACGCATCTATCCTAATACCGACACTTCCATAGTGCCGCCATCACGGTTACTCGACACTACCTAACGACACTTACTTAGTGCCGCCTTAGTAATTTACCCGACACTTCTTTAGTGTCGCTATGCTACACGTCACCCCCTAAGTGACGCCCAAAACCTGGAAATATCTATTTTTACGACACTACTTGAGTGCCGCTATTGTTACGGAACCCGTCACTTCTTAAGTGACGCATACTATGATTCACGACACTTCGTTAGTGACGCATGATCTGGCTACCCGACACTTAACCCGACACTGTCTCAGTGCCGCATGACCAACCTATGTGACGCATATAAGTGTCGCATAAAACAGCAGCTTTTCAACTCTTTTTACACTAAGTGTCGAACTTATACAACTTCCAATACTTATACCATACGACTTAACAAACATCATAGAACATACTTTCTATTACAATTGTACTAAATTGCGTTATAAATGATAAACTGTAATTATAACAAATCACCAACGGGCCGTAAATCTTTTGATACAAACGCGAACGAACCAACATTAAACACAACGGGTTGTATGAACAACTAGCCTAGATGGTCTTGCGAGACATCTACTTACTTAACCTTACGTGTTTAGGCACTAGAAGGTTACGGGTTCGGAGAACCTACTTGCTTTACTACTACTTGCTATTTACCACTGCTCGACTCAGGTGAGTCTTACAGCCCCCACTTTTACTGTTTTATACTTTGGGGTGAGATACTTAGCAACTGTTTTACGCATGAACACAATGTACTGAACTGAAAACATTACTGATTACAAACAAACGCATGAGTTACTTTTATCCACTGAAAGCCTCCTAATCGTAAGTTGTTAGTTATGGACTTAAGCGCGATTACTAATAGATGGATCCATTTGGGACTGACAATCCCTGTCTGAGGTGGTAGCGCCACCACGTACTGATTTACACGTAGAAACAGACATATTAGTATTTGTTACATATGAGTGTGCGGATAGCACTCACGGGGGTACGTGATATATTCACACTACACGGTTAAGCTTCAACTTATGAGCTCATGGCACTGTACTGATTAACTGATTTACTTACTTTGCTTTATAGCAATACGGGTACATACTTGTGGTTCATAACACCTACTTATTACTAAACCTGTGAGATTCACCAACCTTTTTGGTTGACACTTTTTAGCTTTGTATCTCAGGTACACTTACGGAGTAGGATCACTCCAGGATTACTAGCTAGAGTCGCATGATTTACAAACTGCATTTAACGGAGATTCTTTGGCATTATCTTTTGTAACTATGATTATGTAATAGAATCTCCCGCTATACACGTGGGCTCTAGGGAATTACATTTTGTATACGAAAACCCACGGTTTTCAAACGATTATTAATTATGAAATGTAACTATTTTACAAACGTCTCATTAGAGGTCGTTTACTATTAATCTTGTGCTTTGTATATTGATTAGTAACACCCAATGTATGCTTCCGCAAATCGTGAAATTTGGGGGTGTTACATGGTTGACCTACCAAAGGGAGAATATCCAATTGGAACTAGATGGGTATTTAAGTGCAAGAGAGATGATAAAGGAATTGTTACTCGCAATAAAGCTCGTCTGGTAGTACAAGGTTTTAATCAACAAGAAGGTATTGATTACAATGAAGTGTTTGCACCAGTTGCTAGGCTAGAAGCAATTAGAGTGTTCTTAGCATTCGCATCATATTATGGTATAAAGGTTTATCAGTTAGATGTTAAGAGTGCCTTCGTGTATGGCAAAGTGGAAGAATTGGTGTATGTTTCACAACCACCAGGGTTTGCTGATCCTGAGAATCCAGATAGAGTATATCGTTTGAATAAGGCTCTATATGGATTGCATCAAGCACCTAGGGCATGGTATGGAACACTATCAACGTATCTACTTGAGAATGGATTTACAAGAGGATCGATTGATAGTACACTGTTTGTGAAGTGGAAAAAGAAAGACTTTCTTCTCGTGCAAGTTTATGTTGATGACATTATCTTTGGATCATCTGATGAAAAGATGTGTCAAGAATTCGAACAAGTTATGAGAAAAAGGTTTGAAATGTCTACAATGGGAGAGTTGAATTTCTTCTTAGGATTACAAGTTGATTAAAAGAAGGATCGATTCTTTATTCATCAATCTAAATATACATATGAGCTATTAGAACGCTTCAAGATGGATGAAAGTAAGGTCTACAATACTCCAATTCCAGTCAATCATGGACTAGGTCCTGATACATCGAGTGATAGCGATGTGGATCCAACTCTTTATAGAGCCATGATCGGATCACTAATGTATCTAACAGCCTCTAGGCCTGACATAATGTTTGCTGTCTGTTTATGTGCAAGATATCAGGCTAATCCAAAAGAGTCACACATGCAAGCTGTTAAACGAATCTTTCGTTACCTCAAAGGGAAACCTAAGCTGGGTCTTTGGTATCCGATTGATGGAGACTTAGATCTCGTAGCTTATACTGATTCGGATTACGGAGGATGCAATCAGAATAGGAAATCTACTACCCGAGGATGTCAATTCCTAGGAGGTAGATTAGTATCCTGGCAGTGCAAGAAGCAAACCTCGGTAGCCATTTCTACATGTGAAGCTGAGTATGTTGCAGCTGGTAGCTGTTGCTCGCAAGTACTTTGGATTCAACAGCAACTGCAGGATTACGGGTTAAATATAACCAATACTCCTATGATGATTGATAACGAATCTACTATGTCGATCACCAATAATCCGGTGAAGCACAGTAAAACTAAGCATATTGATATTCGACATCATTTTATTAGAGATTGTGCTGAGAAAAAGTTGATAAAGTTAGTTAAGGTTCCATCATTGGATAACTTAGCAGACTTATACACAAAGGCATTCGACAGAGCAAGATTTGAGACGTTGGTTCAACTGAACGGAATGAGAAATCCAGAGTGATTAGTTTTCCAAGGGTATTTTTGTAGTAGTTAGTATTTCTGTGTTCATTAAAAAAAAAAAAAAAGGCGTATGGCATTCATTTGCTTGTTACCTAAGGGGAATCGCCTTCATTTAAGTTTTTATTTGCAAAAACTAAGGGAAATGATAGTACATTAGGAGAATAAGCTTCACAATAATAAGCTTAAGTCCTAAAGTATGATGTGGTAGTAGGTTCAAATAAAGTTGCTTTAGAACTACAGCGGTTCTATCAGGTATGTGTTTATATTTATTTGATTATACACCTATATCCACAAGTGATAATTTGTCTATTTTTAGTAAAGACTTTAGATGGCTTCATCATATGATGTACTGGTAGGCAAATTTTATGAAATTTTCTAAGTCTTAAGAAGTTAATAATTTCTTGTATATTATCTTGTGTTACTATTCTATGATGTATGACATCAAGTCTTAATTGTTGAAGGATGGTATTGCCATACACTGTTATCATGCATATTAATTTGAATTGGCAAATAGTAGCAATATGGGTATTAACTTAATTACTGGTAACTTTGTTGTACTAAGTACAGAACTGAAACCTTTAATTAAATTAATATTCTCATATATATTTTGAATTATGTTAGAAGGGATCTTCTGTTGTACTACGTACAGACTTAGATAACATAGCATATTCAAAGTATGTTTGATATTTGTCTAACTTTTAAAATTCAAGTGTATGTTATATGTTTCAAAAAGATACATCATTTAGTAACCGCTACCTTGAAATTTAATGATGCAGTGTTATGAGTTTTACTTGAATTCTTCAGTATGTCATATAATAGGAAGCACTTGATAATATTCATACTAACAATAAAGAGTTTGCTTAGAAAATTGAGTATAATTTGTTTATGTGGATCATAATACCGGTAATCGTCTTGGACTGTCTATAATAAAATATTCACTTTATGTGAGTAATGCATTTATTAATTATGCTATGTGGATAAAGGTACCTAAGATATAGTTTCATAAATATAAATGTATATATGATAAATTTAGTTGTAATTTTACAGTGATTTACTTGAATTTCATGAGGTATGTATACTACCAATCTGCTTAGACTTTTAAATATATAATTAATTGCTTATTCTTTCTAATATGATCCCTAAGCAGATAAATTCTTAATTATTTTGTTTATGTATTTTATTTTGATCAAGTGATTAATAAAATGGTACTTGATACCAATGTTTATATAGTTGTATTTTTATTTATTTCAGTTTTTATGTTTATCTGAATTTACCCTTCGGAATTAAATTATACTGAATATTTTTGAGTTGAACAAACATGACAAATGCAAGTGAAAAATAATTTTATTTTAGACTTGTAAAATATCGGGTTTTTATTTATACTTAGAATTAAATTCGCGTTTTTATTTATTCCTGCGAGTTGACATCAACTTGCGGATCCGCATCACATCTCGCGAGTCGGATACAAAGTATAAAGGGGGTCAAACGAGTCAAGCTCACCCACCGAACCCACAAACTTCGCGAGTTCAGTAAAACTTTGCGAATCCGTCACACAGGCGAAACGAGGCGACTTTATCTTTTCGCTTGATTTCGATTTTTATAGTACGGGAACGAGTTTTTCAATCCGTAGACTTTATACACCTTAAATTTACGAACATTTTGAGGTATATATCAACGGATTTCACCGTGTAAATAACGAGAAATCGAAGTTTTTATAAACTTAGGGTTTCGGGTTATAAACTAATCGATTTGCGTCGATTATGATGTTATTGGACATAGATCTTTAGGGTTTATGTTAAACGAACATTAATGAACATGAATCAATCGATAGATCATGTTAAAATTACAAGATTAATCGATTTTAATTGTAAATTTGCGACGGCAGTTCATCGAATGAGTTGACATTGTGAATCAACTCGCAGCGAGTTGACTAGCGAATCGGTGTGATTAGCGAGTTCACTTCAATAGCTGCTTGATAAGTTTAGCGAGTTAATCAATGTAGCGAGTTGATAAGCAAAACGAGTCGACCTCAACTCGTTAGGCCAGTTTATGCGAGTCGAGAACATACAAAAAAAATTTTGTAAAAACTTTTATATAATTAATTTAAATTAGACTTAAGACTTTTTAGTTATAAGTTAAATTTTTATATAAGACTTGAGACTATTTTTGTAACAAGTTATATATAATTTCAATTTTAAACTAAGATGTTTGATGAATCTTGATTCATAATACGTAATAGTTTAAATAATTCTAATCGTGCATTAAATTATATCTGTTGTTTGTGTTTATGTTACAGATATGGCTAGAGCATTTGACAAGGGTCACAACATTTTGGTTGATCTGAACCTTGAAGCCAAGCGTGCTGATAGGGTTGCTGATATACTACGATTCCTTGCACGATCACGGATTAGATACGCCATTACGGCCAATCCTCCTATCTCTCAGGCTATACTGAACGATTTCTGGACGGATATAGTATATGATGAATCTGTCAACCCGCCAGAGATTCGAGCTACGGTTAGTGGTCAGCCTGTTACATTTTCAGCTGGTAATCTCCGTGAGATTTTGCAGCTAGGTACGGTAGAACAGGAGAATGGGGATATTGAGTATCCTATGGATTTTATTGAGGGTGCTATAGGCCGTATGGGTTATACGGGAGATAGACGCGGACGTCAGTTCCAGAAACCTCTGGTTATTGGTCAGTGGAGGTTTCTCTGGCACGTGATGAATATAGTTTTTGCAGCAAAGAAGGGTGGTTTTGATGAGTTAAGCCCTGCGATTCTATCGGCTGCACTGTCACTGGTTTATAATAAACCATACAGTTTTTGTGATTATCTTTTTGGTGAGATTGCGAAACAGATATCGGGGTCTGTTAGATCAAGATTTTTGGTTTACCCGCGATTTTGCATGCTGATTATCCGTGCACGTTTACCGGATTTGGCTATACCAGAACCACATCTAGTGGTTAATACGATTGACCATCGTGGGTATAACGCCATGTTTATGCAGACGGTTAGGAAGGAGGGAGTGGTGAAACCGGAAGTTAGACCACTATTTGGGTATGTTATTGACCCGAACTACGTTGCACCGCCAAATCATGGGTGGTTAGACGTTGCTCCTGTTGCTGCTGTTGCTCCTGTTGATGCTGATGTTGTACCGGAACCTGCAGCTGAGGAAGCTCAACCTGAAGATCCACAAGGGCTCCTTGAGGATGTTCTTATTCAGGCTGGTCAGGTTGATCAGCAAGTGAACCAAGAGGTTGCTGCACAGGTTGTGCAAGAGGTTTTGGAGCAGAATGATGATGCGACAAATCCTTTGCTTCAAGACATTGAGAGTTATTTAGCACCACCTGAGGTAATATTTTATTTATATAATAATATAGATGCTTAGTTGATAGATTGTTTTTATTAATCATAGATGCATAATATTATTATCTAATGCTTATGATATTAGATATTTCGTTAATTGGATATTATTTCTGATTTTAAAATATAAATATCATTAAACGAACAGGAAGCTGAAGCTGAGGCTGCAAACCCAGAAGTTGTATTACTTGAGGGGGAGCAGATACAGCTGGATAGATCAGTAGTTGTACCGACTGAGGTATTATATCTGATTAATCTTAAATATATAGAACTTGTATGATAGAGCTTATGCTAATCATAAATGTTTAATATATTTAAACTTTAGGATCCTGTTAGATCATCTGGAGGTCGTGATGGTGAGACGGCTTCAGATGAAGATTCTGATAATACACCTTCTCCTCCTCCATCTGTTTCTGAAAGGAAGAGAAAAGGTAAGAGTGTTATGGAGGAAGGTACTGAGGAAGTTGAGATTCCTTTGATGAAGCGTCCGAGAACGCTGACTATTCGAGAAGGTTAGTATTGATTATAAAAGTTAAATAATCTTAACTTGTTGTTTATCAGGAGTTAAACTGAGACAGTTAATTATGTATACAGTTGCTCAAGATACACCACAGGTGGAGATGGATGCACCGGTGGTTACTGAACCGATGTCTTTACCGCTTCAGGTATGAGATATAAGTTTGAGAGTTTGAGACAGAGTAATCTGTAACAATAACTGATTTTAATTGTGTTTAACTTTACAGCATGAGGTTGCTGATCTCGTTCGTGGAGCTAATTTTCCGACGAACAAAACAGCTAGATTTGCGACAAGCTTGCTTACACAAGCTTTGTCTCAACCTCATACACCGCTGACCAGAGACTGGCATATTGAGTCTCTTACACCGCCTGGACCAACGACGATACCTGTTACTCCAACGACTGATGCTGAAAGGATTACATCCTTAGAGTCTAGGGTAAAGGATTTAGAGAAGCTTACTTCTCAGATTCCAGAGCTGGTGTCGAGCAATCTTCTTCTTTCACAGCAGATACTCAAGCAGAGTGAATCGTACAATCTGTTGATGAAGACTCATGAGACTTTGCTTGCGGACTTCAATGTACAAAGACTGAAGTTATCTTCTTTGGAGAGTCTGGTCTTGAGATCGCATTCAGGACAGTCTACTCAGGGGGAGATATTGGTATATCTGGAGTCTTGCAGAGAGGATAAGCTGAAGAGGAAGAGAGACTCTGACAAGGATGATGATCCCAATGCACCGAGTGGTGAGCAGACCGGTCCTTCAAAGACTGGTGAGCAAACTACAACTCAGGGGGAGTCTGGTGCTGGTGCTAGTGGTTCTGGAGTGGATACAAGTGCAGATAAGACTGTACCGGGTGATACTGAAGCTGGTAAGATAGCTTAGTATTATCATAGTACTGTAATATTTGTAATAGTTTGTAGTGAACAGATGTAAACTTAATTTATTGTGTAAATATATTTGGCTTAGGGTTATTATTATTATTTTAAGTAAAATATGTTTGGTAATTTAAGTTTATGTAATTATGTTAAGATAAAATAGTGATCGAAAGACTTCCGACTCATTGAGTAGTCGAGCGGCGTGTTCCGATTAATATCGGCGGTCAAAATTTTTATGATAACATATGCATTTTAGATTTGATTATGGACTTAAGACCGTAAGGTATATAAGTAATTAACAAGTTAAAAATGTATTCGTATTAACTAGACAAATGATATATAATTTAAAGGTTAAATTGATAATGAAGGAGATCAATTAACGCTTGGAAACTATATAAGGTAATTAATAGTAAATTTAAATGTTTGGTGATTATTCACAATGCATTAGAATTTAAAATTAATTAATATTTGTTAAGTAGACTTAAGAGATTTTGGATTGATTCAGGTAATCAATAAAAGATTTTATAAGTTATATGTAAATTGCGTTTATATGTTAGGTTAAAATATACAAAAGAATTAATAAAGAAATTCTTAGATTGGTTCAGGGAAATCAATGAAGAATTTGAATTATTAATATATTTGTATTTACATTTTTCTCTAGGAATGGAAATGCTAGATCTATCAGATTCAGAAGATGATATTTTGGATGAGATAGATGAAGATATTGATTATGATATTGTAGAAGGAGAGTTCAAACTTCCTGAAGACTGGACTGCAGTATTTGAATCTGTGATAGATGAAGGTGTTGATCTGGATGCAAATATAGATGAACATGTTGTGAATCCATCAACGACTGAATTTGTTTTTGTAAATGAACAAGGAGAATCAGTTATTGATTTAGAAGCTTTTGAGAATGCTTCTGAAGATTCGGATACTGAAGTTGAAGAAATAGAAGACAAATACAAACATTTGATTGGTAATCTAATGTTTATCCAAGGAATGCTTAAGAAGAAAAAGGAAAATTAGCCACGTATTTTGAAAGAAGTTGATATTACTGAAAAGCGTGTACTTAAAACTGGCATTATTGGATGGTATTATGACTCTGACCTGAAGCTCTTCACGATCAAAAGGTTTGACGGGGTTCAATATTTTGAGAAGAAGCTTGCAGTGTTTAGTTCATTGCCTCGATATGAGATTCGAGACTTGGCTAGATTAGATATGATAAATCCAAGTGATGATGACTATGCTAAGTATGTTGAGCGTATCATTAGGACTGAAGGATTATCTATGAAGTTCTCAAAGATTAAGCCAAGGAAAGGAAAAACGATAAAGCTGAACGAACTCAGTCAGAGGACAGGAAGAAGAAGAAGGAAGAAGGTTTATCCAGCGGTCAACTGTATTAAGCAAATACCTATGAAGACTATGCCTCAGAATATTTTGGGAAAATTGAAATATTGGGGGGGTAGATGCTGGAACAGGGGAAGCCTTTATGATTGAAGCTGATGATGATTATCCTGATGGCGAAAAAGAGATTCTTCGTGTATATGATCACAGACATCTGATGAACTTATCAAAGGAAGATCTAATTATGTTGTACAAGAACAAGATCAAATCTACTATTGGTTGGGGTGATTTAGCACGAGATTATCACAGGATGGTTAAAACATGCATCAAGCTTAAAATTTTTGCAGGAAGTAAGATTTACAAATGAAGACTAAAGACAGCGTGAAGATAAAGACGCTAGAGCTATTGTCAAGGGGGAGTCTGTTGGGACATAGATTGTGACAACAGATCTAGCTTGAAATAGGACTGGTGTAATTATTATTACGTTTGTACATTGGTTTAGATATGTAAATAAATATTTGTTTTGTTAGTAATATTCGTTAAACATATTATTGTGCTAAGTTAGACGAATGTTTAAAGACGAAATAAATAATAGACGTTTAATGCGAGGCGAGTCGAGATCTCAGGTCGCAGCGAGTTGAGCTGTGAGGTGAGATCTGAACTCGTGAAGCATTAGTCTGGCGAGCCGAGTTCTTTGTTGGGCTTGGGCTGCGAGTTGGACCAAACTCGCAGGCCCATGCGAGCCGAGACGAACTGAACTATATAATGTTTTTCTAACGTGAAAAACACAACATTTTTGCATATTCCGAACCTGCGATTCCAGCAAACCAGAGAAAACATAACCTACGGCTAGGCTTTGACGATTCATCGTTTAAAGTTAAGCTTTATTAAAACGCAATTCGAACATATTTGTTGTTAGTAAGATAACATCGTATTGAGGGATTCCGCACCTTAATACTACAGATAACGAAGTTATCGATCCTAGAACTAGGGGACTTACATATTCGTAGAGTTCAGAGTCTTGGCCTCCTCAACGTGGGGGTTGTGAACAGTATTGCTCGGTAGCGATCCTTGGGGTCGAGTGTCAAGATGGTGGGCTAACTGACCAATTTGATTCTCGAGGCTCTTGAGAACCGAGAGTTGATTTCGAAGGAATAGGTCGGTTTGATCTTGTCTAGCCGTCGTCTTCTAATTGAAAGCGTTCTGCCCCTGGATAAACTTGTTCAAGTTGTCATCAGTGCTCGTGACTGGGACGATTGTCTTTACCGGTTCAGCAGGCTGGGTATCCTCAGTGGCGGTTAATGAAAGTGGTTGATTGTATGGAAGTTGTGACTGTTGTGGGTACATCGGATATCGAGGCTGAAACTTGGGTGGTTGATTGTTCCGTGGAGGAAACTGGGTTCCTCGTGCTCTTGGCGGAGAAGTTCTAGCGAAGCCAGGTGGATTTTGTTGTCTGGTTGGGAATTGGGCATAGTAGACAGTTCCGTCGGTAGGATCTTCATACTCCACAGCGTATTCCTCGGTAGGATGATGGGCACAGTTCTGGCAAGCCTGAACTTGGTGAACCTGCTGTGGTTGCTTCTTCAGTTCTCCAATCTACTTCGTTAGAGTTTCGATCTGCTCACTCAGAGATTTGATTGCTTCATCTTGCGCGGTGCTTGCAATAGGCAGGGATGAGGATTGCTCATCGGACTTCCAGTCGTGGTGATGCATCGTCATGTCTTCGATTAAGGCCCATGTTTCATCGTCGGTTAACTTCATGAGATTGCCTTGAGCAGCTGCGTCAAGCGTGATGCGATGGATAGGATTGAGACCATTATAGAAAGTATAGAGTTTATCGGTTTTGGTCATCTGGTAGTTGGGACATCTCCTCACCAAACTCTTGAATCGCTCCCATGCTGAGTAGATTGACTCGTCGTGAGCTTGTGAAAAGTTTGCGATGTCATTCTTGGCTTTAGTTAGTTTGGACGGAGGGAAATATTTCATAAGGAATTTGTTTCCCATGTCCTCCCATGAGGTGATTGATCCGGTGTCAAGCCCCTCAAACCAGCTCAAAACATGTAAAGCGAGAGAAAAGGGGAAGAGGTGTAGGCGAACTATGTCCTGATCAACCCCATTCTGCTTATACGAGTTGGAGATTTGAATGAATTTGTTAATGTGGGCGTTGGGATCTTCACGGGGTAATCCGTGGAATTGGCAGTTGTCCTTGATGAGTTGGACGATGTGGTATTTGAGTTCGAAAGATGGTCCGTCGATCACTGGATAGCTAATCGGTCCTCCTCGTCCTTCGATGGATGGTTTGGTACTGTCGGCGAGAGTAACGGGAGCGGCCATTGGTGGAAAACGGGAACGTCTTTCTTTGCGGATGGTACGGATAATCGACTCAGGATCGGGTACGAAAATGAGAGGTTCAGATCCGGCTTTCGGTGGTTACGAGAGAGAAATCTAATCTACGGGGAAATCTAATCTACGGGTATCACTAAAGATAGAGTTCGTCGGAACACCTCAGAATCTTACGATTAACTTCCCCGGCAGCGGCGCCAAAAACTTGTCGCGCCGCCGGCAGTCACGGTCGTTGTCGCGACTGACGAGAGCACAACTTGGTTGAAGTTTTAAAATTTATATTTTGCTGGGGACCTAAGTTCTACTAGAGCTGTATAGCTGAAGTATGACCTAGGGTCGTTCTACAGAGTTAACCGTATTGTGAAACGATTTGTCGAGACGAAAGTTCAAATTAGCGATGGTTTGAAAATAGTTTTGAGTGGGGGTTTTCTACTTAGGTCCGTAATTAAAATTTAAAAACTAATTAAAACAGTAAATAAAAGCAGTAGGTTGAATCAGTATAGGGGGACTTGTGTTTGTTATGACTTCGTTAGCTTTTACGTGGGGTGATGCTGTATTGGGGTTTTATAATTGAAAACGTCTTTTAAGATTTGTGTCTTGCGTTCACGTAGATACCTTGTGGTGTAAACACTAGTACCCTACTGATCAGATAAACCAACCAGTATGTCACTGAGTACTAGGCTGTCAAGATTCTGATCAGATCGGACTGTCTTGAAACCCCCATCACCGTCTCTTATGATGAGACCAAGTGACCCTCCAGATGGGGTGCAGGAATAAGGCGACAGTCCGCAATTTATCCACTAATCTTTCTTAACACGGACAAAGATATCTAAGCTAGGCAAGGCTTTTAAGATTTAAGACAGGTGGTGACTGATTAACAAATACATTAATAGTTGTGATTGAGTTCAGAGATATTCGGCTGTGATACAGTCTTCAACCCACAGAGTTTTCCACAGTTACATAGTGTATTCACTCGTATTACAGTCTTTCCTGGATCACAGACTCAGCCAGGATGTAACACAGTATACAGCCTTCGACATTTCCGTAGTTTGTACGTGTTTTATATTCCACCATAGGTGTTTCCAACGTTAAACCGGATACTCAGTCGTATTAGGGCTTTAACTGGGCTACATACTTTACAGCCATCTGAACTCAATATATCTAAGCTTGTATTACAGTAAACCATCTATGATAGCTAAACAACCCGTTCACTTTATAATCCCAAACCAATAAATCCCTGATTAATTCACAGTGTACTATACGATAGGTAGACAGTATTTCCATTGCTTCAAAATCAGACCATATTATTTTAAGAAAACATAGATAGGTAGTAACCGTTTGACTAAGGGTCGCGAGTCCTTAACATAAAGGTTCTAACCACGTTTATTGGAGGAAAGACGTTTGTTTAGTTTAAAATCATAAATGTATAGTTAACAGTGCACCGGTTTTCAATATTTAACAATTGGGATCATTATTCCACAATGGATTGTGCCCACGACTTTCATAGCTTCCACGTTCCGTACTACATACATTCGTGATGATTCCGGCGCTATACATGTAACGCCCCAAAATTTTGTAAGTTTAAATTATATTATATGCATCTAGTTATTTAATTATATGTATATAATGATATATTATGTGAAATAATTGTTATGTGTTAGACATAGTTAGTAGACTAGACATGTAAAGAAATTGAGTTAGAGGGTAGAAACTGTCATAATAGTAAAGATGAGGGGTTTATGTGAAAATATTATAGATAAAATCCCTGTAATCTTCTATTACCTTCCATATACAGAAATTAAAAAGTTCAGTACGTATGTGTATATGTGTGTGACGATTTGGGAGGGAAAAAGAAGAAGAACAAGATCAAGTTTTGGGTTAGGGTTTGATTAATTGAAGTTCTTAATCTTCAATTCAGTCTTCTAAGGTAAGAATCAACTCCCTACTTGTTTAAATTGATGTTAGGGTTTAAGAACTTAAAACCCTAAGTTAGTGATTCTCATGTTTAAGTGGGTAATTGATTTTAATTAAGTTCCATACAAGTAGTTAAGCTAGAAAGAGTGATTATATCATGTTGGTTAGGTTAAAATATCTATGATCATATGTAAATGGGTTGATTGATTTATTTATTGTATGTGAAATCATCAACTTATGATATGTTTGGTGAATTGTAAGAATTATGATTAGAAAGAAGATGAATTGCCCATTTGATTATGATCATAGGATAAGTGTATGGAACTTATGTTAGAAATATGGGTGTTATGTGATTTAGCACCTAAGTATTATGTAAGAAGTAAGAAAGAGTTAGTTAAATATGTAAATGATAAGTGTTTATGTGATTATGTGAATAGGTGATCAAGTGTGCAAGAGTTCAAGTATTTGTTTGTACAAGTGAAAAGGTAAGTATATGGACATGTGGAACCAAGGAATGATTTATCATTTGCTTGGTGGTATCTAAGTAATGACTATGTCATTAGCTTAGTTTGATGTCAATTCTTCAGAATTTGGCATGTTAGATGTTATGGATCCTTAACTTGTTGCAGATTTTAATTGTTAGAATCCATTTACTTACTAAGCATTTATGCTTATTTGTTGTGTTTAACATGTTACAGGAAGTTCAAGTAAGGTAAAGGAGGAATCGGGAAAGAAGATTGTGGAAAGCTAGTGGTGGAGCTCATTGCTTGGTTGGTAATGAGTTTTATCCCTTTTGATCATGCTCACGATACAATAACACCCCCGTTTGTAAAGTTTATGACATTAGTTAATGTTTGATAAAGTTAGTAAGTCTCACTTGTGTTGGGCATAATGTTTTGGTGAAGGTTAATGTTTGGGTTTAAGTTAATTTAGTGAGACTTGGAAATGTTAATGCTTAAGTGAATATGAATGAAAAGTGTTTTGTTTGACTTTTAAAAGTCAACTGAGTAAGAATGAATGCTATTGGTTAGTCAAAGATTGAAATGGGTCAATTTGGTGCCCAAATGGGTCATTAAGTGCTTAAGTGTCAAAATGGGTCAAGTTTGTCGAAAGTTAATGGTTTTGGTTCTCACGAGTTCTAATGTGATAGTTAAATGGATGGTCAAAAGTTGAAGGTCAGATTTGCGTTGGTTTAGAATTCGACATGTTGATATTTTTGGTCAAAAATGGTCGAAAACTAGTTTACGTGTCAAAATGGGTTAAAACGAGAATTTTGAAAAAGTGAAAGTTGAGTTATGTTCATTTGATCATTTGGAATGTGTCTGCAAAATTTGGCGATCCCAGGTGTTGTAGATTAAAAGTTATGCGTTGTCAAAGTTCGGTTCTGGGTCATAAAATGTGCAGGTTCAGGAATGCTGCTGTACCAGTGGGAATACGATCGTATTCCCATGAATCCGATCGTACTCCCGTGAATACGGGGTACTCCTGGACCGTATTCCCAAATCAAAGGTCTGTTACTGAGTTGTTCAAAAAAGAGCAGGGAATACGACGTATTCCCAGGAATACGATCGTATTCAAATGAATCCGATCGTATTCAAGGGAATACGATCGTACTCAGAGTTTTTCAGAAGTTTGTTATTTTTAGTCCAATTAAAATTGTGAAATGAATTACGAATGGTATGAGATAAAGTAATAACCAGTGTTTTGGGACCATTATAAGTAAGTACAAGTAATTAAAAGCGTAAAAAAAAAAAAAAAAAAAAATTTCACGTTTCGGGGTGTTTCAAGTTATGGTATCAGAGCAACTCATGTGCCGTCGGGATGGTGGGGCAAACCTCATCGAGGACGATGAGTCCCCAAGGGTGGGTGAGTTGTAACACCCTAGGCGAATCCCACATCGGCCGTGGACATGAGGGATTTGGGACTTATAAGGGTAACAAGGCACTTAAATGACACAACGCGTTTTGGGACCACAAGTGGCAGATTGTCGCAAGAGCACGGATATTAAGCGTGCTCAAGCGAGGGCAGATCCAGGATGGGTGACCATCCTGGGAAGTATGTGGTCGCCAAGAGCAAAGCCGTGCGCCTGCGGGCAAAGCGGACAATATTGTGTCATGGTAAGCGGGTTGTTACAGTTATGACTTGAAACACCCCGAAACGTGATTTTTTTTTTTTTACGCTTTTAATTACTTGTACTTACTTATAATGGTCCCAAAACACTGGTTATTACTTTATCTCATACCATTCGTAATTCATTTCACAATTTTAATTGGACTAAAAATAACAAACTTCTGAAAAACTCTGAGTACGATCGTATTCCCTTGAATACGATCGGATTCATTTGAATACGATCGTATTCTTGGGAATACGTCGTATTCCCTGCTCTTTTTTGAACAACTCAGTAACAGACCTTTGATTTGGGAATACGGTCCAGGAGTACGCCGTATTCACGGGAGTACGATCGGATTCATGGGAATACGATCGTATTCCCACTGGTACAGCAGCATTCCTGAACCTGCACATTTTATGACCAAGAACCGAACTTTGACAACGCATAACTTTTAATCTACAACACCTGGGATCGCCAAATTTTGCAGACACATTCCAAATGATCAAATGAACATAACTCAACTTTCACTTTTTCAAAATTCTCGTTTTAACCCATTTTGACACGTAAACTAGTTTTCGACCATTTTTGACCAAAAATATCAACATGTCGAATTCTAAACCAATGCAAATCTGACCTTCAACTTTTGACCATCCATTTAACTATCACATTAGAACTCGTGAGAACCAAAACCATTAACTTTCGACAAACTTGACCCATTTTGACACTTAAGCACTTAATGACCCATTTGGGCACCAAATTGACCCATTTCAATCTTTGACTAACCAATAGCATTCATTCTTACTCAGTTGACTTTTAAAAGTCAAACAAAACACTTTTCATTCATATTCACTTAAGCATAAAATTTCCAAGTCTCACTAAATTAACTTAAACCAAAACATTAACCTTCACCAAAACATTATGCCCAACACAAGTGAGACTTACTAACTTTATCAAACATTAACTAATGTCATAAACTTTACAAACGGGGGTGTTATTGTATCGTGAGCATGATCAAAAGGGATAAAACTCATTACCAACCAAGCAATGAGCTCCACCACTAGCTTTCGACAATCTTCTTTCCCGATTCCTCCTTTACCTTACTTGAACTTCCTGTAACATGTTAAACACAACGAATAAGCATAAATGCTTAGTAAGTAAATGGATTCTAACAATTAAAATCTGCAACAAGTTAAGGATCCATAACATCTAACATGCCAAATTCCGAAGAATTGACATCAAACTAAGCTAATGACATAGTCATTACTTAGATACCACCAAGCAAATGATAAATCATTCCTTGGTTCCACATGTCCATATACTTACCTTTTCACTTGTACAAACAAATACTTGAACTCTTGCACACTTGATCACCTATTAACATAATCACATAAACACTTATCATTTACATATTTAACTAACTCTTTCTTACTTCTTACATAATACTTAGGTGCTAAATAACATAACACCCATATTTCTAACATAAGTTCCATACACTTATCCTATGATCATAATCAAATGGGCAATTCATCTTCTTTCTAATCATAATTCTTACAATTCACCAAACATATCATAAGTTGATGATTTCACATACAATAAATAAATCAATCAACCCTTTTACATATGATCATAGATATTTTAACCTAACCAACATGATATAATCACTCTTTCTAGCTTAACTACTTGTATGGAACTTAATTAAAATCAATTACCCACTTAAACATGAGAATCACTAACTTAGGGTTTTAAGTTCTTAAACCCTAACATCAATTTAAACAAGTAGGGAGTTGATTCTTACCTTAGAAGACTGAATTGAAGATTAAGAACTTCAATTAATCAAACCCTAACCCAAAACTTGATCTTGTTCTTCTTCTTTTTCCCTCCCAAATCGTCACACACATATACACATACGTACTGAACTTTTTAATTTCTGTATATGGAAGGTAATAGAAGATTACAGTGATTTTATCTACAATATTTTCACATAAACCCCTCATCTTTACTAATATGACAGTTTCTACCCTCTAACTCAATTTCTTTACATGTCTAGTCTACTAACTATGTCTAACACATAACAATTATTTCACATAATATATCATTATATACATATAATTAAATAACTAGATGCATATAATATAATTTAAACTTACAAAATTTTGGGGCGTTACAACTCTCCCCCACTTAATCAGGATTGTGTCCTCACAATCCATTCTTGATACAAAGCCGGATAATACTTAACAATCTCATGCTCCGGTTCCTATGTAAACTCTGATCCTTTTCTATGCTTCCACTTAACTTTGAACAACTTAATATCTTTATTTCTCAATCTCTTAACTTTCTCTTCTAGAATCATTATCGGTTGTTCTACATAGTTCAATTGGTCATTGATCTCTATCTCTTCTAAAGGTACATACAACGCCTCATCCACCAAACATTTTCTTAAGTATGACAAGTGGAAAGTGCTGTGGATTCCTGCTAACTCTTCTGGTAGCTCAAGTCTATAAGCTACTTTTCCTACTCTTTCTAGAATTTTGAAAGGACCAATAAATCGAGGACTTAACTTTCCTCATTTTCTGAAACGTATGATGCCTTTCCATGGAGATTCTTTTAACATCACTCTATCTCCAACTTGAAATTCAATTGGGCGTCTTCTAATATCGGCATAAGACTTTTGACGGTCCTGTGCCATTTTCAACCGTTCTCTGACTTGGTCAATCTTTTCAGCTGTTTTCTGCACAATATCAGTACTACCCAATTCCCTCTGACCAATCTCGCCCCAACAAATTGGAGTTCGACACTTTCTTCCATATAACATTTCATAGGGTGGCATACCTATACTCGCGTGGTAACTATTATTATATGAAAACTCTGCCAAAGGTAAATGTTCATCCCAGTTACCACCGAAATCAATAGCACAAGCTCTTAACATGTCTTCTAATGTCTGAATAGTTCTTTCACTCTGACCATCAGTCTGCGGATGAAAAGCTGTGCTTAAGTTAACGCGAGTACCCAAGTCTTCTTGAAACTTGTTCCAAAACCTGGAAGTAAATCTACTATCCCGGTCAGAAACAATGGAAAGAGGTACTCCATGACGTGCCACCACTTCCTGAACGTACAAATCTGCAAGTGCTTCTGAAGTATACGTCTCTTTAATTGGCAGAAATATAGCACTTTTTGTTAATCTATCTACAATAACCCAAATTGTATCATGCTGGCGTCGGGTCTTTGGCAATTTGGTGATTAGATCCATAGTAACATGTTCCCACTTCCATACAGGAATATCCAAGGGTTGCATCATTCCCATTGGCTTTTGATGTTCTGCTTTCACCTGTAAACAAGTTAAACATTGATCGACGTATTTAACAATCTCTCTTTTCATACCTGGCCACCAATAATCTGTTTTTAAATCATAATACATCTTAGTGGCGCCAGGATGAATAGAATATCTGGATCTATGCGCCTCATCTAGCAGCAATTTCTTTAACTCTATTGACTTTGGAATCCAGATTCTGCCATATCGAGTCTTTAATCCTCGGGAATCTTCAACAATATTCTGAATTTGGCCTTTAATACGTTCTACTTTCCAATCACCTTTCCGCCAAGCATTTTGTTGCACTTCTTTAATATGATCTAACAAGATTGGAGAGACTGTAATTCGGAGAGATCTAACAATCAAGGCATGATGCATTGCCTTTCTACTGAGAGCATCTGCAACTACATTCGCTTTTCCAGGATGATAAAGGATTTCACAATCATAATCCTTCACCAAATCTAACCAACGTCTCTGTCTCATATTAAGATCTCTCTGATCAAAGAAATACTTAAGACTTTTATGATCAGTATAAATAGTGCACTTTACCCCATACAAATAATGTCTCCATATTTTAAGGGCAAAGACAACTGCAGCCAATTCTAAATCATGCGCCGGGTACCCTTTCTCATGTTCTTTTAACTGTCTCGAGGCATAGGCTATTACTCTTCTACGTTGCATCAATACACAACCTAATCCATTATAAGAGGCATCACAATATACAACCATATCTTCAGTTTCATCGGGAAGTACTAAGATAGGTGCCTGACTTAACTTTAATTTAAGAGTTCTGAAGGCCTGTTCATGCTCATCTTTCCATTCATACTTAATATTCTTACGAGTAAGCTTTGTGAGTGGAGTAGCAATTTTAGAGAAATCCTGGATAAACCGTCTATAATACCCGGCTAAACCCAGAAAACTCCTTACCTCAGTCGGATTGGTTGGGGGTTCCCATTTCATCACCGCCTCGACTTTGGTAGGATCGACCTTAATTCCCTGACTGTTCACAACATGACCTAGAAAATGAACTTCACGAAGCCAAAATTCACATTTCGAGAACTTGGCATAAAGCTTTTCAATACGTAACATTTGCAAAACCTGCCTCAAATGGAGTTCATGTTCACCAGCAGACTTAGAATAAACAAGAATATCGTCAATAAACACTATTACAGATCTATCGAGCATTGGACGACATACCCGATTCATAAAATCCATAAAAGCGGCTGGTGCATTAGTCAGACCAAATGGCATCACCACAAACTCATAATGACCGTATCTGGTTCTAAAAGCTGTTTTGGACACATCCTCTTCTCGAACCTTGAGTTGGTGATACCCAGAACGTAAGTCAATCTTAGAAAAATAGCTGGCACCTTGCAACTGGTCAAACAAATCATCAATCATAGGTAAGGGATACCTATTCTTGATGGTGACTTTATTCAATTCCCGATAATCTATACACATGCGCATTGTACCATCCTTTTTCTTAACAAACAAAATTGGAGCACCCCAAGGAGAACTACTCGGACAGATAAACCCCTTATTTAACAATTCTTGTAACTGTTTCATCAATTCTTGCATTTCTGAAGGGGCAAGTCTATATGGAGTCTTAGCAATAGGAGTAGCTCCAGGGATAAGATCTATACGAAATTCGACTTGCCTATCGGGTGGAATACCCGGTAGCTCGTCAGGAAAAACATCGGGAAACTCTTTTACAACAGGAATCTCCACGAGTTTTGGAACACTTTTCTGAAAATCTACCACGTGGGCCAAAAAGGCTTGACAACCACATGACAAATGACGTTTGGCACGAGCAAAGGTACATATGGATAAGGAAGGCTTTTTCTTTTCCCCATAAATATCAATCACTCCCCCACTTGGAGTATTGATACGGATAATCTTTTTCTCACACTGAATCATAGCATTATGCCTACCTAGCCAATCCATACCCACTACTACATCAAACTCACCCATTGGCATTGGAATGAGATTAATAATAAAAGATTCATTACTAATATGTAGTTGACACCCACGGAACACATTAGCAACATAAACTATTCTATCATCTGCAACCTCAACGTCCAGTGGAGTGTCTAACTCAGTAAGGGGAATATAGAATTTCTGACTAAACTTTTCTGACACAAAGGATCGCGACGCTCCCGAATCAAATAATACGTGTGTAGGCATTAAATTTACAAGAAAGGTACCTGTCAGGACATCGGGGGCTTGCTGAGCTTCTTCAGTAGTGATTTGGAAGGAACGGCCTTTAGACTTTGGAATTTATGTAGTTTTCTTTTCTGAAGTCCTTCGAGGTGCTGAAGGAGTAGGCCGGTTCCCAAGTTTCGGACATTCTGATTTTATGTGCCCCGGTTCATAACAATTATAACATACACGAATTGGGTTTGGACAATCTCGGCCAAAATGACCTTCTTGCCCACATTGATAACATGCGTTAGTGCCAAACTTGCATTCTCCAAAGTGTTTTCGATAGCACTTTTTACATTCAGGTGGCACCAGTCTATCATCCTTCTTTGTACTCCCACTCGGTTTAAACTTCTTTGATGGACCGGAACTTTGATCACTTTTTCTTTTGGCAGCCGCCACTTGTTCATCTTTCTTTAATTCCAATTCCTAGAATCGCGCTCCATCTATCATCTCTTCAAGTGTCTGACATCTCTTTGGAAGTACATACTTTCTGATTTCCTTTTTCAATACTTTATGAAAATGATTTATATGCATCCTTGGGTTATCCATATATTCTGGATAAAAACGAGCTCTATCCAGAAAATTTCCCACCAACTCATTCACCGATTCATTTGTTTGCTCCATAGCTAAAAACTCTTGACGAATTCTATTCAAATCTGCATCTTGAGAATACGTGCTTTCAAACATCACTTTAAACTCTTCCCAAGTTAACTTGCTAATAGCATCATCACCCTTGGTTCTACACTGTACATTCCACCACCACTTAGCACGATTCTTCAAAAGATTAGCTGCATACCTTACTTTAAACTTGTTGGGACAATCCACAGTAGCGAATGCCCCCTCTACCTCTGAAATCCAACGATAACATTTGATTGGATCCAGATCACCTTCATAATCGGGTGGGTTGCAGGCTGAAAAGTCTCTATAACTAATCTTTTTCTGTTCTTCTTGAATATTAGCTTGTGGGATTTCCCCTGGTCTAGGTATAACTACTTCTCCTCTCCCTTTCTGCATTTCTTCACTCACAATCTGTCTTACAGTGTTGGTAATCGTTGTTACTAAGAAAGGAAGAGATGCTTCTTGAGCTTGACTAATCTCTTTAGACACAAGGGATTTTATACCTTTCCAAGACAATTCGGTGTCAGGAATAGGAGACCTTGGTCTTTCACTACTGCCTCCTGCCTCATCATCTTGAGCTCTATTACTCGGGTTAAACCCAAGAGTAAGATCTATTTCTCGCTCATTCATCTTTACTGAAAGTAGACATGGTAAAATTAACTCGACTTACTTAACAATTATAAGTCTACTTTATCTGTACTTCTAACACATAACATTCACAATAGCTAATAACTTATCCTCTAATGTCTCGTAGTTTCCATGGATACCCATAATGTAATATGATAATCACTGCGTTGGCCAGGCGCATTAATTACCGTATTAAATTATAATATATCCAAAGTCTGTACGACACACTTTGATTCAAAATCATTAGCACAAATAATCTTGTACACATAACAGTTATAAATCATGCTCAATACAATAATTAAAGTGGTCTAAGATCAAGTACCCACTAATGGTGAATACCTGAATCCCTTAAACCGTGCTCTGATACCAACTTGAAACAACCCGCTTACCATGACACAATATTGTCCGCTTTGCCCGCAGGCGCACGGCTTTGCTCTTGGCGACCACATACTTCCCAGGATGGTCACCCATCCTGGATCTGCCCTCGCTTGAGCACGCTTAACATCCGTGCTCTTGCGACAATCTGCCACTTGTGGTCCCAAAACACGTTATGTCATTTAAGCGCCTTGTTACCCTTATAAGTCCCAAATCCCTCATGTCCACGGCCGATGTGGGATTCGCCTAGGGTGTTACAATACAAATGAAAGCCGTATAACGTTACCTCCATTGTTTCATAACGATGTTATCCAAATTGTATTTAAAGTAGCATCACCCAAAGTATTAACAAGCTAACTACATCATAACAAACACAATAGCTAATCTACTCACTAATCATGGCAATGTATCCTAAATCAAACATAATAATAGCATGCAACATTATGAAAGATAAGGATAGAAATAACCGAAAGTAATGCGTAGATTGAATAGCAGTTGAAAGGTTACACGGACAGAGCTCTGAAATATCTTGAGCAATATTACAAAGGAGATCCTCCAAGAGTTCCAACTCTATTACAAAAGCTACCCTACTAATCCTCCTCTAACTCCTAAGAGTAGTGCTAGAGAGAGGACGCTAATTTCCTACTAATTCTCATCTAACTCCTAAGAGTAGTGCTAGAGAGAGAATGCTAACCTAATTCTAGAGAGAGAATGAGAATGAGATGAGAGGTGTGTGAAAATGAGAAATGGAGGTGACTATTTATAGGGAAAGTAGGAAAGCCTTGGTACAAGCCTTGAAGCATCATATACAAGCATCAAAGCAGCATACGGGACAAGCGGACCAGGGGGGTCAAACGGCACCTCACAAGGCAAACACCCCCGTATACGGCACCCATAGGGCCGTATACGGCACCTAGGGTACCGTATACGGTACCTAGGTGTCCAGGGGGGGTTGGTGCTCCGTTTGGCCTCCACTGATTTCTCGGTTGCTTGGTTCGTCCGTATCTTCTTCGTTTGGGCTCCGATTTGCTTGATTCTTGCGCCGTTGGCTTCGTTTTTCCGTTACGCTTCTAATGGCACTGAGTTTGCCAAATTTGGAGGTGTTTAACTTTTGCGTGTTCTGGATGACGATCGGCGAGCTTCCAGACTTTGTATCTTCTCCGTCTTTCGTCCGTTTCTTCTGATTCTTTCACCTCCGGTCTTGGATTTCCCTATGGAGTCATAAAATATGAATTAAGATCTAATTCCATAAGTAAATTAAGAAGGGAATATTTAAGGTGACGTTATTTGCCTCGTTTTACGTGATAAACGGATGTTTTTGATGATTTTAACAGCAACGCCCATAATTAGACCACTTTGGTGATTTTAAGTAAATAATAGATATTTTAAGATGATTTCACCAAATATAAGTCCAATAAGTGCAGAATAATGTGCCTAAAAACATGACTTTTTAGGTCACATCAGAAGGATTTGAGATTGATCATCGGCATTACATTTTGTCAGATAACAGATATTAAAAGTATCAAGAATACCGGACAATTCAGGAGGAACATTCAAAGCAACAGTTTGGTCATTAACAACTTGCCTGAATCTGAACAGGCCAATATACCGAGGAGCTAATTCCACGCTTTCCAAATCGGATTACCCCTTTCCATGGTGAAACTTTCAGATAAACCAACTCACTTTCAACAAAAGTAACCGACCGTAGACGTGGATCCGCATATTGTTTCTGTCTATCTTTAGCCGCTTTCAGTTTCTCACGAGCGATTTTAACCTTATCAGCTGTAATTTGTACAATATCCGGGCCCGCAAACTGCTTTTCACCGGACTCAAGCCAACATGTGGGTGTTCTACAACGGCGACCATATAACATCTCATAAAGTAGCATACCGATACTAGAATGATAAGAATTATTATAAGCAAATTCCACTAACGGTAGATGAGAATCCCAAGAACCCCCATATTCTAATACACACGCCCACAACATATCCTCAAGCGTCTGAATAGTACGCTCGGACTGACCATCCGTTTGAGGATGATAAGCTGTACTTAAGTTCACTCGGGTACCCAACTCACTTTGCAAATTTTTCCAGAATCGAGAAACAAATCGAGAATCTCTATCTAATACAATAGACAAAGGTATTCCATGTCGCGAGACAATCTCATTAACATATAACTGAGCCAACCGAGACAATGATGCAGTTTCACTTGTAGCAAGAAAATGGGCGCTTTTAGTGAAACGATCAACTATTACCCATATCATATCATTCCCACGTGGCGTTCGAGGGAGTTTAGTCACAAAGTCCATAGTCAAATGGTCCCACTTCCACTCAGGTATTTCTAACTGTTTCAACGATCCATACGGTTTCTGGTGTTCAGCCTTGACTTGAGAACATATATGACAAGTTTCCACCACTCGTGCTACATCCGTTGTTATCGTGGGCCACCAATATAAAGGTTTCAAATCATTATACATTTTAGTACTTTCTGGATGAACAGATAAACGGGATTTATGAACTTCTGATAAAATCAGATCACGAAGACCTCCAAATAAAGGAACCCACACACGTAACTGAAATGTCTTCAATCCACGAGAATAATCAACCAACAAATCTTTTCGCTTCACCATAATTTCAGACTTTAAATTTTGATCCAGCAAAGCTTCAGACTGAGCCGCCTTTAACTAAGAAATTAAATTAGAGGATACCTCTAACCGCATAAAACATACCTTGTCAGAAGTCCCCTTTCGACTTAAAGCATCGGCTACCACATTAGCCTTTCCAGGGTGATATCGGATTTCACAATCATAATCTTTGATTAACTCTAACCACCGCCTCTGTCGCATGTTAAGCTCTTTTTGAGGAAACATATACTGCAAACTCTTATGATCAGTACAAATCACGCATTTAGTTCCATACAAATAGTGCCTCCAGATTTTTAAAGCAAATACAACTGCAGCAAGTTCTAAATCATGAGTATGGTAATTCTTTTCATGAAGTTTAAGTTGATGAGATGCATAAGCAATTACTCTATCTCGTTGCATCAGAATACAACCCAAACCCGAATGAGAGGCATCACAATATACAACAAAATCATCTGAACCATTCGGTAAAGCCAAAACTGGAGCCTGACACAATAACTGCCTCAGAGTCTGAAAAGCTGACTCTTGCTGATCACTCCAATGAAACTTTACATCCTTACGAGTCAACTTAGTCAACGGACCGGCAATTTTAGAAAAATCTTTAATGAACTTCCGGTAATAACCCGCTAATCCCATAAAACTTTTAATTTCAGAAGGCGTCTTTGGAACATTCCAATTCATAACAGCCTGAACTTTAGTGGGATCTACTTTAACTCCATCCTGACAGATTATGACCCAGAAACTGAACTTCACGTAACCAAAACTCACATTTAGAAAATTTTGCATATAATTGCTCTCGGTTCAAAGTTTCAAGAACAAGCCTCAAATGCATTTAATGTTCAGTCTCAGATTTAGAATAAACCAGAATATCATCAATAAACATAATAACAAACTTGTCAAGAAACGGCCAACATACCCGGTTCATTAGGTCCATAAAAACTGCTGGAGCGTTTGTTAAACCAAACGGCATAACCAAAAATTCATAATGACCGTACCTGGTACGAAAGGCAGTTTTTGGAATATCTTCCTCGCGTACCCGTACCTGGTGGTATCCCGATCTCAAATCAATTTTAGAGAAACATGATGATCCCTGTAACAGTGATGACGTCCTTAGTAACGACAGCTTCATCAACTGTCATTTGAAATGCTCGGTAGTAGCTGGCGGTGGATTTTTACGCTTCTGGCCAGACGAAGATGAACCTCCGACCATACCTGTCCCTTGTCTTCTTGCCTCTGGGCATTGACCCGCCCGATGACCTTCCTTCTTACAATTCCAACACACAAAAGTAGTAAAAGTACAATCCCTAACTGGATGTCCCAACTCACCACATTTAATACATCGAGATATTTGAGGAGTACAAGGACCCATATGTCGAGCTTTGCAGCTAGCACACCAATTAAATTTTTCCGTTGCACTCCCACTAGTATCCTTTCCTTTACTCTCTTGATGACCCCGCCATCTCTGTTTTCCACGTCCAGAAATATCAATTTTTGATCTTTGTAAAGATTTTTCTTTATTTTGTAAGTTCCGTGCTCTTATGTCACTATCAACAGCACGAGCCAGGTTAAAAGCTTGGGGAAGAGTGCCCGCTAATCTTACTGTAGTGCGATAATGAGGAGGCAATATTCCAACAAAATGGTCAACTTTAGTTCGATCATCAGGAACCCATTGTTGAACAAATCGTAGCTTTTCAGTAAATTGGTTAATAAGATCATCCATTGACATCTGATCCGTTAAGTGCAATTCCATAAATTCTTTTCTGATTCTGGACATATCAAATTCTGAGCAAAACTGCTTGCATAGCTCATTACGAAAATCAGTCCATCGAATTAATTCTTTTTGTTGTGAAATAAAAGTAGCGGTAATGGAATCCCACCAAACCATGGCTTGCCCTTTTAGTTGTTGAACCGCATATGGCACCTTTAACTCCTCTTCACATTGAGAAACTTCGAATTTTCTCTCCATATCACGCAACCAATCAAGAGTCACAGAAGGATTACTGCTTCCAGAATACTCAGATGGTTTAGTAGACAAGAACGTTTTGAAAGAACAACCATTTTTCTGCTGTGGAGGTATTGGAGGAAATAACGGCAACTGATAACCATAAGGACCCGAAGAAGATATTGGAGCCGAAGACATACCATGAGGTTGTTGAGAAATAAAAGGTAAAGTTGTCGCAACATGAGAAGATGATACAACCAGAGGAATAGTAGTACTTGTAATTGGATGTGCCTGTGAATCATGTTGAGGAAATCCCGCTTGCACAGTCATATCTCTATAATTCCTCAATGTCTGCAATTCATCCTCTAGTTGATAAATATAATTATCTCTTTCAGAATCTTCTCCAATTGTAAAAGAAGTACCGGACTGTCCATATCTTTCATTCCGGTTTTCAGGAGGAACATCAGTTCGAGAGGCATCATTAAGAGTATGGGTCGGATTTTCATTGTCTGCCATATCTGCATTCACAGCAACAACTCAAAACTTGTTAATCGTTAGTACCTAAAATACTAACACCTCTAACACAGTAACTAATCCCACAATTGAAATGTTTGACTTAACAACTCTAGGTTTGGGACTGAACAATTTAAGACTGTTCAATTCGCCCAAACCTATGCTCTGATACCAACTTATAACACCCCTTAAAATTTCAAACCATTTTTTTTATAACATCGATCGGAAACAAAAGTTCCAACTTTCATTAATAACCAAATATATATTATTTACATATGTTTAAACTGTCACAAAACTCCAAAACACATTACAAGTTTAGTGTAATTAAAGGTTCAACACCACATATTTTATATCAAAATATCAGAGTCAACGGGAGGTTAAACATTCCTTCTAATTATCTTCTTGCTCCCAGCCCAAACTAATCCACAAAACCTGCAAGAAGTTTAATGGTGGAATTAGCACGAAGCTAAGTGAGTAAATCAATAATCACAGCCTAACATGGCATAACAAGTCGGTTTATAACCGATAAACATAACACAAATCAACAAATGAGGATCGGTGGTTCTTGAGAAACCCTAACGCCGCGGAGGCCTCAAGAACTCTTATCATCAAACTGTATTGGCTTATACAGAATCTACCGATAGCTTGAGTATTATAACACCCCATATTTTCTAACAACTATTATTTATATTTATAACATAGGAAGCGCAAGTCCCCCCAAGATATATAACCATCATTACATAGATAAAGCGTTTCAAGTTACCAAAAGATCATATGTTAAAAGTTAAGATAATTACAAACATATTCCAAGACTGGGTGTTGTTGTTGCTGAAAACAACGGGTGGTTTTATATTTATAATTGTTGGGGTCTAAGTGTGACTTACTAGTACTGAACCAAAAGGTTAGTAGATGGTAAGTTGGACCTAGAGTCGTTCTTAAAGAGAAACTGAATTGAAACGGAGGTGATCCAATCAATCTTTCTTTTCTAGTAAATGTTTTAAAAGAGTGCGTTGGGGGTTTTGGTTCAGTTAATTAAGTAAACTAAATAAAGAGAATAAAATGTAATAAGATGTCAGATAATGCAAAGTAGTATTTGTTGTGAGTTTGTTAGTTAATAATTATGGGATGATAACTTTTACGGGAAAACGATTAACTAAATTGGGTTGCTTATGAGATTCCTTAACTTGTGGTATAACCAATAGATTCCTTATTAGTCGGTTATCAACTAATATGTCACGAGGAACTAAGGTATCATGATTCTGACCAGACAGACAATGCTCAACTCTCCACACTCTCCTGTGAGGGAGTCAGTGGCCCATATTATTGAACGTATTCGCTCGTGGGCGAAGAAATAGAGTAGCAAGTCCATAACACGTCTAGCCGTTCTTAATACCACAATGATTATGAATCCATTAAACAACTAATTTAGAACTTGTGTCCGGACTTATTTAATCAATTTCTACCAATGAAACTTAAGCGTGATAAACGAGGGAAAGCATTTAGGTTTCTTGCGTACCGTACTTTAGGTTTCATGGTTTTAATAAAAAGTATCGGGTTAAGTTGGATTTTAAACTTGCCTTTCTCAATACAATTAACAAATCCCTAGGTTTTCGTAAATGGTCATTTAGCCTTTAGCCTACCTAATCTAATCTAATCTAAAGTAAAACAACTAATTAAAATGCTGACGGCTTTTTACGTAAAGTCAAACCCAGACCATGTCGGAAAATACTATGGTGGCTCACAACGTATTGAATTGTTTACCAATGTTTCCGTTGTGAGTTTAATTGCTTCGCGATGTTTACATGATAAGTACATTGTGATTGGAAGTGTACAATACTCATGGCAAGTCCACGTAATCACATTGCATTTTATAATGCTTGCATGACGTTACAATTAAAAACATAGCTTTTTACACAGATAACTATTGACCGAGTATTGAGGTTCGAGACTCCTCTTTACAAGGTTACAATCACGTTTGTTAATCGAAAGGCGAATATAAGTTTTAGGTTTAAAATCACAAGATAAGTCCGTTCACAAAGTTTCCCATTTTATGACGTCGATCAATAATACAACTACCTTCGGTCGTTACTGGCTTCCATATATTTGTATTATGCTTAAAAGCATTTCCAATACTATACCGAGTAATCAGTCGAATAGGGGCCGTCATATTATCTCACGACGTATTCAAAGTCATCCCACAATTATATACTAACTACATCACAACAAATACAATAGTAATCTACTCGCTAATCATGGTAATAACGATCGCAAACATAATTAAAGCAAACATGTTTAATTAAGATAGATAAGGATAGAGATAACCGAGATTAATAAGCGAGAAGGAATAGACTTGAATTAATGAGCGTAACTCCAAGCGTACACCAAAGATTACAACACGTTCCTAGCTTTCTTTCTACTCTAAACAAAGTAATAAACTAATCTAATGCTAAACTTAAAGTAAGAAAGTAGAATGAGAAAATAAGAAAGTGATATGACTAGTGCATATGGGACTTCAAGGTGCAAGTTACAAATGAACCAAAAGCCTCCTATTTATAGGTGAGCTTTGGCTCACATTAGCACAAGTTGGCCTTGAGGTGCATGTTAGAAAGCTTGCCAAAAGTGGTATGTACCATACGAAAAGTAGGCGAACCGGGTACCGTACAACACGAAAAGTAGGCGCACCAGGTACCAAAAGTTACCAAAAACGGAAAGCAAGACGGGGTAGGGGAGGCCGGCAGCGCCACCACTGTGGCCGGCGGCGGCTGGCCTGGTCCCGCCCCGTTTCGCCGTCTTTTGTTTCGTTTCTTGATTCGTGCGTGTTTTCTTCGTTATACGTCCGTTTGAGTTGATTCTTTTTTTGTTGGATTCGTAATTCAAAAACGAAGATTTTGACATAGGATAGGCTCTGAGATGAGGTCCCTAGCTCCAGATATTACGTACGGATCATTTGGATCTTCCGGTTGGCGCGAAATCTTCATTTTTTACCCGTTTCAGTTGATTCTTCTTCTGTTGGATCCGAATTTTGAAAACGAACATCTTGGAAATAATGGATGTTGGTGAAGGGCACTTTGGTCTTGAAATCTCATTTTTATGCCTTGAATCTTCAAACGTGTGTGGAATCTTCGTTTCACATCCGTTTTACTTGATTTTTATCGTGCAACCTCGTTTTGACCATCTTGGCATAATGTTACTGATTTGTGCTGTTTTTGAGTTAATATGCCAAGAATCGTTCCAGAATGAGAGAGATATAGGTAGTAAAAACGTGACTTTTTACGCGATATCAAGTATCTCACACTTAGAACTTTGCTTGTCCTCAAGCAAACTAACGTTCAACATGGTTAAAGATAAGCAGATAATGAAATTATTTTAAGACAGGAACTTTTTACTAAGGGGGTTTCAGAAAAATAAAGATATTTGATATTTTAGAAAGCAAGGTTGTAATCTTTAGGAGCATGCTTTTGATCATTGATCGTTGATACATGACTAGGCGATCCTCTCAAGGTGGTCACTCCAATCACTCAAAGTGTTTATGGTTTCTTATTCTATTATATCAATCGCTCAGAACGCCAGTCATGTATTGTTTATCGTCATAGGATTGATCGAGTATCAAATCGTTACCTTTTTGGTGAGCGTGAAGTCAATCTAGCCACAATCATTCTAAGGGAAGTGATGTAGGGTTTTGGAGTTGAATGTTGGTGATGTGAGAGGGGTTTTGTTCGGTTTTCTTTTTGGTGAAGCGGAAAGTTGGAGATTTTGAATTTTCGGGAGGATTGACGCCTTTTTTCTATTTTGGGCGGAGTCTTCTTTCTCCATTTGACTTTCTTTACTTCGAATTTTCTTGGGACTTTTTCTATCCTTTTGACGTCCTATCCTTGATTTTTCTCATTTTTCATCTTTGGAACTTTGTAGGAAGTTTGAGGGATGTTTTTGAGTAGGTAAAGGGGTAACGTGCTTATTTTGGGTGTATGGATGGGTTCAAGAATGATGTGATTCGATCTCCTTTTTGACTCACAAGTTCGGATTTGAAATGCATAACAAGAGCAAGTTCTGATTCTAAACGCATACATCGGCACACTCAAGAATCGAAAAAGTGAAGCATTAAAAGTGAATGCTTTTCATATGGCTCAAGGCACCTCACGAATTGAAAGTTGGTTTGTTGTGTGCTTAGTCATGCGATGCTCTTTATGGGATTGTCAAACTTGTTTTTCAAAAGAACTTACATTTTATTTTTCTTTCTTCCCCAAAGTAAATCGTTCTTTTAAAATTTTTCATTTTCTTCATATTTTTAACTTAGTTTTGAAAAATTTTGTTTACTTTTATGGAGAAGCAAGGTCTAATAAAGAGCAATGATTTAGAATCAAGAATATATCAATATCCATTTAACAGTAGTGTAGCTACTGCTATCCCACACTTAAAGGAACATCGTCCTCGATGTTATATTAAGCTCTGAATGGGGTAAAATCCCACACTTAGGGTTTTAAACATCCAGGATTCATTCTTTCAGTGTGTGTGTTGGGTTTGAATCCCACACTTAGTGATAAGCATAATGGATATGACATATTTAAAACGAATGAAAGAGATGGCATAGAAGTACTCCCCGATAGTTGCAGTGTTCTTTTGGTTGCAACTGCTGGTCTTTGTCTTCTTTGGTGCTTCTTTGATCAAGTCTTCTTGTGATTGGTCTCGTGAGTGTGAACACGTCGGATATACTATTCTTCGGTTGTATGCTTCCTTGCAGGCTGGAGCATTCTTTGCAAGATCCGAGTGTAAAAGATAGTCGGAGATTTCATCAATTCTTGGAAAGTAAAATTGCAGAAATGTTAAAAACACGGGTTGCCTCCCGAGAAGCGCTCTTTTAAAGTCGAGAGCTCGACTTAGTCCTTTTCTTCTTCAGATGATGCTTGATGCATCAGTAGTGGTGGCGTGGTCACTGTGGTTTCTTGGTAGAGAGTATCGTGGTGGATAGTACTGTAGGAATTGCTCTATCATGTCAGCAATGAGAGTTGGTGGGTTGGTGGATAGCATTCTGAAGCTTTTGAAGTGATCGGTGGCGAGTCGGTCGAGAATTGCCATTCCATAGCAGATGTATCGAACTGCCCTTGTAACGGGTCCGGTAGGGTCAATTCGAGTGCAGGTGTAAGTTCGAACTATTTCACGCTGTGGGTGGTTTCTACCTATTGATGCAATTAAAGCCATGAATTCGGTTTTCACTTCTTCAAAATCATTAACCCAAGGGTCTCCTCCGAAAGATCTAGTTGCTTGGCACACTTGTCTGATTAGTTGATGTTGCTCGCGGTTGAAGGGAAAATCCGAGTCGGTGAAGATGCAAATTAGCTTGCTGAATATCTCGCGATATCCGTTTCGGTAGACGTCAAGTTCTACGTCTTTTTCTTGGTACATTTCGCGCAGTCGGGTAGTCACATAAGTAGCTAAATTGATTTGCGACATGTGCGGGATGAATCTCGGTACCTCACGAGTTTCCTCTTCATAGGCTGGCTCATTCAGCTCATCAATTATTAGTTCAATGTGGTGCCCAATGGTGGATTGAATGACGATCCTGCAGTTCTCTGACGCTGTGAGGTGTTCTCCAGTTTCGATGAGATCTAGAAGAGTTCTAAGATCTCCCACCATTCTGATGTCGGCATAACTTCTTGGGTTCCCTGTGGCTCTTTCCAAATTGGTTCTCATTGATGCAAGAATAGCTTTTTGACTTGATGAGTATGGAAAAGCTGACCCGGGTAAGGCACAATATACTTTTTGGTATATTCGCCTTTGGTTTCCGTAGAATTCGATTTCTCCCATTGGGTAGTTGGATCTTTCTCGCTGTCGAGCTTCTCTGGTAAGTTGTTCTTGAAGCAGGTCAGAGAATGCTCGAATGTTTCTCCGAAGAGTGCTAGGCTCTGGTTCTCCATAGTTGGCGAGGTATGAATCGTAGTCTCGTATGATTGCCCTTATCATGTGTCTCTGTGCGGTGTTGTAGTCATTGGTTGACTCTTTGATAGCTTCTACGATGATTCGGACATCGTTGTATTCGTCAATCATCTCGATCATGTCTTGATGAGTATCTATCAGAGGAATTTCTAGTCTCTCAGTTGCGACAGCAGGGGAATTAGGTGGAGCAAGAGGAGGTTGTGGAATAGAGCGTTCGTCGAGAGTGATGTTGACGTAATCGTCATCACATTCACTGTTGCAGTCGGAGTCCTTATCACGTGAATCGGGAAATTGGTGGAGTTCTTCGTCTGAGGGCGCGTTGTTGAAGGTTCGAGAACTATCGATTTCGATGGTTCGGACTTCGGTTGTTATGTCATGAATGTTCTCTTCGGCAAAGCTTCCTGGTTGACGTGCCTTATATGCCGAAATTCTCTATAGTAGTTTGGCATACTGGTCTGGGTGTGGTGATGATCGGAGTCCTTCTTCAAAGATTTCTATGTCTCGGAGTCGGGTTCTGGTAAAGGGTTTTGATGGATCGAGATAGGAATTTAGGATGTTTCCCATTGTTTTAAGATGAGAGGATCTGAGTTCTTGGCGGATGACTCTGTAATCAACTGATTCTTCTGATGAAGAGCAGTCATCACAGTTTTGTATCCTTTTAACTTCGGCCATTTGTGGCGAATCAGTGTGATCTTCATCTTCTTCCATTTCTTCCTCTTCTGGTTCTTCTTCTTCCTCCTCAGGGTCAGATTCAATTTCTTCATCTGCTTCCTCGTATTCTTCCTCTTCTGGGTCGTATTCGGTGTCAGAAATGAGAACTGATGATCGGGTGAATTGCGGTTCCTCCTCTGGTTCTGATTCATCATCGGAACAGACTTTTCCTGTGGATATAGCACAACATTCTTCCTCTTCTGGGGTGCATTCCGGTTGGTCGATCTTGTAAGTGATGCTTTCACCATGCGATCGTAAAACAATCGTGTGGTTATACACATCAATCACTGCTCTAGCTGTATTCATGAATGGTCTTCCAAGGATAATTGGGATGTTTATGTCCTCGTGGATATCCATTACCACGAAATCCGTTGGAAAGAAAAATTTGTCAACTTGAACAAGGACATTCTCAGCTATTCCCTTGGGGTATCTAACAGATTGGTCGGCTAGCTGGACGGTCATCTTAGTGGGTTTCAAGTTTTCAAGTTCTAACCTTTTAAACAGGGAGTAGGACATAAGGTTAATGCTGGCTCCTAAGTCGGCTAAAGCGCTTATATTTCCGGAATTGTAGATAGAACAAGGGAGTGTAAATCTACCAGTATCTCCTAGCTTTTCGGGAAGGCTATTTTTAAGTAGGGCTGAGGTTTCAGAACTAAGGGGAATGTTGTTCACTTCAGGCAATTTATCTTTGGTGGATAGCAATTTTCTAATATACTTATTACGACCAGGAACTCTAGACATGGTATCAAGGAATTTTCCATCTAACTTAAAGGATGACAGTTTCTTAGGTTGAACTTTAATTCTAGCGGGGTAAGGGATTCTAACCTCTTTGTTCATGGTTTGAGTGGTTTCCACAGCTGGTATCTTGACCTTTGGTTCTTTCTTTACTGGAACAGCAGCAGGTGGAGTAATGGCTACTTCCTTTGGTGTTGTAAGTTGCTTTGCTTCCTCAATATGCGGATTTTGAACTGTGTTGCTGGGCAAACTTCCTCGGGGTCTATTCTCAAGACGTTGTGCCAATTGTCCAATTTGAGCTTCCAAATTCTTTAGCACAGCCAATTGATTTCTCATGAAGAGGTCGGCTAGATCTTGTCTAGCGGACGTCTTTTGGTTGAGCAGGTGTTGACCTTGCATGAATTGGGTGAAGGCGTCGTCTGAACTTGAAGCTGGGGCATTTGTCTTGGTAGTTTGTTCAGTGGTTTGGTTTGTGTCGGAAGTGGGTGCAGGAAGTGCAAGGGGTTGATTGTAAGGAAGTTGTGATTGTTGTTGGTAGGGTGGATATCTAGGTGGGTATCGGGATTGGTATGGCTGTTGGTTGTTTCTTGGTGGAAAGGGAGGTCCTCTAGGTTGGTTGTTGTTCTGGTTGAAACCGGGTGGTCGGGCTGGAAACTGAGCATATTAGACGGTGCCATCTGCTTCTTCATATTCAACTTGGTATTCTCCAGATGGTTGCGGGTTGGTGCAGTGTTGACAGACTTGCACTTGGTGTACTTGGTGCTGTTGTTTCTTGAGTTCTCCAAACTGTTTGACGAGCGAGTCCATTTTCTCTGTCAGTGTCTTAATTGCTTCGACTGGAATCGGGTTTGCAGCAGCGATAGGTTTGGAAGATGTTGAGTGATCTCCAGAATTCCAATCGTGGTGATGCATAGTCATATTTTCGATAAGGTTCCATCCTTCTTCGTCGGTCTTTGCCATGAAGCTTCCTTGTGCAGCAGCATCGAGGGTAGTTCGGTGGTTAGGATCTAAACCATTGTAGAAGGTGCACAATTGCGCAGACTTATCGAGTCGGTGATTAGGGCATTTCTTCAAGGCTCCTTTGAATCGTTCCCATGCGGTATATAATGACTCATCGAAAGCTTGTCGAAAGTTCATGATGTCATTTCGGTGTTTGGTTTGTTTAGAGGGCGGAAAGTACTTGGTTAGGAACTTTGTTGCCATCACAGTCCATGAAGGGATAGAGCCGGTCTCTAAACCTTCAAACCATGTTTGCACATGATGGGTGAGCGAATAAGGGAAAAGGTATAAACGGATTGTGTCTTGGCCAATTCCGTTTTGCTTGTAGAAGTTTGAGAGAGAGATGAACTTGTCGAGGTGAGAGTTTGGGTCATCACTGGGTAATCCGTGGAATTGACAGTGGTTTTGGATTAGTTGGATGATGTGGTGTTTAAGCTCGAAAGATTGACCAGGGGTTTCAGGGTAGAGAATTGGTCCTCCTCTTCCTTCGATAGAGGGTTTACTATTGTCAGCGAGAGTGATGCGTTCAACCATTGCTTGCTTAAGTGCAGATTGCTTCTTTTCTCGTCGAATAGTGCGTATTATAAGTTCTGGATCGGGAAAGTTAAATAGTGGTGCAGATCTAGGGGAACAGGTCATAAACTAAAAGAAAAGATAATAAAGAAAATAAACAATAAAGGAAATGTTTTTTTTTAGAAGGTTTTATCCTAAGGGTTCACTAGAATTGGGATTGGTTGGGCCTCTGGATCGGACAGTTAGTCTCCCCGGCAGCAGCGCCAAAAACTTGTTGTTGCTGAAAACAACGGGTGGTTTTAAATTTATAATTGCTGGGGTCTAAGTGTGACTTACTAGTACTGAACCAAAAGGTTAGTAGATGGTAAGTTGGACCTAGAGTCGTTCTTAAAGAGAAACTGAATTGAAACGGAGGTGATCCAATCAATCTTTCTTTTCTAGTAAATGTTTTAAAAGAGTGCGTTGGGGGTTTTGGTTCAGTTAATTAAGTAAACTAAATAAAGCGAATAAAATGTAATAAGATGTCAGATAATGCAAAGTAGTATTTGTTGTGAGTTCGTTAGTTAATAATTATGGGTTGATAACTCTTACGGGAAAACGATTAACTAAATTGGGTTGCTTATGAGATTCCTTAACTTGTGGTATAACCAATAGATTCCTTATTAGTCGGTTATCAACTAATATGTCACGAGGAACTAAGGTATCATGATTCTGACCAGACAGACAATGCTCAACTCTCCACACTCTCATGTGAGGGAGTCAGTGGCCCATATTATTGAACGTATTCGCTCGTGGGCGAAGGAATAGAGTAGCAAGTCCATAACACGTCTAGCCGTTCTTAATACCACAATGATTATGAATCCATTAAACAACTAATTTAGAACTTGTGTCCGGACTTATTTAATCAATTTCTACCAATGAAACTTAAGCGTGATAAACGAGGGAAAGCATTTAGGTTTCTTGCGTACCGTACTTTAGGTTTCATGGTTTTAATAAAAAGTATCGGGTTAAGTTGGATTTTAAACTTGCCTTTCTCAATACAATTAACAAATCCCTAGGTTTTCGTAAATGGTCATTTAGCCTTTAGCCTACCTAATCTAATCTAATCTAAAGTAAAACAACTAATTAAAATGCTGACGGCTTTTTACGTAAAGTCAAACCCAGACCATGTCGGGAAATACTATGGTGGCTCACAACGTATTGAATTGTTTACCAATGTTTCCGTTGTGAGTTTAATTGCTTCGCGATGTTTACATGATAAGTACATTGTGATTGGAAGTGTACAATACTCATGGCAAGTCCACGTAATCACATTGCATTTTATAATGCTTGCATGACGTTACAATTAAAAACATAGCTTTTTACACAGATAACTATTGACCGAGTATTGAGGTTCGCGACTCCTCTTTACAAGGTTACAATCACGTTTGTTAATCGAAAGGCGAATATAAGTTTTAGGTTTAAAATCACAAGATAAGTCCGTTCACAAAGTTTCCCATTTTATGACGTCGATCAATAATACAACTACCTTCGGTCGTTACTGGCTTCCATATATTTGTACTATGCTTAAAAGCATTTCCAATACTATACCGAGTAATCAGTCGAATAGGGGCCGTCATATTATCTCACGACGTATTAAAAGTCATCCCACAATTATATACTAACTACATCACAACAAATACAATAGTAATCTACTCGCTAATCATGGTAATAACGATCGCAAACATAATTAAAGCAAACATGTTTAATTAAGATAGATAAGGATAGAGATAACCGAGATTAATAAGCGAGAAGGAATAGACTTGATTTAATGAGCGTAACTCCAAGCGTACACCAACGATTACAACACGTTCCTAGCTTTCTTTCTACTCTAAACAAAGTAATAAACTAATCTAATGCTAAATTTAAAGTAAGAAAGTAGAATAGAAAGTAAGAAAGTGATATGACTAGTGCATATGGGACTTCAAGGTGCAAGTTACAAATGAACCAAAAGCCTCCTATTTATAGGTGAGCTTTGGCTCACATTAGCACAAGTTGGCCTTGAGGTGCATGTTAGAAAGCTTGCCAAAAGTGGTATGTACCATACGAAGGGTATGTTTGGTAAAGTAGCTGTAAGCTGTAGCTGTAGCTGCAAGCTTTAGCTGTTGGCTGAAGCTGTAAGCTTTAGCTTTTACTAAGAGCTGTAGTTGTAGCTTTTATTTTTTATATATATGTTTGGTACAGTAGCTGTAGCTGTAACTAAATTGTGTAAAATGACATAAAAGGACAAACTTAATATTATAGGTGTGTATATATATGATACTTCTTTTTTAATAATAATAATAATAATAATAATAATAATAATAATAATAATAATAATAATAATAATAATAATAATAATAATAATAATAATAATAATAATAATTATTATTATTATTATTATTATTATTATTATTATTATTATTATTATTATTATTATTATTATTATTATTATTTATTAATAATAATTATTATTATTATTTTTTATTATAATAATAATAATTATTAATAAATAATAATAATAATTATTATTATTATTATTATTATTATTATTATTATTATTATTATTATTATTATTATTATTATGTAATAGAAAAAAGAACGAAATAATATATATATCCCAATGATAGATGATAGATGTAAAGTTTTGTGGTTGTATACATTCTTGACACGTAAAGCGAGACTGGAAAGCTATGTGTTTTACAATATGGAAATATGGTTTAATGGGTGTTATATTATGGACAAAGAAAAATTGACAGTTTGTAAGTTATTTACTGATTTGTGAAGGGTATGAAAGTAATTATACATGCAAAAAGCTACAGCCAATTTTTGAACGCTTCTCTTACTAGCTTTGAGATTTGAAGCTTTTATTTTAGATTAGAAGCTTAAAGTTTGTACATCCAAACAGAGCTTTTATATTAAGAGGAGCTTTATCTTCAAAACTAAAAGCTTAAAGCTCCTAAAAGCTCTAAAAAGCTCTTTGCCAAACAGTGCCGAAAAGTAGGCGAACCGGGTACCGTACAACACGAAAAGTAGGCGCACCAGGTACCAAAAGTTACCAAAAACGGAAAGCGAGACGGGGTAGGGGAGGCCGGCGCCGCCACCACTGTGGCCGGCGGCGGCTGGCTGGTGGCCGGCGGCGGCTGGCCTGGTCCCGCCCCGTTTCGCCGTCTTTTGCTTCGTTTCTTGATTCGTGCGTGTTTTCTTCGTTATACGTCCGTTTGAGTTGATTCTTTTTTTGTTGGATTTGTAATTCAAAAACGAAGATTTTGACATAGGATAGGCCCTGAGATGAGGTCCCTAGCTCCAGATATTGCGTACGGATCATTTGGATCTTCCGGCGGGCGTGAAATCTTCATTTTTTTACCCGTTTCAGTTGATTCTTCTTCTGTTGGATCCGAATTTTGAAAACGAACATCTTGGAAATAATGGATGTTGGTGAAGGGCACTTTGGTCTTGAAATCTCATTTTTATGCCTTGAATCTTCAAACGTGTGTGGAATATTCGTTTCACATCCGTTTTACTTGATTTTTTTCGTGCAACCTCGTTTTGACCATCTTGGCATAATGTTACTGATTTGTGCTGTTTTTGAGTTACTATGCCAAGAATCGTTCCAGAATGAGAGAGATATCGGTAGTAAAAACGTGACTTTTTACGCGATATCAGGTGTTATATAAACTCCGAAAACATAACTTTTGATTTTCCAAAATATCAGAGTAGATGCAGTAGTAGTCAAACATCACATCCAGTATCCACGTGCCCAGTCCATAACTAACCATGAACTGCAAAATGTTAAACAAGGTGGGATTAGCTCACAGCTAAGTGAATGGAACTGTATCCGACAGTTCAATCCAGAAATAAAAAATCTTACAACAAATAAACATAATCACACAACAATCAAAGAGGACCGGCGGTTCTTGGTATGCCATCACAAGAACACCTTAAACCACTGGTATGCCATCACAGTGATTTACCGATAGTTTGAAGCTATCTTCACTGACTAGGGTTCATCCATCAACGATATGTATCGGGAACCCCGCCAGCCAAACAATAGCAACAAACCCAACCAGTGTTGACCTCTGAATAATCCACATAGTCACATAATGCATAATAGTCATGCCATCATGGAATATAAACAACCCATCAACAATAACAATAACACAAATAACTAATCAATCAATAACTCATAACCAAGTATGTTCGCCCGTTGTAACAAAACTTGTTACAACTGGGTTTAACCGAAGAATACAGTTACCACTCACCAAAATTCCAGTCTCTGAACTCAGTTGTCTTATGTCACTGAGTTTCCTGCTGCTTATCTGAAAACACAAATAATAACAAGTCAATATCTTGTTCCATAATCATCATTCTAGCATATTTATTAAATCAGGTGATCCCTGAAGTCTAAGAAAACAAAAGTTCAATCAATTTTAAAATCAGAAAATCCCGAATTGAAGTTTTAAAACTGAAAAATGTCATTTTCGACCCTTAAATGACCCCGAATGGCCAAAAACCGCCTAGGCTATTAAAATATAGTTTTGATCATTGGGCCGTTTCCGAGTGAACATGTGAATCTCATCCCAAACCGAGTTAATGAAATTATCACCTAGTCGCTACCCTGAAATATGTTTATAAAAAAGTACTTACCTGAGTTTACTTTTTTGCAAAATAGGAGAGAAACAAAAATACCAATTGAAAGTTTTTGATTCATCTATCATTATAGACAGCACTAACAAGGAAAAAGTCACAACTGTATAAAAATAAATTAATTCATCATCTGTAACATCTACCGATACCACGTTTGCAATCAGCGAATGCATTCTTGGATCATTTTTCAACTCAACTTATAAACGAATAATAAGAACTGGGTCGTGTAATTTCGTTTTTAAAATGAAAATGAAACTCTTTTCGAATAATTATGGAATCAAATTAGAAAATTCTTCCTAAAATTTGCAAAACTTGCCAAATTTATTCATGCAAACGCGATCCGGATCAATGTGGTGGGATCGCGTTCCTCTTTAGAAAAGATTCTGTAACCGTTTTACACTTGAAAACGCGATTCGGAAACGAGTGTGCATGATCGCATTCGCTAGTTCAAAATCCGACTGAGACAAATTATAACTAAGGAACGCGATCCGGGTTCATGGCTGGGATCGCGTTTCAACGCTTAAAACGACCTGCAACATGCTGTAAAACCCTAATCCAAGGTTTCAAGACACAAAGCATACAAACCCAGCTACTAAATCAACTCAACAAGGTTTCTAAAGTCTAATAATCATCAACAAACTTCATCTAGCATCAAATAACATTACAAAAATGATTTCAATCAAAATCACTCAAATCAAGTTCATATAAAATCAATAACACTTACAACTTGGTGAAACCTAGGTGATGATGATGATAGAAATATGAAGATGATGAAGATGTAATAAAACCCAAGCTACAATCTTCAATTATGATGCTTAGATTCTTGTTGTTGATTTAAGTGTTTTTAGTTTTGAATGAAAAATGAAGAACATAAAGGTAGAGGAAAGAGTTAGATAAATTTAAGTCGGTCTTTTCCACCGCCTCCCATTTTAAACATAGTGTAATATTATATCCCCTTCTAAACCTATTGTCTGGAACCCGAAAATACTCGCGAGACCAAATATTTTATTTTACCGTCAAGTTCAACAATTTAAAACAAGTGATATTTTATTAGTCACAATAAATTCTGTGACTCTTTTACCTTTTTATCTTCAAGTTAACCATTTAAAACTTAATAAAATATTATTTATTTCTAGACCCCGAAAATGGGTGTTACAAGTACAGATTCTCATGAACAACACATGTATAAAGCTCTTGTGTTGGTCCACTAATAGTAATCCAAACCCAGTTATCAACTGACCTCAATAACAACTTAAATCGAAAGATTTATACCACATAATCAACAACAGTTTATTAATAATAAACATGTTTACTTGTTGTAACCCAATATGTCACAACCAATCAAACTGAGAGTTATAGATCCACTCACCTACTTTATTTTCATTTAGAGTGACTAAACCTCTAATAATATCACCTAGCAAATATGACATAGGTTGAGTAACACTCCACCAACTCCACTCCTTTAACCACAACGGTTATATTTTCTTACATTTGAGAACAACGTAATCCAGACTTTCAAGTTCCTTATCGCAAAACACACAAAACTAAGAATTTAGAACCATGGCACGCCGAGATAGGTTCACACGAGTGGGTAAGCGGTCATAATAAGCACGCCAAATACAAATCTTAACTTTACTTAGACCCATTTAATCCAAGAAAAATGATTAAAAAATGGGTATAAAAAAAATGATTACGCACCTCATATTCAACAAGCAGATTGCGTTTGTAATGTCCAAAAATTCCTCTAATTTAATAACAAACTAGTTTATAACCCGCAATATTTGCGGGCTCGTTTATACCTTTTTTGTTCAATTGATCGAAATAAGATAATGTATTCAATACATTTAACACTACATATTTTAGTTTGGGACGTATGATATTTGTCCCATGTAAAATTATTCTGTATAAAATAATAAAATACAATCATTAAATAAATGAATACTTCAAACACATGCACATTACATCTAATCATTACTTAAATGTGTACGGTAGTAAACAATTTATTGTCAACGTGTTAGTCTGTTAGATTTGAAATCCGAAGTAGATCGGTTTAAAATATAGAAATCTATTACGCCATGTCGTTCACCAATTGTTAGCAAATCTTGTAGGTCAGCGTTATGTGTCATTCTTATGAGAGAATTACGCACATTAAGGCTGAGTAGTGGATGCCTAGTTACATACCATTGTTGAGGTAAAATAACATGAAGATCTGCAAAAATCCATTGATTTAAATGATCCACTGAAAATTCATTTAATTTAGCAGAATCGAACACATCATTGTTTCCTTCCCATTTTAATATTTGTGAAAGTTATAATTCGGATACTAATACCCAATTACTTACTTTGGAGCAATGACCCTCCTTATATGATTTTTATGTACATATCGATCATGCATTTTTCCGTAGTAAACACTAAATTTGTTTGAAGAGTAACATTCAATAGTTTATCGAATTTATATGAGATAGATGTGTGAGTTCTAAGGACTATTGTAGTCACTTATTTAATTTACTTTTGAAATAGATGTCCGATATAATTTTTAATATAAAGTATTTTATGGCGATTATCTAAAAACTAATTTATTATCGAGATTTATATTGATGGTTATATATTTCTCCTATGGGTACATCTCTACCAAATAAAGATTGCAGTTAACATGTTTGTATTAAAATTATGATCATTATAAAACAACGAACGTTGATTACTATTATAATAATTTGTATGTTAAGTTGTTCAATTCATAAATTCATAAGTGTAGCAAACGAAATGTTTAGTTACATGAAAAGTAATGCTACAGAGGACTAATTACATAGACCTAAATATAGACCTACTTCTCTAATTGGTTGAATATTTTCTCTCTCCTAATCTCATCCAATCAATGTTTCACATCCACTAATTACATTTTTAGGTGTAGATTTAGGTCTCTCAATCATTTTTCTTATATGAATTCACATTATAAATATGGAGAACAATTGAATTGTGTACTCTATAAATCATTTTAGTAGCATTCTACACTCAGTTATTGAGCAATTTTTGCAAGTCATCATATCATTCCATTGAATATGGTGCCAAAGTAATGCATACGACTCTACACAGTCTAACAACATATCCTTCCACCATAATAATTAAATTATATCTATTTCAATTGCTCTGACATTACTTTGTCGCCATCAAAATATTCCAATCCATTCTCCGTCCTTTCCATGCGCCTATGACATTAGGGGAATATGAGAGGCTTTTGGTTGCTTTAACCATTTTGAAATTTGAGAATACAACCGCTTGACACAAAGAAGTAAATAAAGAAGAATAGAAAAAATGGAAAATTGGTAAATTGATTATTTGAGCAATATATTTTTTTTTATCTACCATTCGTAGGAAGACAACACATTTTATCATGATACACCTAATTAAATTTTAGGTGCTTTGAATGTAATATTGTACGTGTTTATTTTCTAATGTTTATAATTTAGGTCATAAATACTAAAACTCCATTAATGAAAATTTAAAAAATTATTTTATAATGTTTATATAAACATAATAATAAGAATTTTATGTGGCATTATTGTACTTTATTCTTAAAAAATATGGGTATTTGGGTCGCCCACGAAAGCACCTTTATATTTCAATAGAGTATGAACCGAACCCCCATAAGATTCAACATCGCCAGGCAAATCACCTCCACAAGGATGTTAAAAATATTAAATGGATATGTCGTTTTTCGTATGTCTCTCTCTCTCTCTCTCTCTCTCTCTCTCTATATATATATATATATATATATATATATATATATATATACATATATAGGTGGGTTAAAATAAGAAGAGTCATTTTCGCACGATCATAGAAAATACTTCAAAATCACTTTTTAAATATCCAAAACAGGTTATTTTATTAAAATTTCTATGTAGCATTTTTTTCAAATAACTCTTAGATGCTATTTTTCGGTTGAAATTTATTTTGATGTTTACTTTTTTGTATACATTATTTTTATTAAATTCTTTAGTCATAATAATCATATTTTATAACTTGATAATCACATAAATAATATATGATTATCAAGTAGTAATAAATAATCACATATGATTATCATGTTATATTATATGATTATCTTAAATAGTAACAACAATACGACTGTAAAAAATGTTAAAAAGGTAAATATTATTTATTTATATTTATATCATAGCTTCATAAAGTTATTTTAGTAATAATCATTTAAAAGATATTAAAGAAAAATGTGTTTTGGATAGTAAAAATTGATTTGAAATGTTTCCTACGTTTCTACGAAATTACTCTTCTTATTTGAGCTCACAACTATATATATAGTATTTCAATTAAAATCTAATTAACCAATCAAGTTGTTTGTTTTTCTAAAGATTCTACAAAGTAAATCGGATGGATATTTTTGAAATTTTTTTATCAAATAATTAACAAAGTAAATCGGATGGATATTTTTGAAATTTTTTTATCTAATAATTAATTTTCTGTAATTATAATTCAATTTATTATTAAATATATTTGCTATCGGACAATTCAAGAACTAAATCATCATCTATCAAATTGTAGAAATACCATATATAAATAATTTATTAAGTTACGCACAGAAAGAAAGTCATATACAAAAGTCATGTATTAATAATAATAATATAATAATTAGGATCAAGGAGGATTTAATTCTGAAGGATTTATTGTGTCATTCTTGTACCATTCAATTGAATTTAACATAAATACATAAATACATACCTAAGATAGTTATTAATTAAGTGAGTAAATACACCATAAATAGGAAGTTATTCATTATTTAATTAATTAACGTATTTAAAATATTATAATTATGTATAAGTAATTAAGGATAAACATGAGGGTTATAATGGTCATTTAGACTTAATTAAGATTAGCTAATTAGGTAGTCATAAAGAAAGAGAATGATCAATGGCTAAAATAAAATGCCCTCTAACAATTAAGGGGGGAGATTTATTTAAAAGGGTTTAATTAAGGAAGGATTACCTAATTACATGTTTCTTTTAAATATATAAAGAGATGATTTGATAGATTATTATATGAAGATAAACGATTAAAAGTGAATTTAAAAGCTCTTAGGATTTAATGGGGTCTAATTTGGATGAAAAACGTGAAGAATTGGCCAAATCGGGGGTGATTTGTAAAGTACGAAATATGAGGGCCTAAAGTGTAATTATGTGTTATCTTAATATTTAATTAAATAACAAAAATAAACCCTATTTTCTCTCATTATTCCTGGAGAAAAGCCGATGCGTGTATGAGAAGAAAAAGGGATGATTTCTAAGGTTTCAACCAAAGAAGGAATCGTTCTTCGACCGTAACGTGAAAATCATTCAAAATCGAGAGATGAGTAAAACACCAAAAGATGGCAATCAAAGGATGATTAAAAGATCACTAATTAAAGGTAATCACCTCTGTAAATTCGTTTTTATGTTGTTGATGATTTAGTAATCGGATTAGACGAATCGTTAGCCGATTAAACGATTTGGTGATGTTGCAGAATTCAGTTCTGTTCAAAAAATCATATAAAATTTAATACATGTCCGATTAATCTGAGAATTAGTTTCTGCATAGAAATTTATATTTTCTACAACTTTTTAGTTTTGAGTTTTGGTTAATTCGGGATCTAAATGGGTCAAACGAGTTGTTTTATAAATCTGGACAGATTGGTAACGAATATGTGATATGATTTTGAATCAATTCATATTAAATTGAGTTTAATTCTATAACATTTGAATTTATGTAAAATACCAGTTTGATGTTTTATTGAGTGACATGTAAAATATTATAAAATACAAATGAGTAGAAACGGGTCTTATGTGTTGATCTTTGTAATAATATATTGTTGACTGTTAGATTGGAATGATCTTCAAAACTGAATAAAGAATTATTTAGTGAATAAAATATAATAATGATTTTAAAGATGATAATGATCAGTCAAGGATGATTATTTGATCAATTTAGTAGATTAAATTAAGGATTGGGTTTGAACGGGGTCGAAAACGGTTGGAAATTGGTCAAAATCTCGAATACGTCTTGACTAGTTTATTTTGTTGTCTTTAATATTGTGTGCTAAGTTTATGTAATTTCTAATATAGGTTGAAGTAGTATGTTTGATATGTTAGCTTGCTTTGGATTATTCACTTATCGAGGTAAGATAATGTTTGCGAAAACCAAGTGCACAATCAAAACGTTACACTTTTGATTATCACTTAAGTGTTTTAAAGATGGTTAATTAATTCAACCAAAGTCATTGCATTTGGGCTACTTGGGGTTTGTTTACTCTTACGTGCGGGTCGTGTTAATTATGGGTAGTTGTAATTCCATTTTTGATTTTACATACACATGCTAGTATTAGTTGTTATGACAATGTTGTTGTTTATTAAATTGTGTTATTGTTATGTGGCTGCTATTATAGTTTTCGTTGTACATATATATGTTCATGTTGATAGCTAGTATGGTTACAAGCGCATGCTTAGAGATGTGTTGTTGTTGTTTTTGAAGTGGTTGTTGAAGTTGTTATGTTGAGCAATGTTGTTGTGTTATTAGTACACTATATGATGCTTAGGATGCACGCACGAAATTGGGGCCCTAAATGTGTTGAAGTTGATGAAAGATAAAGGAGAGTTGTTATAAATAACTCTAACAAAATAACGAGGCGTAGAAATATCTCGAATGAATCCCGATAGGGTTTCATGGTGACTTATCGTGAGGTGGTCACACAATAGGCGGGCATATGATATTCTAGACACAATCATGTTTCCATTGTCGATATAGGCGATAGTAGGTTTCCCCTAGTTGGTTTCCCAAGGCTCATGGATTCACCCCCATAGTGCTTGGTGGACTAGTGGACTAACCCTACGGGAATATATTGACGGTTAAGTTGAAAGGCGTAAACAAAAGATGAATAGTAGGCACGGCTTCTAGGACTTGGATGTAGGTTATTGCCATGTTACATGTTGATGTTGTTGCTTGTTGATTATTGTTGTTGTTTTAATAATGATTGTTGTTGCCATGTCGATTATTATTGTGGACGCATGACTTTGTTGAACTATTAAATTAAGACGCATTTAGTTGTAAGGGTTTTAATGGAGTTTTATATTTATAACCCATTACGCTTACTCAGCTTTATAAGCTGACACTTGTTTTCTACTTACCGATTGTGTACTCGCAGGTTAGGGAACTTAGGGGCTGGTGATGAGCGAGACGGGTAGTTGAGCTTACTCAAATTTATAGCCTTAGCTCATTAATGAGACTTATATTTGTTGCATTGAAGTTAGCCGTTTATTATTGGGTTTTCATTTATACTGTGTTCTGGTATGACAACGTAACACCGTAGTTGTTTTAAAATAAATGTGATTTGTTTATTTTATATATAATGTTGGGACGTTTTTCCGCATAACTATTGTTTTAAAAAGTTTTTGGAAACCCGCAATTGTTTAAATTTAGGGTGTTACAGCGTTGGACAAGAAGCGAGAGCTAATTTATCGAAAAATCACCATTTTGACTTAATGACCACATCCATTTGTCGAGCTGGTTAGGAACTACAGAAATATTGCCAATACGATTGATAAGATGAAGCATATCATCAACAACACGACCGCGTGGCTGAGATCTTCAATCCCGTTTTGCACCCAAACATCCGAATTAAGCCACCATCAGTCACTAACGAAACAATGCTTATTTGCCTCAAGTGCATGGAAACGGGGAATCGAAGGCTTAATTTACCTCCTGATCTGCACCAATTTTCATTCCAAAAACTTTTTTTATTACCGCTAGCCACTTTTTTTACAACAGAAGATTCAAAAGGAACCCCCATGCCATCAATATCCTTACAAGATTATACAATGTTCGCCCACACTCCTGATGATAACGTTAAGGAACCATCACCATCGAGCTCTCCCTCCACACTATGCAATTCAACAATAGCTTTACTCCACAGAGCATGTTTTTCATTAACAAATCGCCACTTCCATTTACCGAGAAGCCCAAAAAATTTTGGATCTCGAACATCTCACCCCTAAACCTCCGGCATTTTACAAGCCAAGACTTGATTCAACTTTATCCATGAAATCCCATCTTTGTTTTCCTTAAAACCCCCAAAAAAATGTCTTCTAATAGCTTTGAGCCGATTAACAATATAAATAGGAGCCCTAAAAAGTGAGAAAAAATAAAGCAGTAACGCACCAATCACTGATTTGACAAGCATTAAACGACCTCCAAATGATAAGATTTTAGTTTTCCGCGAAGATAATCTAGCAACAAACTTGTCAATCACCTCGCTCCATCCATCTTTTCTGTTCATGTTTCGACCAACAGGGTTGTCCGAGGTATGTGAACGGAAGACTTCCATGTACACACTTAATAGAAGATGCAACACTTGAGATTTCAATTGGGCGCAAGTTAATGCCATATAAACATCTATTTGATAGATTCACCTTAAAGCCAGAAACATCATGAAAACGGTCAAGAATGTGAACCATATTTACATAATTATCTTTTGACTATTTACCAAAAAATAATGCATCATCGGCATATTGAAGAAGTAAGAGGTTCGCGCCATTACCTACTAAGAATAAACCATTAAAAATACCTCTATTACATGCCTCCATTATCATCACTTGTAAAGCCTGCGCCACGATAAGAAACAAAAATGGAGAGAGGGGATCCCCTTGCCTTAATCCCCTTTCAAGATAGAATTCCATTGATGGAGATTCATTTATTAGGACTAAGATCGATGCCGAAGATTAACAACTTTTAATCCACTGATGCCACTTGATTCCGAAGCCCATTTGGGCCATAATGTCATGAAGAAAGCCCCAATTAACACTATCAAAATCTTTTCAAAATCGACTTTGAATAGTAGAAGCTTTAAACCATGCTTTTTAGCATACAGAACAACTACATTTGCAATAAGACATCCATCCAAGATTTGACGTCCGGCTAATAAGGTTGTTTGATTATGACTAATCAATTAATGAATAATCGTAGCAAGACTGTCATCTAGAGCTTTAGCAAACACCTTGTATAAACAACCAATTAAACTAATCGGGCAATAATCACCAAAGTCTAGAGGATCTGTTTTTTTTTTTGGAAATAAAACAATAAAAGAGGCATTACAACCTCTACTAAGCTTTATAACTTTAATTTTATCTTTTGAGTTTTTAAACTCTTATTTTATTTTGAGTGAGAAAGTGTCTATACGGTATATTTTTCATCTTAAATCCTTTTATGACCCAATTTTAAAATGTGGGTACGCTTTATTGTCAAATTTTAATGAATTTAGTGGTTACCTTTTCAATCCATGTTCCCGTTACAATTCACATCGTTACCAATTTATTTTGAAGAATGTCTTCATATGCATTGTATCACCCTTTGAAAATTAAAATTGTTTACATTTACCATTATCTAAAAAAATCATAATTCAACTAAAGAACATAAAACGATTAAATATGATATAAAAGTCATCTAGGATGATATTGCAAAAAGCCCAATAGAAGAAGTGAGTTTGGCCTTTGGACTTTGGAGTAACAAACAATAGTAGGTTGTTGTTCACCGCGTCCTCTATGCCACGTGTTATCGTTATAATTGTCCACATTCCCCCAAATCAACACACTCTCATATTTATGTGTCATCAACTTCGTTTTATTTCCATTTCCTAAATTCCTAAAACATTACACAAATTAGGGAAAATAGAAAATGGAGCATGGTGAAGGTTTTCATGGCTACCAAAGACCCCATCACCAACTTGCATATGGTAAAATTCTTTAACCCTTTTGTTAAATTGTTATAGCAATTACACTAGTGTTGTTAATTTGTGACCTTTAGTTAATTAAATTCATGATCTATAATAGGTAACAAACTTTAATTCAGTTAATAGCTTTTACTTGTTAGACTAGTTAAATCTAATTCCTCTTGTTATAATAGTCAATGAGTTTAATAATGACTACAATTTTTAAGAAAAATATGGAATTGCTATATTCGGTATTTCAATTCAATTCGATTCGATCAAGTGAAATTTGAAGCATTTTTACATTAAATGTAGTGATCTGATCCGATCCGATCTGATCCGATTTTATTGGTTTAATGCATTGTAGCATATGAGTGTTGTTCGAGATAAATTATCATATCCGTGGTGTAAATATTTTATTTCACTTGATGTAATCAAAAGATTTGTGCTCTCAAGAAAACCTTTTATTCAATTGAACCATTTAAATTCGTGTATTTACATTAGAAATATGAAAGTCGTGATAATTTATGGATGAAAACTTGAAAAGATCATGGGTTAAGGTAGTGGTTATGGCCGGGTATGTTTTTCATGATATGGATTCGATTGGGAGGAAGAGAGACAAATATGAGGAAACAAGTGTCATTCATGTTTAATTTTCTGACCCCACACCCACCTCTTTTTCTGATTTTCTATTTTCTAATTTAAGTCCAATTTCATTAAATTTATATTCCCTTCCCCTACTAACTTATCGTTTTTATCGAAAATGATTAATTATCTCACTCACCAGTTACCACGTTGACTTTACTCCTTGTATCCCAATATCTTTGTACACGTTTTTTTTTTTTTCCCTCAAATTAATTGTTCATTATCAAATATAGAAACGAAGATTTGTTTAAGTTTACCATTTTATCTCGGGAAATTGTTGAAAAGGTACAGCCTACTTTCACTATATATTCTATTTCTTTGATTGAAAAAGTCACTCAACTCTTTGATAATCTATATCTATACTACAATATAAAACAAATGGAACAAAGTCTTAGAGGAGAAATAGTAATTTACTATTTTACCCTCCATTTTATTAATATGTTTACAATTGATGTACAATTATATACTTAATCAATGTAATTAATTATAAACTTTAATTTTTAATTTTCAGTTTAAAATATATGTGTAACTTAAAATTATAACTAATTAAGATAACAAATTAATGTATATTAAAATGTTGGTTACAATTGTTTTAATAGAAATATTGCTACAAAGTATTATTTTGTGTTAGAGATTATAACTATCTTTATCATATACTAATATATAAAAAGTTAAAAACTTATATTGAACTTTTAATAAAGAAATACTAAAAGTCTGTAACTTTTTTACTACCCTTTAAGTATTTTATATAATATTTGAACACTTTTAGTCATTACATTCAAGTAAAGGTAAATTACATAAAATAGAAATGAACTATAACTTTTTTACTATCATTTTAAGTATTTTATTTAATATTTAAACATTTTTAGTCATTACATTCAAGTAAGGGCAAATTACATAAAATAGAAACGAACTATTGACATATTTAAAATTCTAGAAATCAAATATCAATAATAGAAAGCAATTATCATTTTCATCATATTTTTAGCAATAAGTTATCTTGAATTCGAAAAATGATGATGCGTCATGTACCGTACTACTAGAATTATGATAATATTGATAGTTTTTTTTCCTATTATTGATACTTTTGATAGTTCATTTTTATAATAAAAAAATTAGTCAATACTTCGTTTCTATTTTAGATAATTTGTTGTTTAAGTAATCATACAAGTTAATCTACTACTACTATAAAATAGCTTGGTCGTTTGATAGTCTTAAAAAATATAAGTTACTATTCCACCGTCTTAGTTACTACAATATCTAATGCAAACAGACAAACATTTGAAGCACAGATTCTTTTTCTTTTTGTAAGGATAATTTATTTAACTATCTAAGTTAATAGTGATTAAGAGTTCATTATTCAAGTTAATGGAAATGAAATTTAAGGTACAAAGTTCAAAACCTAAACTTGGACTGATTTTGGGTTAATGATCCAAAGTATTCAATTCGAAAGGTTTTGCATAACTCATTTAGGTAAACGGGGGCAAACAAGTTGATAGGTAGGATCATTTTATTGAAAAATAAAATAAAATTATTTTTGTGGTTGATCGATCGATGAGTTGATGCAAACTTTAACTCAAATCCGACCTAAAAGATAAAAATGGCTTTTAAGTTAGTAGACTAATGGTTTGAAAATCCAACTCTAACCTATAATAATGTATAATCTAAAGTAAGAAAATGATATATCACTAACTTTTTCAGTTTTCACTAATGATGACATATAATTGAACAAAAACTACCGCAAGTATATTTTTTATACCGCTGCATAACGCGGGTATAATGCTAGTATTCAATTAACTACCTCAACTATTTTTTCGATTGAAAAAATCACCCAGCTATCTAAGGGTGAGATAAGTGTGTGGTGTGCGCACTCGAATGAAGGAAAATTTACCACTTTCAATCATCAAAGAAAATAGTCATTTTCAAATATTCAGATATTTCATTAAAAAAAAATAATATTATTCATCCATAACTTAGTGAGTTAATAGACACTAGGACATCAAAGTTTTACAAAATCTTCATTTTAAAGAATGATATATAAAAAAAAGTTTACTTAAATAATCCATAACTATACATAATGTGTTTAAGAGTAATTAAATTTAATAAACATGTATACAAGGATGACTAGAGTTTAAAAAATTGTTCAAAATGATGAATCCTTATCGGCTTCAGTTTTCACATACACGAAATTTAAATTGTTCCCTAGATTGATGGGGAGTTGATAAATACAACAAATAAAATGATTCATACAGCAAAATTACGTTGTTGCAACATGTACTATGTGTTTTAGTTGTTGTACAGTTTGGTGTGTGAATAATTTTTTTTGTTATATTTATCATCTTCCAAATTAAATATTTTGTAAAAATTTGATACCCTATATGTCTATTAACTATAACTTACTCTATGCATCCCTCCGTATCCATATTGCCATCTATATGCACGTATGATTCATGACTTTACGAGAAAAAGGAGTAGAGAGGCCCTTACTTGACTATGAATAAAGCTAGTACAGTATTTATATTATAAAGAAAAGCTAGAATCTATTGATTATTATAATAAAAGTTGACGTACCAATTTAAATGATATTTAACTGTTGTGTAAGCATCTTATCGGCCATGATCAGGACCAGCGGCAGGGCCAGTGTTTCAACAACCACCAGCTGCCACAGGTCAAAATGAATGCCTTGTTCGAGAGCAAGACCGATTGATGCCAATCGCGAACGTGATTCGTATCATGCGAAAAGTCCTTCCCCCTCACGCCAAGATCTCTGATGACGCCAAAGAAACAATTCAAGAATGTGTTTCCGAGTATATCAGCTTTGTAACAGGCGAAGCTAATGATAGGTGTCAACGAGAGCAAAGAAAGACCATCACTGCTGAAGACATCCTTTGGGCAATGAACAAACTAGGATTTGATGATTACATCGAGCCCTTGACCATTTACCTTCATCGCTACAGGGAGATTGACGGTGGTGAACGTGGGCCCGTAAGGAGTGAGCCAACTGCTAAGCCGTCGTTTGGTGTTAATGAGGCTGTTTTTCACATGGGGCAACGCTTGTTCGGTCACGCTGCTGCTGTGGGTTTGGTGAAGGATTCATCAAAGGCTGGCCCGTCAAGGCCCGTTGCTGGATTCGAGCCATATGCTCAGTGTAAAGAGTAAGGCTAGATAATGTGCAAGAGTAATTAACAAGATGCTGATGTTTGTTTGTTGTTTGTTTCTTTTTCGTTTTCAGTCTTGGAGGATTTATTATACTATATATGCGATGGGGATTTTGGACTTTGGATGAGAAATGCAATAGTGTGTTTAAAATGTTTACATGAGATGATTTTGTCACATAATTAGTTTCACATAAGATGTAACCTAGCTTATACGGAAGAGAATTGTGCAAGTAAGCAAACATAAAAGAAACAGATGTTGCAAGAGAAATGAAGATTGAACAAACATTATTGATGAACACCCAGTACATAAGCATCAAATCACACTGCAACTATATTTTTTCATTTGCTAATTTAAAGAAATCACAAACATGGAGTCTTCGATCAGAAGATGATTTCAGTTCTAGGCAGACGTCAATTGTTCCCAGCCAAAAACTTCTTATACCAAATAGCCGAGCGTTTTGGGTATCGTTTAAGGCCATCTTTGTAATCGACATAGATAAGCCCAAATCTTACTGTGAATCCAGAACCCCATTCAAAATTGTCAAGAAACGACCACGGAAAATAACCCTTCACATTTACCCCTTGCCTATACACCATGTACCCGAAAACATCAGTTACAATCATTATGGAGTACATATATAAACTAAAGAAAACACAATGTGACATTTGAACTCACTTGATAGCATCCTTAATAGCCAAGATATGTCTATAGTAGAAACTGACTCGTTCTGTGTCATTTACACCTTGATTCACATTGCCTATGTTGGTTTCACCATAACCTGTAACAGAACTCATAAAAAAAAATATATAATGCTTAAGTTTTGATTATGGTTTACATAGATGGTTGGTTGATACACGTGTGCTGTATATACCGTTTTCTGTAATATAGACTGTTGGATTATTGTACTTCTCCTTGATGTAGACGAGTAGGTCACGTAGTCCTTTTGGATATACATAGAAAGCATTTGCTCCAGACTGCAAAAAATCGTTCATTAAACTGCTATGTAATTTAAGTGTGACATACAATTATGTTCCAATAACGAAAAAATGAACTTACAGGTGCACCAATAGGTCTGCCATTTCTGAATGCTGTTACAGCAACAAAAGATTGATTATCAATTTGCTGACAACAAACAGTTATTGTACAACAAGACTCGTTAGTCCTTTTGAAACTTACCTGTGAGATTGAGTTGAGAATCGGATGTAGGACTGTGATTGATGGCTCTAACCAAACTGGTATCTATTGCGTATCTTCCTGTGTAGTAATTCATACCAATGAAATCAAATGACCCCTTAATGAGATTTGCTTCTTCTGCACTAAATTTTGGTAATCTCTTTTGCACATTTGTACTCATACTCTGAGGGTACTCTCCAAATACTAAAGGATCCATAAACCTGTTCATTTACAACGACATAATTAAAAGGCCAGATAATTCATTAGTTATAAAAAACTGAGAACACGATATAGCAGACTTGTAGAAATATATTGCACGTACCATCCTAACATGAAATCAAGTGCTCGTTGTGCAGCTCTTTTATTGGCTTTGTTGGCCGAAAATGGGACAAACCAATGGGATACAAGTGTTATACCAATAACACCCTTTTGAGAAGCCTACACAAATGCACCAAGCTATTAACTTAATTTGTAACCAAACACTTACAGAATATTTAGTTAAATAAATTTAATTATGAAATGTTGACCTGGTACTTTTTCTTGTAGATTTTAACTGCAAGTGCGTGAGAAAGAAGCATGTTATGTGCAACGATGTAAGGCTCAGTGGCGGAATCACCAGCAGGACAACTGTTGTTCATCCATAATGAACATCTCCCGGGTGCAAAAACACCTGTTTCATAGCCAAATAGGGAGAAGATGTATGGCTCGTTGAAAGTAATCCAATGCTTGACTCTGTCCCCAAACTCCTTAAAGCATAATTCCGCGAAGTCCTGAAAGTCCTTTCTACAAGATGATGAATGAATGAGATAATAAAAGAGTAAGCAAAGTCTTAAAATGATTAGCTCAACTATTTTATGTTTTAACTGTTGAGTTTCTTAGGACTTTCTGGATACTTTTGTGACCTATTGTAATTGCCACATCCACTTATCTTTTCGATAATCTATTGTTAGAACAACTTTCAACTCAACTAGTAAAAAATCCAAAATAAAAGTCAGACGGGACATGTGTGTGATACTCTAAAATCAATTGGTGATAGAAAGAGTATTCAACACCTTTTGTTTTAAAGTTCGATACGAACATGAACAACAAAGACTATAATACCTTATTTATAATTCTAAGGGTAAAGTTCTGAGGTGCAGTTGCATTTTAAAAGGAGGAGGGGCATGCTATCTCAGCCATTGATTTATGTGATCAACGACCCATATTTGTTGCATGGTAACAATACTTCATTTTACATAAAATGCAATGTTGAAAATTTGGACCGTTTGATTACAAGAATCAAGGGTTGAGATCACCTGCCACTCTTCTTTACCCTCAAAATACAGTTGACCCTTTGATCTCACACCTTTATTCTAATATTTCAATCACCTTAATATTTATATTCCGTTTACTAATTTATTACTATATATAATATTATACCGCGTACGAAAAAAAATACCCAGCACAAATATATCTTCACAATTTCATCACTCTTACATCATCACTAGCATTATCATATTCGCCTACTAGAACAACCTCTTACGCCGTTTTACGCGGGTACTATGCTAGTGAGCTTATATAAATAGTTAAAGGTACTCACCACCAATGAAGCGCATTGCCCACAACGTTAAGGCTTAGTCGGTGCGAGTTTCGGCTCGGACGTTGTGGTATATGTGATGGAGGTGATTTACGCGGCGATGTTGGACCTTGTGGGGGGTTCGGTCGTGCTCCATTGAAATATGGAGCGACTACGGTGGCCCAAATACCCATTTTTTATAAATAGTTAAAGTTTTACATATTTCAAATGTATAGCACAAGTGTTACACCCAAGATATGTTACATATATATTACACGAAGTGTATTATTTATAGTCATAGCTATAATTAAAAATCAAGAGGTGGCTTACGTAATACGGGGGTGCAGAAAGCCACCATATTCATCTTGTAATGCTTGAGGAAGATCCCAGTGATAGATTGTGACAAATGGTTTGATACCTTTTGAAAGAAGTTCATCAATGAGATTGTTGTAGAAGGCCACACCTTCTTTGTTTATGCCTCCACTTAGCTTTCCATCTTATTACAGCGCAAATAATAAATCGTTTGGATAACTCGGTTAATATCATTTAAAAAAAAAAAAAAAGACCATTGAAGTTTATGGCAATTTAAGAAAGACACGAACTTACTAGGTAACACTCGGGGCCAAGAAATGGAGAATCTAAAAGCATCAAGACCTATATCATCCATCAGTTGAACATCTTCCTGGTATTAAAACTATGCTCGATCAGTAAAATGCTTCCTGTCAACATAACTCTATCCTAGTAAACACTTACTCCTCATTATGACCCATTTTTCCTTAATTGAAGAAATTTAAGTATCAGATTGAAAAAAAAATACTCCGTAATAATAATAATAATAATTAAAAAAAAAAAACAAATTGTATGTGCATATACTACACCCTCAGTCCCATTAGAAGTGTCCATATTTTGTATTTTTGGTTATCTCAAAATAGTGTTGACTTCTAGCTAGATATGATAATCAGTGTATAATTAGTGAAAATTCCTAAAATGTGTGCATAGTCAAAGTGAACAATTTGACCGGAATGGAGAGAGTAATTCAAAATATATATAACTAACTGGGCAAATAAACTGTTGGATGCACCATTAAATATTTTAATGGTGCTGTTGACCCATCATCATTTCTCAAAAATTACAAATTTTATCTTTTTAGTCCTTCAACTTTTAAATATATACAAAAATAACCCCTTCAATGATACTAGGCTACTAGCAGCATATTTGTTCTGTGCACACAAAACATTTCCCCTAACTATATATATGTTTTGCATAATAACAGCCAAGAGATATGACGCCCATTTTCTCATTGATAGATTATATAAAACTATCATTGTATTATATGAGTATTTATGGTCTGAATTGTATATATGACTCCTTATTAACTTCACAATGATCTGAATTAGTCGGATTTCGAGTTAATGGATGATTCAGTTCGAGTAATTTGGTTATTTAGCCAAGCATCAACCCATTCGAGGCTCTATACCTCATCCAATTTAAACTATCCAGATAGAGTTCGAGTTAAAAGAGATTTTTAATTTTAAATTAGATTATTTAGATGATCGAACTACTCAAATATTAATTCGAAGTATTTTAGTATGAGAAATGATTGGATCACAAAATGTTTACAAAAATATGCTCACAAAATGAGTTGGACCAATCAATTGAAGGGAGAGAAATATGAAAGAGAAAAAAGAAAATAATGTGATTGGTGGGATTAATATGCCACCTCATTTTGTGAAAGTTTCTTTGTAAAATTTGTGTGAGTGTAGTATTACTCTTTTAGTATCTCATATTGGAGTAACCGGTTAAAATGAATCGTAATTAATTAGTTTATCGTAATTGAGTTTAGATGGCCCGGCCCGGCCCGATGATTAGAGTTGTACTCCCTCCGTCAGATTTGGAAGTCTTTCTTTTTCAACTTTGACTTTAGATATTTTTATTTGTGTTATATATTACTTTATGAAAATTATACCAATTGAAAATATATTTAAAATCCAATCCATACATATATTTTGCATCAAGTATTATATAATACAAACAAAAATATTTAAGGTCAAAGTTAAAAAGGGAAGACTTAAAAAGTCAAAACAGAACACTTAATTTGGGACGGAGGGAGTATATAATTGCCAAAAAAATGTTTTTAATTGGGCTACCAATAGAGATGAGCAAAACAGTCTTAGACTGAAACTGGTCCTGAACCGGACTGGGACCGGTCCTAGAAAAAATGGACTGGGAAAAAGACTGGACTGGTCCTAGGACTGCCTGACAGTCCTAATTCAGTCCTACTTTTCAATCAGAAGACTGGTTAAAAACTGGACTGAAATCAGTTTAAACTGGTTAAAGACTGAAACTGGTTTAAAACTGGCAAAAAGACTGAAATGTATTATAAGCTATTTATGTTTATTTATTGTTTATTAACTTTTTTTTTCCTTATAAAATTTAAATTTAGGTCAAATTGTATTTGATACATTTTTATTTCTTTATTTATAAACTTTTATTTATTTTCACATCAACAATTTCAATTATATACATTTTAATTTAATCATACTTCATATTTATTGATTTTTTCTATTGGTTTTAAAATTTTATTGTAACTATTGACATAATTATCGACCATGAAAAAAAAGACTGGAAATGACTGAAACTGGACTGGGACTGGACTGAAATTCTAAGAAAAACTGGCAAAACTGGCAAAAAACTGGACTGAAACTGGACCAGTCCTAGAAAAGACTGATTTTTAATTTTCTATTAAAAAACTGGACTTTTTTGAACTGGACTGAAAACCAGTTTTATCTGGTTTTTGCTCATCTCTAGCTACCAAAAATGTTTTAAGGGTATTTCCTTTTTCGGGTTTTCTGTGGGCCCAATTAAAATTTACTAAACCAAACTCAAAACCATGAACTCGTGTTTTATTCGATTTTACCCAAAAATCAAATCAAAACTGAAATAACCCAACCCAGTTACTAAAATGAATTATGTTCCAGTTTGTCTAATTTGAATATAAAATTTCAGGCATCGACCTTTTAAATATATATATACTAGGTTTTTAGCCCGTGCGATGCACGGTCGTTAAAAAATACAATTATATGTTTATTTATAAGTAGTTCAATGAATTAGTGTTGTTAACTTAAAAGGTGCAATTGTTATTGAGAATTGAAAATAAATAATAACATAAACCAAACTATATAATATAGTAATCAAACTATTATAATTAATTGTCAAAATTAATATATGGAGCCAAATAAACCACGATGAATTGTAGAAAGATTAATAATAAGTATTACATGTATTCGTAAAAAAATGTAGGTCTTTGAGCCCGTGATCGTACGGTAATGTATGCAAAACTATTATATATTATGAAATTTTTTAACAATGTCAATATTGTAATTGAAAACTATAAATTTATCATTGAAAATAATAGTATACAACAACCTAAACATATGCGAATAAAAACTTCAAAGTTTTTGTGAGTAACAAAATGAGAAACAAATACAAAATGTTCACAAATGCTAACGTAAAATATTATAATTAGAAATGTTATACAATTTTAATATAAGCAACATATATGTAATAGTTTCTAACATTGTTATCTCAACTCAACATTTCAATTTACCAATATGTTTAACTCGTGAAATGTCTACATATAGTTGATTATGAATGAAATTTGATTATTAATGAAATAAACTCAATGAGACAATGACAATGAGACAAAGGGTGTACTTGACTCTTGTGTTAATCAATACAAAACATACATACTCAAAATAAACTTAAATGATTAAATTTTGGTCAACCTATAAGTTAAGATGTTTAAACATTTAGAAACAAAAGTTAGAAGGGTTAAAACGAAAAAAATAAAAGTGTGGGGATTAAACTATTATTAATCCTTATTTAAAATAATTTATAATAATAATAAAATTATTAAAAATGGAAAGCCACGTGGCATCCCTAGAATTTGAATAATCATTTAGGAGTTACTATATTTTTGACATGTCATCATATAATGATTAAAAAGATGACACATAAGCAAAAAAAATCTTTGTTTTATATATAAGAATAGATATATATATATATATATATATATATATATATATATATATATATATATATAAAATTTCAGCCAAACCGATAAGGCGATAACTATGATTTGAGATTTTACTAAACTAAATCTCAATTTAATGTGTCAAATCAAACCAAACAAAGTAAATGAACCAGGTTTGGTTCAGTCAGCTTGACGATGTGAACCAAATCTTTGTCGCATTTAATTTTTATTAAAAATAAATGTCAAACGTTCAAGATACCTAACGCGAGTAATACTCTCTTGCTAAGTTTTTATAAAATTAAGCTACATTATCTAATATTGGCACGCGCAAAAAAAAAGTGTTTAGCACTAACAATTAATAAAAACGGAAATTGACTATTATATAAAAACTGTGAACTGATCAAAAGTTTTCTTTTACTATATTTAATTTAAATTAAATTAATTGCATCTATTGACAACTTGCAAATATACATTTTGAATACCATAGACAAATCATATATGACATTTTTTATAAGACATAATCAATTAACTGAGTTAAACATATATACCTAACGATCTATATAGAAATATACGATTCAGTTCGGTACTGTTAAACGGGCAGTTTGAGTCTTGAAACCGCAAGACGAACCATATATGACCGTTTAAATAAACTCAAGCCACCACAACAAAACAAATGACATCTTGTGACTGTAAGTTTTTTTGACTTATAACATTTAAGTGAGTAAATTATCATGCCAAACTTTTTTACAAGCGTAAAAATATGAGAAGACTTTTAAAAAGGAAAATACAAGTAAAACTTGTGGAGTAATTTTACTAAACGTTGGTCATTTCCCCTTTCAAAAAGTTGAAACCAAATCTCTCTCCCAAGCCACACCGCACCGTCATTGCTCAGCCTCGCCGCACCGTCATTGCTCAGCCTCGCCGCACCATCACCGATCAACTTCATCACACCGTCGCCGATCAGCGACATCGCACCGTCACCGATCAGCGACATCGCACCGTCACCGATCAGCGTCATCACACCATAACCGCCTATGTTTCTAGCGCCGTCATCTCTTCCGTCTCAGGCACCGTTATTGTCTCGTCAAGTAGATCTGTACGTTATCAATTTCGTTTTCTTTCAACATGATTATTATCCTTTGATCATAACATTCTGTCAATTTCGTGTTTAATTTCGTGTCTAATTTATGGTTTTAAGTTTAGTTCATGTTTAATTTCGTGTCTAATTTACGGTTTTAAATTTAGTTCATGTTTAATTTCGTGTCTAATTTACGGTTTTAAGTTTAGTTCATGTTTAATCTCATGTCAATTTCGTGTTTAATTTCGTGTTTAAGTTCATGTTTATAAATTGTTGAATGCAGATTAAGTGTTTGATAAAATGTCTGTAGCATTAATATGATAGGTGTGCGGATTGCATTTGATACAGATCATTGTAATCACATTACTGATTTGTGAATTAGGTTTAGTTTAAGTTATTTTGATATTGTGATCAACTGAGAACATGTTGGTTGAATCCTCTGCATTTTATAGGTTAGATCAGAAAAGGTTATATGATTGCCTAAATGTTTTTCAAGTGTAATAGTTTATACAAAATGCAAAAATCAGCGATGTGTATTACAACTACTTCAAGAATTTATCTATAATATTAGTGCTAGTGATTGGTGATTGCTAGATTTATGTAACATCTTGTAAATTTAGCCTCAATTTGAATGTTGGGACTTATTATTATTAGGAAAGAAGCTGGTAAGATTGGCTTATCTCTTTTAGTATGACAATTGTTGCTACGTTTTGTCTTTAATTTTCAAGTGTGTAGTTTATGGTGATATCTTGTGGAACACTTATCTCAACTATTACATCCCATGTAATTTTTATGCAGGATATTACAGCCTGGTGTTGAAGCAGCAACTGAGACGTTATTTATCTGCAACCAAAGAGGTGATCTGACTTGTTACATTGTCAAATTTTGTTCATTTAGTTATTTATTTTATTGTTCTTGATCATACAACTATCCTTGGCCTAGGAATATACATACTAATTATTCCCCTGAAACTACAAGTGATTACTTACTTGATAATCAATCTTGATTTTTGATAGATTTTAATTTCAGTGTGTACAACAAACGATGGCCGAAAGGGATGCTCTTAACTCTGCTTGTGATAAGGAAATGTCTTTATTATAATTGATTAATTCTCAGTGTGATAGATATCGTGTAGCATCGTCATGCATGAACAGTTGATATTTCATATATACCTATATTAGATCCACAATAAGTTTTGTTTAAATTTATATGCATAATTTAGCTACATGCATAACTAAATAATTTGACCTTGGTATCTTCTATTTTCAGGGGAAAGTGAATTCTACAGTGTCAAGCTCATGATCTGTTCTCATGTTTGTATCCATCTTGAGTTCTGGTTTTAAGTTTATTGTCGTAAGATTTCAAAGTTATTTAACTAGGTAAGTTAAAGTTAATATGCAAAAGTCAGTTCAAATTTATTGTTTAGTCTGATTTCTAATGTCATTATGCTTCTTTCTGCCTTGCAGTCACTTGTGCCCGTGATATCTTTGAATCTTGTAAGCTTGTGTTTGAGTTATAATTTTACATCTTATACTCAAAACGTACTTTATGCATCTTCTTCTATGTGCAATGTTGTTGTAGGAGTTTCTATATCTCATGTCCAGAGGTATGTGATGTTATTATTTCACATCATTTATATCTACAAACGACCTCATGTACGTATGCTAGAAATGATAAGCCTATCCTCTACACCACTAACTTAGAAAATTAAGACTAATGTGTATATTAATTTATGCATTCTTCTTTGTGTTACAGAGGTTGCTAACTTGATATATCATGCCCACAGGTATATAATGTTTCTATTTTGGATCATTTATATCCACATAAGTCTTCATGGATGTATACTAGAATCGATAGGTCTCTTTCTTACTCCATTGGAGATCAACATTATGTTGTTTTTGCAGGTATTGTGCAGGAGCTTGATACAACTGTTTTGAAGATGAAGTCCAAAGATGGTCATGTTTTAATGTCTCTTTTAGACAATTGGTGCATTTATATTTGGTTTTGTACAATGACCCTTGCCAATCTTAAGTCATATATACCTTTTAGAATGCACTCAAATTTGTACCTGCATCAGTTTGTTTGTACCTGTTTAGAGCAATAAAATTGATTTTTGTTTGTCGTATGATCTATAATTGGTTGTAAACATAATTATAATATAAGTATAATTACAATTATATTGTATTTATAATTATAAAAGCTACAAAAATGGAAACTAAACAGAATTAGTGAGAGTTTTAGTGACTGAATATGTCTGTCAATGTAGCATTTTTGTATAGATTAGCAAAAGCCATATAATGACTCAATGCTTCAGTCACTACTTTTTTTGGACCTTTTCTGACTGAATTATTAGTGAGGATAAACTTTTAGTGATGGCTCCAATAGTGACACTTTTTTCTTCAGAGGGAGAAGGTCAAACGTCCTATACTGACTGTTTTTAGACCTATAATGACACTTTTCTTCAGTCACTAAATGTCATTTATCTTGTTGTGCACTATACCTATTATGATAATATGAAACCGGTTCACTCACTTTACTTTAACACGTTTAAACAGTTTCGGCCAAACTATATAAACCCGCAGTGGCTTGTTTGTAGATAGCATTCTGGAAGTGTTGATTAATCAACTTACTTACATCATTACGTTGTAAACGTAAGTGGCGTACCTTATAACGGTGATAAAAGTCTACAGCTATGTCTCCGGTATCTCCGTTTAATATTTTTCCTACAAGTAAAGTGACACAATAATAAGAAATGAACTACAACTAACAATTAATAGATTAATACCAATTACTAGACATGATCTCATCAAATCTGGGAGAATATAAATCAACCAAACTAAATATTCGTCTAAGCGCTTTGCACGCATGATAAAAAATTTTTTTTACCTAACAGCTAGAAATTAGTATAGTATTAGGTTATTAAATTCTCACACACTGTTAAGCCATATACCATTTGATACAATTCTTTTATACCTTTCATAACATCAAGAACCCAAACAAATTTCCAATTGTTAACATAAAATGAAAATCTTAAACACTAAATATTTTCATATCTGGTATCAAAGAACCTTTCTTTTGATAAGAAACGTTGATATACCTTATCAATCATTATTAGTTATTAGTTATTACGGAGTATTATATAAGCTAAAAAGATTTTATTGATGTGATAATCTAAATTAAATCTCGATGACCGTGCAAGCAGTTAGATAGTTGTTAGGCGTGTCCCAACGGGTGTGTCAGTTTGGCAACCAACGTATGTCATTAAAGTGGCATCATTGGTACCACCGTGTCAGTTTGGTGTGTCCCTCCCCTTGCGTGGCTTTGGCGACGTACAAACTGACGCGTCACTTATTTGTTTTATTTTTTAGGTTTTTTGTTTAGTGTATATCAAAAAGGTATAGTAGTACACGTGAGACCTAAAATCTGAAGTGACACAGATATTGTTGGCAGTGTTGTGTCGGTAGTGTGTCAATTTGAGAAATACTGGAGTGGCGTAACTGACACATCAACGGTTGGGAGCGGACTTACGCCACCAACAGTTGGGATTGGTCTTAGACCCTCCCATTTGGTGTGTCACTTTACAAAGTGACGCTTGTCACTAAAGTGACACCAATGACAACATTGTGTCACTTGCGTGTGTCCCTTCATTTGCGTCGGTTTGGCGATGAGGAACCCACCGCCTTTTTTTAGAGAAATAAATGTATACTAGTAAATGTGAGAATCAAAAATTGAAGTGACACGGTCATTATTGACACCATTGTGTGAGTTGTGTGTTTGTTTGGGAAGTACTAATGTGACATAACTGACACAAAACTGACACACTAACGGATGAGAGTGGTCTTAAATTTAATAGTTGTTATGATAATTTGAAGATGATATATAATAAAATTTGAATAACCTATATTAAAGTTGATGATTCTAGCTTAGCGGAAGAGCACATTGCTTTAATCCATGTGGTTGTGGGTTCGATCCACGTGGGGGACATAAAATTCCATTGGAGTCTTGGATCAATGGTCAGGTAGTTTTCCACTATGTGGTTTCTTCCTGGGGTGATAAGTTCGAATCTCGCCTATGGCATTTCGCCTGGGGGAGGGGGAGACTCCGTGGCGCGATACCCATCTAAGACATGGGAGAGCAACCCCTTTAGAGCGTCATCGAGATTTCGAACTATGGAGCGGTTCTCATATCGGGGAGTAACCGCTTGTGGAAGATGAACGGGTGGACCAAAGGTCCGTCAGTGATTCCAAAACTGCCTTTCAAAAAAAAAAACTTATATTTTGGTTTGTGTCAAACTAAAAATTCATCCTAAACTTTTAACCAATCAAATGTTTTTCAAAGTTCAATATAAAATATTATTAGCGGATAGTGTGATGGTCCCCACTATTCTTAAAAAGTGTGCAAATTGGATTGAACACTGTGCGTTTGGTTAAAGAACTTTTTTCCCAAATTTTTTTTTTTCATTTTTTTAAGTAACGAGGAGTGTTTTATTTATTCAGAAAAACAATGAAAATTAGTTTTCAACTTTTTAGTTATAGAATGGAAAATAGAGATTTTCATTTTTCAAAAGTTTTTTGAAAAACTCAGAATTGAACGCGTCTTCTACTTTTCTAGATTACTTAGATAAATCTTCTAAAAAGTGTAGGAGTTTTCCGTAGTGTGCGTTGTTACTGAAAAATTTTCATAATTCTCATTTTTTATTTTTTTAGGGACTAACAAGTGTTTTACTTTTTTAGAAATGTAATGAAAATTTGAAAAATGTATCAAAAATGTGATGGATGAAGTTTTCATTTTCCAAGAAAAAATATTGATGAAAAACTTAAAAAAGCATCCAAAGTAGTCTTCAACTTTTTGATTATGTAAAAAAATAAAAAATTTCTTTTTCTTAAAAAACTATTTTAATAAACTAATTCGAACATATTTTTTCTAATTTTTTAGTTTTCTTAAAAAATATATTTCAGAAAAAATACAGAATTTTTCCGTAACTAAATTTGCCCTTTATTTGGGATGGAGACATAATTGACTACGTGACAAAATTGCCCTTTATTTTTTCGTGAGTACCATGGCCGGAGACAACTACTAATCTCCAAATATGTATGGACAATTACTAAAAGTCTAAAACGTCCGGATGCATAACAGCATAAGAGAGGAAACTAGGAAAGTTCGGCAGATGTGCATAGCAAGAATTACCAAAAAGCCCTCCAAACAAAAGGCTCGACAAATTGGATCTATATCTATGAGAAGGGTTTATTGTTTTGTACTTTGAACCTTTTACTATTGGATGCGACATATTTTCATTTGTCTATTGTATATAGTGAACTTTTACATATGATCTATTGTATGTATTATTTCCACTTTGTATAAGACTAAAAAAGTAAACTTTCCTATTTGAGCCTTACCCAAAAAGGAAATATTACATACAATATATCATATTTACAAATTCAATACATACAATAGAAGTTTTCAAAGTTCGACTCATACAATAGTAAAAAGTATAAAGTTTAATGCTTAATGAAACAATAAACTCGCTGCCCCTGGTGAACGGTTCATGCAAACCTCCAAAACAACACCCAACCAACAATAGTTGTACTTTAGGAAATTCTCTAGCATCTTATTTATTTAATATTTTTTATTGAACTTGCATTTCTAAAAAAATTACTGTATATATATATAATATAAAAGAAAAAGGCACTTTTTATACCCGAATCCACTAAAGATGAATATATATATATATATATATATATATATATATATATATATATATATATATATATATAGGGGGAGATCATGAGGGAAGGAGGAAAATGAGGGAAGGAGGGAAGCAATTTTCAACCACACATCCCGGTTAATGCAAAAGTCAACGCGGTGACATTTTTGTAAATAACTTAAAATCACCTCCCAGGCTCGTAAACATGCATTTCAAAAGCATGTTAATCAAAATCAAATTTCTAGCACGTTAACATGCATTTCAAAAGCATGTTAATCAAAGTTACAATTTAAACATTAATTTAAGGTGAATATTAGCTCATATTGTTATTATTGTATAATAACTCATATTCATTATAAATGCATGTTAACATCCCATTGAATTTTTAACATTCATTCATGATGAATATTAACTTATATCATGCTGATGAACATCATAACATTCATTTATAATGCATATAAGCTCATATATATTGCGATACATTGATGAATGTTATTTTATTACGTTCAACATGTATAATAACTTATAAAAGGTAAAAAAACAACAAAAATGAATGTTTAAGAATCTTTATTGTAATTTTGATTAACATGATTCGCAAATGCATGTTAACCTTCTGAAATTTACATTTTTGAAATTCAATGATGAATGGCGATTATAATACAATTAATTCCTCGTTTATAAGTTTTGAATTACGAAATTCGTTTAATTTTATTGTTTTCATTGAAAAATAATATATTTCACAAAAACCCAAAAGTTACACCCAAACTTTAATATTTTTGATGAATATGTATAACGAGGAATTGATGATCTAAATGAACGCGATTGATGAATTCGAAATTTTATAATGTTTCTGATTGATGAATCAATGAAAAGCATACTTTAATATGGGTTTTTTGACAAAAATTGGTGAAGTGGAGAGGAAAAAAGTGGAGAGGAAATGGGTGGCTGAGAGTTACTTCCCTCCTTCCCTCAAATTTAGTACTTCCATCTTGATCATTCCCCTATATATATATATATATATATATATATATATATATATATATATATATATATATATTATTTTTTGAAGACCGGGGAGAAATAAAACTTATTTTAATCCTCGATCTTTACTTTTTTGGTTATGATTTTAAGTTTAGAACGTCGTTAAACAATGAACATGACTTTTACAGCTCATGGTTGGATTTTAGAACTATCGTAAGACCGAGTGTCTTACATGCACGTGCAAGGTAAACAAAAAATAATTGTAATCGTTCAAAATAAATAACAAATAAATAATAATAATAAAAGGAATTCAAAACTATTTATTGCCCTATAAAGTATAAACGTCTCATATTTATAACAAAGTTCACTTTAGAGAAAATCAAATAAATCAATGGTTTTAAACGAACTTTAATAACGAAATATATATATCATTTGTTATCCTAGCATACCAAAACGAGATATGTAATTAAGTAATTTACTCCGTATTTTACTAGTTATACGCCGTACATCAAGATAATACGTAGATCGTTACTAAGTATAAAACGTTAAAGCAAATTCACATAGGTTTTTTCTACCTTGTTACACATGATAAGGGTTCAATTAGTTTAGATAAAGCCTGCATGAGGGAACTTACTAAAACGTACTCGTATAAATTTATGTTACCTTATCGGAATGAATGCATAACTTAAGAAGTTGGTAACGATTAGATGAGAAGTTGTTATAAAACTTACTCCGTTGTATGATAAATGTCTAACATATAAAAGAAAAGGATAAGTTTATACAAATGTATTTAACAAGGGTTTTGAGTCGTGCTACGCTGCGAATATAAGCTAAGAATACATGTTTCTATGATCTATATAAGGTAAGAATACATGTTTCTATGATCTTTTTTAATGGTTTATTTAAAAAACACATACATCTTGTTAATACGCGCGTTACATCCAATCTTTATCATACATTATCTATCATTTCATATCATATATATATATATATATATATATATATAGAGAGAGAGAGAGAAAGAGAGAGAGAGTGTACAATACTCAGGGACGGAGCTAGGAAATATAAGTAGAAGGGGCGAAATAAACTTTTTTCATTTATTTTGTAGTTTAGTGGGGGCGAAATAATTTTTTTCTTAGTTCTTTTGTAGTTTAGTGGGGGCGAAAACTTTAAAATGTCATTAATACCTTAGAAAAATTTCTTTTTTACGTAATTTGAAAATTTTAGTGAGGGCGTCTGCCTACTCTGCCCCCGCCCTGTCTCCGCCCCTGACAATACTCATATTTTTATAATAATTATTTTGAAATAAACGAGACGCGCATGTAGAGATATTTTATGTTTGAATATATATATAAAGCAAATTTCACGTTCCTTTAATAAAGTCAACAATATCAATCTTTCAACCGGAGATAATATATGAGAGAGCGAGATATGATGGACGGTCCAAAACACTACTATTATTATATAATACTCCGGTCACAAAATAATTATTCAATTTTAACTTTTTAAAGTTTTTCTTTTTCAACTTTAACCTTAAATATTTGGTTTTATGTTATATAATATTTGACGCAAAATATATGAATGAATTCAGTTTTATATGTATTTTCATTGGTATAATTTTCATCAAGTATTATATAACATAAACCAAAATATTTAAAATAAAAGTTGGAAAAGAAAGACTTCAAAAAGTCAAAACTGAACAATTGTTTTGGGACGCAAAGAGTATTTATTTTTAGTTATTATTATTGTATACTAATATGTCAAATTATACAGTAGGTTGTCACGTAACACTTTATATAAACGAGCATATCAACTAAAATGTTACATGCACACAATAACTATATTTACAAGCTTAAAACACACCATATGAATTTATAAGTCTAATACTTATGATAAACTTTTGACTAAAGATAAACACAGCTAGAGTTGCAACTTGCAAGTATGTACGATTCTTCAAATCATCAATCAAAAGCAAAATAAAAATAGTTACTATATATAAACACAATCGATTCAACTAGAAAGATAGAAACCTGGAATGTGGGCAAATGTATCCCAAATACTTGGACCTTTTCCATATTCAAATGCTGCACCTTCATACTACACAAAAACATAATCACACCGATTAATTGATTATAATGGTGAATATTTTCTAAAATAGAAACGAACTATCGTATGATTGTATGAATATCACTTCTAAATATATCAACTAGATGTGGCAAATTTAGACCCATTGGTTAATTATGGGTCAATTTGGTTAATATTTAGGAGGGGATGGGTTTGTTGGTCTCCTCCCCTTTTTTTGGATTGTTCTAAATGGGTTTTTCAATACAACCTCCAATTGTGTAACAATTAACCAACGGGTCTAGCGGGTAAAAAAATTTTGTTTTCACCTTATTTCATTTTTTTCATTTTTCACTCAAATTTTTAAAAAAAGTTTGGTAAAAACCTGATGACCCGACCCGAGACCCATTTGACCCGGACCCGTTTAGACCCATCCTTCTAAATGACCCATCTAGACCCGGACCCATTTAGACCCAAACTCATCTAGACCCGTGACCCAACCCGACCCGACCCATTCATTTTGCCACTTATAATATCAACTATCAAAATTATCATTAAAATAAAACAACTCTCAATTTCTTCATATTTTATATGACACATGCATCGATCATAATCTTTTCTCATATTCGAAGTAACAAGTTGCTAGAATTGTAAACAAATTGTTAGTACATTTCTATTACTAAAGCTTTTGGTAGTTATGTTATCTAGGATCAGTAATCAGACAATACTCGATTTCTAGTTTGCTCCATTTTCCCTGATAAAAACGTATATCAACTTAAGAAAACAAATAAATTGTAACAATTACGTACTTGATAAGCTGCCGATGCAGCTCCAAAGACAAAATTCGAGGGAAATGCGGTACGATTGAAGACTGTTGATTGAACCAGCAACATAAGATTCACCATAACAACTAGCAGGAGTACCATTGGAGCAACCATTTTGTTACCCTTCAATTCGTTTTTTATTCAAAATGGAACTTGAAATGTTCTTCTTTCTTTTGGTTTATAACTAACACCCAAATGGTATTATAGCCATTTTATAATCCACGAGTATTCTTGTACGTATTGTAATGGAGTAGGTGGTGATGAGCCTGAAAAGAATTTGTATCAATACCTTATATAATTATAATATACATATACATGAATATTTAGAAAGTATTAATCCCTAAAATATAAGGAATAAAAAATTTGATGCATATTGCACAAATTATTAAACAATGATATCATCCATGTCAGGGCCGGCCGGTAGTATTTAGGTGGCCTCTGCCGTAATGATAACTTACGCTAAGGTTAATCAAGATCTTATTTAGTACTTCAAAAGAAAGTAGAATACTGAGATCGTAAGATTGAACAGGAATTATAAGATTATATTCAGATACTCTAGTCTTATACACGTGTGTTATGATATATATAAAAAACCAAATATATATGTGACAAACTAATGAAATTTTTATAGTTTGAACACTATAATATTAATTCGAATAAACGGGATTTTCTCCGGTAAAATATCACTATAATAGTAATTCAATACTACTCATAATTATTTAAATTATTATATATATTGTTAAAGATAGGGCTTAGTCTCCCAAAATGTATCAAACTATGCACGAATCTCTATAGTATGCATCCACCTTTAAACGCCTCTAAAGTAAGTACTTAACTTTCAGAAACGCATGTTTAATGTATCGTGTGACCTATTAAACCCTTAGCCGGTAATTAAAATCTTCGGTCATCTTCTCCGACGAATTTCTGGCTACCTGCATTTTTCCCAGCCATCTTCATACATTTCACCAACTTGCAATTGCTTATAGGTTCGGGTAATGGTTTCTAGCTAGAGTAATGACACCTCGAAATCAGTTTCAAGTTTAAAGATAAATTTAACAGTAAATGGTAGATAATTGTGTTATTTTTAATTCATTGGAGTATTGTCCTTGAATGGAGCAAAGTATTGTGCTTCAAACTGAAAAAATATTCAAGTATCCAATAGTGATAATTACTTCAAACTGATAATCAGACCAAAATTCCCAGAAACTTAAGTCAAACAGCAGATCTAAATTTCCAATAGCTTTTGTACCGTGGTTGTTGCTGCTTTGGAGTGAACAACGGAAGAAGACAGAGAAAGTATTGTCGGAGAAGAAAGAATCGATAGTATTTCGACGAGATGAAGTTCTAGGTGGAGAAGAAACCCATTGTGATTATTTGATATAATGAAGTGCTATGATGAAGTACTATGAGTTTTAACTTCGATGCCCTGAAAAAGTGGCCAAATATTAGTCGGATGATGATGGCCGTAAAAGTGGTCGGAGTAGATGACCGGTGATGACGTGGCAATTGTTGACCGGCTGTAGCAGGTAAATTACATATAATAATATGTTTTTACAAGTTAAATACACACAATAGAGGCGTTCAAAGGTGGATAATCTCACCATGAATTAGAGATGGCCCTTGGATTAATTAGAAGATGGCCCTTGGATTTAAAAGAAAAATTATGAATTAGAGATGGTCCTTGGATTAATTAGAAGATTGATAATCTCACCATTGAAGAAGTTAATGAAATCATAAGTCATTATTTGGAAACTATTAAAATACATTAAATACATTAAACACTAATTAACTAATAACTAATTACGTATTTAATTTATTTAATATTTAAGTATTCAACTATAACATATTAACATTGATGCTAACAATAGAAAAGTAAAAAAAACGCTGGTTTGCAGACATTCAAAAAAATTGGGCTTAAGACATTGGCTAAGTGACACTCAAACAAATAAAGCCCAAAATAGTTTATTGTTTTTCAATACAATAAAATTGGGCTTAAGACATGGGCTAAGTGACCTCACCTGTGGAACGATGCTTGCAGTGGATTGGTGGTCATCGCTCATCTGAACTAATCAAGGTAATATTTCAAGTAGCAAAGCTAGACATAATGTAACTACGCATATTGTGTCGGTACTTATATTGTGAACTATTATCCCAATCATTTTCAATCTGTTACGACATTAACCTATGATTAGATATAACGTAAATTTTTTACATCAATTCAGGTTATTGTATCTCAGTTGGACACGTTGACAACTGAGCAGTTGCAACTTCTCAACAATTTAAATCAAACAACACTTCAGACTGAGGAATCGATATCTCAACAGCTATCTACAATGCAACAAACTTTGTTTGGAACTTTGAAGAAGGAAGCAACAGTCGTACAAACTAGCTCATCTGATATTGGCAACTGCATGGGTCAAATGTCTATGGCCATAGGAAATTTGGGTTCACTTGATCATTTTTTACGCCAGGTAAACCACATCACAACTACTAATGTACTTAGTCTAATTAAACATGAAAAATTCACTAACATTTCTTACTGCTTAATATAATTCACCTAAAATTATTTTTAAATGCCTATATATTTTGTTAATAAACACTTATGTGGCAATCAAATTTAATAGTTTCTTAGTCATTTATTTTGTCATTATAGCTACATACAATTGAACTCACCTACGTTGTCATATCTCAGGCTGATGACTTGCGGGAAAAAACAATGCAACAAATCCATGCAACACTTACGACTACACAATCTGCACATGCCATCATTGCAATACATAACTACTTCTCTCGGCTACGTGCGCTTAGCACACTTTGAGTTGCAAGTCACCATAATTAGTTCTTCTAGACGTTATGGCATATATATTTTGTAGTACCTATTCAAGTCTAGATAGCACTTTTCAATCCCGATATAGAATTTTCCAGTACAAATCACAATATTTTTTTTTTCTATCTGTGTTCATTTCAACTTCAGTTAAAAAAAAAATATATATATATATATATATATATATATATATATATATATATATATATATATATATATATATATATATATATATTTAAATCCGCGGGTCCTAATCTAGTTACTATTATAAGTAATAAGATATAATAGAAACTGTGAATGGTTTCTAAGTTCTAGACAATAGGAATTGAAGGGAACCGAATTAAAACATTTATTTACTTATACGTACGTGTTAAGTTATTCATTTCCTTTCCAAACCTTTCCAGAGCTACTCTTCAAGGAAGAAACGTGAGAAACCAAAATCCATCAATCCAAATCAACCTTCAATCCATCAATTCAAGCTACAATGCATCAATTCATCGTTCTTAATCCATCTTTCCATCTTTAGTAAGTTCAATTCTTCATTTTGTTAACTTAGAGAATTGGGGCTTTGGAGGGTTTTGATTAATTAGTGGTTCTAATCCAAAATCAGGATTAGAAATCTATTAAATAGTAGTTAGCAAGTGTATTAGAATTGATTACTAACATGATTACTACTTACAAGTGGAGAAATCATAAGTGATATATTAGTGACTTCATGATCATGTCTTAAACTCTTGTGAATTAGTGATTTCTAGCTTGAAAGTGTAAATTGAAAGTAGTATTACTATGATAGATGTGATTATGATCATGAAAATGGAAATTAATCCAAAGTGGGGGAGGATTGATGTTAATTATTGTTTAATTGTGATGATTAATGAATTCTAAATACCTTGTTATATTGCTACGTGTTATGTAGTAGGTGTGAAATACATGGCATCTCGTTGATCATTGTGTAATCTCATCTAAATCACAAAGGTGAGTGTTATGGGGGTTAATTGGGTAATGATTATGTGATTCCGGATTACTTCCGAGCAAGAGGTTCACATGATCAAGTGGTGTGTTGCTTGTATCTAATCTTGTTTCTAGTTGTCGATTATTGTTGTTAAACGAATCTTGTTGTTGAATTATGTGTAATGAGCAACTTTGTAGAGATTGCTAACTTTGCTAGCATAGAGTTGTTGAATATGTGCATAGCACATGATGTGGACTTGGTATGCATATCGACGTGGTATGGTACTAAGGTGCTTGTTTCTATTGGCCGCGGATCCGCATAGTGTTTTGATCTCTACATATTTCTCAGTAGTTATTTGTGTAAGATTATGTGGTTAGTGTTGTTTGTTTCCAAATGTTGGTTGTTTTTGGTGAATTACTTAATTAATTGCATATATGCTCACTAAGCGATGTGCTTATTCTTTAAGTGTTTAATGTTGTAGGTGAAAGTAGGCATAGAGAAGGAAAGGCAATTACAAAGCCGTAACGTGGATTTGCTTGGTTGTTGTGATTGGCAAGTGTTTCTCTTTTAATTACCGTTATGATAATAGCTTGTGTAATTCTCCCAAACGACATACTTTGAAGTTTCTAGTTTGATCTGGTAGTACTTTGACTTGGAAATTCAAAGGTGAATGTAGTGATCTTGTTGCGTTAATGTATATATGTTTTGGAAGTTAGTGGTTGAACTAGTGGTTTGGAACATAAATATATAAACTTGGAAATTTTGAATATATGTCCAAGTTTGGTTTTGGTTGATTTTAATAGTGAAAGGAAGTTAATTATGCTGAAAATTGATGTGAAGTAGTTGAATTGTAGTGAGTTATGTTAAAGTGTCAAAATGGGCCCAAACGGGTCGATATGCTAAAGTGTACCAAAAATAGAAGTATGGTACTTTTGTTGTTGGTTTACGACTCAGTGTATATGGTGGTACATGTTGGCAAAAGGTTAGAGTTAGATAACAAGTCAATTGGTAAATGACTTGGTCTCAAAAGTGGTCCAAAATGACCATAATTTAGCCATACGTCTGATTCATTCGTTATTGTGAAAATTGATAAAGTGTAAAAAGGGAAACCTTCATTTTGGTATAGTAGAGGTGCCTACGAAATTTCAGGTCCTAACTCTTAACGAGTTAAAAGTCACGCGCGTGCAAATTTCGTATTTTTTCTTGAGTTAGTGCAGGCCTGGATTCAGATGAACTACCCGGATGTTTTGAACCTTACCCAGCGAGTAATAGCTTGACCCAGCTGCTAGAAAATGCTTAAAACAAAGACTTGCTTATGTTACTGAGTTTTGATTTATTCCCGACTGGTTCTTGTTGTACCCGGATGGTACCATATGTACCCGGCGGGTACCTAGCCTTACCCGGCGGGTACCCTGCCTATTCCAGCCATTTTTATTTCAAGTTTAAGTCTGGTCATTTACATAACGTAGGGACCTAATTCAATTATGTAACACCACCAAATTTCAGGTAGCGGAAGCGGTAGGGTCGGGGTGTTACCAAATTAAATATCACAAGCACAAGGTACATAATGAACGACTCTAAATGAGACGTTTGAAAATGGTTATACATTTCCAAAATAAAGAGTTTACAATGACACGAGTTCATAAAATAATTTCATTACATAATTTGAAATACAAAAGTTAAGCAAGGAAATTCAGGTGTTTGAAAACATGCGACTCGAGCTAGCATAGCTTGTAGTAGTCCTAATCCTACTGGCACCTGAGAACACATGGTAAAATGAGTCAGCTATAAAGCTGGTGAGTTCATAGGTTTGTTAGTTGTAAATAATAGTATAAAACTTGTATGTTTGAAAAGTAGTTCAAAAACTACGATTTTGATTTGTATTATCATAGAGTGGTAACATCAATGTGTATTCAATAAACGAGATATCTAATACCTAAGTAACCGTGGTGTGTACCTAAGTACATAGAGAAAGCGGCAGTCCATGCCTAGATACCTATCAGGTATAAGTATGTCTACAAACGTGAGGCACTACATGCGTGAATACTATCGAGTAAGTGGATGACCGAGTCATATTGTAACACCCTCAAATTTTGGGTTGCGGAAGCGGTCAGGTCGGGTGTTACCAAATCAAATATCACAAGCACAAAGGTAAATAATGAACGACTCTAAATGAGACGCTTGAAAATAGTTATACATTTCCAAAATAAAAGTGTATACAAGTTGCGAGTTCGCAAAATAATTTCAATACATAGTTTGTAATACAAAAGTTATGCAGAGAAATCCCGTTGTTTGAAAATATGCGACTCGAGCTAGCATAATCTTGTAGCAATCCTAATCCTGCTAGGCACCTGAGAACACATGCTAAAACGAGTCAGCTATAAAGCTGGTGAGTTCATAGGATTGTTAGTTGAAACATAAAGTATATAACCTTTTATGTTTTGAGAATGATTTCAAAATCCACGATTTAAATTGTATTGTTATGTCATTGTAATACTAATGTATATAACTTTAACGGGGTATTTCATACCCAAATAGTGGTGACGTGTACCTAAGTACATAAAGAGTGTTGCATACTATGACTAGATACCTATCAGGTATAATTGAGTCTACAGACGTGAGGCAATACATGCTTAAGTATGAATCGTGTGATTGTATGACCGCGTCATATGTTAATGAGTAATGATGTTACTTATGTTGTATTAAAATGTGAGGATGCCCCCGTGGCATAATATGTGGTGTTCAACAAAAATTAAATTGTAGTCCCGCAGACTATGATTGAGTAACTAGTGTATTACATCCAGCAACAGTTAATTGTAGACCCGCAGATCTATGATTGAATGTTTAGTGTATCCATTTGACCAGTTAGTGTGAGCTAACCCGGACATATTGCAAATAATTATAGTTCCGCAGAACTATGATTGAAATGTTTAGTGTGTCCGTTTGACCAGTTAGTGTAAGCTAACCCGGACATGATTGAAAATGATTGTAGTTCCGCAGAACTATGATTGAAAATGTTTAGTGTGTCCGTTTGACCAGTTAGTGTAAGCTAACCCGTACACGATTGAAAATGATTGTAGTTCCGCAGAACTATGATTGAAAATGTTTAGTGTGTCCGTTTGACCAGTTAGTGTAAGCTAACCCGGACATGATTGAAAATGATTGTAGTTCCGCAGAACTATGATTGAAAATGTTTAGTGTGTCCGTTTGACCAGTTAGTGTAAGCTAACCCGGACATGATTGAGCTAACGGCCTCGCGTGATAACCTCACCGACCCGTTAACTTATTGCGGATCACGAGCATAAGCTCGCCCATCCGTGATTGAGTGTGGATCACGAGCATAAGCCCGCTCATCCATCGATTGTATCGCTTTACCGCGATATCGTACTTGTGCCCACTGCAATACCGTGGCATCGTTTTGTGCCCACTTTACCGTGGCATCGTTTTGTGCCTAATCAAGCATCGACCGCATTGCTCGCAAGCAACGTATGTAATTGAGCCGGCAGTACTACGACATGCCCGACTTGAGATAATTGAGCCGACAGTACAACGACATGTCCGACTAGTGTAAATGAGAGTCGGCAGTACTACGACATGCCCGACTAAATTGATTGTATTTGTATATGTGTACGTATACCTACATACATAGTTAATTGTAGTTGGCACCGAGTGCTCGATATGAAGTACAAGTATGTGTATATATATATCTATACATATATATATAAGTCGAATTGGTAAACACCTTAAATTGTGTATCGTGTAGCACATGAAATTGATTGATTGTAGCTACGTATGTATGTACAGTCCTTAACTATTTGTTGTATCACAATAAGCCTAGGTATGACTAATCATCACCTAGTTGTTTGTATTAGTATAAGGATTCTATACTAACGTATGTTACTATTGTATACTCCTAGCCTCAGCCTAGCAAGTATATAGAGATCCTGATTTGTATGGACAGTATTAGTTCCTAAAAGGAAGATTAATCCTGTAAAAGTAGGGTCGTTGTCCAATGTAAGTAGAACTAACCAGTTCTAGTATAAGTGATAGTATTGTCCCACGGCAATATGGTCAATGAATGGTGATAACTTAATCAAGTTATGGGGTGGTAATTGTTTTCCAACAATCTAACAGTGTATGATTGTAACCTATCTAGGTTAAGTATTGATACTATTTCAAAACAGTATAGTGGATGTAATTCCTAAGTATTACACACTTCGTATTACATGGCAGTAATATAGATAATTGTGAATTATAAAAGTTTATTAATATAATTCGAAAATAGTAATTGAGCATGCGTCTCACCCCGAAAACAGTAAAACAGTTGAAAGAGTGGGGCTATGAACTCACCTGTGAGTTGTCAGCGATCCTACGATACGCCCGTAGTCTGATAGGTAACCTCCTAGTGTCCTAAACACGTGAGGTCATATAAGTATGAGACAAATCATTTTGTCTAAGCGAGTTGTGTAATTATTTATTTGTCGTTCAGGTTTGGAAACCGTGTACGGGGGTCAAGGGGCAGCGCCCCTGGTAGCGGGGTCCAAGGGGTGGCAACCCTTGGTGGGGTCCAAGGGGTAGAGCCCCTGGTTGGGGTCGAGCTGCTAAGTCAGCATGGAAAATTTTTATTTCTACTACATTGCTTTAGTAAAAACGCATCCGAAATCCAAATTCGGAATAAAATCAAGTGGAAAAATCTGGTCCCGACACTTAGTGAAAATAATAGGTTTTTAAATTTCTGTGACCTGCGACATTAGGTGCGACGTTGGGGCTTCTGTCGCAGTGCGATGTACTGCGACGTTGGAGTCTACGTCGCTATATGCGACATCAGGGTCTAGTACGATATAAGGGTCGTCGTCTCTATATGCGACGTTCGCAATTTCATGCGACATTGTGGCTGACGTCGCACCAGGCGACATCGTGGTATTTTTGCGACATTGAACTGCGACGTTGACAACGTCGCAGCACCGTTTTTGGGCCAGATGCGACATCACGAACTGTTCGACGATTTCAAGATCCAAAACGAGTTTTGGTTCAATTTTTGGGTGTTTTGATGTTATAGAAAGCTACTAACATGTATTTCTAAGTAATCTAAACAATTTCTTATGAAAGAAACGATTTCTAGAGAGAGAGAGAGATTTCCTTACTTTTTGAAAAATTGGAGTGAATGGAGATGATGAAGATGATGATGTTGAAGATGTAGATGATGATGCTCGGTTATGATGATGATGATGAACTCCGAAAATGATGATGATGATTTTGTTCTTGTTGTTTTTGTAGTTGTTGTTTTGTTAGTTGTTTGATGATGATGAAATAGAGAGAAAGATATGAGATAGAGATAGAGATAGAGAATGTGTATTGGTGAGAAAGAAAATGGAAGAAGAAAATGAGGTGGGGAGGAGGCCGGCCCATCCTTTTTGGTGGGTTCGGTTGTCCCCAATTCGCGGTATAAATGCTCGTGTTTTTGTACCTAATATAAATTTAATATTTTAAATTTATAATTTTGTTTATATAATTTCGTAAATATTTTAAATAAAAATATTTCGCTTGAGTTACAAAAATGTAACTTGGTTTCTGAGTACTTTCAGATTCTTTCAATTGTGATTATTAAATAATCATTGAGTATTATATATATAATTATATATATAATTTTCGAATACTTTGTCATAATCGCATATAAAAATACAATTATCTGAAGTTTAAATTTGGCGCGAAAATTGACTTTTTGACCAGGTGTTACACATATCGAGGGTGTGGCAATCCATGCCTAGATACCTATCAGGTATGAGTAAGTCTACCAATGTGTGGCAATACATGCCTAAGTACAAATCAAGTATGTGTATGACCACGTCATATGATAACAAGTAATAATATTACTTATCCAGTAGTAAGGTACTAGTGTGCCACCTGGCATAGTGTGTTGCCTCCAGCAACATGTAATTGTAGTCCCGCAGAACTATGATTGAGTATTTAGGCAAATACTGAGTCAACGAACTCGAGTGTAACCTCGTCGATCCGTTGATGAGTGCGAATCTCGAGTGTAAGCTCGCTGATCCGTTAATGAGTGCGAATCTCGAGTGTAAGCTCGCCGATCCGTTAATGAGTCAACGATCTCGAGTGTAAGCTCGCCGATCCGTTGATGAGTGCGAATCTCGAGTGTAAGCTCGCCAATCCGTGTTTTGTATCGCTTTACTACGATATCGCTTTGAATCACTTTACCGTGATCTCGTTTTGTATCACTCTAACCGTGATATCAACCAACGTTGCTCGCAAGCAATGTATGTAAATGAGAGTCGGCAGTACTACGACATGCCCGACTTAGTATATGAGAGCCGGCAGTACTACGACATGCCCTACTAGAGTAACCGTGTTTGTATGAGTGTATGCATATCAATATACAAAAGTAAGTTGTAGGTAGCACCAAGTGCTTGAGGTAGAGTACGAGTATATATATATATATATATATATATATATATATATACGTCAAATCAACAAACACATCTAACGGAGTATCATGTAACAAATGAAAGTGGTTTAGTGTATCTACGTATGTATATACAATACTTAGATATTAAGTGTAGCACAAGGAGCCTAGGTATGTATAATCATCACCTAGTTGTTTTGTATTAGTATAAAGGGCTATACTAACGTACGTTACTAACGTATACCTCTAGCCTCAGCCTAACAACTATATTGAGGTCCATGGTTAATGTTTATTTAAGTACAAATCCATTCTAGTAACAATGGAATGCAAAGACAATCTTAGTTCCTAAAAGGAAAACTAATCCTGTAACAAACCTAGTTGTTGTCCAGCGTAGGTAGAACTAACCAGTTCTAATATATTTGATAGTATTATCCCGCGACAATATGACCAATGTATAGTAATAACTAAATCAAGTTATGTAATGGTAATTATTTTTTAACAATCTGACAGTGTACACTGGTAACCTATCTAGGTCAAATAGAGATATTGTTCTACAACAATATGATGGGTGTAATTACTAAGTATTACACAGTTTGTATTACATAATAGTAATATAGTCAAGTGAGAATTATAAAAGTTTATCATTATAATTCGAAAACAGTAATTGTGCATGCGTCTCACCCCGAAAACAGTAAAACAGCTGAAAGAGTAGGGCTATGAACTCACCTATGAGTTGTCAGCGATCCTACGATACGTGTGTTGTCCGAATGATAACCTCCTAGTATCCTAAACATGTGAGGTTTAATAAGTAAGAGACAAATCAGTTTGTCTAAGCGAGTTGTGTAAATATTCATTTGTCGTTCAGGTTTGGAAACCGTATACGGGGGTCCAGGGGCAGCGCCCCTGGTAGCGGGGTCCATGGGGTGGCAACCCCTGGCGGGGTCCAAGGGGCAGAGCCCCTGGCTAGGGTCGAGCTGCCAGGTCAGCTTAGAAAATTTTTATTTCTACTACATTGCTTTGGTGAAAAACGCATCTGAAATTTAAATTCGCAAATCTCAGCTCGCAGGAAAATTCAGTTCGCGACAGCTCGCAAGTCTCGACTCGCGGTCTCGACTCGTTGCTCGGTTCGCAAGGTCAGCTCGCAACTCAGTTCGACTCGCAAGTGGTTCGGCTCGCGAGCCAGTTCAATTCGCAGATTTCGGATAAGGTTTTGCGAATCGAGTTCATCTCGATTCGCACGACGAACTGATGCGATTTGTGAGATGGGTTTCGATTTTTCAAGCATTTTCGGTGGGGTCTTTGGGTATAAACTTGTTGGGTGGACTCATAAACATGAAAATACAAGTGTTGCAAGTATGATTTCTTACTTAATTTGGCGAATCTAGAACCGCAAAATGAGATGAGATGTTGATGATGATGATCTTGATGCTCTTGATTCTTTTATGATGATGATGGCCGATTTAGGATGATGATGATGCCATTATTTCAGTGTTTTTAGAGAGAGTTTTTAGTGAGAGAGACGAGAGAGTTTTGGGGTTTTAAAGAGAGAAGTGGAAGAAGAAACGAGGATGGAAGTTGAAGTAGAAAAGAAGAAAAAGGGGAGGGAGGTGGGTCGGTTCGGGTCTGCGGATCGAACTCGGACCCATTTGGGTCTCCGCTTCGTATTTTTTCGATTACCCCCAAACTCGTGTTACTTTGAATTTTAAAAAAATGTTCGCGTACGTTGGTATAATTATATATATAAAAGTTTTAAGTATTTAGCATTAATACGTAACTAAATACGAGTAATTGATGTTTAAATTGGGCGCGAAAATTCGCCCCTTTTTGACCGGGTGTTACAAATTACAAATGAATTATATAACATTCCTAAATGTGTTTTTAATGTATAAAAAAATATGTAATATATTTTGGGGCATTTTGTAACACCCGCCAAATTAGGACTAGTAATTAGTGCCTAATCATATGCTAATACATGTAATTAGTTCTGTGTTAGGCTAATTAATGTATCGAATTGTATATATATTGTTGAATATATACGAAAAGGCGATTGATTAAATCGTACGCAATTTAAATCGAATGTATTTCGATTCCATAAATACGGACGTTGGTGACACAGTTTATATTTAAGTATAAAACATTATCTGAAAACATTACTGGGTCCAAATTACTGTTTAAATTTTAGTCCCAAAGTTGTCCGCTTCGTACAATTTAAACTTACCTAATTGACAACAAAATACGCAAATTTTTTATGCCACATTCTAAATCTTTAAATTTTTAGATAATTGGTAAAACAATTTAATTAAATTATTAAACAAAATTCGTATTTTAAAATGGTTAATTAACGCGCAAAATATTTATTAAAACGTTAAATGACGGAGAAAACGAACACCACGCGGAGCGCGAGACGAAGACTGAGAAAAGTGGAGATAACCTCCACCTTCCCCACCTTTTCCTCATTTTCTTTCTTTCCACTCTCTCTCTCTTACTCTCTTTTCTCTCATTTTCCCAAAACCACCAAAAACACTACCATTCACTAAAATCGCTAAATAACACCCTTATACGCAATCGGATCGTCAATATTTTTAGAGATTCACGACCACCTCGCAACGATCTACATTTCTATCTTTCCGGATTTCCATTTCGGCAATTTGTAAGTTTCCGACAAAATCCCGAAAACTCTCGATTCTTTGTATTTTCACTTGTTAGTTGTTTATATAACTTGTATATGTCCATTACAAAGTGTAGAACACGATTTTATAGCTTAAAAACGGGTTTGAATTGGGTTTTTGGCCGGAATAATCTCGACAGCCGGACTTTCTGGGCTGATGTTCTTCAGTGCGACACAATCCTTGTGTCGCATGTTGTGTCGTATTTTGCCTGTTATGTCGCACCTAGTGTCGTATAAATCCTTTTGTGTCGTACCCTCTACGACACAACGTTGTGTCGCATCTTATGTCGTATTTTTCATACGACACAATCACTATGTCGCTGTTGAATCAGCATCCCGAATCTATACGACACAACCATTGTGTCGTATAGGTATTGTGTCGCATTTCTATGCGACACAACCCTTGTGTCGCATAACCACTTTTGTGTCGCATATTGTATCGCAAAACACAGAAAACTCAGATTTTTACTAAGTGTCGAGACTCGAAATTTATCACTCGATTTTCCCCGAATTCAGATCCTAGATGCGTTTTTCACCAAAGCAATATAGTAGAAATAAAAATTTTTCGAGCTGACCTGGCCATTGGACCCCGCCAGGGGCGCTGCCCCCGGACCCCCGTACTTAGATTCCGTAAGCACAATTCTCACCAAGTGTCAAACTTGTATGACTTCAAAACGCTTATATGATACAACTTTTCAAACATAATGGAATATACTTTTCAAGTATAACACTTCGAAAGCAATGTGATAACATCAGGACTATTATTACAATTAATCACCAACGGGCCGTAAACGTTTTCAAACACTTAACAAATCAACCAAATCGTAGTAATTTGGACATATATATAGTTGTGTAACAACTACGAGGGTGATCTTTTGAGATACCCAATCATGTTTATAACCATCGCGTGTCGTGGACACCCTCAAGTTACAAGTCTTTGGACTTCATTACTCGGCTAATCAACTCAAGTTTATTAAGTTAAACTCACAAGACTCATGTGAGTCTCATGGCCCCTCTTTTTACAGTTTTACTCAGGGGTGTGATATATTGCTCATTTTTAACATGTGAACGCAAGTACAAACATTTCATATACTACGTGAGTTTTTCACAACTAATCATTTAAAGTCCTCCGTCAGCATAGTTGTTAATACGTTGTAGCGTGAATATTAGTATATGGTACCATATAGGATTGACCCTCCTCGTTCGGGTTAGCAAGCACTAACCGGGTAAACGGACGTACTAATATTTGGGAAGACGAATGTTGATTAGGCATTCGTGGAGGCACCTCGCCCGGAATTCTCTATAGGGGACCCGGCCCTCGAGTTAAGCTCAACTATGTGCTCATGGCTGTATACACGATTATTATCATTTCATTTGCTGGATGCAAATCATTATTAAATCTTGCGGTTCATACCTTATTACTTGATTTCAAACCTGTGAGCTCACCAGCTTTAGCTGACCCATTTAGCATGTATCGCAGGTACCAAGCAGTAGATTGCTTCGGCTTCAGGATTTTTAGCTCGAGTCAGCATACAGACGATTGAGATTTTCTTGCATTAGTATATTTTGTACAAGTACTTATGTACTGAAATCTCCTTTTATTTAAACTCGAGCTATGTAAAGCTATAAATGTTGTAAACATTTTCAATATTAATATATTTTGTTAAAACGACGCATATAGAGTCGTTTACTGTATATCTTTGTGCTTTGTTATTGATTAGTAACACCCAAATCGTGCTTCCGCAAATCATTAAATTTGGGGGTGTTACACATTTCAAGTTGGTATCAGAGAGATGGTTTAAGAGATTTTTGTCATCCACATTAGGATTGCTTAAGCTTAAACCATTTTGATTGTAAGATTACATATTGTAGTTACATTTCAGTAGTTTTCCTGTTATGTGACTAATTGTTTAACCTCAAGAATGCTTGTTAAGTTGCCTAGACTTGATTGTGTTTGAGAACGTTGAATAGAAATGTGTTATTAGTCTAATACGATACGTCTGGCCAACGGAGTTATATTACACTAGTGTACATTGGAGATTCAAAGTTGTTAAACATACGATGGTCTAAGTAAAGGGTTGTTCTTGACCGTCCAAGTAGGAAGTTTCTGTATCTGTTTATATTATGTAGAAAGTTGAATATGTTGACTAAAACTGTTAATCTTTATAGCAAAATTTTCTCGGGGACGTTCTCCCCCTCAAGAGGAGAATGCAGATGAAAGAAACTTATCCCCGAGGATGAAGCAGTATTAAAGAAAGTTATTGGGCAAGCCCTCGAGGAATTTGCCCCTAATGTATTTTATTTTTTAATTATGTGAATAACGTATATGATAAAATTATATCGTTTCGTATGAGTAAAAAAAGGATATGCAATAAAAGGCGCATATTAAATTACTTTAGGTAGTATCAATATAAAGCGTATTGTTGGTGTCATATTATGGTTAGTTTTAAGCAATTGATTATTATGCATGAAGAGATGAAGGTAATAATAATTTGTATGAACTTTAATTTATAACTTATAGGACTTAAAGAATAGCTGCCAATAACTTTATCTAATGAATATAAATAATAACGATGATGGTGATTGTACTGTGGTAAAATACTTGCGCTTGGCTTATCAATAATTAAGATTTATTTTTTGTTTTTGAAAAAAGAAAAAGAAAAGGCTAACTATGGATATCAAGATTCAAATAATATAACAACGAGAAGATAAATTTGGAGTACTTAATTATTAATTGAAATAAATAATTAAAAAGGTAAATTTAAAAGTTAAAAGGCAATCGTAACATATGTCAAATACTTAGAATTCGTTGACCATTTATTTGTATTTATTTTATTAATAAATAAATAATTAATTATGATGATGTCATTATGTCCTAAATGTTAGTCAATTTGATAAAATTACTTAATTATAATTAAGAAAGATTTGAATGATATATATTTTAATTTTAGATAGTATTAATTTTCCTTAAATTTATGAAAAAAATTTCTTAATATTGAGAATATGCCGTGAAAGACTGAAAGTTGTGTGCATTTTTGTTTTTTGTGTTATTTTATTTAATATTATTATTAGTCGCTTTTTAAATATATTTAATATTTTTGAGAGCGGGAAGTGTAATTATTTTAATCAAATCTAAATTATCGGATCAAATTGAAATATCCCATAGAATGGTCAGATTACTCCACGAGATATTGATTTAATTATATAAATAATAATCAGTATAAAAGATAAGATACGTATCTCATGAATAGATAGGATATCATATCACTTACGATATTTACGAGTAAAATATAATATATTGGCTTTTACAGTAATATTATTTATTTATTATATTAAGTATTAATAATAATAATATTAATAAAGTCGGTCAATGGTTGTCAAGACTCAACCATATACGTTGTATTTGTGGTTGTGTGTACGACACAAACTAATTAAAGAGGGAGCAGCAGAAAAGTCCACTTCTTACTGTTAGCTATGTATGGGCTTTGAATTACATGATAACATGATATAAATCATATAATGGGCTGGTTATGGGCCTGTCGGCCAGCACCCACCAACCCTCTTATATAGTGTTTGTTCGAACTTCGAAGTAAATGGTTTTATTCTTTCAATAGTAGAGATCAGCGTTATACGGCAGATAAGTTGTATGAAATTCATCAAGAAATATTGTGATTTGTAATTACATATTTTGTTTGATCAAATTGAATTGAAGTTTAACTATATCCTGATAACATTTGAGTATATGATATTTTTTTTGTTATTGAAGCAAAAATAATTTACTCCTAGATAATCGATATTAGTCAACATTGATAGAGAACATTTGACTCATTGTATTCTTCCAATATTTAAAGATAAAGGATCATGAGGGCAACATTAAATGCCATTTTAATATATAGATCTATTTTGATTATCATATAGATTTCTTTCAAATTTTGTTATGGGTAATTTTGTCATTTTCATTGTAGATAACGGTATTTGTGTCTTTTTCAATCTTTAAAACTATAAGCTTGTGAAGAAAAGTGTTAAACTCTTTATAAGGGTGTACTATGGATCGGATATGGATCGGGTGGAGCCATATCCACATCCAATCCATAGCTATTTAATTTTAATTTAATAATCCATATCCATATCTGTCGGGTCAAACGGGTTAATGGATCATTTATCAGATTTCAACAGTTAGTTTGATAAATTAATTTTTAAATGAAAATAATCATAGATATCACAAATATGATCATAATAATAACACTGAACTATCATAATTATACTAACATCTTATATTGAATACAAATTAAGAGTTAAATTTGAAGTTTAGATAATTAGTACTTAATAGATAACTAGCATATTACCCGTGCAATGCAGCGGAGTTTAGTACTTCAATGTGTTCGGAATACCCGTGATTGTGAGTTGATACCCTTAGTTTGTGTATATGTAGAGTTTGTGATTCGGAATACAGTTAGTGAAAAATGAAAAATATGTGAAAATGATGGGGTTATATTGTAAAATGATGATAAATATGAAAATGTTGAGTCTTAATTTTAAGAATTTCTATAAATAAACTACTAAGATGCTTTATATATTAGTATAGATGCTTAAAATTGACCAAATATTAATCTTGAAGGTATATTATACTCCCTCCGTCCCAAATTAAGTATCTTGTATCAGATTTGAAAGTCTTTCTTTTTTAACTTTGACCTTAAATATTTTTGTTTGTGTTATATATTACTTTATGAAAATTATATCAATGAAAATATATTTAAAATTCAATCTATATATATATATATATATAGAGAAAAGTTCTTTGAAGAATGGTAAATATTTGAGGAACGGAGGAATTGATATCTACCATCAGATTTAGAAAACCAACGGATAAGATTAAAAAGGTAATCAAATTAATTCTCCAGCTAATAGATCTAATTTAAACGCTAAAGGGTATTTTTGTCAGTTAATCTTTGAATGTTGTCATACTTTAAATCCTTTCAGTATACCAACATCTCGATCAAATTCTCCCAGACCTCTCGAATCTCGATTAACTCATTCTCAATGGCAAGAGTGCAAGACAGATCCGTTTCCAGTGATTGACGCCGCTATCAACTTCGCTACCGTGGGATCAACCTCTTCCATCGTCGTCGGACCTCTCGATTTTCCTGGATCTAGTGGTGTCAAAGGAATCATGAAACTCCGACGCCGTCATCATCGTGAAACTCGAACGTCGCACCATGGCAACCCTGTGCCACCGTCTTCATCGCAACCATATGTTGTCGTCTTCTTCATCGTAACCAGCACAACGAAGAAAAGGGAGATAGTGATGGTAGCTTATGTCGATATTTTCCGGCGATGGGCGAATAATTTAAATAAGTGAATTTGAAATTGGCTATGTGAATCTAGTGAAGATACGAGAAACATGAAAGATTTGAAATAGATAGATTATAAAGTAACTTTCAATGAACCTTCGAAATTGGTTTTGTGGATTTGTGATGTTAGTTGTTTATTTTGTCCTTGGAATTAGTAAGCAAATAATTGGTATTCTATGTGCAGAAGAGAGAGATAGATACTAGTGTATCAATTTAAAAAGGAAAATGATAGTCAAATGTGCATACTACCTTAGGGGATTAGTCAAATGTGCATGCTACCTTAGAGGATGTTAAAAACATACGTATTCGAATCCGTTATCCAAAAATACGATCAGAAATTATAGTTGTATGCTATTAAAAAATTAATTGATTGATATCTATTCACAATGTAAATTTCAAACCTACAAGTGTTTAATCATATGTGATCATAAGTATTTGTGATTCTATCTAAAATCATATGTGATTATTCATAATCACATGAGTTTTATCTAAAATCACATGTGAATTTACTTAAATCACATGTGATTTTATCTAAATCACATGTGATTTTACTTAAATCACATGTGATTTTACATATATTCACATGAGTTTTACCTAAATTACATGTGATTTTTACCTAAAATCACATGTGATTTTATATATAATCACATGTGATTATCACATGTGATTTTACATATAATCACATGAGTTTTTACCTCTAAAATCACATGTGATTTTACCTAAAATCATATGTGATTTTAACTAAAATCACTTAGAATCACATGTGATTTTACATATAATCACATACGATTTTAATTCATAAACACATGAGTTTTACCTAAAATCACATGTAATTATTCATAACCATATTTGATTTAACCTAAAATCACATTTGATTTTACATATAATTACATAAGTTTTTACCTCTAAAATCACATATGATTTTATAAATAATCACATGATTTTTATCTAAAATCACATGTGATTATATAGTATATGATTCTTAAGACCCACCAATAAGTATGAAAAAAAAAATGTTCTTCATAATTTTCATATTTGCTCTTCAAACTATCTTTCTTTTACATAAAAATAATTTAGAACCAATAATTAGAACATTTCATAAATGTCATTAAAAATCATATGTGATTATGATGGAATCAAATGTGAAAATTAACTGGGCATTTCATCGAACACATTGTGTGCAACAAAAAGCTTTACAAAATTCAACAAAATAAATGAGTTTCCTACTCCGTGAACGGAAGATTCAAGATACAACAAATACAACAAATTCAACAAATACAAAATTCAAATTCGATCACTATAAAGTAAAGTAACACTGCTTACTGCCATTTAACATGATCATGTTATTCGTTTATGTTTTATAGCATGAATCTTGATCGAAACGCACACCGTCATCTTTGATTTCTTAACAGACTTCACAACAGCCTTTTTCCCAATTCGATTACGATCACGAATACATTGACACCGATTAATGATGTTCATCAAGATCAGGTGATTCGAATTATGTTTTAAAGCGTTAATCTCGACCGAATTACGAGATCATCATATGTGATTTCATAAGAATATTATAAAACACATTTTTTTCCCGATTCGATTACGATCGCGAACAAATTGACACTGATAAATTCTGTTATCATGATCGTATGATTCGAATTCCGATCTAAAAGATGAATCGCGATCGAATTGCAAGATCACTAGCTTTGATTTCATAAAAAAAATAGCTGCATTTTCTTCCGATTTGATCACGTTTACGATCAAATTGACACAGATTGATGTTGTTTTATCATGATCATGTGATTCGAGTTACGTTCTAAAGCATGAATCGTGATCAAATTTCATGTTCATCAATTGTGTTTTCATACAAAAATAAAGATCGCAGTTTTTTTATTTGTTTACCATCGTGTTGAAATTGATAATCATGAATGCAGTTTATCAGGACCATATGATATGATTCGGATATAAAATAATTGTATTATATTGATTTATACAATGACCTAAATACCCCTCCATACTATAATGAAATGTTGAAATCTGATTGGTTCCCTCGTTCTTCAAATATATGTCATTCTTTAAAGAACTCACCTCTATATATATATATATATATTGCATCAAGTATTATATAACACAAACAAAAATATTTAAGATCAAAGTTGAAAAAGGAAGATTCAAAAAGTCAAAACAGGACACTTAATTTGAGACGGATGGAGTATTAGATAATTTGGTATTACAAAGAACTTTTCATTATCAATTAGTCATTTCAAAATCAAACTAAGACTTAAATTTCATTTTATTCTAATAGTTTCATAAACTATATTAAAAAATCTTTTCGGGTAGTAAATGGATGCATCCGTGGGATGATATATTGATATCCACATCCATATTCATTTCCGTTTATTTCATCCATATCCACTACTGATCGTGTGATAATTGCCATCCCTACGTATAACATTTATATATTATTACTCATTTAAAACAGTGCATATTCACTGTCATAAATATATATCGTAACCGACCAGCGAGTCGGTTGTTGACATTTAAACACTTTGTCATAAGTTAAGATTTTATTCGCAAGAGTTAAAAAGAAAGAATGCAATTTGTTATTAATAGGTAAACCTTAGATTAATCCGTGTTTAATCTATTTTTGCGTATATATACTTTTGTAGTTCATTGATTCTTATTAATAAAGAAATCACACCATTAAAATGTTGAAATTACTTTGTTAGTTTAATATAAACGGTTTTTATATCAGTAATTATTAAAGGCGTGTTCAAGCTAAAGTTAACTTAAGGGTATGTTTGGCGTAAGTAGCTGGAGCTGGTAGCTTGTAGCTGGAGCTGATAGCTTGTAGCTGGTAGCTTGTAGTTGGTAGCTTGTAGCTGGAGCTTGTAGCTGGAGCTTTTGGTAATATTTGTGTTTGGCAGAGTAGCTGGAGCTTGTAGCTTATGAATGTAAAATGACATAAAAGGACAAATATATTAATTTTAATAGATGAATATAATTATTTGAAGGGTATTTATGTAATTTCATCTTCCATAAGCTACAAGCTACTTCCATAAGCTACTTCAAGTAGCTTGTGGTTTTGGGGCTTATGAAAACCATAAGCTACTTAAAATTTTATTAGCCAAACGGAGCTTATGAAAACCATAAGCTACAAGCTACAAGCTCCTATAAGCTCAAAAAATGAGCGTGCCAAACATAGCCTAAGTAATTAATACTTAATGGTTAACCGGGATTAACACCTTCTTTATATAATAATAAATATAAATATTTTCAGTGTTTTATAGATACGTTGTTTTCCTTTAATTTCTACTTAAAAAAATTGATTTATCGTATGCTTGATCCTATTCTTGTATGTCTTGTTAGTATATGCATATGTATGCAGTCATGTATTATACGTTCATTATAGCTTTGTTGGTCATGTATAATATACTAACATTTCTGATTATAAAACCTTAATTCAATTCGATCATACTTTAGGAAGGAAAAAATATATCATAATATGCTTTAATTAGAAAAAATTAAAAAAATGACATAAAATGGTGTACTAGTTTTTGTTTCCAACCGACACCCAAATGTCTTAGGCTATGTTTGGCACGCTTGTTTTAAGAGCTTATGGGAGCTTGTAGCTTGTAGCTTGTAGCTTATGATTTTCATAAGCTCTGTTTGGCTAAGTAGCTTATGAGTAGCTTATGGTTTCCATAAGCTCCAAAACTATAAGCTACTTGAAGTAGCTTATGGAAGTAGCTTGTAGCTTATGGAAAATGAAATTACATAAATACCCTCCATGTAATTATATATCATTTTTTAAAATTAATATACTTGTCCTTTTATGTCATTTTACATTCATAAGCTACCAGCTCCAGCTACTCTGCCAAACACAAATATTACCAAAAGCTACAAGCCACCAGCTCCAGCTACAAGCTACCAGCTCCAGCTACCAGCTACAAGCTACCAGCTCCAGCTACAAGCTCCAGCTACCAGCTAGTTGTGCCAAACATACCCTTAATATAGACATTTGCATGCACGAATGCACGATGTACACATGGTTATGGTTGTGTAGGGCCTCAATGTATAATTTGAGCCTAATAATTGGTCCATTTATATACTCCCTCCGTCCCAAAATTATTGTCCACCAACAAAAAGCACACAGTTTAATAAAAGTGGGACCACAACAGTTTTCAACCACTCAAATAGAATCTGCACCCACTAAACTCTCTTCTTATTGGTTGAAATGTGAAGTGGACAATTATTTTGGGACGTCCCAAAAAGGAAAGATGGACTATAATTTTGGGACGGAGGTAGTACTGTTCAGGGCCCCTCATTCCCAACTTGATTTTTTCTATAACCTATATGCAAGTAAAAATTGTCAATTTTTTTATGCATTTTCGGTGTGAAATCACAGATTTTTTTTTTTTTTTGCAAGGCAACCCTACACTACATATTTCACGATTATATATACAACCACCACAAATATTTACAAATTATCTCCAACGAGACTTGAACCCTCAACCACTAGATTGAGAAGTTCCTCACATACCGCAAGGCCATAAGCCCTTTGGTGTGATACACAGATTAATGAATTCTTATTAATGTCAATTATTATACTCAGAATTTCTATATCTTGCAGAAAAAAATATATATTTATATATACTACTTTTCTATGCGGAATACACATATGATCCAAAAAGATATAAACATGTATTTATAAGGTAAATACTTTCGACATTTATCAACTACTTGTAGTATTATCATATGTAAAAGAAGAAAATTTATGGCCTTATGCGTGAAACTAGTGCAGCTGCATTTTGAGCGAAAATGAGAGTCGGACGACCTTAGTCGTTAATTTATGTGATTAATGGCTCAGATTCACTGCATTTTATGTTGTGCACGTAAAATACAGAGTTACAAATATGAGCCGTTGATCATAAATCACGGCTGAGATCGCTTGACCATCCTTTCTCTCAAAATGTACATGTCACTCTGATCTTACACCTTATTTTATTAGGGGAATAATATTGTGGAGTATATATAGCGCATTTAAGGAGAAGATAATTATGCGCCTCAATACCATTCGATAGAGTATAATCAACAAAACGGAGGATGAGAATGCTGGTAATTCGTCATTAAACGAATATCTGATTTCATGTATATCCAATAGTGTGAGTTTCCCGGAATATAAGTATTATTTATATTATAATGTTCAAATAAACTTTATCTAGTATACTCAATGTTTTAAAACCAGGTTCGACCGGTCGGACCGTGTTTTTCATGAATTCCGGGCCAAAATAAACCGGTTTTTTGGCATTTTTGACTAGTCAACGACCCGCTTGGCCCGGGCGGGCCGACCGGGTTCGACCGGGACCCGGATTTACATGTCGACCCGGATCTTTCTTTATTTATGTATTATTTTAATACTAGAAAACATAAAAAGCAAAAAAATATCATAAAGAGGCGTGCCACGTGCGTTTCTTTTATTCTTTCCTTCTTTCAAAACATACCTAACACTAGTCCACTACAGTACTACACCCTAATATATTATAATTAATTGTTAGTATATATATATATATATATATATATATATATATATATATATATATATATATATATATATATATATATATATATATATATATATATATATGTGATTTTGAAACAGCGTAACAAATGAGAATATTATATTTTATTCAGTAATATATTATACATACAATTTTAATTTCTATTGCCATGTAAATTAGACAGTAATAGGTTGTATCTTATTAATATACTTAATTGATTAGTCAAAACTAAGTGAATTATGAAACTAGTCCGGTTTACTTTATTCTATAAACTCTATAAAACTGTATGTACAAGTTAGATTGTATGCTTTTGTTGGATTTTTCAAACAATTAGCATGGAAAGTTTGTAGATTTTTCAAAAAATTGAGTTTTATATGTTTTTACTCTATGTATATAATAGATTTTCAAGGGTTTTAACAATTCTGGTTCGACCTTCCGGCCCAACCGGTCCGACCAGAAATTTGCTCTAATCCGGTTCGATCAAAAACCCGGGTTTTAAAACATTGAGTATACTTCAACAAGTTTTCTTTTGATTATATAAGTTTCCACTTTTTCGAAAGGAACAAAAGCAGTTAATTCAAAAGAGTTGGTCCTAGTTGTCTCGACGGAGGTGTACATATTATGCAGAAACTTTAGTTGAATACTGGACATAAAATCCGTGTATACACACGGGCCATTAAATTTCAATTTGATTTTTATAATTATGCGATTTATGTATACGATAAAATTTTATTTCGTAAAAGTTAAATAAGATATGCAATGAAATTCAAAAGTCCTTAAACGAAAGTAGTATAATAGATTGATTGCGTATATTAATTATTAATAATTGTAATAAAATACAAAGAATTAAGATTAAGATTATATTTATTTATTACCTTACTTATTTAAAGTTAAAATCCTCCTTATGCAAGTCTCCTAATGAAATTAGGAACCTAAAATAATAATAATTATATTAATAAAATAATATATAAATATATTTCAATACAAAGTATGTATGTATGACATCATCTCATCCTAAATTTTAGCTAATTGGATAAAATTAAAGAATTTAATTGGTTAAATGGGATTTTGATGATGTCATCGTCCGCTTCCTATATATAATTTAAGATTGTTATATTGTTATATTACAAGTTTTTTTCATCTGGGCATTGCAGCGAGTTGTTAAAAAATTAGGTTTTCAGTAACACTACTTGTCATTTGTATACTTAGACCACACCCAACGGATCCGTCGGATGGTCCATCGGTTTGTGTCTCCCAACCGACATGGTTGGCACCATCCGTCGGTTTGCTCCGTCACTTGGTCTCCGTTGTCAAACCGACGCTGTTTCGTTTTTTTTTTTCTTTTTTGTTTTTTTTTTTGTGTGTGTATAAGTAAAGGTAAATTGTTAAATGTGGGCCCAAAAATTAAAGTGACGGAGTCACTGATGGCAGGGTCCGTCAGTTTCAGTCAGTTTTGAAAAAACTGACGTGGCGCATATGTGGCACGTCAGTTTCAGTCAGTTTATGTCACCGTTGGGAGTGGTCTTAGAGCTTTAATTATAGGCTAATACGAAAATTACAAATTTATTACGTAAAGTTTATTAACTATATATTTTGGATAATCACGTTTGAAAAACAAAGTAATCTCGTTCGACAATCGTATATGACATTTTAACAAAAGGTTGAGTTTCATTAAGTAGATAAAAGTTGTAACGCCCGTCCATTTTTACCACGTCATTTTACAGCGGAAGCAATTAAAATACTAGTACATTTTAAAACATAAGCATCTCTACAAATATACAATTTCTATCTCGTAATTAAGGCATCTCTTCGTCATATTTTCTTAGGCAACTCTATCTGATTAAACCTGAGATAAATGCGATAAATGCGTAAGCCTAAAGGCTTAGTGAGCACTTGCGTCTTCTATCAAAATAGATATCGAGATCTCTACGTTAATGTGTAACCGAGCCGTATCTTTATCTTTAATTAAATCATTCTCTGAATCACGGCAGCCTCGCGCTAGCACGCTTTAAACTCTGAATTTCATGTTCTACGCTCGTTACACATTAACCATACATAATGCATATATAAAAACGCATGCTTAAAACGTGATCATAAATGTGTATATACAACTCTAACAAAAGTGACAATATATGCATTCATGTGAACGCCGTAGATCTCCGAATCGCAATTAGAACAGATTAACAAGTGCGGAATTCAAGTTAATCAAACAAAAAAAATGAATTAGAAAGTAATCACACGAAGTATTCAATCAACTGTGCTTTTGTATTCAATCAGAAATCACAGAGAGTTTTAGGAACAAAACTTACAAAAGACTTACTTCAAAATGAATTATAAAAGCCTATTTACCAAATGACTTATGCGACAATGACTTAAACAGTTTGACCTGGTCAATCCGTCAATGCCATTCACGGATTGACCATTTACTCCGTCAATAACATATTCACGGAATACATAATCATGAACTAGTCTATACTCACGGACTATCCTATTGTCGCATAACACTTAGACATTTACAAACAGAATAAAATCAAGTTTTATACATTTTTGCACCAACAAACTCCCCCTTGGATAATACTTGATTTTCTTCAAAGTTAAGCTTTATTTATATCCTGGCAGATTGCATCCAGCATGAAAACCTTGAGCACATATAACACCCCTCGTTTCAACATAAACAATAATATATTAATGGCGACTCGAAAGCGTATATTTAAAACATACTATCAATGTACTCTAAATGTCAATAAACTTTTTCAAATTAAATACATGACATTTCAACAAACTAGGTGTTATATAATATAAAACATCTCTTTAGTTATCAAAATAACATCAGAGTAACAGCCTGTCAAACATTCCATCAATTCCAAACACTTCCTGCCCTGCCCAATATGTCCCCTCTATTTTAACCTGCAGGAAGAACTGTGGTGGGGTTAGCATAACGCTAAGTGAATGAAACTATAAGCAACATTCCAACTTAGCACAACAATCTGTTTACATCAAATAACAATAAACAGTCAATCATCATGAGGATCGGTGGTTCTTGAGATACCTTTATACCGGTATGGTACTCAAGGAACACTTATCAATCATCTGTATTGGCCTATACAGAATTACCGATGACTTGTTGTTAACCACATACGACCTAGATCTTTTAAACCAACATTTCAAGTTTCTAGATCTCCTGTCGTCTATAACAACAACCAAGTCCAACCATCCAATCAAGTTGACCTCAGATTCTTACATACTAGCTCTAACAGCCCAGTAAGCTAACAACCAAACTAACATGGCAATCTATTTCAAATCAACACATTCTATCAAAGTAATACTATAATTACTTGTTGTAATCAAATCATTACAACTAAATCACACTGAGGTTACAGATCCACTCACCGACACCTCAGCCGCAAGCTCAGAAGTCTAATATCTCTGAGCCTTCTCCACATCTGAGAATACAATCAATAAACAATGAGTTAGTAACTCATTAACAACAATAAGCTTATGTTATAATCACATAACATATCACAATATTTTTAATACAATGTATCATATTGACACAATAATTCCAATCAATTATTCGAATAATAGTTGATACTTATGTCACCATATTATCTTAGGCATAAGTATAACTAAACTCAAGAATATAACCTACATTAACATATTAAGTTCAGGTTACATTCAATAAATAATAAGCAGTTAAGTTAACACAAAAGCTGCTGGAAACCAGCTCTACCCGCCGGGTAAGACCAGTACCCGCCGGGTACCCACAAAACCACACAAGCCGCCGGCTAGCCAAAGAAGCCGCCGGCTTCTCAACCAAACGCTCATACCCGCCGGGTAAGGGAGGTACCCGCCGGGTACTCCCTTCGTTCCCAGCGACCTGCGACCTGTAACAAACCCTAACCCACGGGTTTTATAACCAAATCACCAAAACTCAATTTCTAACCGTTATATACTACAAATAACTTCATATAAACATTATATAACAGTTATAACAAGTTTATAACATTCAATTTCACCTCAAATTCATGTTTCAATCAAAATTAATCAAACTAAATTCAAGAACACTTACCATTTGATTGAAGAACTAGAAATCAGATGATTAAGCTGATGAAATCAATTCAATTCTCAGTCCCTAATCACAACCAAGGTTTGATTTCAATTTAGTTAGGTTTTCTTAAGGTTTTTGAAAGAAATGAATAACTTTCCTAAATAGGAAAATGAATATATAGTCGGCCCAACTTAAACCACCTTCAATATACGGGTATAATTTAATACCCCATCTCAATCTATTGTCTGGAACCCGAAAACCATTTGCGAGTCCAAACATTTTATTTTACCGTCAACTATATTAATTTACAGCAATTAATAATTCACTTATCACATTGGAATATTCGGCTCCTATTCCAATTATTTCAACTATTTCAAACAATATTATTTCCAAACACATTTAAATACTTATTTAAATCAAGAAATAATATAAAACAACTAGGTCCATTTCGAGGATGTTACAGCACAACATACGTCGACCGCCCGTTGAAATTTAAAAGCCATTGCTTCATCATCAAAAGAATCGTCATAAGTAATGTGATTATCTCTTAGAGGTTCCAAATCATCTTTTGAGAGATTAATCAAACTCAAAGGATCAAACACATATACGATGGTTTCACGATTCCACATTATATCTCCCTTGTAATCTCTGTCGTAACATCCAATCTCAGCTTCACCTGTGCTTCCATTATATCTCCAATAGCTCACAAATTTCCAGAAATTGATTGGAAGTTTTTCAAGTGGGATTTTCCTCAAACACTTTACCCGTGGATAAGTAGTAATCACTCTTGGTTGATTCGAAATTGGTTCCACATCAAAATTATCCACTCTTCTTCTTGGGAATACCTCTTCCACCCACGTATACTTTTCTTTCTTAAAATCTCGATATAACGCTCCAGCCATCCAATCAACTAACTCATTTTCAGAATGATTCACAATGTTGAGTTGAGCGATATGATTTATCTCACATTTTGGAAGTCTCCCCAGTTCTTTGAATGATCTACGAAAATATTGAAGTCCATCAGTCCTTTTGACAATAAAGACTTTATTGTCATTATCGTATTTCCAGCTGATTATCCTTCCAACACATTCTCGTTTCGGTATCTTGAAAAATTTTCTAACTTTGATAGGTTGTTTCGGAAACCACCAAGTAAAGGTTCTTTCTGGAACTTGTTCTTCATCTGAGTTAATCCAAAAACTATCATGAGAACCCGTAAAAGTATTAGGTTGCTCAAAAATACCTTCTGGATGTAATTCATCTTCAGAATCCACCCAATCTTCAATATTCACATAATCATCACTAGGGGTGTTCATTCGGTTAATTCGGTTTAAACCGAACCTAATAGATAAAACCGATCGGTTTTCGGTTTTGAAAAGTTGAAACCGAACCGAACCGAACCGAATAACTAAAAAACCAAACCAAACCAAACCTAATTACTATTCGGTTTATTCGGTTTTTACTATTCGGTTTATGATTTCATATATTAATAATAAAAACATTCAAACAAAATTAAAAAACTTGATTATCAAACAAAACTAATTAGCATGTTTCTTAAATTCGTGACAAAAAATTAATAATTTGCAAGACAAAAGTAAGATATAGTTGAGAAATTTGTGATAAACGATGAATAAAGTTAATAATAGTATAAGTATGCAGAGTATTGGGTGATTAACCTAATTAATTTGTACATATATTGAAAGTATTACCAAAACATATTACTATTCAGTTTTTTTGGACTATTTGGTTTTTACATTGGTAACCAAAACCAATCCAAAAACCAAAATAAATATTCGGTTTTGAACCAAACCGATCCAAAAAACCAAATTATCCGAACCAAATAGTCAAATCCAAATTGTCCGATTGGACAATTCGGTTTGTCCGAATAGTGAACACCCCTAATCATCACCTAGTTCAAACCCTGGTGGAAACTCTGAATCAGATTCGTCAAACTCATAATCTCCATTATTGCATAATTCCACGAATGGAATTAAATCATCAACTTCAATATTCAATGGAGTAGGACACAGAATCTCTTTTTCTTCTTCAACACTATCCGATAACTCTTCTTGATCAAACTTTCTTGAAGATTCTCCAAGCTCAAACATAGAAGTTCCACCAGTGTTGGAATCATCAAACATATCACCAATATATGCAGCATCTAAGTTTTCGACACCTAGATCATCAAACTCAATGTCTCCAAAGCTTGGTTCAGAAGACATAACCATAGCAGGAAGAACAGCACTCATTGGTTCAACATACATAGGTTCCATGTCATTGCTTGGAACAAGTACGAGTGCTAGAGAAAAATTATGCTGATCACCATCATGTCCATCATTATCATCATTATTACCATCAAAATCATCTCCATAATCTCCATTATCATCATCATCATCATCATCAAAATGTTCAATGCCATCACCATCATTCAATCCATGATCTCCACCTTGATCATTCAATCCTTGATCTCCACCTTGATCATTATCATCATCCTGATCATCATCATTGTGGACATTCTCCCCCTGATCACCTAATTTTTCTTTCAAAAGAAAGATTTCTTGTTCAAGTTTCTCAATCCGTAATGTTTGATGATGAACACCAAAATGTGCTATTTTATAGTACTAATTACCCCTTGGTTTGATTAATTTCTTATGCATTTGTTTTGAATTCGATACTCAATTCGTTCATATTTGCATTTAGGAATTTTCTGGAGCTTGAATCGGAAAAGAAACTGAAAACGTGCGAGAATTGAAGAAAATAAGTTAAAAATAAGAAAAGTTGAAGAATGGTGATCGATGGTGAAAAAGTTGGAAATTCTGATCCATACGGCGTATGGATGAAGTGAGCCGGGCCGCCAGAAGACGCGGGTCAGATCCATGGGCTTTTCAATCCATACGGCGTATGGAATTCCATACGGCGTATGGATTGATTCGGCAGAAACCCTAAAAACTCTATTTTGCTTTCATTTTGCACAACTCTTCACCACTTTTTTCCAGACGATTCTCTCAACAAAAACCCCATTTTCCAGAGGCATTTGGGGGGATTAAAGCTAAAGGAATCAAGGGCTTTTGTTCTTCAAATTGTTATTCGACATTTTCGGTTTGATTTCGTTTATATCTTTCATTTGATTATGATTATAGATATGATATTGAATCTGATTTTTTGTGAAATTATGATTGGCTAAGTTCTATTTACAATTGTTTAGATGATCATACTCAGATGATGATTTGATTATTGAATTGCGGATTATTTTGGTTTTTATGAATGTTTATATGTTTATTCGAAGATCCATGTTTAATTGTTGAATCTTGATGATAACCTAGCGTGGTGATCCATTGATTTATGATTGAGTTCTTTATTGATTGGTCATTATTGGTGATTGTTGGTTTTAAATTGATAATTATCACTAAATAGATTGAGTTTGATAGGCTAGGATCGATTATCATTAAGAGTTAGCAATGAATGTGATAACTAGTAATAGTTATAGACTTTGTTGATTCAAGTTATAAGGGTAAATCATATAAACGGTGTAGTTTTAATCCATAACACAATTCGGTGGATAACGTTAAATTGAACTGTTAGCGGGTTGAAAACAACTTCATATCTTTCTTGATTGTGTTTAATCAATTAATCTTGTAAGGATAATTGGTATATTTGTCATGTCACAATAAGATCCACATATCTGCAATTCAGTAAAGTGATAATCGGATTCTGAGGAAACTAGTCTAAACAATTGTATTTCTTTTACCATTTGGATTTAATCTTTTATTTTAATTAAGTTATTTTAGTATTTCTTTATTTTAATAATTTAGTTTTATTTAATAAATCATTTCTTTTATAATTGTTACTCATTTGTTCGATTGGAGCTAAAACGTCTCCACTTTTACTGCTTAAATTAATTGTAGCAATTTCCAATTTGTTGATATTGACATCCGTTCCCTGTGTTCGACTCGGACTTACTGAGCTATACTATATATGATCAGGTATTCTTGCCTGTGTTGTGTATAGTAAGTTAGGTATTTTCCATTTTAAAATAAAACCCCGTTTACATGACATCAAGTTTTTGGCGCCGCTGCCGGGGAGCGGTTTGTTTTAATTTGACAAATTGGAATTTGATCTTTGTATATTGTTATTTAAGTTCAGTTCTGTTTTATTTATTTTTCGAATTTTATTTTTGTGTTTAGGGTTGTTTAGTAAGTAATTCATTTAGAGTCTTGTTCTACTGATTCGGGAATCATATCACAGGAAGTTTATGACCCGATCAAGGAATCCTCATATCGCTGATCCTTTTGAAGATCCTGAAAGTGTTTTTCGTCAGAGAAGACGGTTTGCTTCTGTACCACCCAACTCAAGTTTACACCACAACCTTCCGTCATATTTAGAAGGGGATTTTGGAGAGTATCTTCGGTCCTTATTCGAACCTCCGATCAATCAGGGAAACCCAAGAGACGCAATGGCAGAAGATATCGCCAACATAACACTCGAAGAGTATTCGAGTCGGATGCGTAATGACCGTGGCACTGGGGTAGTAAGGCCAGCGATTGCACAAGATGTGGAGTTTGAAATCAAGGGACAGTTTCTCAAGGAGCTTAGGGAGAACCCTTTCCGAGGAGAAGAAAGAGAGGATGCTAATGATCATGTGGAGAAAATCGTTGAGATAGCCGATATGTTCAACGTTCCTAACATCACACGCGATCAAGTTATGCTCAGGGTATTCCCAATCACACTCAAGGGAGCTGCAAAGAGATGGATTCAAAACGAGCCAGCTGGATCCATAACCACATGGGAAGACCTTCGCACTAAGTTTCTGAAGATGTATTGTCCTCCTTCCAAAACTTCAAAGATGATTGACGAGATCAGAAATTTCAAGCAGGAAATGGATGAGTCACTACACCAAGCTTGGGAGAGATATAAGGACTTGATGCATAAGTGCCCGCAGCACGACCTGAACGATCAGCAAGTCGTGAGTATTTTCTATAAAGGAGTGGATCGTGCCACGAGACAGCAACTGGATTCCCAAGGGCCTATTCCCAAGAAAGTTCCTCGTGATGCTTTGACTGCCATTCGCGACCAAGCGAAACACTCTCAGTTATGGGATGATGGCACTTCTAGACGGAAGAGGTCTGTGAATGATGAAGATGGATTTGCAGCCATCACCGCTAAACTAGATAACATGGGCAGAGATATCAAGAAGGTTACTGAGACTGTCCATGCTATTCAAGTGGGATGCGACAACTGTGGAGGAAGCCATTTAGTAAAGGATTGCCCTGAGACGCGAACGGGAGAACAGACTGAGGAAGTCAAGTATGGAGAAGCTCAAGCACCATATCGTCAGGGCGGTTGAAACTTCTTCAGGAGACCATACAAAGATGGAGGGCAACCGTTTCGCCAAACTCAACCTGGATTTTTCACCAAGGAGCAGCCAGGTGCCTCATCTTCAGACAAGCAAGCTAATTTAGAAGAAATGATGGGTAAGTTTCTCACGTCCAATGAGAAATTCATTACGAGTTCTGGACAAAGAATGGATGCCACCGACGCTGCATTGAGAAACCAAGGAGCTGCGATTAAGCAAATTGAAGGGAATGTTTCCAACATAGCCGAAGTTCTTCAAGAAAGATTCCCTGGGACCCTACCTGGATACACTGAGACCAATCCACGGGATCAGGCGAAAGCAGTGATCACCCGGAGTGGAAGGGGTTTTGAAGACCCCATTCCAAAGAAGAAACCTGTTTCTCAACCTCTACCGCAGAAAGAGAAGGAAGTAGAAGTTGTGGAAAGTCCCAAGGTGGACACTGAGGCTGAACAAATTGCAAGAGATAAGCAATATGCTAAGGAGCATGCACCGCAGCCACCTTATCCAGCAGCTTTGAGAAGAGGGAAAGATGATGCTCAATACCACCAGTTCCTAGAGAATCTGAAGCAACTGCACATTAACATCCCATTCGTGGAAGCCATTGCTCAAATGCCAAAGTATGCAAAGTATCTGAAGGAACTTTTAACTAATAAGAGCAAGTTGTCAGAGGCGACCACGGTGACGATGAACGAGAGATGTTCAACATTTATGCAAAATAAACTTCCACCGAAAATGAAAGACCCTGGGAGTATTACCCTTCCTTGTCTGATTGGAAGTTTAGACCTTACTCATGCATTGGCTGACTTGGGGGCAAGCATATCAATAATGCCTTATACAATGTATGCCAGACTTAAGTTAGGGGAACCAAAGCCAATTAGAATGTGCATTGAGTTAGCAGATCGTTCGGTTCAATATCCTCGGGGTATGGTAGAGAATGTGCTAGTTAAGGTGGATAGGTTTGTTTTTCCGTGTGATTTCATCATTCTGGACATGGTTGAAGATAAAAAGGTACCTATCATTTTGGGAAGACCTTTTCTAGCTACTGCAAGGGCATTGATTGATGTTCATGATAGAAAAATCACTCTTAGGTTAGGAGAAGATGAAGTAGTGTTTGATGTCAACAAATCAATGCGATATCCTGCTGCAGTTGATGACACTTGCTACTTTGTAAGTGCCAGAGAAATGAATGATGATGAAGAATTCCTTCAAAGTCTCATGGAAGATGAAGATCTAGATCCAATGATTCTGGAAGGATGGACGGGAAGCATAGAAGCAATTAGGGATATTGAAGAGTTCGATAAAATGCTTGAGGAGTTAGAGTTCGAGAGTGATGAGGAAGTAGAAGGTAATCAGCTGACTGAGAATGAAGAATCGGTTGAGACTAATGGTATTTTAGTCAAGAAAGAGACTCACATCACTATGCATGGGATTCCCTGCTCACGAGAAGAGGTGTTGGCATGTAAATCTTCTTTTGAAGAACCACCAAGGTTAGAATTGAAAGATTTACCGACCCATTTGGAGTATGCATACCTACAAGGAGAGTCGGATTTGCCAGTTATCATTTCATCCAAGCTATCAGCAAACGAAAAAGAAAGTCTGCTAAAAGTTCTGAAGGAACATAAGCATGCTATAGCATGGACGATTGGTGACATCAAGGGAATTAGCCCATCATATTGTACGCACAAGATCCTTATGGAGTCTGATTTCAAACCAGTTGTGCAACCCTTAAGACGATTAAATCCTAAGGTTACGGATGTTGTGAGGAAGGAAATCATTAAATTGCTTGACTCTGGATTGATATACCCGATTTCTGATAGTCCATGGGTCAGCCCCATTCATGTTGTGCCAAAAAAGGGAGGTATAACAGTGGTTGCTAATGAGAAGAATGAATTAATTCCCACAAGAACTGTTACTGGATGGAGGGTCTGTATCGATTATAGAAAGCTGAATGATGCGACACGCAAGGATCACTTTCCTTTACCGTTCATTGATCAGATGCTGGAACGTCTAGCTGGAAAAGAATATTATTGCTTTCTAGATGGATTCTCCGGGTACTTCCAAATCCCAATTGATGCAAATGATCAAGATAAGACTACTTTCACCTGCCCATTCGGAACTTTTGCTTATCGGAGAATGCCTTTCGGTCTGTGTAACGCACCCGCCACATTTCAACGGTGCATGATGGCAATATTCCATGATATGGTAGAAGACGGCATGGAAATATTCATGGATGACTTCTCTGTGTTTGGAGATTCCTTTGATAAGTTTCTGATGAATTTAAAGAGGATGTTGCAAAGGTGTGAGAGTTCAAATCTCGTTTTAAATTGGGAAAAGTGTCATTTTATGGTACGAGAAGGAGTTGTGTTGGGGCATAAAATTTTGAGAGCTGGTATTGAAGTTGATCAAGCGAAGATTGAGGCGATAGCAAAGCTACCTCATCCGACAAATGTTAAAGGAATACGAAGTTTCTTAGGACATGCTGGGTTCTATAGGAGATTCATCAAGGATTTTTCAAAGATAGCACGTCCTATGAACAAGTTGTTGGAAAAGGAAGCTAAGTTCGAGTTTTCAAAAGAGTGCCAAGATGCGTTCAAGATTTTAAAGGAGAAATTGGTATCTGCACCAATTATGATAAGTCCGAATTGGGATCTTCCATTTGAATTGATGTGTGACGCCAGTGATTACGCTGTGGGAGCAGTTTTAGGTCAGATGGTTGATAAGAAGTTTCAACCTATGTATTACGCAAGCAAGACTTTGACGAGTGCACATGAGAATTACACTACGACTGAGAAGGAATTGCTTGCTGTTGTTTTTGCGTTTGATAAGTTTCGCTCTTACCTGGTCCTGTCAAAAATTGTTGTTTTTACCGATCACTCTGCATTAAGATACTTGTTTGGAAAACAAGATGCAAAACTAAGGTTGTTGCGATGGATTTTGTTATTGCAGGAGTTTGACATTGAGATTCGTGATAAGAAGGGAGCAGAAAATCTGGCTGCAGATCATCTATCAAGACTGGAAAATTCAGAATTGGATAAGTTGGATGAAACGGAAATTCTAGATAAGTTTCCTGATGAAAGCTTGTTGAAAGCAATTCTGAATGAATTTCCATGGTTCGCGGATATTGCAAACTTTCTAGTTACAAAGACTCTGCCACCCGGATTGGACTTCAACCAAAGAAAGAGGTTTCTCTCATCTTTACGGTATTACTTTTGGGAAGATCCATATTTGTTCAGACAGTGTGCTGACGGAATTGTCCGACGATGTGTAGCTGGAGAGGAATGTGATATTATCTTAGAGCACTGTCATGATGGTTCGGCTGGAGGACATCATGGTCCAAACTACACTGCAAGGAAAGTGTTCGAGGCAGGTTTTTATTGGCCAACAGTTTATAAGGATGCATTCAAGTATGTGAAGGAATGCGATGCCTGCCAACGTACTGGAAGAATTTCAAAGAAGGATGAAATGTTGCAAAATCCAATTATGGTAAGCGAGATTTTTGATGTATGGGGTATAGACTTTATGGGCCCGTTTCTACCTAGCAATGGAAACAAATACATCATTGTGGCTGTGGACTATGTTTCTAAGTGGGCCGAAGCGAAGGCATTACCCACAAATGATGCTCGCGTTGTGGTAAATTTTCTTAAGCAGTTATTTTTGCGCTTTGGAGCACCAAAAGCTTTGATTAGTGATCGAGGGACACATTTCACAAATCTGCAATTGGAAAAAGTGCTGCGAAAGTACGGAGTTAGACATAAGTTTTCAACTGCTTATCATCCACAGACGAGTGGTCAAGTGGAAGTGACTAATAGAGGGTTTAAGCGTATTTTAGAACGTTCAGTTGAAGGAAATCCTAAGAATTGGTCATACAAGTTGGATGATGCATTATGGGCAGCACGAACAGCATTTAAGTCGTCAGTTGGAACAACACCTTATCGCCTTGTTTATGGAAAAGCTTGTCATTTACCTTTTGAGTTAGAGCATAAAGCATATTGGGCTTTACAGAAGTGCAATCTTGATGAGAAGTTAGCTGGAAAGGAAAGAATGGAACAGTTAAACGAGTTGGATGAATTAAGAATAAATGCTTATGACAATTCGAGATTGTTCAAGGAGCGAACTAAGAAATGGCATGATGCTCGTCTTAAGTCGAACCATACATTCGAGAAGGGTGATAAAGTTCTGTTGTATAGTTCTAGATTGCATATGTTTCCAGGAAAATTAAAAACACGCTGGACTGGCCCATTTGTTGTTGACAAAGTTTATCCGTTTGGAGCTGTTGATTTGCAAGGATATTCTGGAAAAACTTTCAAGGTTAATGGAAGTAGAGTGAAGAAGTACTATGGTGATATAAGGGACTCCAAGCGTGATTTGGAGATGGATTTGAATTAAGTGGTGAAGCAAGATGTCGAGCTTACCGACGTAATAAACAAAAGCACTTTCGGGAGACAACCCGTTATTTTGTTAATTTGTTTTCTGTTTTATTGTTTTTGTTTGCAGGTTTGAACTTTGTGGGTGTGTTCTTTGGAAACCCTCACGAGACTACAACTCGTCCACTCGGGATACCGAGGGGTTTAAAGGCTTATTGCATGTGCTAAATGCAATCGTGTTGCCTACGGAAGTGTGCTGTTGTATTTTATTTCTGAATGAAGTCTTTCAAGCTATTATCCTTCAAATCATGGGAGTTTTCTGTTTCACTTCTTTTCTATTCCCTTTGTTTTTATTTACTTTTGCAATGAGGACATTGCATGTTTCTAAGTGGGGGATGGGGGAAAAGAAGTCTAATTGTCCCTAATTTATGAATGGTAGCTATTGAAAAATATTGAGGTTAAGAGGCATTCTACGTATTAGTCATTTTTCAACCCAAATTTTTGTTTTAAAATTGTTTTCTTTGTAAAGTTCAGTAATCGTGTAACACAGTTTGGGAATGCAAGGAATTATATGAATTTAATTTTAAATATTAGATAGTTCATCTTATGATGTATCGATAGGCAATGTATATGAAGGTTATTGAGCTAGTAAGAAATGTAATGAATTAAGTAGGGATTTATCCTATGAGGATCTTTTAGCAAGGTATGACTTTAGTCTTAATTCTTGTATGATAGCGTGTTATAATCCATAATTTTAGGATCCTGATAATCATCATTTGGGAATATACTGGGTGTTGTCTCCTCTGTTGTACGTAAGTACAGACCTGGTTTCCGTCAGTATATTTGATATCAAAATAGATAAAAATAAATGAGTACAAAAGACTCATAAATTGAAAAACCAAAGCCAAGTTATGTCGCTCTGTTGTACTAAGGTACATAACTGTCACCAATGTCTTGGTTTGAAAAATGATTGATTTATTTGGATGTTCATTATTTGGAGAATTGTGACACGTTATCTATATGAGAGTATTTTGCTATTGAAAATCAAGGGTAAGGCCTGCTATAATAATAATAAGTTAAGCTCAATCTCTGAAATTTAGATTGTTTAAGTGGACAACAATATCGGTAATCTGAGTGAATTATCTTTTATGTGTAATAATAATATGTTAGAATGGCTTCCCATGTAGAGTTTCTTGATTGCTGAGTTTTAAGGAAGAATCGATTTTAAGATGAAAATTTGGTTTGTCGAATGCTATGTAGTTTGTAAGTCCTTTTATCCATTGTTTGCCGTTCATATTTAAAGTTTTGAATTACTAGTCTACTTGAGGACAAGTAGGATTCAAGTGGGGGATGTTTGATGAACGCCAAAATGTGCTATTTATAGTACTAATTACCCCTTGGTTTGATTAATTTCTTATGCATTTGTTTTGAATTCGATACTCAATTCGTTCATATTTGCATTTAGGAATTTTCTGGAGCTTGAATCGGAAAAGAAACTGAAAACGTGCGAGAATTGAAGAAAATAAGTTAAAAATAAGAAAAGTTGAAGAATGGTGATCGATGGTGAAAAAGTTGGAAATTCTGATCCATACGGCGTATGGAATCCATACGGCGTATGGATGAAGTGAGCCGGTGTGACAATCCTCAAATTAGGGTACTAATTTTTACCAAATTACATGCATTACCTAGAGTAATTCTCTGATTAGTGAATTCAAAACTATTTTTGTGGAATAAGTTTAGCGAAACTTACTATTTAATACGTGAGGTATTACTTATTTTGTAATTATTAGTAATTACACGAAAACTACTGGAATGAGTCCGACACAAACAAATATGATCGTTGGTGATATAAATTATATAAATAACGAAAAACTATTTATTAATTTAATAGTTGTTATTTACGAGTAATTATTGTGTATGATCATATACGCGAAATGTCTCTACGATAAATACTTATACGTTTTGTATAAAACGTAATGTACGCAATGAAAGTTCACGAATCAAACTTGACAATTAAACGAAACATAACAAATATTTTAGAAACACAAAACTTAGTATGTGTGATAATACTTCGAGAAAAGTTAACGTGTAATGACCTTTAACTAAAACGATTAACTAACGCAACAATTAGACGCTAAACGAGATTAACGTATTAAGAACTTAAATATCTAGGGACAAGATTGTGAGCATGCCATGCTCTTTGTTGACTCTTGAAGCCAGCCAAACAACCACAAGTACTACCACCATACCCCTCTTGACTTTAACGTTGGCTTCATACACACACCTCACCACATTAACATTGATACACTCTTTCAACTCTCCTCTCTCTCTCTCACTTGATCCTCTCTTCTACGGCTTTCACAGCCCCAAAAACAATCTGCATTCACCAAAAGAATAATCACCATCATCATCTTCAAAGAGTTGCAAAGGAGGAAGCAAGGAACAAACAACAACATCATCATCGTCACCTCCTTTGATTTCTTCATTAAACTACTTTGTAAGAACACTTAAACTTTCACTAATCTTTCATGTATTTTGCTCATAAACATGTTACATGTTCATATATTGAAAGATCTTAAGCAAAAACATAACCAAAACTTAACCAAATTTAAGTTTGATGATGTCGATTTTCTGGACAGATTCTGTCCCAGACTTTTGGTCCCACGAAAACGTCCATATCTCGAGTTTTAGAATGAGTTAGACAACGAATTTTTTTTTTAAAAGTTGCGTATTGAAAATATATACAAAAAGTTCTTCTTTAGCCCTTCCCAGAAATGCACTTATTTTCGTGTAGAAACCGATTTGTGGACTGAGTTTAGTCTCGGTCAGAAACCGAGTCGGAGACATTCACGAAATTATTTAGGGAGTTGTAGACATCTAAAAGTCATGAAAATAATACTGAAACTAGTCGACATATGTAGTATTGTTTTGTAAAAATTTTGGATTCATTCGATAAGTTTTGACCCTTGAACTCAGTCCCGAAAGTAGTCGAAAAACTCTGAAAAACAGGTTTCTGGACTGGTCTGATCACGAATTTTTTAAAAATATTGTGGATGTCTAAAAATCATGAAAATGATACTGGAAGTAGGTGATATATATGGGAATATCGTGTAAAAATTTCAGATTCATTCTATAACTTTTGACCACCGAGAACAGACCCGAAAATGGACAAAAACACTTAAAAACTGAGTTTTGGGACTGTTTTGGCATGATTTAAATAACGACACTTTTGAGTCAACTATAAAACGCAACGACAATTTTTCCGAGCTCCATAAACATATTTAAGATGTTCCTAAAAGTTTTGGGTCAAACCGAATACGTTTGACCAAGTCAACAAATGCGGCTAGATACGATAACCTTTGACCGAATTATCTAAACGTTATGTTTTAGCCTAAAAAGAGGTTTAAGTATTTTATTTAAAAAAAAAAATTTAAACAAAAACATTGGAGACGGTTATGTAAAAAGTTCATGACAAAACATTCGGGTTTGACTAAGTCAACATGACGATATGCGATAGGACAATTTTATGGACATATTCGGTTTAAGATGAGGACTATTGACCTAATGGATATCCAAGTATGTAATAACCATTGAAACTTTAAACGCAAACAATACGGGACAATTTAAGGACACATTATGTAAATATTGATAATGAACTAGTTATATATCCACGAAACATTATATACTAATTTTTAAAATTTCGTAAATGACACTTTTATATATATATATATATATATATATATATATATATATATATATATATATATATATATATATATGGGACTACTTAAACATATAACATGCACATTAAAACTAAACAACTATACGAATATTTTGAGAAGTAATGTCAAGTACAAATACTAAACGAAATGAGTATAATAATAATGTTTGACAAATACTATTCAAAAGCATCACCAACGAATCGTACAAACTTTTAAACAACAACGATCTTTCATCGAGTGAACAAGTTAACATGTTTTGGCAGTGTGCCAATTATTTACATACTTTTCTCGTACGTTTAGGACGTTAGAGACTTTACTTGGACTTACGCTTTGCTAGCTCTCACGCATTTAACTCACGAGGTGAGTTCACAGCCCCTATCTTTTACTTGTTTTAAATGCTTTTAAAACCAGGGGTGGAAAACATAGAACAATGTGATATAACATGCTACTTGCTTTATATATAATTGCTCTGCATGCTATTATATACTCTTGATTAACATGAATATTTTTGTGTTCTTAAACTCAAACTGTTATATGAAAGGTTTTCATATGTTTAAATTGGAACTATTTACATGAAATGATTTTTCATAACTATTTTGGGAATTAAGACAACGCATCTTGGTACGATCCTAGGTTTACGCGAGGTAGTTGTAGTGCACATAAGTCCCAGTGCTTACAACCTATAACCATTAGCTATGTGACTCTAGCCACTGAGTATACAGATAGTACTATCGATTTGACAACCCTCCCAGGAAACATAACTCGTTGGTCATTCCAACCACACGACGACAGTCGTAACGAGGAGTGTATACTTAGATTGTTACTGCGGCAAAAACACAACTGGTCATGGATTGGTTATAGTATTAGGAGTCGTACTTTAACTTTAAAGGTGTCGCTCACCTTAGAGGGATCATAGTCTATATTTCCCACTTAAACTACTCAACTATAGTTTTGGGAAGGATATTCCCTATGATAACAAATTAGGACAGGTGTTCCTACACGACTACTTTTAAAGGAAATGTTTACTTAAACGATAAACTTGTGTTTCCTGTCAACTATATATTTTGGAACGTTTACTTTATTGCTAAACCTGTGTTCCTGTCAACTATCTGTTGGAAAATGTTTACTTTGTTGTTAAACCTGATTTTCCTGTAACTATTGAAATGGAAATGTTTACTTAAATGTTAAACTTGTATTTCCTGTGATCACTAATAGGATGGGTGTTCCTATACAATTACTTTTTAGGAAATGTTTACTTAAATGTTAAACTTATATTTCCTGTGATAACTAAGAGGATAGGTGTTCCTACACGTTTGCCTTAATTTAGAAATGTTTTCCTTGATTGGATAAACTAGTATTTCTAACTCTTAACTATTATAGAAAACACATGTTTTCCTTGATTGGATAAACTTGTGTTTCTTACAAAGCATTTAGGAAATGTTTATTATATCTGAATAGACCTGTTTTCCTACTTAACGATTAACTTGTATTAACAACGATTATTAAACTACAAACTTAGTTTGGAACTACACAACTGATAGGAAATGTTTGCTTTGATTAGTTAAACCCTTGTTTCCTGCAACTACTTATGAGGAAATGTTTTTGATTAAACTTGTGTTTCCTACACAACTATTTACTTGTAGTAAGAACGACATTCTTACTTTATATAGGAAATGTTTTCTTTAACTAGAATAACTTGTATTTCCTACTAAACTTATAAACTTTATGTTTCACTGTAAATGAATGATTTATTTATAACTTGGTTTGACCACTAAAAACTAAAACCTGTGAATTCACTCAACATTCAATGTTGACGTTTTACTATGTTTTTCAGGGAATTAGGACTCAGGTACTGATGCATGCATAAAGGACGTAAGTTACCCACGACGAATTAGGATGCCACTTTTGGGACAAATATATTTTTACAACACTTTACTTCTACGACTTTGCAAGTCGTAGTTTTTGTAAATACTTTTATATTAATGGCATCTTAATTACTGTTCTGCAATGATCATAAGCTCTGATAAAATGAATGCATACTGCTAACGTCAGCGCCCCCGCTGTTTAACTAATACATATATGCTTTCGCTAATAAATGATAATGCTTCCGCTAAACTATCATTAAACACGATTACCGATTTTGGGGGTGTGACAGACTTGGTATCAGAGCCATTTGTTATAGCGAACTAGAAGTCTTTAAGCGACCTGAAAGCCTTAGAGACCTAGACTATAACCTTGGCTAGAACACTCATGCATTCATACATTGCATAACTCTATATCACTACGTAGTTACTAAGTATATTACGAGTGTGTTTAACGAGCGTCCTATATATGTGAGCGACTCCGATGACGAACCGTCCTAGCACAACTATAATGACGATGCTGCGTCTGTCAACGAAAACTTAACGACTATACCTGCTCCAACGTCCAACATGGCACCTGGTGTAGACGAAACAACGAACATGATAGTGGAACCACTGAAAAGAGTATCTCTTAAGAAACTCAGGAATACCCATGCTACCTGTGCCCGAGTACAGATGCTAGAAGAGCATGCTCGAGTGGCAGAAAGTGTAGCTAGGGTCAACATGATGATGACTATATGAGGGTAGTTATAGGAAAGTACTTATCCTATCTTTGTTAAACTTATGTATGGCGGGCTATGCCTATGCTGTAATATACTAAAACTTATATTGATGAATATATATAAATCCCATCACAGTTTAGATGAACACCCTAGTATGTACATTTTCACTGCTTGCCTTCTTTGAATCACTCAAATCTATATCCGTAACTCTTGTATTGAGTTTGTATGAACCTGATCGTGTTAAGCGGTGATGAAAAGAAGTATGTATTTAGCATCATATAATGACGACTGGCCAACGTGGTTATATTATACTAAGTACATATGGGTGTTTCAAAATCGTAAGATGCGTAATGGGGATAACAATAACCTTTCCTTATTCATCCAATAATTTAGCGACAAAACATTAGGAATGATTCGACGGAGCAACACACTACCCACGATTGAAGCAATATGAGAAATCATTTATTAAGGAGTAACTGAAACTATTACCCGACACGAGGTGATTCGTACTCAAAACAATGCTACGAAGGATAGCCATAATACTGGAATTGAAACTGATGAAAACCCAACTAAAGGACAAAGCTCGAGAAATATGGGAGACACCACGGTGGAAAATGTACTCTCTGTGGTAATTAAGAACAGTAGGGTCATCAAACTCAATATTGCCGACCCAATCCTTCCACCAGAGCCAATGATGAACGACAAAGCAACGGGTGTTTCGAGTGTTGTGACCCAAAACACAACCGAAACTAGTACCCAAAGCTCAACAATTGCCGACAACAACTATTATGCCTCTATGATATTGATTCGGATATTAAGCTGAGTTAATGTCTAGTGAAGTTAAACCACTCTTAGACATTGAATCCCGTAAGTTAGATAACAAATACACCATAGAGCTAACCGATGGTAAGTTGATCGAATCAGGAAAAATAGTACCGGGATGTGCCCTAACGTTAGAGGGACATTTCTACGAAATAGACTTGCTATTGGTAGAGTTGGGAAGCTTTGACATCGTGGTCGGTATGGACTGGTTGTCGAAGAATCGTGTAGAGATTGTTTGTTTTGATAAAATGGTATGACAACCATTGCCGACTGGAGAAACTTTGGTGATACAAGAAGATGAGAGAATGAGTGTTGTTAAAATGATTAATTGCTTAAAAGCTAGTAAATATCTCCAACAGGGATATCCAACATCTTTGGCACACGTCATAGAAAAGAAACCCGAGGAACAATGCATAGACGACATACTTATAGTACAAGACTATCCGGGAGTGTTTTCCTGATGATCTTCCAGGATTACCACCTCCGCGACAAGTCAAATTTCGCGTCGATCTGGTGCCCAGAGCCGCACCAATCACTCGCTCACCTTATCGTCTAGCTCCATCAGAAATGCAAGAACTGTCTACACAGTTGCAGGAGCTCTTAGACTTAGGATTCATCCGACCGAGCTTTTCACCTTGGGGATTTCCGGTTTTGTTTATCAAGAAGAAGGATGGATTCATGAGGATGTGTAACGACTACCGAGAGCTTAATAAGGTAACTGTCAACAACCAATACCCGTTACCACGCATCGACGATCTGTTGATCAGCTACAAGGATCGAGTTACTACTCGAAGATCGACCTACATTCTGGTTATCATCAATTGAAGGTACGAGAAGAGGATGGACCAAAGACCGCGTTTTGGACTCTTCATGGTCATTATGAGTTCCTAGTCTTGCCGTTTGGACTGACTAACGCGCCTGCAATATTCATGGATCTCATGAACAGGGTATGCAAACCCTATCTCGATAAGTTCGTCATTGTGTTCATTGATGATATCTTGATATACTCGCAAACGAAAGAGGATCACGATCAACACTTAAGACTTATTCTTCAACTACTTGAGAACGAGAAACTGTATGCTAAGTTCTTCAAATACGAATTTTGGATGAGAGAGGTGCATTTCCTAGGTCACGTGATTAACGACAAGGGAATTCATGTGAACCCATCCAAAATAGAGGCGATCAACAACTAGGAAGCACCGAAAACCCCTACAGAGATTTGACAATTTCTTGGTTTGGCTGGCTATTAACGTCGATTTATCGAAAACTTCTCAAAGATAGCCCAATCATTTACCACCTTAACGCATAAAGATAAGAAATTCGAATGGGGAGAGAAACAAAAGAGTGCCTTCCAACTGTTAAAGCAAAAGTTGAGCACCGCACCAATTCTATCCTCACCTGAGGGGACAGAGAACTTCATCGTTTATTGCAATGCATCACGCCAAGGACTAGGTTGCGTCCTCATGCAAAGCGACAAAGTTATTGCTTATGTTTCTCGTCAATTGAAGATTCACGAGAAGAACTATACAACTCATGACTTAGAGTTGGGAGCAGTCGTGTTTGCATTTAAGATCTGGAGACACTACCTATATGGTACAAAGTGTACGATCTTCACTGACCCCAAGAGTTAACAACATATATTCGACCAGAAAGAGTTCAACATGAGACAATGCCGTTGGGTCGAATTGTTAAACGATTACGACTGTGAGATTAAGTTCCATCCAGGCAAAGCTAATGTTGTGGCTGATGCCTTGAGTCGTAAGGAGAAGATTAAACCTCGCAGAGTCCGAGCTTTGGTATTAACAATCCACTCGGATCTCATTACTCAAATTCGTGAAGCACAACGCATAGCTTTCATCGCCGAGCGTATGAAAGACGAATCCCTGAAGGGGATGGAGAAAAAACTTGAAACAAGAGAGAATGGAGTTTTATACTTCATAAATCGAATTTGGGTACCGTGCAACGATGAACTACGCAAACTGATCTTGACGAAGCTCACAAATCCAACTACTCGATTCATCCTGGTGCAGATAAGATGTACCAAGACGTGAAAGGATTCTATTGGTGGCCTAACAAAAAGAGAGACATCGCTACTAATGTTAGTAAGTGTCTAATATGTTCAAAGGTCAAGGTTGAATATCAAAAACCTTCAGGACTTTTGCAACAACCAGAATTGTCACGATGGAAATGGTATCACATAACGATGGATTTCATCACGAAGCTACCAAAGACATCAGCTGGAGCTGATTCAATTTGGGTAATTGTCGATCGATTAACGAAATCAGCTCACTTCATTGCTATGAAGGAGAACGACATAATGGAGCTCGTTTCTCGACCTGGAGTGCCATTATCCATCATCTCAGACAGAGATAGTAGGTTCACATCTAATTTCTGGCAGACATTACAACGGGCTTTAGGTACTCGACTTGACATAAGTACAGCCTATCATCCACAAACCGATGACCAGAGTGAACGAACGATTCAAACGCTCGAGGACTTGTTAAGAGCGTGTGTGATTGACTTTGGAGGAAACTGGGATACTCATCTCCCATTAGCAGAGTGCTGCTATAACAACAGTTATCACACCAGCATTCAGATGGCACCATTCGAAGCTCTGTATGGGCGCAAATGCCGATCACCACTTTGTTGGGCAGAGTTGGGTGACAGACAACTAACCGGACCGGAGATTGTCCAGGAAACCACGGACAAGATATCTCAAGTACTCAACCGACTGAAAACGGTGCATGACAGACAAAAGCGTTACGCCGATAACCGCCAAAAGCCATTAGAATTTCAAGTAGGTGACAAAGTCCTACTCAAAGTATCACCTTGAAAAGGGATAGCACGATTGGGAAAAATGAGGGAAATTGAACCCACGATACTTAGGACCGTTTGAAATCCTAGCGAGGATAGGTCCTTTAGCTTATAGGCTCAAACTACCGCAAGAGCTTAGCAACATTCACAACACTTTTCACTTTGGTAAACTTAAGAAGTGTCTTTCTGTCGAAACGATAATTATACCTCTTGACGAAGTCTACATTGACTCACGACTCAACTTTGTGGAGGAACCAATCGAGGTATCTGACTCGAAAGTTCAAAAGCTACAAAACAGTCGGGTCAAACTTGTCAAAGTTCGTTGGAACTCGAAGCGCGTTCCTAGGTAAACTAAACACATGGGGATCATCTTTAGGTCAAACACGAGGAAGAAATGCGAAAGAAATACCCTCAACTTTTCGAAAACGTGACCGAGACTCACGACTCAACTTAAATCTCGGGACGAGATTTCGCTAACGGGGGGAGAATGTGACAATCCTCAAATTAGGGTACTAATTTTTACCAAATTACATGCATTACCTAGAGTAATTCTCAGATTAGTGAATTCAAAACTATTTTTGTGGAATAAGTTTAGCGAAACTTACTATTTAATACGTGAGGTATTACTTATTTTGTAATTATTAGTAATTACACGAAAACTACTGGAATGAGTCCGACACAAACAAATACGATCGTTGGTGATATAAATTATATAAATAACGAAAAACTATTTATTAATTTAATAGTTGTTATTTACGAGTAATTATTGTGTATGATCATATACGCGAAATGTCTCTACGATAAATACTTATACGTTTTGTATAAAACGTAATGTACGCAATGAAAGTTCACGAATCAAACTTGACAATTAAACGAAACATAACAAATATTTTAGAAACACAAAACTTAGTATGTGTGATAATACTTCGAGAAAAGTTAACGTGTAATGACCTTTAACTAAAACGATTAACTAACGCAACAATTAGACGCTAAACGAGATTAACGTATTAAGAACTTAAATATCTAGGGACAAGATTGTGAGCATGCCATGCTCTTTGTTGACTCTTGAAGCCAGCCAAACAACCACAAGTACTACCACCATACCCCTCTTGACTTTAACGTTGGCTTCATACACACACCTCACCACATTAACATTGATACACTCTTTCAACTCTCCTCTCTCTCTCACTTGATCCTCTCTTCTACGGCTTTCACAGCCCCAAAAACAATCTGCATTCACCAAAAGAATAATCCCCATCATCATCTTCAAAGAGTTGCAAAGGAGGAAGCAAGGAACAAACAACAACATCATCATCGTCACCTCCTTTGATTTCTTCATTAAACTACTTTGTAAGAACACTTAAACTTTCACTAATCTTTCATGTATTTTGCTCATAAACATGTTACATGTTCATATATTGAAAGATCTTAAGCAAAAACATAACCAAAACTTAACCAAATTTAAGTTTGATGATGTCGATTTTCTGGACAGATTCTGTCCCAGACTTTTGGTCCCACGAAAACGTCCATATCTCGAGTTTTAGAATGAGTTAGACAACGAATTTTTTTTTAAAAGTTGCGTATTGAAAATATATACAAAAAGTTCTTCTTTAGCCCTTCCCAGAAATGCACTTATTTTCGTGTAGAAACCGATTTGTGGACTGAGTTTAGTCTCGGTCAGAAACCGAGTCGGAGACATTCACGAAATTATTTAGGGAGTTGTAGACATCTAAAAGTCATGAAAATAATACTGAAACTAGTCGACATATGTAGTATTGTTTTGTAAAAATTTTGGATTCATTCGATAAGTTTTGACCCTCGAACTCAGTCCCGAAAGTAGTCGAAAAACTCTGAAAAACAGGTTTCTGGACAGGTCTGATCACGAATTTTTTAAAAATATTGTGGATGTCTAAAAATCATGAAAATGATACTGGAAGTAGGTGATATATATGGGAATATCGTGTAAAAATTTCAGATTCATTCGATAACTTTTGACCACCGAGAACAGACCCGAAAATGGACAAAAACACTTAAAAACTGAGTTTTGGGACTGTTTTGGCATGATTTAAATAACGACACTTTTGAGTCAACTATAAAACGCAACGACAATTTTTCCGAGCTCCATAAACATATTTAAGATGTTCCTAAAAGTTTTGGGTCAAACCGAATACGTTTGACCAAGTCAACAAATGCGGCTAGATACGATAACCTTTGACCGAATTATCTAAACGTTATGTTTTAGCCTAAAAAGAGGTTTAAGTATTTTATTTAAAAAAAAAAATTTAAACAAAAACATTGGAGACGGTTATGTAAAAAGTTCATGACAAAACATTCGGGTTTGACTAAGTCAACATGACGATATGCGATAGGACAATTTTATGGACATATTCGGTTTAAGATGAGGACTATTGACCTAATGGATATCCAAGTATGTAATAACCATTGAAACTTTAAACGCAAACAATACGGGACAATTTAAGGACACATTATGTAAATATTGATAATGAACTAGTTATATATCCACGAAACATTATATACTAATTTTTAAAATTTCGTAAATGACACTTATATATATATATATATATATATATATATATATATATATATATATATATATATATATATATATATATATAGGACTACTTAAACATATAACATGCACATTAAAACTAAACAACTATACGAATATTTTGAGAAGTAATGTCAAGTACAAATACTAAACGAAATGAGTATAATAATAATGTTTGACAAATATTATTCAAAAGCATCACCAACGAATCGTACAAACTTTTAAACAACAACGATCTTTCATCGAGTGAACAAGTTAACATGTTTTGGCAGTGTGCCAATTATTTACATACTTTTCTCGTACGTTTAGGACGTTAGAGACTTTACTTGGACTTACGCTTTGCTAGCTCTCACGCATTTAACTCACGAGGTGAGTTCACAGCCCCTATCTTTTACTTGTTTTAAATGCTTTTAAAACCAGGGGTGGAAAACATAGAACAATGTGATATAACATGCTACTTGCTTTATATATAATTGCTCTGCATGCTATTATATACTCTTGATTAACATGAATATTTTTGTGTTCTTAAACTCAAACTGTTATATGAAAGGTTTTCATATGTTTAAATTGGAACTATTTACATGAAATGATTTTTCATAACTATTTTGGGAATTAAGACAACGCATCTTGGTACGATCCTAGGTTTACGCGAGGTAGTTGTAGTGCACATAAGTCCCAGTGCTTACAACCTATAACCATTAGCTAGGTGACTCTAGCCACTGAGTATACAGATAGTACTATCGATTTGACAACCCTCCCAGGAAACATAACTCGTTGGTCATTCCAACCACACGACGACAGTCGTAACGAGGAGTGTATACTTAGATTGTTACTGCGGCAAAAACACAACTGGTCATGGATTGGTTATAGTATTAGGAGTCGTACTTTAACTTTAAAGGTGTCGCTCACCTTAGAGGGATCATAGTCTATATTTCCCACTTAAACTACTCAACTATAGTTTTGGGAAGGATATTCCCTATGATAACAAATTAGGACAGGTGTTCCTACACGACTACTTTTAAAGGAAATGTTTACTTAAATGATAAACTTGTGTTTCCTGTCAACTATATATTTTGGAACGTTTACTTTATTGCTAAACCTGTGTTCCTGTCAACTATCTGTTGGAAAATGTTTACTTTGTTGTTAAACCTGATTTTCCTGTAACTATTGAAATGGAAATGTTTACTTAAATGTTAAACTTGTATTTCCTGTGATCACTAATAGGATGGGTGTTCCTACACAATTACTTTTTAGGAAATGTTTACTTAAATGTTAAACTTATATTTCCTGTGATAACTAAGAGGATAGGTGTTCCTACACGTTTGCCTTAATTTAGAAATGTTTTCCTTGATTGGATAAACTAGTATTTCTAACTCTTAACTATTATAGAAAACACATGTTTTCCTTGATTGGATAAACTTGTGTTTCTTACAAAGCATTTAGGAAATGTTTATTATATCTGAATAGACCTGTTTTCCTACTTAACGATTAACTTGTATTAACAACGATTATTAAACTACAAACTTAGTTTGGAACTACACAACTGATAGGAAATGTTTGCTTTGATTAGTTAAACCCTTGTTTCCTGCAACTACTTATGAGGAAATGTTTTTGATTAAACTTGTGTTTCCTACACAACTATTTACTTGTAGTAAGAACGACATTCTTACTTTATATAGGAAATGTTTTCTTTAACTAGAATAACTTGTATTTCCTACTAAACTTATAAACTTTATGTTTCACTGTAAATGAATAATTTATTCATAACTTGGTTTGACCACTAAAAACTAAAACCTGTGAATTCACTCAACATTCAATGTTGATGTTTTACTATGTTTTTCAGGGAATTAGGACTCAGGTACTGATGCATGCATAAAGGACGTAAGTTACCCACGACGAATTAGGATGCCACTTTTGGGACAAATATATTTTTACAACACTTTACTTCTACGACTTGACAAGTCGTAGTTTTTGTAAATACTTTTATATTAATGGCATCTTAATTACTGTTCTGCAATGATCATAAGCTCTGATAAAATGAATGCATACTGCTAACGTCAGCGCCCCCGCTGTTTAACTAATACATATATGCTTTCGCTAATAAATGATAATGCTTCCGCTAAACTATCATTAAACACGATTACCGATTTTGGGGGTGTGACAGCCGGGGCGCCAGAAGACGCGGGTCAGATCCATGGGCTTTTCAATCCATACGGCGTATGGAATTCCATACGGCGTATGGATTGATTCGGCAGAAACCCTAAAAACTCTATTTTGCTTTCATTTTGCACAACTCTTCACCACTTTTTTCCAGACGATTCTCTCAACAAAAACCCCATTTTCCAGAGGCATTTGGGGGGATTAAAGCTAAAGGAATCAAGGGCTTTTGTTCTTCTAATTGTTATTCGACATTTTCGGTTTGATTTCGTTTATATCTTTCATTTGATTATGATTATAGATATGATATTGAATCTGATTGTTTGTGAAATTATGATTGGCTAAGTTCTATTTACAATTGTTTAGATGATCATAATCAGATGATGATTTGATTATTGAATTGCGGATTATTTTGGTTTTTATGAATGTTTATATGTTTATTCGAAGATCCATGTTTAATTGTTGAATCTTGATGATAACCTAGCGTGGTGATCCATTGATTTATGATTGAGTTCTTTATTGATTGGTCATTATTGGTGATTGTTGGTTTTAAATTGATAATTATCACTAAATAGATTGAGTTTGATAGGCTAGGATCGATTATCATTAAGAGTTAGCAATGAATGTGATAACTAGTAATAGTTATAGACTTTGTTGATTCAAGTTATAAGGGTAAATCATATAAACGGTGTAGTTTTAATCCATAACACAATTCGGTGGATAACGTTAAATTGAACTGTTAGCGGGTTGAAAACAACTTCATATCTTTCTTGATTGTGTTTAATCAATTAATCTTGTAAGGATAATTGGTATATTTGTCATGTCACAATAAGATCCACATATCTGCAATTCAGTAAAGTGATAATCGGATTCTGAGGAAACTAGTCTAAACAATTGTATTTCTTTTACCATTTGGATTTAATCTTTTATTTTAATTAAGTTATTTTAGTATTTCTTTATTTTAATAATTTAGTTTTATTTAATAAATCATTTCTTTTATAATTGTTACTCATTTGTTCGATCGGAGCTAAAACGTCTCCACTTTTACTGCTTAAATTAATTGTAGCAATTTCCAATTTGTTGATATTGACATCCGTTCCCTGTGTTCGACTCGGACTTACTGAGCTATACTATATATGATCAGGTATTCTTTCCTGTGTTGTGTATAGTAAGTTAGGTATTTTCCATTTTAAACTAAAACCCCGTTTACACGACATCATTTGATCATGAATTTTCTGTCCTTGATTTGTAATAATGACATCTTGGGCACCAATCCTTCCAAATGCATGAGATAATTCGTCTCGCATCTTATTTACTAACTCCATTAATGGGTTTACAGCTCTTTGAAGAGAAGCATCAAGAGCTGTCATACTCGCAGTAGGAGTAGCAGTAGTAGTAGATGAAAAAGCAGATGTGCCAGTAGCTGCAGAAGATGATAAAACAGGTATTGAAGATGAAGTAGAAAGAGAAATAGAGATACCAGATGTAGAAGACATGACAGGTATAGATACAGAAGAAAAGATCGTTGATGAAGTCATAGAAGAAGATACCGGTGTAAAAACAGAAGAAGTAGCTGTAGAAGAAGTCACTGGTAATGAAGTGGATGAAGTTCCAGTCTCAGAAGCAAAGATTCTTGAAACAAGTAATTTCCTTCGCTTAGGTAATTTGGGTTCAGGTACATATTCAGGATCTTTATTTTCTTCCCGTTGACGCCTCAGATCTTGTCTTTCTTGTTCTATACGCTCCTCAGTCCGTCTTTGAGATTCCAAAGACTCTGCAATGGTCTGAGTACGTATAGGTTCATCATCCTCAGAACTAGAGGATTCAACCTCAGTACTATCATCATGAATGTCCTGAATAACATCATCAACTTCAATCTCAGGATTCTCTGGAGGTTCATTCATTTCAAGTTCAGCCTCATGTTCTACTAACGGTTCTTCAATATGTTCTAGCAAAGGAAATGCCTCATGTTCAAGCGGAGGTACATTCTATGGTTCCTCTTGAGGATCATTCACTGGTTCTGGCTCCCCCTCGGACACAACTTCTTCACTGTTATCATCAGATTCTGTCGGAAAATCAATTTGAGATGGAAGAAAGTTGTCATCAATCACGTGTCCAAAAAGTTCAATAGTTGGTGGTACAGGTTTACCACGATAACTATTGCAATCGGCAAACACTCGTTTTGGAATTGGAGTGTAATTCATAGTATCTCCATGGTAAGTAATTCCCTGTATATGTTGATCAAAAATCAACTGAAGAAATCGTGGATACATGAAAAACCCATCTTCATTGATGTTTCCAATCAAATTCTCTAAAACGTATCTAGAAAAATTATACGAAATATTGAGCACAAGAGCAGACATCAAACCAGCTAGATTATAACTCATAGCATCAAACCCAGCTTTCCTTGGAGAAATACAACAGATCAGTGTATGAGCTAGAAACTTCCAATGTGGACAGAAATGATTTTTGAGAATCTGAACATCCTGAGGTCCTTTAGTACAACCCATTTGTTGAAGACATTCATCAACAATATTTCTAGGAATATCATTTGAAGCATTGACATCATCTCCGAATTGTAAAGTATGCCTGAGTAATTCCTCAGTAAGTACAAGAGGTCTCCCATCAACCGTAGCCATGATACAATGCGGTTGAACATCTGTGTGATATTCAGCAGTCATCCAAAAATCTGTCATATGATCTTCATAAAGGTTTGCCACTTGAACTGATTAAGCATGGGAAATTCGTGATCATAACAAAAACCTAATTATAGGAAAGAATTTCCTATTTTCAGGTTTATCCGGAGCCTCAAGAAGATAAGCCATAGAATTGTGTCTTTTCTCAAAAATAACAGCTCTTCTTTGAACATCAGGTTGTTCAGCAGCAACATGATCTGGTTCTGCCATGATATATAAACAAGCTGCACAAAGTATATCTTAAGCAACAAACCTAACTATACTAAAAAATTTCAAGTTTTTCAAATTCTTGAAAAAAATATCCCAAGTATGAAAACCATGCGACAATAACAAATGGGAACTATTCATCCGTGAATAGCAATACGTCAATACAAAATGGTCCGTGAATACCATTATCGGAGTACTGTACTTCCGACAATAACAATACGACAATTATTGTTCACGGAATATAAAAGTATCAACACAAGTGATTCGTGAATAACATTGTCGGAGTACTATTCATGCGTGAATAAGTACTGTTCATGCGAGAATACGGTATTTTCGTAAAGTCATGGTCAAACAGGTCAATGGTCAACTAAGTCACATTCACGGAACACTGTTCATGCGTGAATAGGCTATTCACGCAAAAACCCTAATTCACTGTTCATCCGTGAATGATATTGTCGGACAAACGAGTTAGGGTACTGTTCATGAACAGTGTTTTTCGTATAAAATCAACGATTAAAGCATATTTACAGAGAGATAAAGAGGGAAAATTATACCGATCGAAGCAGAATGAAGAGGCGCACAATTCTGTCGGATCAGAATCGAGTGAAATGCAATACACAGAGAGTAATCGAAGAAAATCCAATCGGTAGCGTATTGTCGGATATTTTCTTTTTGTCGGATAAAATGGTTTTGAAAAATGTAAAGTGTGAAAATTCCAAATTTGAAATATATATACACCTTTTTATTTTTCCGTGAATCAGACTTCCGACAATAATGATAAAAAATCCGTCAATAGCTTTTTAATGAAACATTTTAAACAAATCAAATATACTTTGGATATTTATCTAAACTAATCATCACTAAAATTTTTTTTTGAAAAATATAAAAATCTTTAAACTAAATATTTACAAACTAAAATAAATGCAAAATATTTTTGTTGGGGTAAATCTCATGAGTTGGGATCATATTGGGATAAATGAATGTATTTATTTTTATTGTTTAGAAATGAAAGTCTATTTTGATTGTTAGTATTCTTGTCCTCTTTAAATTTACTTAACATTAATAAAACATACTTTCTAAAAATCATTCTATATGTGATTATTGGTATGTTTGTCCTCTTAAGCACTCTTGCATTTAAATATCTTTAATTCTTTTATTATTAGCATGCATATTACGTTATATAATCAAAATAATAATATACTTTCGAGTTCATAATATATTAGTATTTCCATATAAAGGGTGAAAATATGATGATATCTTTAGAAGTACACACATATGTTGGAATGACATTTAGTCACATATGTCATACCCCTGGTTGGACTTATAAACTGTATCACAGGTCTATACATAGTATAACAAAGTGATAGAGTTTATTTTGATTTGATATATGAATATTTGGAATATTTGCAAGTCCGTTTATAAAAATATATCAACTAAGGTCTGTGCATAGTACAACAAATAGTTAATATATTTCCCCAGATATCATAATATTAAGACCCTAAATCATGAATCATAATATACTAATTCCCCAAAATTTAAGACATTTTTTTTATCATTGTGATAACCTTTGATCTTTTGATTAGACCTTTGATTTGTCATATACTAATTATTTTAGGGAGAATTACATATATCCCCACCTTAAACCCTCTAAATATCACATATACCCAACTTGATTTAAAAATTACATATCTACCCGAATTCTTAATTTATTCATAAATTAAAATTCTAAAATCATTATTAATTGTCTATTAATTTACTAATGACCATTATACCCTTAATTTTTTCATAAAAGGAAGCAAACCCTATTTTTTTCATCAGTGGCGGATCAATTCCAAACTAACCTTTTGGTAATCAAGCCTCCATTTTGGTAATCAAGCATCCATTTACAATGGAAATTGTTATAATTAATTAACATTATATGGTTCTCATTTCTTTACTTTTCATTTTAATTCTCTTTTCATTTTCTTCTTCGCCTGATGCTTGTACACCTCCTTCCTTTTTATATTGGTAATTGATTTTTGTGAAGTTTTTATATATAATAAGACTATGTTTTCTGAAATGATAACAAGAACAAAACAAAAAATAAATAAATAAGAAAAATCCTTTTAGCATGTGATGACATCGGAATCTAACCGGTTATTTTGTAAATAATAATTGTGAAACTTTTGTGGTTAAGGTTTGCAAGAGGAGGGAGAGATATGAATAAGGGTATAATAGTCATTAGTGGGTTGATTTTGTGATTTTAGAATTTTAATTGTGAATAAATTAAAATTTTGGGTATATATGTAATTTTTAAAGCAAGTTGGATATATATGATATTTAGATGGTATAAGGTGGGGATATATGTAATTCTCCCATTATTTTAGATTATATAAAATAATATGCATATATGATTAAAATTTCTTAGACTAGATACTTTTAAATGCAAAAATACCTACCAATATATCACATATAAAATTAATTAGTAGAAAATTTGGTTTAAAAATGCTATATAAACCTACTAACACATCAAATATAGTACTTATCATTTCTGTTAAGTATTATTTTATTAATACATTTCCCAATGTACTATCATTTCCCAACTTTTACACAAAATCTCCCTCGATTTTTTATTTTTCAAATATTTTTGGATTTTATTGGTTTTCTGATGTTTTTGAATTATTATTTTTATAAAAGAAAACAAGCAATCAACAAACAAAAATAGAAAATTACATATCCAAAGTTTACTCAATTTGATCTAAATGATTCATGCCGAGCATCGAAATCAGTTCCTCAAAACGTGATTTTGAAAAAGCTTTGGTAAACAAATCAGCTCTTTGTTTCGATGTTTCAATATGAACCAAAATGATCAAGTTTTTCTCATAGCAATCCCGAATGAAATGAAAACGTATTTCAATATGTTTAGTTTTTGAGTGTTGAACGGGATTGCGTATGATACTTATGGCAGCAGTATTGTCAATATTTAAAGGAGTTTTGGTGAGTAATAAACCGTAATCCCGAAGTTGTTGTTGAATCCAAAGAATTTACGAACAACAACTGGCAGCAGCAATATATTCTGCCTCCGCAGTAGAGGTAGAAACCGTGTTTTGTTTCTTGCATTGCCATGTCACGAGTCTATTTCCCAGAAATTGACATCCTCCTGAAGTTGACTTGAAATCAATACCGCATCCGCCATAGTCAGAATCAAAGTATGCTGAAAGTGCAAAATCATCATCATTCGAGTACCATATACCAAGATCAGGTTTGCCCTTCAAATATCTGAAGATTCTGTATACGGCCCTCAAATGTGAGACTTTGGGATTTGCTTGATACCTCGAACAAATAGATACAGCAAACATTATATCAGGTCTTGAAGCAGTTAGGTACATAAGAGAACCAATCATTGACCGATATTCCTTTTGATCTGTTGGTGTATCATCAAGAGCAGGTCCAATTTTCTCAACAAGATCAATAGGAGTGGAAATAGCTTTGGCATCCAACATCTTAAATTTCTTTAAGATGTCATTAACATACTTTGTTTGATGTATGAAAATGTCCTTATCAAGTTGTTGAACTTGCAAACCAAGAAAGAAAGCCATCTCCCCCATTGAACTCATTTCAAACTTAGACTTCATGATACTCTCAAACTCTTTGCACAAACTGTCGTTCGTAGACCCAAATATAATGTCATCCACATATACTTGAACGAGAAGCAAATCATCTTTTATTTTCCGAATGAAGAGTGTACTATCAATCTGACCTCTTGAAAACCCATTAGCTAGAAGATGTTGAGATAAAGTCTCATACCAAGCTCGGGGAGCTTGATGTAATCCGTATCTAAACACATAATTTGGGAATTTAGGATCTTCAAAACCTGGTGGTTGTTTGACAAACACTTCTTCATGCACTGTCCCATACAAAAATGTACACTTGACATCTAACTGATACACTTTGAATTTCATGAATGAAGCATATGCTAGAAAAATCCAATGGATTCAAGTCTAGCAACCGGAGCAAAAACCTCATCATAATCCAAACCTTCAATTTGAGTGAATCCTTGAACTACTAATCTTGATTTATTGCGAACCACAACTCCTCGATCATCTTTTTTATTTCTGAAAACCCAACGCGTGCCAATTGGATGGATATCTTTGGGAGGTGCCACCAATGTCCAAACTTGCAATTTAACAAACTGTTGCAATTCTTCTTGCATTGCTTGAACCCAAGAAGAGTCAGACAAAGCTATCTGAACATTCTTTGGTTCAATTTGTGATAAGAAACAAGCAGAAGTTTGGTGTTGATGACGAGTTTTGATTCCATCATTAACAGCTCCAATCACATTTGTGAGTGGATGTTGATGCTCAGAACTAACACGCAACGTAGGAACAGGATCCACATGCAACTTGGTTCCTAATTGTGAATCCTCAGGATTACTCACTACTTCATCACTAGAATCATCATGATTGGTGTTTTCTAGTTCAGTAGAAGGTTCTTGAAAAATGTCAGTATCATCAGGATTTGAGGTTGTATCATCTGCATCATTTGGCTTTGTTGGAGAAGATTCGTGAACAGTAGAATCCTCTGTTGGTGGTGGAGAAGAAAGATTAGAAGTAGACACTGGTGTAGCAGGAGTAAGAATCTGCTCAGCAGGAGATGAAAGAACCGGAATAACAAAATCATCATAAGCTGCAACAGGAAAGAACACATCTTCAGGAAAAGAAGCTAGAGAATTGAAGAACGAGTCATAATCAAATAACCATTCTGGACCTATCCCATCGGATGGAGGTGAATGACATAAGAATTCAACCTCATAGCATTCTTCGATTCGATGAGATGCCGTGTTATAAACTCTTTTGTTATGGGAATTTGCTGAGTAACCCAAGAAAAACCCAGATTCAGATTTCTCAGCAAATTTTGAAAGACGTTCTTTAGTTTTCAGCAATAAACACGGACATCCAAAAGGTTCCAGAAAGTGAATATTCGGCTTTCGATTATTCAGTAACTCATAAATCGTCTTTTTCTTGTCTTTGACCACAAGAACTCTATTTAACACAAAACAAGTCGTGTTAACTGCTTCAGCCAAAAAAGTTGTTGTTAATTTTGCATCCGAAAGCATAGTCCTTGCAGCTTCAATCAATGTTCTATTCTTTCTTTCAGCAACTCCATTTTGCTGTGGAGTTCGAGGAGCACTGAATTGATGTGAAATTCCATGTTGAAGACAGAACATTTCCAAGATGTAATTCTTAAATTCCGTTCCATTATAACTTCGTAACCTCTTTACCTTTAACGAAAATAAAGTTTCTAATTTTAAAATTAGATACTTGATTTTCTCAGCCGTCTCATCCTTGGTACTTAGGAAGTAAACCCATGAAAATCTTGAGAAATCATCAGTGATTACCAAGCAATAGGATTTACCATCTATACTCCTGACACTAACTGGGCCAAACAAATCCATACGGAGAAGTTCCAATGGATTGTTGATTGAATTCACCAACTTAGGTTTATGAGACTTTTTGGTTTGTTTTCCCTTTTTACAGAAAATACAATGATCATTTAGTGAAAAAGTTTGTTTAGGAACGCCAATTACTAAATCATTTTTGACCAAAAAGTTCATTTTCCTAAAGTTGATATGACCCATCCTTCTATGCCATTAAACCGAATCCTTTTCTGATGCTTTGGATAACAAACAAGTATGCTCCACTGTTCGAGTTATAGATCGCATGTCAAGAACATACATATCTTTAACCCTAGGAGCTCTCATAAGAATCCATTCCTCTGGTACAACAAACCCTGGCCTGAGAATCAAACATTCTTCATCATTGAACCATGTTGACAGCTTTTTGTCACACACTTTAGAAACACTAAGTAAATTATGTTGAAGTTGTTCAACATAATTCACTTTGTCAAAGCTTATTTCACCATTTGTAACTGTTCCCTCGCCTGAAATCATTCCTCCTTTATCTCCCGCAAAAGCAACAAATCCTCCATTTTTAGATTTAACATCTTCAAGCAAGGAGAGATTCCCGGTCATATGTCTTGAGCAGCCACTATCGATGTACCATACATTGTCGATAGCTCGGGATGACTGCAAGACATTTGATGAAAATGGTTAGTTGCTAATGGAGACCCAAGCCTTTGAGGCTTTGGGTCGTCCAGTGACTTCATCTAAGATGAAAACGTCAATCTCTTTGAAATCCCTTTTGAAATCATTTGAATGATTGATTGACGCATCATTAGATGATGATTTCTTCTTTGAAGAAACAAAGGTTTTTGGTTTTGATTTCTGTGGGTTCTCAGGTATTGTGGATTTATGAACATCTTTGGTATTTGAAGATTTAGCTTGCTTTAAATTTTGTCTTGAACGTTTTTTAGCAAGTTTATGACAATTATTCAAAAGATGTCCACGAATACCACAATAGAAACAACTTCGTGTTTCATACTTTCTTTGAATATGAAAACGATTATGAGAACCATGATGTGAAACTTTACTTGTAGAAGCATCACATTTAGAATATGAGCTTTTACTAGTAGAAGCTTCACATGTTGAAGTTTCACATTTGAAAGCATGATATGGACCTTTTGTTGATGAAGAAGATGATTGTGAATTGATTGGAGAAGAAGTCCTTTTCAAAATCTTGAAAGGTTGTTTCGGAATATCACAAGTTTTAGATTTTTCTTTATTATTTTGATTCAAAACACACTTCTTATTCTTTTTGCAATCATCACAATCATTTTTCTTCATCTCAGAACTTTGAGTCATTTGTGGTGATTCAGAACTCTCATTAGAAGAAACCTTTTGAGTTTCTTCATTTTGAGGTTTTGAGTCATCAACTTTTCCCTTCCCATACACAAACTCAGAATCAGATTCATCTTTAACTGGCAATTGAGAATAAGATGGTGGTGGTGGAACAAAATGATATCCAATTCCAGATTTAGAAGCAGCCATTGATGCTTTGGTTTTCTCTTGAAAATCATTTTGATATCCAAGACCAGATTTAGATTTAGTATTTAAACGTTGTTTATGGATAATATCATCAAAAACCACGGCTGATGTAGAAACATTCAACAATTATCTTTCAAGATCTAAAATTTTAGATTCAGCTTCAGATTTTTTCTTGTTTGAGTAAATCCATCTCAAAAAAATAACTATTGATGATGGTTTGCTGATTTAAAATTTTAGCTTTCAAATCATGTTTCTCAACATCATTTGACGCAAAATGCTTAGTGAAAAGCTTGTTGTTTTCCACCAACTCCTTATTTTGACTTTTAATCAATTCAATGTCAGTTAAAAACTTTTTATTTTAAGTTTTGTAAAGACTGAGTTGATCACTCAAGTCAGTACATTTTGCACAGATTTGTTCAAATGGAGAAGAATCAACCTCAGAAACATTTGCCATGAATGCTTGGTTTTGAGAATATTCCTCTACATGTGCACTCCAGTCATAAAATTCATCAACTGTAGAAACCAGTGCTGATGATGTAGGAGCAGAAGTTGTATCTTTTCCAGATGAAGAAGAGTAGGTTTTGGAGGTTGAAGACTTAGTAAATCCAGAAGAAGGTGCTTTGCTTTTCTCACATTCCCGTGCAAAGTGTCCCAAATTCTGACAATTGTAACACCGAACTTTAGACTTATCGAAACCTGGTTTACCCCCCAACTTGCTTTTGCCAGTTCTCTGAAGAAACTTCTTGACCTTTCTTGTTAACATAGCAAGATTCCATTGAAGATCCATTTCTTCAAGATCATCTGGATGTAACTGATCGTAATCCTCTTCTGTCAAATCTATATTGCCAACCTTTCCAGCAATAAAGGCCTCATATGTTGAAAGAAAAGCTGTGACAACATTTGCATGATCTTCGGTAATCTTTTAAACATGTTGGTTGGAATTTTGTTGTTGATGATTGGAAGTTGAAGCACCTCCAACTCCATAAAATCCATAGCTAGAATAACCACTTGTAGACCCACTAGCATTCCCAACATTGAATGCCTCATTACCAGAGAACAAGGCGGTTGTTTCTGAAGACTTCTTAGAACCAAATTGAGAATATTGCATCATCTTTCCAATCTCCTTTTTCTGTAAAGCAACATCATATACTTGTAATTTGTTGATCAAGTCTTCATATGCATATTCACCCAATGACTCATCTTCCAACAAAATGTTAGCCTTTATATCCCATCTTGAAGGTAAAGCTTCTATCAATTTCTCATTGATTTCAAGACGTTCCATAATCAAACCATGTCTTTTGAGTTCACTGATCAACTGAGAATAACGGACAATTAAGTCATTGAAAGATTCATTTGGCATGCATGTGAATACATCCCATTGCTTCTTCAACAAGTCACGTTTACTCTTTTTCAACTTGTCGTTACCAGAAAAACGTTGAGCCATTGCATTGTAGAGTTCATAAGCAGTGGTCAAATCCTTCCATCCCGCAAAAACATCACTGGGAAGACTCATAGAGATTACTGATTTAGCCTTCTTGTCTCTATCATGTTCTTTCCGTTCTTCAGAAGTCATCATTTTGAGTGACTTTGGAGGAGGATTGTTATCCCTATACACTCCTTCAGCACGAGGATGAATGTATTGTTCCAAGATAGGAATCATAAGATCTGGATCATATAGAGCAATAAATGACTCAAACCGATACCGCCAATCATCATAATCATTCTGACACAAGAACTTTGGTGGTTTGGTTGTAGTTCCAGTTTCCTGTTCATTCTTCATCATAGCTTGCCAATTTATTTGAGTGTAACACCTCGTCAAAAAGTCAATTTTCGCGCTGAATTTAAACTTCAAATAAACGATTTAACTTTTATTCCCAATTAGTATTTTTATAAAATACTTTCATTAGAAAACATTTTTAAATAATATAAATAAGATTTTATTTTATATTATGACTGGACAAATAAAACACGGGTATTTTGTACTGTGGTTGGAGACCACAGTCCGCGCACTGGGGATCTGTGTTGGACAAAACCCAACTCTCTTCCCATTTCATCTCATTTTCATCATCTTCTCCATCTCATTTTTCTCTCTAAAAATAATCACCACCAAACACCACCACCGTCGGCCGATCACCACCACCACCATCACCATACATTTTCGGAATCACCATCAAGAGAGGAACAACATTAACAAAGACGACACCCTCGTTTTCTTCCTCGTTTGGCCTCGATTCGCAATTGTAAGAAATTCCTAAATTTTTAGATTTAATCATTTTGGTGTAATGTTTTAGTGTAATAATGTTTACCTAAGTTGCTTATAACCTAAACAACCAAGAAACCACGATTTTACAGCTTGAAAATGCGTTTGATTTGCGATTTTGGCCGGAAAAACGCGAAACCCGAAGGTTTCTGGGCTGGTGTTCTTGAGTGCGACACAAGCCTTGTGTCGCATACTGTGTCGCATAAACTATCTATGCGACACAACCCTTATGTCGTATCCTTCTGTCGTACCTTGTGTCGCAGACTCCATGCGACACAACCCTTATGTCGCTATTGATTTAGCATCGCACACATTATGTGACACAACCACTGTGTCGCAGAACTCTTGTGTCGCGTTATGCGACACAACCCTTGCGTCGCACGACACATTTTTGTGTCGCATGTTATGTCGCAGAAAACAGAAATTTGCCAAATTTTTCTAAGTGTCGGAAAACGTTTTCAAAAGACAATTTAAATACGATACGACTTGTACTCCAAAACAAATATACTTTATGAAGTATACGAAAACTCAAACCTAATAATAATATGAATTATTATTACGAACATCCATAACGAACCGCACTTACAAACGTACGAAATCTCTCGTGTTTAGGACATTAGGAGATTTCACTTGGCACGACTCGTTACGCTAGGACGCTAGCTCCTCAGGTGAGTTCATCACCCCACTCTTTTACTGTTTTCCAACTGATTTCGGGGTGGGAATGCATACTCCTGTTTTACTACTTTCAACTGTTCAAACCGTTACAAACGTTTTACTATAGTTTATGGTAACGGTGCTAGACCGCGACAGCTACGAACCATTTGACCATACTTAGGGATATTAAGTATGACTGTGACAGTAACACCTAGAATTATATTACATATGATATCTTGGGAATAGACGCCTCACTACATCAGTGACTTGCTAAGTACTAATAATGATTAGTGAACTTATGAACACCAACTATAGGCACCGACTTGCTAGTTAGCATTGACTACTTTTACGAACTAGCGGATGACTTTGACTAAGTACTGTAAGTACTTCCTTACAGTTAAGTGACGTGTTAACGTACTTGACTTTACACATTATTTCAGACAAACTAGGTGACGTAGATACGTACCTACCTATTGATTACGATTATCCCTTACATCCAGATGACGCTCCTACATTTCTTAGTATGATATACTACTGTGAATCAGGTAACAACTTGAGGTACTGTTGAGTGCCTGTAACATTTTACTAGCTTTGGGATAAACTTACTTACGGGCATGTCGTGTACTGCCAAAACGATTACTTGCATCTCCTGCGGGAGAATAACGGACGCTGTCACTATATGTGAAGCAAAACGATGCCACGGTGGGTGGTACAAACACGATACCAATGTGATTGGTATTACGGATTTACAAACGAGCTCACGATACCACGGTGGGTGGTACAACTTACTTGCGAGCTGGATTGCTCACGATACCACGGTGGGTGGTACAACTTACTTACGAGCTAAATGCTCACACTCAGCAACGGACCTACGAATTATTACGGTCGGGGTCGTTGGCTCAGCATGTGGATTCATGCTCTATCGTAGTCCTGCGGGACTGCACGGTTACTCATTCCAGCATATGGACTTATGCTTTACTTACATTCAGCAACGGACCTACGAATTATTACGGTCGGGGTCGTTGGCTCTATAACTGGTTAATTTACTGAAACGTGGTCCTGCGGGACGTAACTTGACACTTCCCTTGGGGGATAATCATTACATCACTGTAGGTGATTACTAGATGCTTACGAGTCGGAGACTCAGGAAATTATGAGCTTTTGCTCATTTGACCGTAATTGTGAACCCATTACCATCACTGTAGGTGATTACTAGATGCTTACGAGTCGGAGACTCAGGAAATAATTAGCTTTTGCTCACTTGACTGTAATCACAAACCGTACCGATATGACACAATCACAAAACAGATAACTTGATCACGTTGCCGGGGTGCAACCTTTCATGCCAGGTGGCATCGTGACCTATTAGTAACCACAGTACTAATACTTGAAACCGTACAAACTATCCGTACCTTATTGCCGGGGAGCAATACCGACTGCCTAAGACTTTCTTGCTTGATTTCTTGCGGCCAGTAGCACGATAGATAGTCACCTTACGCTACTCTCGTATACATATTGCCAGGTGGCAATATCTTACCGGATAACACCCAGGCTGGGGATTGGTCCCCTTTACTTGATTAGAAACCTATTGATTAGGTTCACCTGCTTACCATAAATTACTTATAACTGCCTCGAGGGGCAACTGTTGTTATTTAAACTGCTAAACTTGATTGATATTTCTGAATGAAACATTTATTACTCGAACTACTTGTTTCTACAAATTACTTGTGAACTCACCAGCTTTCCAGCTGATCCTTTTAGTGTGCATTCTCAGGTACACTGCTGTAGTAGGATTGGACTACAGGATTCTAGCTCGAGTCGCATGTTTTCAATACTCAGGATATTTATTGCATTTACTCAGTACTAGTAGAATGTAATATTACTTTTATGCGAACTCGCAACTTGTAAATACTTAAATTTCATAAATGTATAATTATTTTCAAACGTCTCATTTAGGGTCGTTCATTATGTATCTTATGCTGTGATATTTAATTTGGTAACACCCGACCCGATCGCTTCCGCAAACCGAAATTTGAGGGTGCGACAGATTGGTATCAGAGCCTAAGGTTGTAGTGAACTAGGTTGCATTTAGTGAGCCTAGACTATGACCATTAGGCAGTATTCCTCATTAGGTATGACTAGTTCAGGGATTACATTATACGAACTTAATTTAACATAGCGTAGCTAACTATGTACAATTAAGCAAAGATGATGTAAGATCTGAAAGGAGTTATATTGAAAGGGAATGCAGTAGTTGACTCTGATTGTTATTTGCTACTTGCTAGACACCTTAGGCTATTATATGTACTGTAGGTATATATGAATAGGCCTTACATGTATACTATTCCTGCATACCTATATACCGGTAGGTATGATTATACCTGACATGATTCCGCTGTACAAACTGATACACACTTTCGAAGTGGCATATCGCCAGCTTCCCAACCTTTACGACTTGATCTCAAAACTTTGACCAGGTTGGTCACGACTGACTGGTATTACGAGAGATGCTCGTAATGACTAAGTCCACGAATTACTTTCAAACTTACTATCGGCCTGAGGGCCATACTTGGATAACATGTGGCACGTGGTGCTGCATCGTGCTTTTGGCACAATACTACTCCAGCACGTGGTGCTGCAACTACACAGTATGTTTATACTGCATTCGGCACGATGGTGCTACACTCACAGTACAGGGGTACTGCAACTACGGTGCCGCGGGCACTACATTACGGCACGTGGTGCTGCGTTTCATAGTACTTTTGTACTACAATCATAATATATTACGGTGCTTCGGGCACTACATTTTGGCACGTTGTGCTACACCCAGGCTCGATGAGCTACTATCCAATATGCATGTGGACTTGTTATAGTTACATGTACGACTTATATATACATATACACTTACTTAACTGGGCATGAGATGCCACACCTGATTCTTTGCTACTGCGCACTTATACTTGTATAGTTACGTGTACATCACATATGTATATACGACTACTCTACTGGACACGAGGCGTCCCACTCGATTTCTTTGCGTAGGAACACTCGCTATAGGCACTTGTACACTTATACGCATACGCAATTTCCTTAGTGGGCTCGAAGTGCCACACCACGACTACTCAGGCATGTGATGCCTCATTCGATGAATACACTCTAAGTTATTGGGATTACATTTATAGTACTTTAGTACTACATTATAGTCTGATAGACTACGACGATACCATAGTTCTGGTCGAACTACATATAATACACAACTAGGTCGTTAGTACGACTACACATTTAAAATTTCAAAGCCCGAGGACTTTCATACAGACACCTTAAGTGGTTTCTGGATCATTATCACTTTATATCCGTGGGCAACGGTGTAATACCGATTTACATATACAGCTGTAATAATCACAATTCCTGAATAAGGAATCTCACGACTGTTGTTTCATTCTTGTTTAAGAATCATGCCACGTGGACGACAAACGTACACTCAAACAGAACGCGACCAATACGCGGAACAAAGAGTAGCTGAAGCTCTGGCTGCACAAAACCTAACGCGCCTCTGCACCTATAAAGGATTTCTGAACTGTAACCCGCCAATCTTTGTTGGTACTGAAGGGGCTGTCGGACTGATCCAATGGATCGAAAGGATAGAAGCTGTTTTCCGCATTTGCAACTGCCCCGATGGATACAAAGTCAAATACTCCACCTACACCCTTCGAGATAATGCTCTAACCTGGTGGAATGCTCACGCCCACACCGTAGGGGTCGACACCGCCTATGAACTTTCGTGGGAGGAACTGAAACAACTGATGAGGGACGAATATTGTCCTAGCGAGGAACTACACCGACTCGAGAATGAACTCTGGCATCTTACCGTGAAAAACAACGACATCATGACCTATACCAATCGTTTTCACCGACTAGCACTCTTTTGCCCATCACTAGTAAACCCAGAAAGCAAACGGATCGAAAAATACATTGAAGGACTTCCAACACAAATAGCGGGCATGGTTACCTCCTCTAGACCCAACACTATTCGCGACGCCGTTCGCATGGCCCATAACCTCATGGCGCGGGTGGTTCAACGCGGAACCCTCACCACTGAAAACCATACACAAAAGTGGAATGGCGATTCCAGCACTAGTCATAATCCAACAAATCAACCCGAACCCTTGAAATCTTACCCTTCTGAATACAAAGGAAAGCGGGGCTATGCGGGGGATAAACCCTTCTGTCACAGCTGTAAACGTCATCACTCTGGCCCTTGTGGCTCACCTTGCGAGAGATGTCAACGATTCGGACACCAAATCTGGGACTGTAGAGTTCCTGCTAACCCCGACAAACAACAAACGTGTTTCAAATGTAACACTCCTGGACATTTCAAGAAAGATTGCCCAAATCAGAAACGAAAAATCCTCATGATCAACTCCGGAAGGACCGGACGAAACCGCGACAATATCACGGGTATGTCCCTATCCAATACTAAACTTCCAAATCAAACACAACGTTTCGATCGGCGGGAAAGTCGATTCCAAAATGATACCGATTACATAAATTAATACCGACTACACGAATTAAGCCAAACTTAAAATCTAGAGTTTGCTTTCAACAGACTAACCGACTGAAAGTACACAAAACACTCAGTCCTGATAGGACTACTCATCGAACGGTCACGTGGTGACAACTATCCAGTCCCGTATGGACTACAATGCAAACGGTCTCTTAGTGACTACGAATCAACGATAACTTGAACAAAACCATATAGTCAGGATGTGACTACAACGATAAACCGCGACAAAGTCATGGATTGACTGCCCTTCAACCCCGTTATAAGACATGATATGTCTAAAACCTACTCGACAAACAACATGTACGTACATTGCTCCCCAGACCTCACATGACCACGACATCACTTTTAAATTTCGGGACGAAATTTTCTTAACAGGGGGAGAATGTAACACCTCGTCAAAAAGTCAATTTTCGCGCTGAATTTAAACTTCAAATAAACGATTTAACTTTTATTCCCAATTAGTATTTTTATAAAATACTTTCATTAGAAAACATTTTTAAATAATATAAATAAGATTTTATTTTATATTATGACTGGACAAATAAAACACGGGTATTTTGTACTGTGGTTGGAGACCACAGTCCGCGCACTGGGGATCTGTGTTGGACAAAACCCAACCCTCTTCCCATTTCATCTCATTTTCATCATCTTCTCCATCTCATTTTTCTCTCTAAAAATAATCACCACCAAACACCACCACCGCCGGCCGATCACCACCACCACCATCACCATACATTTTCGGAATCACCATCAAGAGAGGAACAACATTAACAAAGACGACACCCTCGTTTTCTTCCTCGTTTGGCCTCGATTCGCAATTGTAAGAAATTCCTAAATTTTTAGATTTAATCATTTTGGTGTAATGTTTTAGTGTAATAATGTTTACCTAAGTTGCTTATAACCTAAACAACCAAGAAACCACGATTTTACAGCTTGAAAATGCGTTTGATTTGCGATTTTGGCCGGAAAAACGCGAAACCCGAAGGTTTCTGGGCTGGTGTTCTTGAGTGCGACACAAGCCTTGTGTCGCATACTGTGTCGCATAAACTATCTATGCGACACAACCCTTATGTCGTATCCTTCTGTCGTACCTTGTGTCGCAGACTCCATGCGACACAACCCTTATGTCGCTATTGATTTAGCATCGCACACATTATGCGACACAACCACTGTGTCGCAGAACTCTTGTGTCGCGTTATGCGACACAACCCTTGCGTCGCACGACACATTTTTGTGTCGCATGTTATGTCGCAGAAAACAGAAATTTGCCAAATTTTTCTAAGTGTCGGAAAACGTTTTCAAAAGACAATTTAAATACGATACGACTTGTACTCCAAAACAAATATACTTTATGAAGTATACGAAAACTCAAACCTAATAATAATATGAATTATTATTACGAACATCCATAACGAACCGCACTTACAAACGTACGAAATCTCTCGTGTTTAGGACATTAGGAGATTTCACTTGGCACGACTCGTTACGCTAGGACGCTAGCTCCTCAGGTGAGTTCATCACCCCACTCTTTTACTGTTTTCCAACTGATTTCGGGGTGGGAATGCGTACTCCTGTTTTACTACTTTCAACTGTTCAAACCGTTACAAACGTTTTACTATAGTTTATGGTAACGGTGCTAGACCGCGACAGCTACGAACCATTTGACCATACTTAGGGATATTAAGTATGACTGTGACAGTAACACCTAGAATTATATTACATATGATATCTTGGGAATAGACGCCTCACTACATCAGTGACTTGCTAAGTACTAATAATGATTAGTGAACTTATGAACACCAACTATAGGCACCGACTTGCTAGTTAGCATTGACTACTTTTACGAACTAGCGGATGACTTTGACTAAGTACTGTAAGTACTTCCTTACAGTTAAGTGACGTGTTAACGTACTTGATTTACACATTATTTCAGACAAACTAGGTGACGTAGATACGTACCTACCTATTGATTACGATTATCCCTTACATCCAGATGACGCTCCTACATTTCTTAGTATGATATACTACTGTGAATCACGTAACAACTTGAGGTACTGTTGAGTGCCTGTAACATTTTACTAGCTTTGGGCTAAACTTACTTACGGGCATGTCGTGTACTGCCAAAACAATTACTTGCATCTCCTGCGGGAGAATAACGGACGCTGTCACTATATGTGAAGCAAAACGATGCCACGGTGGGTGGTACAAACACGATACCAATGTGATTGGTATTACGGATTTACAAACGAGCTCACGATACCACGGTGGGTGGTACAACTTACTTGCGAGCTGGATTGCTCACGATACCACGGTGGGTGGTACAACTTACTTACGAGCTAAATGCTCACACTCAGCAACGGACCTACGAATTATTACGGTCGGGGTCGTTGGCTCAGCATGTGGATTCATGCTCTATCGTAGTCCTGCGGGACTGCACGGTTACTCATTCCAGTATATGGACTTATGCTTTACTTACATTCAGCAACGGACCTACGAATTATTACGGTCGGGGTCGTTGGCTCTATAACTGGTTAATTTACTGAAACGTGGTCCTGCGGGACGTAACTTGACACTTCCCTTGGGGGATAATCATTACATCACTGTAGGTGATTACTAGATGCTTACGAGTCGGAGACTCAGGAAATTATGAGCTTTTGCTCATTTGACCGTAATTGTGAACCCATTACCATCACTGTAGGTGATTACTAGATGCTTACGAGTCGGAGACTCAGGAAATAACGAGCTTTTGCTCACTTGACTGTAATCACAAACCGTACCGATATGACACAATCACAAAACAGATAACTTGATCACGTTGCCGGGGTGCAACCTTTAATGCCAGGTGGCATCGTGACCTATTAGTAACCACAGTACTAATACTTGAAACCGTACAAACTATCCGTACCGTATTGCCGGGGAGCAATACCGACTGCCTAAGACTTTCTTGCTTGATTTCTTGCGGCCAGTAGCACGACAGATAGTCACCTTACGCTACTCTCGTATACATATTGCCAGGTGGCAATATCTTACCGGATAACACCCAGGCTGGGGATTGGTCCCCTTTACTTGATTAGAAACCTATTGATTAGGTTCACCTGCTTACCATAAATTACTTATAACTGCCTCGAGGGGCAACTGTTGTTATTTAAACTGCTAAACTTGATTGATATTTCTGAATGAAACATTTATTACTCGAACTACTTGTTTCTACAAATTACTTGTGAACTCACCAGCTTTCCAGCTGACCCTTTTAGTGTGCATTCTCAGGTACACTGCTGTAGTAGGATTGGACTACAGGATTCTAGCTCGAGTCGCATGTTTTCAATACTCAGGATATTTATTGCATTTACTCAGTACTAGTAGAATGTAATATTACTTTTATGCGAACTCGCAACTTGTAAATACTTAAATTTCATAAATGTATAATTATTTTCAAACGTCTCATTTAGGGTCGTTCATTATGTATCTTATGCTGTGATATTTAATTTGGTAACACCCGACCCGATCGCTTCCGCAAACCGAAATTTGAGGGTGCGACATTGAGCCATTGTTAAACACTTAGAAGAAATCCGAGAGTAAGAAGTCCGAGAATAAGAAGTCCGAGAATAAGAAGTCCGAGAATAAGAAGTCCGAGAATAACAAGTATCCGAGAATAACACTTATGCGTGAATCCTGATATTGCGTGAATACTAACACTCCGTCAATACTATCAATCCGTGAATAACAAACAACCCGTGAATACAATTAATCCGTGAATACTAGTTACTGTTTATACGACAATACCAATCCGTCAATGAGAATCCGATAATACAAGTCCGCCAATACAATCCGTGAATATCAACTACTGTTCATGCGACAATAGGTACTTATTACAGCTGAAACGGTCGTTACGCAACAGCTGCAACGGGGTTTTATATTTATAGAGCTGGGGACCTAAATTCTACTTACAGAGGTAAGTATAACTCAGGGTCGTTCTTAAGATCAATCGTATTGTGAAGCGGAGTTGTCCAGACAAACTTATTCAAATTAGTGATGGGTTTTTGAAAAGAGTTTTTGATTTGATTTTAAGTCCGTTTTAAACTAAGCTAATAAAAGCAGGAAATAAACAAAACAGTAAAATATAGATAGGGAATCAGTAATGGAGAATAGTGCTTGTTATGACTTCGTTAGCTTGTGTTATGGGGTGATGTCTGGGGTTATTTATGAAAACGTCTTTTAAAGATTTGTGTCTTGCTTTTGCCTGAATATTCGTGATGTAAACACTAGCACCCTACTGTCTGATTTCTCAGACAGTATGTCACTGGAATGCTAGGCTATGGTGATTCTGATCAGAGGAGGCTGCTCAACTCTTCAACACTTTCCATAAACTGGAAAAGTGACCCTTTTTGGAATGGTATTCCTGGGCGCATGAGATAGAGTAACAGACCCACTAAAAGTTCTGACCGTTCTTAACACCACGGAGATACTAAGGCTAGGCAAGGCATTTAAGATTAAGACTTGGTTTGGTGACTGCTAACTTTATATTAATGGTCTCTGTTTAGTCCAGAGCTGTGTGATTCAACCAGGATGTGACACAGTCTTCAACCGACGGCAGTTCCTTAGCTTTTCCCACGTATTTAAACGTTATACGAAGTACTGTGCCGATTTATGGTCTTTCCGGTGCCACATACTTTATGGTCACTCTGGACTAGTTTACTAAGTTTGTATTAAAGTTTGACCATCTATGATATAAACCCAACCCTCACTTATTTAAACAAATCCCAATAAATCCCTGATTGATTCACGGTGTACTATACGATAGGGTTGACAGTATTTCCACAGCTACACAATTCAGACCATGTTTGTATTTGAAAACATAGATAGGTAGTTACCGGTTGATCAAGGTTCGCGACTCCTTGTCATACAGGTTCTAACCACGTTTATTGGAGGAAAGGCGATTTTGGTTTAGAAATTCATAAATACAAAGTTAACAATACACCGGTTTTCATTTTGTAGCAATTGGGAACATTATTCCACAACAGATTGTGCCCACGACTTTCATAGCTTCCACGTTCCGTACTACACACATTCGTGATGATTCCGGCGCTATACAAATGAAAGCCGTATAACGTTACTTCTGTTGTTTCATAACGATATTATCCCAATTGCGTATTTAAAGTAACATCACCCCAAATATTAACAAGCTAATTACATCACAACAAGCACATAAGAAAACTACTCACTACGCATGGTAAACAATCCTAAATCTATCATAATAATAATAGCAATCATCATAATAGAAAAGGAAAGAAATAACCGTAGATTATGCGTAGACAGAATAATGTTAGAAGAATACACGAACGAAACCTCCGCAATATCTTCAACAATATTACAAATAAGCCCCTCAGAATATTCCCTACACTATTACAAAAGTAGCCCCTCCGTTAGTCTAGGTTAAATATTAACCAAGAACTAACGAACTAAAACCCTAATCTATTTCTCCTCTAACTCCTAGGAGTAGTGCTAGAGAGAGAAAGCTAAACTAGAAAGAGAAAGAGTGTGTGAGAGAGAAAGTGAGAATTCTTGTTGAAGAATGGTGTCTGGAATGAGGATGGAGAGCTCTCTATTTATAGGCAAGCCATGGATCCAAGAGTACAAGCCCACAAGCATACGTACAAGCAAACGAAGCAAGGAAGAGGGGGTGTGAGACCAAAACAGGCCATGTAAGGCCTTGTTCTGGCCGTGTACGGCTTCAAAGTGGCCATGTACGGCCTCCTATAGGCCGTGTACGGCTAGGGGGTGGCCGTGTGGTAGGCCGTGTGATTTTTCTGACTTTTCTCGCAACTTCGGAAGGCCGTATCTTCTTCGTTTCTCGTCCGTTTGACTTGATTCTTTCGCCTGCGGTCTCATAATTCTGTTACGCTTCTAATGATGCCAAAAGTGCGAAATTTGGATATCTCTAGAGTTGGCGTGTGCGGAATGTCCTCGGTTTGCGCTCAGAAAGCTCTATCTTCCTCGTTCTTTACCCGATCTGCACGATTCTTGATTCTACAGTCTTGGAATAACCTGATACATCATATGAGACTATTTAAGGACTTGTTTCATAATATGGTTAAAAGTCTGTAAGAATCAGTGTTTAGAATAATCTGCCTCGATTTGCGTGCCTTTTGGATGTTTTTAGCACTTTTTACAGCAATGTCTATAATTTGACCAACTTTTTGAAATTAAGTAAATAAACGTTTAATTCAAGTGTTTTCACCAAGATTTAGGCCAAATGTGCGGGAAATATGTGCTTGAAAACATGACTTTTTAGCACATATCAAATATCCCACACTTAGACATTGCTTGTCCTCAAGCAGAACTCAGTTTTTATGAAAACGGTTTTAAGCAGATTTGGAGAATTCTAAAAATCCTTAAAAGTAATCACCCCGCATATCAGCAAACCATAATAGAAAATAAGGAGAAATAAGATAATCGTCCCAGAAACAAGGAATGACTTTCTTAGGCATACTTCCAACTCTCGTGATCTTGGAGTATACATGACCGGGCGATTCCTCACAAGGTGGTCACTCAATTCACTCAAAGTGTATCGGGTTTCCTAACATTCTAGAACAAATGAAATCGCTCAAAAGCCAGTCATGTAGCACTCATCGTCATAGGCTTGATCGAGAATCGGATCTCCACCACTTAAGTGAGGACGGTGCTAATTATCCCAAGACATTCATGAGGGTTGTAATGTTTGGTGGGGGTAAAAGGGTATGGATAGTGGTTTGTTTTGGGTGTAAGGGTTTAGCTGTACCTTAGAATTCTAAAGATCATGAAAAACTTTATTTAGAATAGCGCAAATACGGAAACGGGACTAGATAGCTATTTTGCTTCTATCAGATTTTTCTGGAGATTGATACTACTGAAAGTACTTAGCTTTATTCTTAGACTAACTATTTTTCTTCTTTTTCTTCTTGAGAATTTCTCTGCCACAGAATTTCCAAGGGATTATTCTTTTATTTTTTTTCTTTTTCTTTTCTTTTTCTCTTTTTTTTTTGGCTCCCTTAGAAATCCTTCTTAACTTTTCTTCTTCATTCGTGACAGTCTTCTGGTGTCAATTTTTCACACCAATATTTCTCTCTCCTTCATATATAACTTTGATGACTTTGTGTCAATTTTTCACACCAATATTTCTCTCTCCTTCATATTTCATTACCCTAGAAATTCTGCGGTAAGCTTTTGGGAATTTTTGGGAAAGTGGGTTTAAAATTAGGGTTTTATGAAACGAAAAGGTTTAGGCTCAACAGGGTTTACTAAGTGGATCATCGATGCTAAAAATGAGCATCGGAAGGGTTTTGGGCTTGAAAAGATATGAGAAAAAGGGGTTAAATCCTAGGGAATGTCAAGATCATTTAATTTCACCTATACCGCGTACGGTACTCACTAATATGGTCTCGAAACGTATGTCAGGAGCAAGTTCTAATTCAGAGATGCATACATCGGCACACACAACAAACGAAAAGTGAAGCATTAAAAATGAATGCTATAGGGCTCAAGATACCTCACCGCAAGTTTTTGGGTTATATGTGCCTAGTCATGCGATGCCCCTCTTAGATTATCATTTTTGTTTGAGGGATTCCTACCTTATTTTCCTTAGTTTCCAAAATAGCGTACTTATATACGGGAATGATTCCTCTTTAGAACGTTTAGAATTCAAAATAGCAGAGTTAAAAACTCATACTTTTTTATTATTTTTGAAAAAATTTTGAAATTTGAGGAACATTTTCTGAGTTTACTATTTGGACAAAAAGGCGTAAAATTAATCCAAGGTATCTATACCTGCTATCCCACACTTAGAGGAACATTGTCCTAATGTTCTCTTGAGTAGGGATTTTACAAGTAAAATCCCACACTTAGAGTTTGAACATATAGAAAATGTTTCTCAAGTGTTGTTTTTGGGCTGGAATCCCACACTTAGTGATAAGTTTAGGATACGGCATAGATAACACACTAAACAAAACAGATTATTTATTTATTGAAAAGTGAAGAAAGGATAAGGAAACTCCCCAAATAGCGAGATGCTCGGATGCGTATGATAAGAAAATAGCTGAAATGAGAAGCTGCCAGGATCCATTTCTGCATTTTCTTCTGGTTATATCCTCGAGACTCTTGCTAGGGTTTTCTTGCACACTTCAAATCTTCAATTATTCATACTCTACTCTCGTGAAATGATCTCGTAGGTGTGAACACGTTGGATATGCCTTTTAACAAACTCATATATTTTGCAAATGGTAGTGAAATCACCGTCTCAGATTTTGAAGAGATGTTTTCGATGACCAATCAGTTATAAAACATTGTTTTTAAACGAGTTCGAGCATAATGCATAGAAGTAGTATGCAAGTACCTCAAATGCTAGAAACAGTGAATTATTATTTTTACTTCCTGCTGAGACGAGTGTTTTGCAAAATGAGTTGTTTTTGAGAAATAATTTTGAAAATTCTTTTAGGCATAACCAAGTGTGAAGGATAGTCGGAGATTCTGCTTCACTTATTGACACTCAATCTTTTCTTTTTATTGCATGGGTTGCCTACCGAGAAGCACTGCTGTTAAAGTCGAGAGCTCGACTTTGCCTTCCTTAAGATTAATGAGAACCGGAACCACTTGGGCCGGATGTGTTGCGTCCAAGTGTTGCGTGGGTAGATCCGTAGAAACTTGTGAGCGATGACCCTGATGATGTTCGGAGTGTGTGATGCAAAATCAAGGAAGCTGTCAAGGTGGTCTTCAGTGACTTTCTGCATATGCAGAAGATCCAAAGTGATGTCTTTTATGGTTTTGGAGATAACTCCATGGGGATCAATCACAAAGAATCCTGCTTCACTGGCTTCCATCGGCTCACGTTCTGGATGGTCTTGCTTCAACGAGTCCATGAATCTGAGGAACATCTGATGGATGTTTTCGTGATCAGCTCGGCTGGAGTTTCCTCTGATTTCCCTGATAGACTCGTGAATGCTCTGGATGAGATTGGCTTGATGAGCGGAGAATGAGAGGGTAGAGTCACGAAAGATGTTGTTGACAATATCGTACACCTCTCGCAATCCGTAGTGAAAGATCTGGCGGTACTCATCCGGGTGGACTTCACAGAAGATCTCCTTGATTCGGTCTGAGAGGAAGGTCGCGATGTTAACCATCGAGCCTTCGGGTATGGAAGAAGGGATGGTACGCGTTCTTTCGTCAAAAATCTCAAACTCGAGATCATGGATGATCTTGTAAGCATGGTACTCAATGGTACAATCAATATAGAACCTGTTGGAAGAAGTGTTGTCTATATGATCGTTCTCAGCCATTAGATTTATCAATCTTCGAAGGTCATTCATTAGCCGGACATCAGCATCTGCATCAGGGTTCCAAGTAGCTTGGAACAAATTTCTGCGATATGAGCTCAAGTATTCATGCTGCTGTGCAGAATATGGGAACGCAGATCTGATCAGTACATCATGTACCTTTCGATACATGGCCCTCTGGTCCTCGAAGAACTCTAACTCCTCAAATGTAGGTTCAGCAGTTTGGTGCAGGAGCTGAGTGGTGAGATCTTCAGTGAAGGCATGCAGGCGGTTTTGAAATAGTAGTGGGTCTCGGCGGCTGGCTTGATAAACGTCATATTCGGCCTTGATTTCTTCTATCAGGTCCCTTTGGCGTGGTGTGTACTCATTGGTAGAACTAATGATAATGTTCATCATTGAGGGGAGGTCATTCTTGAATGCCTCGATAGCACTAATCATTTCTTCGTGATTAGAAACCATGAGGATAGCTGGAGGTTTCGGAAGTCGGATAGAGCGGATATCGATCGATATATCGATGTATACAGTGTTATCCTGATCATCCTCTGCTGATGGAGTATCCATATCTTGAGAGTCTGGGAACTCAACAACATCAGAAGGTAACTGGATATCACTGGTGATCTGAGATATCGGCTGAGAAGAATCCATCTCTATGTCTCTTTCCTCAGAATCATGGCTAGATTCAGAAGTATCTCCCCATTCGAACAGAGTTCGAGGTGCAGAAGCATCGAAGGCTTGAATCCTTCGGGAAGGTAAGTCTGAATAAAGATCCGGTAGCATGGATTCTTTGTATGCCAGTATTTTCTTCAGGAGTTTGTCTCTAAGTTCTGGATGTTGCTTTGAAAAAGTAATGGTCTTCTCAATGTTCAACAGAGCGTTGAGTCGTGGTGAAACAAGAGGCTGGGAAGGATCCATGACAGATGCCATGAGTTTCTCCATAGTAATACCAAATCCTGCATCATAATCAACATCTGATAGAGAGATAGAATCTTCAATCTTCATAATCTCAGCTGTCGGAAGGTGTGATTCTGGTAAGTGCTGATGCGGTGGTGTAGACTGGTATACATCCTCCTCTTCTTCTTCGGGCTCTGAATCTTCTTCCTGTTCTTCCTCTGATTCTTCCATTTCCTCAGGTTCTGATTCTGGTGTTGTTTCTTCCTCTGATTCATCCATTTCCTCCTCTTCTACCTCTTCGTCCTCGGATTCTGATTCCTCCATCTCTTCTTCTTCTGATTCTGACTCCTCTGTTGCCGAGATGAGAGAGGTGTGATCATCTGGTCTGTATGGTTCTGGATCCGAGTCAGAAGTGTCATCATCTGAAATTACTTTGCCCATTGATATTGCGTAAATCTCTGCCTATTCTGCTAGTGAGCACTCATCTTGATCAATCTTGAAAGATACAGTTTGTCCATGTGCTCGCAGACTTATGACCTGAGAATAAACATCAATAACAGCACGTGCAGTATTCATGAATGGCCTACCTAGGATAATAGGGATATTGATGTCTTCCTAAATATCCATCACTACGAAGTCGGTGGGAAACCAAAACTTATCAACTTTAACCATGACGTTTTCAGCTATGCCCTTTGGATATCGAATGGATTGGTCGGCAAGCTGGACACTCATCTTAGTGGGTTGGAGAGGTCCTATTTCTAGTCTGGTGTAAAGTGAATAGGGCATGAGATTGATGCTAGCTCCAAGATCGGCCAAGGAACGTATCATGCCTGAGTGATAGATAGAACAGGGCAAGGTGAATCGACCTGTGTCTCCTAGTTTTTCCGGTAGGGTATTCTGGATAACGGCTGAGCATTCAGCATTTAGAGAGATTTTGGGGGTTTCAGGAACCTTGTCTTTAGTAGCCAGTATTCGTAGGATATACTTAGTGCCGGAAGGGATTCTAGACACGGTGTCCATGAATTTTCCGACAAGTTTGAATGACTTGGCATTGTACTTTTTGCATAGACGGTTCGGGAAAGGAACTCGCACCTCTCTAGTCGGAGTGGGTACGGATCTGGTCTCAACTGTCGGTGGGACAGGAGTATGTTCCTTTACTGGAGTGGAATTAGTAGGAGGTGAGCTCAGGGTTTTTGCTTCTTCGACGTGAGGATTCTGAACGGTGTTACTGGGTAGAGATCCTTGTGGTCGGGTATCGAGACGTCGGGCTAACTGACCAATCTGATTCTCAAGGCTTTTTAGGACCGAGAGTTGATTTCTGAGAAATAGGTCCGTCTGGTCTTGTCTGGCCGTAGTCTTCTGGTTGAAAGCAGTCTGTCCCTGGATGAATTTGTTAAGATTGTCGTCAGCACTGGTGATGGGTACGGTAGTCTTTGCAGGTTCAGTAGGCTGGACATCTTCGGGTGCAGTCAACGACAGAGGTTGGTTGTAAGGAAGTTGGGGTTGTTATGGATATGTCGGATAGCGTGGCTGAAATCTCTGTTGGTACGGTGGTTGGTTATTCCGTGGAGGATACTGGGTTCCTCGGTTTCTGGGTGGAGATGTTATAGCGAAGCCAGGCGGATTTGGAGGTCTAGATGGAAACTGGGCATAATAGAGAGAACCGTCAGTCGGGTCTTCGTACTCAACCTCATATTCTTCAGTGGGATGGTTGGTACAGTTCTGGCAAGCCTGAACTTGATGGACTCGCTGTGGCTGCTTCTTTAGTTCTCCAATCTGCTTCGTTAGGGTTTCGATCTGTTTCGTCAGAGATTTGATAGCTTCAGCTTGGATGGAGTTATGAGCGGAGAGAGGTGTTGATGAGGATTGCCTATCAGTTTTCCAATCGTGGTGATGCATTGTCATGTCTTCGATCAAGCTCCATGCTTCATCATCGGTCATCTTCATAAAGTTACCTTGAGCAGCTGCGTCAAGAGTAATGCGGTGATTTGGATCGAGACCGTTGTAGAAGGTGCATAACTTGTCGGTTTTCGTCATCTGGTGATTTGGACATTTCCTTATCAAACTTTTGAATCGCTCCCATGCTGAGTAGATTGATTCATCGTGAGCTTGTTCAAAGTGCGCGATATCATTCTTGAGTTTGGTTTGTTTGGACGGAGGAAAGTATCTGGCAAGGAATTTGTTACCCATATCCGTCCATGAGGTGATTGAGCCGGTCTCCAGTCCCTCAAACCAAGAGAGTGCATGTAAAGCGAGAGAATAGGGGAACAAGTATAGGCGAACTATGTTCTGCTCGACCCCATTCTGCTTGTAGGAGTTTGATATGTGGATGAACTTGTCAATGTGAGCGTTAGGATCTTCACGTGGTAGTCCATGGAATTTACAGTTGTCCTTGATGAGTTGTACGATGTGATGCTTCAGCTCGAAGGATGCTCCCTCTATCTCCGGATAGGTGATTGGTCCTCCTCGTCCTTCAATGGATGGCTTGGTGTTGTCAGCAAGAGTGACACGAGCGGCCATTTCGGGAAGATGGAAGCGCTTTTGTTTTCGGATAGTATGGATAATAGACTCAGGATCAGGTACGAAAATGAGAGATTCAGATTCGGACGATCTGGTCTGATACCGTTGTATGTTATGGGAAGTTATTTTTGGCTGGAACAAAGAAAGTAAATAGTAAAATACGAAAAGTAAAGGTATCACTAAAAAGAAAAGGTTCGTCAGGACGCCTCTGGGTCTTACGATTGATTCCCCGGCAGCGGCGCCAAAAACTTGTTACAGCTGAAACGGTCGTTACGCAACAGCTGCAACGGGGTTTTATATTTATAGAGCTGGGGACCTAAATTCTACTTACAGAGGTAAGTATAACTCAGGGTCGTTCTTAAGATCAATCGTATTGTGAAGCGGAGTTGTCCAGACAAACTTATTCAAATTAGTGATGGGTTTTTGAAAAGAGTTTTTGATTTGGTTTTAAGTCCGTTTTAAACTAAGCTAATAAAAGCAGGAAATAAACAAAACAGTAAAATATAGATAGGGAATCAGTAATGGAGAATAGTGCTTGTTATGACTTCGTTAGCTTGTGTTATGGGGTGATGTCTGGGGTTATTTATGAAAACGTCTTTTAAAGATTTGTGTCTTGCTTTTGCCTGAATATTCGTGATGTAAACACTAGCACCCTACTGTCTGATTTCTCAGACAGTATGTCACTGGAATGCTAGGCTATGGTGATTCTGATCAGAGGAGGCTGCTCAACTCTTCAACACTTTCCATAAACTGGAAAAGTGACCCTTTTTGGAATGGTATTCCTGGGCGCATGAGATAGAGTAACAGACCCACTAAAAGTTCTGACCGTTCTTAACACCACGGAGATACTAAGGCTAGGCAAGGCATTTAAGATTAAGACTTGGTTTGGTGACTGCTAACTTTGTATTAATGGTCTTTGTTTAGTCCAGAGCTGTGTGATTCAACCAGGATGTGACACAGTCTTCAACCGACGGCAATTCCTTAGCTTTTCCCACGTATTTAAACGTTATACGAAGTACTGTGCCGATTTATGGTCTTTCCGGTGCCACATACTTTATGGTCACTCTGGACTAGTTTACTAAGTTTGTATTAAAGTTTGACCATCTATGATATAAACCCAACCCTCACTTATTTAAACAAATCCCAATAAATCCCTGATTGATTCACGGTGTACTATACGATAGGGTTGACAGTATTTCCACAGCTACACAATTCAGACCATGTTTGTATTTGAAAACATAGATAGGTAGTTACCGGTTGATCAAGGTTCGCGACTCCTTGTCATACAGGTTCTAACCACGTTTATTGGAGGAAAGGCGATTTTGGTTTAGAAATTCATAAATACAAAGTTAACAATACACCGGTTTTCATTTTGTAGCAATTGGGAACATTATTCCACAACAGATTGTGCCCACGACTTTCATAGCTTCCACGTTCCGTACTACACACATTCGTGATGATTCCGGCGCTATACAAATGAAAGCCGTATAACGTTACTTCTGTTGTTTCATAACGATATTATCCCAATTGCGTATTTAAAGTAACATCACCCCAAATATTAACAAGCTAATTACATCACAACAAGCACATAAGAAAACTACTCACTACGCATGGTAAACAATCCTAAATCTATCATAATAATAATAGCAATCATCATAATAGAAAAGGAAAGAAATAACCGTAGATTATGCGTAGACAGAATAATGTTAGAAGAATACACGAACGAAACCTCCGCAATATCTTCGACAATATTACAAATAAGCCCCTCAGAATATTCCCTACACTATTACAAAAGTAGCCCCTCCGTTAGTCTAGGTTAAATATTAACCAAGAACTAACGAACTAAAACCCTAATCTATTTCTCCTCTAACTCCTAAGAGTAGTGCTAGAGAGAGAAAGCTAAACTAGAAAGAGAAAGAGTGTGTGAGAGAGAAAGTGAGAATTCTTGTTGAAGAATGGTGTCTGGAATGAGGATGGAGAGCTCTCTATTTATAGGCAAGCCATGGATCCAAGAGTACAAGCCCACAAGCATACGTACAAGCAAACGAAGCAAGGAAGAGGGGGTGTGAGACCAAAACAGGCCGTGTACGGCCTTGTTCTGGCCGTGTACGGCTTCAAAGTGGCCATGTACGGCCTCCTATAGGCCGTGTACGGCTAGGGGGTGGCCGTGTGGTAGGCCGTGTGATTTTTCTGACTTTTCTCGCAACTTCGGAAGGCCGTATCTTCTTCGTTTCTCGTCCGTTTGACTTGATTCTTTCGCCTGCGGTCTCGTAATTCCGTTACACTTCTAATGATGCCAAAAGTGCCAAATTTGGATATCTCTAGAGTTGGCGTGTGCGGAATGTCCTCGGTTTGCGCTCAGAAAGCTCTATCTTCCTCGTTCTTTACCCGATCTGCACGATTCTTGATTCTACAGTCTTGGAATAACCTGATACATCATATGAGACTATTTAAGGACTTGTTTCATAATATGGTTAAAAGTCTGTAAGAATCAGTGTTTAGAATAATCTGCCTCGATTTACGTGCCTTTTGGATGTTTTTAGCACTTTTTACAGCAATGTCTATAATTTGACCAACTTTGTGAAATTAAGTAAATAAACGTTTAATTCAAGTGTTTTCACCAAGATTTAGGCCAAATGTGCGGGAAATATGTGATTGAAAACATGACTTTTTAGCACATATCAGTACTATTCATGCGACAATAAGCTATTGTCGAACCACACACTCAGAAATAATCACGGAACACTTATTCACGGAAGAAAACGGTTATTTCACTAATCACGGAATGCTAATTACGGAATTATTTTCCAGAAATTGAAAAGTGTTGTAGAACCTTCAATTCTAGCTCGTTTTGGCTAAAATTGATCTCACTGAACTCGGAATTTGATTTCTGACAATCGTAGATACTCAATTTGATCTTTTATCGTCAAATTCAAAAATCCGTACACTTCACGATAATCACGTAAACAATCCGAAGCAACTCTGAAGCAAATTGAAGCAAATTCAGATCAATTTAAGATGAATTATGATCACAGAATTACTTACAACAGTAATACGTCCAAATCCGAAGCAAAATTGAGCTCAGAAAATGTCTAAATCAATCAAACCGAATCGAGCAGCAACTAAACGAACAATGTTGAAGCTTCCGAGTCTGTTTAATCAAACAAATACTTCAAAACAACTTCTAATTCTCTCAAACAGTCCTAATTTCTATTCGTACGGCTCTGATACCACTTTGTGAACGCCGTAGATCTCCGAATCGCAATTAGAACATATTAACAAGTGCGGAATTCAAGTTAATCAAACAAAAGAAATGAATTAGAAAGTAATCACACGAAGTATTCAATCAACTGTGCTTTTGTATTCAATCAGAAATCACAGAGAGTTTCTGGAACAAAACTTACAAAATACTTACTTCAAAATGAATTACAAAAGCCTATTTATAGACTTAGACCAAATGACTTATGCGACAATGACTTAAACAGTTTGACCTGGTCAATCCGTCAATGCCATTCACGGATTGACCATTTACTCCGTCAATAACATATTCACGGAATACATAATCACGAACTAGTCTATACTCACGGACTATCCTATTGTCGCATAACACTTAGACATTTACAAACAGAATAAAATCAAGTTTTATACATTTTTGCACCAATAATTCATACATCTCTAACATTTCTAATGCAGCATGTAACACATAAATACGTACGTATCATATATATCAGTTTTCATAAACAACACGGGTACTCACATTGGGGTTTTGAGATACTTAAAGTGTGATTCATGCTTCATAGACTTGTACAACTAGCATGTACCATAACCTTACTTTGCTTTCTACTCTTTTAACCATTTTCACTTGATCCTATCATGACCTTCTTAAACATATTTACAATGCGTTGAATATCTTTCTCTATATATATATATATATATATATATATATATATATATATATATATATATATATATAGGATTAGGTTCAAGTGAGAAGAGTTTTTAGTGGGAGAAGGGAGAGAAATGATCTTGTCCTTCCAAATTTCTCATCAATGATTCAAATTAAAAGTGTGAAATATGTAATATTAAATAAATTTTACAGCCTTTTTAATAGATTGATAGGGGCAATGTAGTAAAATTTCATAGTTTATTAACGGCTGTTTAGACCGTGTCTGCATATATTTGCTAAGAAATTAGGAAACCTATTGACTTTTGATCTCTAATTTGAATTGACCTAGTAGGTTTCTAAAATAAGAATTCCTATAAATATTTGGGGATTCTTACGTATTACTAAGTTTTAGTTGATTTATTATTATTTTTTGTGAATCCTTATTTTAAATTCTGATTCATACTTTTTGTGAATCATTGTATTTTAATTTTGAATTATAGGTGTATAATAATACTTTAATGAATGAATTCCAAATATTAAAAACTATCAAAACGTTGATTTCAAGTTTAGTGAATCAATGTTTGGTAACGTGTGAATCGAAAAGTTATAATAATAGTAAGTAAGTTCTAAAGTTGTATTTTCGTAAATCGCATTTTATTTAACCTTTGATCGACTACAAACAAAGATTCAAGTCTTATTCAAAACAATAGTAACCTGTAGTTAATTCAATTGTAAACCAACAACCGAAAAGAATTAAACTATTCCAACAACTGAATCATAGTTATGATTGTGTGAATCATTAAACATTATATGATGAATAACAATTATAATTTTGTGAATCAACGAAATAATAATAAAAAACCCACTATAAAAAAAAAAGGTTTACCCTAGAAACATGTAATAGATCTAAAACAAAATTATACAAACTATACGATTTACTCATAAAACACATTACGATAGACCATCAATCAACTTTTTCAATAATTTTTTCGGATTCCTCACGAAGTACGTAAATAAATTAAATGTCAATATAAAAGGACAATGATGATGACGATCTATTTTCAATTGGCAATGGAGGAGTTAATTTTCTAGATCACAGAAATATCAATGCTTTGTCGTTGGTATAAAGGAATCAATTTAAGAAATATATTTATAAGAAACTGAATATTCACGAAAAAACATAATCGATTTGTACTTGAAAGATATTTGGTCGTTTCCAAGTAAACACCATAAGATATCAACATCACCATCCTTATATCCTTATAATGTAAAATAGTAAAATACTACTGTATTTAATTAGGCATCTATATTGCTTAGCATTTGAATTAGATAATCGGCTTTCTGATTGTTTCTTTAATAACAGAATAAAAAATGCTCGTCCATTATTTAAGGAATAACTGAATAAGAATTGAACAGATAAAATTAATTAGTGTTAGTAAATACCCATTATGCCCTTTTATGTGGTTTTAAAATGATTGGTCCATATTGCTTCTCTCCTTTCTCTACAAATAATTCCTTCTTTTTTGATCCCCTACTATATATATATACTAGTTTAGTGACCCGTGACTACACGAGTTTGATAAAATGTATTGTTAAAATCTTTTACTTATATTTTTTAGGTATAAAAGTCATATTAGTATTTTTATCAATTAAATTTTATATCATTACATTTTTTTAACTGCAATATTTAGCAATGTATTGGAAGCTTCAATAAATTATTATAACCTTACTTGTTTATTGAACTATGAGGCTGTGAAAATATGAGTTCGACGAAAGAAAAAAAATCGTAAGAAAATTTGATGAATTTTATAAGCATAATAATGTAAGGTTTATACTTTGGGAGTCTATCAAACTTTACAATGCTATAATAACTCATACTTGCAACAACCCAACCATTTAATATAAGAACACATAATCACATAAGGAACAAATCAAAACATTGAAAAGATGGATATATCCTAGAAACATAATAAATGGCACATAATAAATTCAATTAAAGTAACCACATAAGATCATTGAGTAAAAACCAACGTGCAAAAGGCACAAAGAATGTTCTTTTAACATCTAAACTTTGTCTAAATTTAATTTCACTTTTAACGATTCTGGAAGAATGATAGACTTTTGATGCCTCTCACAAATAGTAAATTAAAATAATAAAAATCCGACCAACATCAAGTGTACGTATTAAGGGCAAATGAAAGATCAAAACTGAATACTTTAAATAAGGGATGTTTGTTGACGTCTGCAATGGTTCATTAAAATCATCAAATCTAAAGTTTAACACTACACAGATCAAGCATAACCAAAATTGACCCAATCACAAGCAGATGGGTCGAAATTACCTATCAACGCTTCTCAATCTTAATTGCCATGATCCTTCATTTTATAGAAGAATTATGTCCAATCTTCTACATATCAGCACTATTCATCAAACATTTTGAACCAGCACTTGCGTTAGCATCCATATCAATTTCAACCAACATTGCAGATCTCTTGGCAACCAATCTACAATTTTAAAACTTTTTTTAGTACCCAAATAGAATAAAAAACATAAACAAAATTCTTTAAAGAAAGCAATTTGTATTTTTACATTTTCCTAAAGCTAATATTAACTTTCATTAGGCACCGTGACAATTCGTGCAGGAAGGTGCGCCAAGCTAACTGACTTTGCACCACTAATATCTTGTGCATTCCACCATATTAGCTTCCGGCTTCTGCAAAGTCAGAGACATAATATTAGTTGTAATAGTTATAAAAAAATATTGTTTCCAATGCACACAAAATATTAGTTGATGACCATTCTCATCTCAACATCAATTCGTCTTGAAACATGAATTAGTTGAATGCTTCATGGTTGTTCAAGAGTCCACAATTCATGAATCAAACACGCTCACACGAATTTCTTTTCATGGTTTAACCTCTTATATGTATCACAAAATCATAGATTATTGATGCTAATCCATTTCCTAATATAAACTTTTTCTTTTACACCTAAATAAAATCACAAAATCATAAATGGAAAACAATTAGGCATTGGACAGTTCTTCTACAAACCTTTAATTTATTCTCTCAAGGCTAACTTCACATATTGCCTTTAAACGTACAACACCACCTAAAACAAATGAGAAAAAAATCTATCAATCAATACTCTGAGTATATAAAAATAAATAAATTTTAAAAGATTATACAAAATAGAAAAATGCATATATACATCATAGAAATCTTCAACCTTCGGCAATATGATGGATATGTCTTTGTAGCTATATCTTGTACTTGCTTCCTCTTTAGGTGAGATCGAGCATTTTCAAGCAATATTGTTGTAATACTACAACCTCCACAAAATTCAAAATCAAATATCAGATTCAGTCATTCAATTATAATAGTTTCATAGAGCAGATTGGATTCAAAATTGGAAACCAATGTAAACCCTAAAACTTACATGATAAAGGAACAAACCTGAATGAGATTTTTTGAAAACAAATGTTGATGTCATGAATCTGAGCCGTAACATCCTTTTCAACGGCTTCTCTTAGATGCTTGCTTGATGGACTTGTATACTTTTCTCATCGATTAACCTAATAACCTCCAACAAACTGTTATAACAATATCAATTATTCATCAAATTAATTGAAAGGTAAAACCCTAAATATCCATCGACCTATTTAAACCCTAAATAAAAGCAAGAAAAAGAGGAAAAGATACTGAGATCAAACATATGAGTTACCTGACATAATTTGATATGATGAAGATCGAAGAAGATGAAGAGCTCCCTGTTCATAAACCCCTAAATAACATATCAAACCATAAGCTAACAGATCCAAACCTAATACTTTAGTATCCAACACAAAAGTTCAATATAGAGATGAAAAATAATAATCCGTACGAAAAAGATGAAGTATCTTACCTGCTTCAATACTGCATTAAATCGACATCCCAATCAAAATTAGTCATATTTAAACATAACTTCATTTTGATTGATTATGCCTTTTCTAATTCTTCCTTTAATCTCACTGGAAAAACCCTAACGTAAATATATGGAGATAAATTAAGAAAGACAAAGTGAAAACCAGATGAAGATGAAAGATAAGATAGATGACCTATTTTATTTTTGGGCAGTGACATTATACTGAGAATTGAGACCATGTCAGGAGAAGCTCGATGAAGAAAAACCAGATGAAGATGAAAGATAAGATAGATGACCTATTTTATAGACTCCCTTTTATTAGTTCTAGGGATGAGCAAAAAAACCGAAATACCGAAACCGAACCGGTACCGAACCGGATCGGTACCGAACCGGTACCGACCGTTACAAATGGTACGGTATTCGGTTTTTGATTTGGGGCAAAAAAAAACCCGGTACCAACCGATTCGGTACCGGTTGGTACCATGCACACCAAAATACCTAAACCGAACCGGAACCGCACCGGACCGGTACCGAACCGGTACCAACCGATACAAATGGTACGGTATTCGGTTTTTGATTTGGGACAAAAAAAAAATCGGTACCAACCGGTCGGTACCGGTTCGGTACCGGTATGATACCAAGCTCACCCCTAATTAGATCCCTTTTATTAGATAGGATATATATATATATATATATATATATATATATATATATATATATATATATATATATATATATATATATATGTGTGTGTATATATATATATATACCTATATAATGAGAACCAACTAAAAGTTGAGAACCTTGAGAACCACTAGATTACATGCTTGTTCACATGTGATTAACTTCATTCACATGTGAACATTGATTTAGGTTAGATTGGTAAAGCAAAAAATTCGAAAATCACGTCTTAAAACACTTTTTACATGATTTGTTCACATTATCATCAAATGTGAACATATATTTGTTTTTTGTGTTTTTCGCTATAATTTAGGATTTTTTTAATTTTTTTCTTTACAAATCTAACCTAAATCAATGTTCACATGTGAATGAAGTTAAATCACATGTTAACAAGCATGTAATGTAGTGGTTCTCAAGGTTCTCAACTTTTAGTTGGTTCTCATATGAACCTCCATATATATATAAATGTCATGACCACGAAGTTACATGTATCTTTTATGTATACTTAAGTAGAGAAATGCATGAGCTCTATTTATAATTCTATTAAAATATGCTTAGTCATTGGTCTTAGATGTAGCTTAGACTCGCCAAATTTAATCTAAGGCTTATTCTTTCCACACCATTTTTTTTACTTCCTACACCATTTTTGTATTAAAAAAAGTACAGAAAAGTACGAAAAGGTACAGAAAAAGTACAGAATGTAAGAAAGAATGAAGGAATAAAGTACAGAAAAAGTACAGAAAAGTTATTTTTAAATTAAATAAATGGTGTGGAAAGTAGGAACCTAATCTAATATGTAGAATGTGTCAATCTCTAGAATGCATGTACATAATCATTAGTCTATGTTAGATTATAATTACCATTATTCCACTATAGAGTAACTTAGGTATCTTCAAAATACATACACTAGGTGGCATTTCAAACATGATAAAGCAATTTCATGGATTACGATCCAACATCATTTATAAATTACTTTATGTACTACATGTGATCTACGTACAATACCTTCAACATAAGATATTGGCCATCTAAATATAATAAATCATACATATATGACTCTAAGTTTGTACATTATTTAACATAAAAATACATTACCATGTAGCCAGGGGCGGAGCTAGAATGGGGGTAGTGGGGGCAGCTGCCCCGATAAAATTTCTGAAATTACGTAAAATATAGTTTTTTTAAAGTATTAATGACAAATTTAAGATTTTGCTCCCTCAAAATTATTAAAAAGCATAAAATAATTTTATTTTTCCCCCTCCGTATAATTTTCCTAGCTCCGCCTCTGATGGTAGCAACACTTTACGTCTTAATATTTGCATCTCTACAATTAGAGTTGTATATAGTATCTCTAACTTAAAAATAAATACATCGACACTTATAGAAAATGCATGGGTTTATTCAATGGGAAGTTGTACAAATAATTAAGTTAGAATATCTATTATTTACTTTAGATTTGAGATGTTACAAAAGTAATCAATTTTAAGTCTCTTACTAAGTAATGATGATTGGTTTAAGTAATTTGTTTAATTTTCTAATCTATTTTATGCATTTAATTATTTATGAATTAGACATAGATAAACTGTTAGCGGTTAACTCACTGTAAAATTTTGAGATGATAACAAGAAAATTGAAGATTGAACAAACATATACTCGTATATTTTATTAACACATCGTACTTGAGCATCAATCCACACTGCAAATATTTTTTCATTTGCTTATTAAAAGTAACCACAAACAGGGGATACATCTTTAATCAGAAGATGATTTCACATCTAGGCACACTTCAGTTGTTACCCAGCCAAAAACTTCTTAAACCACATAGCCGAGTGTTTAGGGTATCGTTTAAGGCCATCTTCGTAATTGTAACACCCCCAAATTCGTTTAGCGGAAGCGTTTAGTTAAAGTGTTGGGGCGTCACAATAATAAAGCATGCATACGTATCAGAGCTTATGATTACAACAGAACAATATATTAAGATGCCAAAAGTGTAAATTACAAAGTTTACGATTTATCAAATCGCACAAGTTGAAAGTATTATGTATACAAAAGTGGATTTCTAAAATATGACAAAACAGTTTCGGTTATACTAGAGAAATCCATATGTTTTTCCAAAAAGTTGGCATCCTAAAGCTTCACGGGTCGCCTAATTCTCCATGTGTTGGCGATTCTTACATGCGCAGCTAATTCCCTGAAAAACATAGTAAAAGTCAACAACTAGGTTGAGTGAATTCACAGGTTTTATGTTTACACAAGTTGAATCAAGTTTGTAAGCACAGTTGTTATCCAAATACGTTCCCAATAGTATTGCCATAATAGTCGAAAATACGTTTAGTAGAATGTAATCCAAATACAAGTTTAGTGGGTTGTTCACCCAGAGTATAAGTTAAGTGGGTTGCTCGCCCCAAATACAGTTTAAGTTTCGTAGGAAGCGGTATCCTATTGGTTTACCCAAGAAGTAGGGATTTAAATTGTTTGTCCAAGAAGTAGGACCCATCAGTATCTGCCCAAGCGGTAGGGACTTCTATGTATGTGCCCAAGAAGTAGGGACTTCTATAAGTTGTGTCCAAGAAGTAGGACTGGCATCCAAGACGTAGGACCCATCTGCTCAAGAAGTAGAGCCTTCATCCAAGGCGTAGGATGGCACCTTGCCCAAGAAGTAGGGACTTTCTGTTTGCCCAAGACGTAGGGACTTTCTGTGCGTGCGTGCCCAAGACGTAGGGACTTTCTTGTGTGTTTATGAAAATGTTGTTTCATAAAAGCTAGTAATAAAGTGTGTAGCTGGTCGTTCCCCAGCATATTCTCAGTTTAGTTTTCGTATGAAATACCATTTAGTTCAGACAGTTGTAGTAGTTGACCGCAATCATAAACAGTTTGTATAAGTGTGCCCAGACAGTTATGTGACAGTTTGTATAACAGTTTAACAGTTCCAGTACTCTAATTGTTCGAGTAAACAGTATGATAAATAATCACATAGTAAAAGCAGTTATGACAATCAGTAAAACAGTGTCTATGTTTTCCACCCCTGTTCAAAACAGTTAAATCAGTAAAAGTAGGGGCTGTGAACTCACCTGTTGAGTTAAGTAGTTGTGCGAGTGCTAGCAAACCTAAGCCCAAGTACGGTCTGAAATCTCCTAACGTCCTAAACGTACGAGATTTAATAAGTATGTGGATGTCTAAACTAATCATCCATGCTAGTGTTTGTACAACCAAGTCACGTCCAAATCGTTCGTTTACTGTTTATGTTTGTATTTCGTTGTTTGTGAAAACGTATACGACTCGTTGGTGAAAGTTTGAAATCAACATTTCGATAAAACAAGTTTTTAAACTTCCTGTTTTTAGCGACGTAAGGTGCGACGCTGGGTTGTTATGCGACGTAGGGTGCGACGTACGGGTCTACGTCGCATTCAGGTTTTGCGACGTCATGGGTTGCGTCGCATAGGCGACGCTCGCAATTTAATGCGACGTAGTGGTCTGCGTCGCTATGTGCGACGTAAGGAACGGTAATGCGACGTAAAGGCCTACGTCGCAGTACTGTTTTCGGTCCCAATGCGACGTAGTCGCCTGTTCGACGAACAGCGAGAAAAAGTCAGATTTTTGGTTGATTTGGAACGTTTTCGGTTGTATAAAACACTAAAACATGTTATTCTAAGTATGTTAAACAAGAAATAGAAATTATAACTTTGAAATCTAAAGATTTGCGGGATTTGTCGGAAACTTACGGGTGTCGGATTTGAAATCCGAAAAGGTAGAAAGGTAGATCGTAGTCTCGTGGTCGTTTTCCTCTATTTTGTTTGTTGATTCGGCGTCGTTTGGTGGTAGTTTTCTTTGTTTTTGTGTGATTTTTGGTGAGTGGTGGTGGTGGGTGTAGAGAGAAAAGAAAGAGAAATGGAGAAAAAGAGATAGAGAAATGAGAGAATGGAGGTGGGGAGTGGGGTTTTGTTCCTCATTTTCTGCCTCCGTGTTTGCGCTCCGTGTTTGTTTACCCGATCGTTAAATGTTATTTTATTTTAACTATTATGTTTTTAATTACATTTTCTTAATTATTTTTAATTAGGATATTTTTATGAAACCAAATTAACTTAGTTATAAAATTTTTAAACTTTGTTTTATTTAAATTGTACGAATTAAACGTTTTGCGTTATAAAATGATTTGTAAATATTTTTGACAAAATATTTATTCGCTACTACGTTATTCAATAAATTTCGTTTTATTAAATAATTTTGTTCACCAATAGTCGTACATTTTTGTCGCGTTTGTTTTCAATTTGTTCTGTACGTAATTACAACTAATTACGAATACGTAATACTACGCGTACTAACTAGTTGGGCTATGCTAGACTTACCTCTAAAATGTGTTATGAATTCACTCAAGTAGGGAATTAGCCTAATAATGCAAGTGATTAATGTAATTAATCGTGTTCAAATTTGCGAGTTGTTACATTCTCCCCATGTTAGAGAAATCTCGTCCCGAGATTTAAATCAAGTCGGATCGCCCGCGGCGTATGTTCTCCGATAAATCATGTTGTTAACAATAGTAATAGTTTACGTGGCGACCTATGTTTGCCAATATAGTTTTAACTGTTGAGTATACTCGCGGTATAGTTGGATATTTCAAGTTCGTTTCGTGGTTGGCGTTTACCAAGTGGTATGTTCGAATTGACATCCGAATGAAAGAAACGTTAAATCGTAGCAAGAGTTGGTAAGACATACCGTGTTTGCCATAGTCCGCAACAGTTTCCGGTGCACGGAGGATGTATGCGCGGCCACGAGCCGGTGGGATGGTTGCGATGTGGTTGTTGTTGTTTTGATTGCTGTTTCCGGGGTTGTTCTGGTTGTTGTTCAGTTTTGGACACTGGTTTCGATAGTGTCCGGGCTCACCGCACTCGAAACACCCATTGTTTGTTCGAGCGGGGAGGTTGGCTTTGCAGGTTTGAGCTCGATGTCCCCATTGGTTGCATCTATCGCAGAGAGTACAGTTACCCTCATGATGCCTTTCGCATTTTCCGCATTTAGGCCTTTTGCCTAGGTATGGTTTCGGTTCAGTGTTAGCGATGGCGACGTAGGCTCGAGTGTTTCCCACGTTCCTGTTTTGTTGACCCTGACGGTCGTCGTTCTCGCTGTGCCATTTGCGTTTGTTGTCGCCCGCATCAGTACGGGTAGGTTCAGTTTTCCCGATAGTGGTTTTCAAAGTGCCAATCAGAATGGCGTCATCAGTCAAACTTTGAGCCAGATCAACTGCGCTCCTAAAGGTTGCGGGTTTGGAGGACATAACCATGCCTCGAATCTGTGGGGCCAAGCCCTTGTTGAAACGCTCGATGCGTTTGCTTTCGGGGGTTACCATGTGGGGCACCAGTTGTGCGAGTTCCTGGAATCTAGTCGTGTAACCGGAAATGTCAGCGCCGATCATTTGTATGTTCCAGAATCCGTTTTCCAGTTTCTGCATCTCGTTGGGAGGGCAAAATTCCTCCATCATCATCTGCTTCAGAGTTGCCCAGGTCATGGAATGAGCAGCTGGGCGTCCCATAATCTGGACTTGAGCGTTCCACCAGGTTAGCGCTTTGTCGGCTAAAGTGCAGGTGGCGTATTTCACGATCTTGTCGTTGGCGCAGTCGCTGATGTCGATGACTGATTCCATCTTTTCAATCCAGTGGACCAGGCCAATGGCCCCTTCGGTCCCGGTGAAGGTGCTGGGTTTACAAGACTGAAAGGTTTTGTAGGAACACCCCTGCTGGGTATTAGTTGGAGTTTCGCTGTTGACGGGGGTAGCTCCACTGTTGTTGGTTGGGTTTTCACGATTTCTGCTAGCCTCGTACTGAGCAATAGCCTCAGCCACGCGGCGTTCGATGATTTGTTCGGTTGTTTCTGGAGGCGGATGTGGAGTATTTCGTCGACTGTTTCGAGTATTTCTTTGTTTAGGCGGCATGCTGACGTTCTGCGATGAAAAGGTGCAGAAGTCAATGCCAATGAAAAAATATGTGAGGAATGAAGTTTCACATATTTCAAATTTTCGAGTATCAAGAGAAATGGTCGAATCCCCGTCACGTATATTACGACTATGAAACACCCATATGTACTTAGTATAGTATAATCACGTTGGCCAGGCGTCATTATATGATGCCAAATACATACTTCTTTTCATCAACCGTTTAATCACGATCAGGTTCATATGAGATCTGAGTACAATGAACGAGTCGAATGTGGTGAACAGTTCACGCGTATCGAGGTATCGTAACAATAGTTTAGATGTATGCAAATGTATGTATGCATGTACGTTCTAGCCAAGGCTATAGTCTAGGTCTCTAGGTTTCTAAGTCACCTAAAGTTTCCTAGTTCGCTATAACCAATGTCTCTGATACCAATCTGTAACACCCCCAAATTCGTTTAGCGGAAGCGTTTAGTTAAAGTGTTGGGGCGTCACAATAATAAAGCATGCATACGTATCAGAGCTTATGATTACAACAGAACAATATATTAAGATGCCAAAAGTGTAAATTACAAAGTTTACGATTTATCAAATCGCACAAGTTGAAAGTATTATGTATACAAAAGTGGATTTCTAAAATATGACAAAACAGTTTCGGTTATACTAGAGAAATCCATATGTTTTTCCAAAAAGTTGGCATCCTAAAGCTTCACGGGTCGCCTAATTCTCCATGTGTTGGCGATTCTTACATGCGCAGCTAATTCCCTGAAAAACATAGTAAAAGTCAACAACTAGGTTGAGTGAATTCACAGGTTTTATGTTTACACAAGTTGAATCAAGTTTGTAAGCACAGTTGTTATCCAAATACGTTCCCAATAGTATTGCCATAATAGTCGAAAATACGTTTAGTGGAATGTAATCCAAATACAAGTTTAGTGGGTTGTTCACCCAGAGTATAAGTTAAGTGGGTTGCTCGCCCCAAATACAGTTTAAGTTTCGTAGGAAGCGGTATCCTATTGGTTTACCCAAGAAGTAGGGATTTAAATTGTTTGTCCAAGAAGTAGGACCCATCAGTATCTGCCCAAGCGGTAGGGACTTCTATGTATGTGCCCAAGAAGTAGGGACTTCTATAAGTTGTGTCCAAGAAGTAGGACTGGCATCCAAGACGTAGGACCCATCTGCTCAAGAAGTAGAGCCTTCATCCAAGGCGTAGGATGGCACCTTGCCCAAGAAGTAGGGACTTTCTGTTTGCCCAAGACGTAGGGACTTTCTGTGCGTGCGTGCCCAAGACGTAGGGACTTTCTTGTGTGTTTATGAAAATGTTGTTTCATAAAAGCTAGTAATAAAGTGTGTAGCTGGTCGTTCCCCAGCATATTCTCAGTTTAGTTTTCGTATGAAATACCATTTAGTTCAGACAGTTGTAGTAGTTGACCGCAATCATAAACAGTTTGTATAAGTGTGCCCAGACAGTTATGTGACAGTTTGTATAACAGTTTAACAGTTCCAGTACTCTAATTGTTCGAGTAAACAGTATGATAAATAATCACATAGTAAAAGCAGTTATGACAATCAGTAAAACAGTGTCTATGTTTTCCACCCCTGTTCAAAACAGTTAAATCAGTAAAAGTAGGGGCTGTGAACTCACCTGTTGAGTTAAGTAGTTGTGCGAGTGCTAGCAAACCTAAGCCCAAGTACGGTCTGAAATCTCCTAACGTCCTAAACGTACGAGATTTAATAAGTATGTGGATGTCTAAACTAATCATCCATGCTAGTGTTTGTACAACCAAGTCACGTCCAAATCGTTCGTTTACTGTTTATGTTTGTATTTCGTTGTTTGTGAAAACGTATACGACTCGTTGGTGAAAGTTTGAAATCAACATTTCGATAAAACAAGTTTTTAAACTTCCTGTTTTTAGCGACGTAAGGTGCGACGCTGGGTTGTTATGCGACGTAGGGTGCGACGTACGGGTCTACGTCGCATTCAGGTTTTGCGACGTCATGGGTTGCGTCGCATAGGCGACGCTCGCAATTTAATGCGACGTAGTGGTCTGCGTCGCTATGTGCGACGTAAGGAAGGGTAATGCGACGTAAAGGCCTACGTCGCAGTACTGTTTTCGGTCCCAATGCGACGTAGTCACCTGTTCGACGAACAGCGAGAAAAAGTCGGATTTTTGGTTGATTTGGAACGTTTTCGGTTGTATAAAACACTAAAACATGTTATTCTAAGTATGTTAAACAAGAAATAGAAATTATAACTTTGAAATCTAAAGATTTGCGGGATTTGTCGGAAACTTACGGGTGTCGGATTTGAAATCCGAAAAGGTAGAAAGATAGATCGTAGTCTCGTGGTCGTTTTCCTCTATTTTGTTTGTTGATTCGGCGTCGTTTGGTGGTAGTTTTCTTTGTTTTTGTGTGATTTTTTGTGACACCCCCAAATTTAATGATTTGCGGAAGCTTGATTTGGGTGCCACTAATCAATATACAAAGCACAAAGATAATAATGAACGACCACTATATGCGTCGTTTTAAACTTGCATTAATAAAGTGAACGTTTACATCAAAAATAATATAGCACTAGCTCGGTTCCTGAAATTGAGAGATTACATGGCATAATTACTTTTACAAAATATAATAATGCAGTCCAATCTCTAATTGTATGTATGCTGACTCGAGCTAGAAATCCCTGCTTGTGCAGTCAACCTACTGCTGGGTACCTGTGATATATACTAAAATGGGTCAGCGAAAACGCTGGTGAGCTCACAGGTTTGTAAGTCAATGTATAATTGTCAGAACCGCAAGATTTATAATGAATTTAAAATGCAATTAAGCAAAATAAAAGTTATACTGTCCATGAGCACATAGTCTGAGCTTAACTGATTTGTCAGGCCCAATTAAGGAAACCTAACTGATTTGCCTCCTACGAGTGCCTAATCAACACTCGTCTTCCCAAATGCTAATACATCCGTTTGACCGATTAGTGCGTGCTAACCCGGATGAGGATTGTCAATCCCATATGATATCATATACTAACATTCACGCTATAAAATACTAGAGACTATGCTTATGGAGGACTTTAAATTGATTAGCTTGAAACTCATGTAGTATTTGAAGTTTGTCACTTGCGTTCTACTTGTAAAACAAAATGATGCAGTAATATCACACCCCTGGTAAAAGTAGTGAAAATGGGGCTATGAAACTCACCTGATTCCTGATGTGTTTAACTTAATAAACTTGAAGTAATTAGCAGTGTGTTGGTGTCCAAAGACTTGAAACCTGAATGTGTCCACGACACTTGAATTGTTATTAATTGTATTGGTATCTCGAAAGACTACCATTGAAATTGTTTGTCTAACTAAATGTCCAAATTTCCCCGATTTGGTTGATTGTAATGTTACAAGTTACTACGACTTGTTTGAGTGTTGAAGTATGTTTTGAAAATGCGTACGGCCCGTTGGTGACGGTTGTAACAATAGTTCAAAAGGTTATTATATAGTTGCTACAGTGAATTGCTACCGTAACTTTGACTTTGAAAATTTCGAGTTTTGAAGGTTCTGTTTTTAGCGACGTAGCCTGCGACGTAGGCTGCGACGTAAGAGTTTTTGCGACGTAAAGGGTTACGTCGCTAAGGTCAACAGTGCTAAGTCAATAGCGACGTAGGGTGCTACGTCGCTTATGCGACGTAGGTTCGTTTTTGCGACGTTAAGGTCTGCGTCGCTATGTGCGACGTTCGCAAGTCAATGCGACGTAGTAGGCTGCGTCGCTGTATGCGACGTTGGGGATATAATGCGACGTAGGTCGCTACGTCGCATCTGCTCCAGACCAAATGCGACGTACGGGGTCTGATCGGAGTTTCAACTCCAAAAACGCGTTTTCCGGCCATCGATCGGCCTAATATTTTTACCCAACCCATTTTAGGACATTACAAGGTTATACAAACAGCTAGCAAGTTATAAAACTTAAAAACGAGAGTTTTCGGAGTCGTGTCGGGAACTTACAAATCGCCGAAATGAAATTCCGGAAAGGTAGAAGTGTAGATCGTCGCGAGGTGGTCGTTTATTGTAAAAGGGGTTTGAAGATCCGAGGTCGTTTGAGGTGTTTATTTTGCGATTTTGATGATTTTTGTTTGGTGGTTTGTTTGAGAGAAATAAGAGAGGAGAGAGAGATAGAAAATGGAAAATGAAAGAAAGTGAAAAAGGTGGGGAGGTGGTTAAGGGATCACCTCCCATTTCCAGTCCGCGCATCGCGCTCCGTGCGGTGTTCGTTTACTCCGTCGTTTATACGTTAAATGTTTATTTTCTTTGTTTTAATATACGTTTTAGAATACGAATAATTACTCAGTATTTTTGTTAAAGTATTTTACTAACTTTTAATAATCACATTATAAAAAGGTAATTTGTTTTGTTTGATTTGCGCGTTTACATTTTATTCGTGTTTATATAATTTGTGTGATAAAACTTGTCTACAAAATATTATGGACATAATATTTTTAAGTACAAAAATGTTATAAAAATCTTTGTATTACTTAAATCAATTGTTCACCAACGTCCGTATTTATTTAATCGAATTACATTTGATTTGAACTCGTACGATTTAAACAAATCGCATAATTGTAGATATATATTCAACAATATATACGAAAATTGATACATTAATTAGCCTATCACATAACTAATTACATGTACTAAAACTTGATTAGGCACTAATTATAGTCCTAAATTGACGGTTGTCACATTCTCCCCCTGTTAGAAGAATTTCGTCCCGAAATTTAAGCCGAAGTTGTGTTTGACGTTGAATCAGTGAAGAGTTGAGGATACGTGAGTCGCATCTGGTCTTCCCGTTCCCAGGTAAATTCCGGACCGCGCCGCGAATTCCACCTAACCTTGACAATGGGAATACGACTTTGTTTAAGTTGTTTGACCTCACGGTCCATGATTTCAGCGGGTTCCTCAACAAAGTGAAGTTTTTCGTCAACACGAATTTCATCTAGTGGAATGATAAGTGTCTCATCAGACAGACACTTCTTCAGATTTGAAACATGAAAAGTGGGATGCACGCTGCTGAGTTCAGATGGCAGCTGCAATCGGTAAGCCACTGGACCAATCCTTTCGAGGATCTCGAATGGTCCAATGTATCTGGGATTCAACTTCCCTCGTTTGCCAAATCGGATGACGCCTTTCCAAGGCGATACTTTGAGTAGAACTCGATCCCCAACCTGGAACTCGAGTGGTTTGCGTCTCACATCAGCATAACTTTTCTGACGATCACGCGCGGCTTTGAGTTTGTTTTGAATTTCTACGATCCTCTCGGTTGTTTCGTGTATGATTTCTGGACCCGTGAGTTGGCTATCCCCAACTTCGGTCCAACAGATAGGTGAACGGCACTTACGACCGTACAGTGCCTCGAAGGGAGCAGCTTTGATGCTGGTATGATAACTGTTGTTGTACGAGAACTCGCACAATGGTAGATGTTTTTCCCAGTTTACACCGAAGTCTACTACGCAGGCCCGTAGCATGTCTTCCAGTGTTTGAATGGTTCGTTCACTTTGGCCGTCGGTTTGAGGATGGTATGCGGTACTCATATCCAGTCGAGTACCCAGAGATTTTTGAAGTGATTGCCAAAATTGTGAAGTGAAACGACTATCTCTATCGGAGATAATGGAGATTGGAACACCGTGTTTGGTCACGATTTCTTTCAGATAAATGTTGGTGAGGCGTTCCATTTTGTCGGATTCCTTGATTGCTAGGAAGTGAGCAGACTTGGTGAGACGATCCACGATCACCCAAATGGTATCGCAACCGTTCGAGGATCGAGGTAGTTTGGTTATGAAGTCCATGGCAATTTGTTCCCATTTCCATTCAGGAAGACTGGGTTGTTGAAGTAAACCAGAAGGTTTTTGATATTCGATTTTGACTTTGGAGCAAGTAAGGCACTTGCTGACATAGGTGGCGATTTCAGATTTCATGTTTGGCCACCAGTAAAAGTCCTTGATACCGTGGTACATTTTATCGGATCCCGGATGGATAGAGTATTTGGACTTGTGAGCTTCATCCATCACTAAGTCTCGTAGGTTCCCGAATTTAGGCAACCAGATTCGGTTTGAGAAATACCTAATCCCGTTAGGTCTGATTTCAAGCTGTTTATCCATGCCCCGCAAGGCTTCATCTTTGACATGTTCGGGTTTTAAGGCTTCGAGTTGAGCAGTGAGAATTTGAATGTTTAAATTGTTGTGAATGGTCATACTGAGGGCTCGAACCCGAAGTGGTTTCACTCGCTCTTTTCGACTGAGGGCGTCAGCAACAACATTTGCTTTGCCTGGATGATATTTGAGTTCACAGTCGTAATCGGTAAGCAACTCGACCCATCGACGTTGCCTCATGTTGAGATCCTTCTGATCGAATATGTGTTGAAGGCTTTTATGGTCGGTGAAAATTGTACATCTGGTACCGTAAAGGTAATGTCTCCAGATTTTGAGGGCAAAAACGACAGCTCCTAGCTCGAGGTCGTGGGTGGTGTAATTCTTTTCATGAATCTTGAGCTGTCGGGAAGCATAAGCTATGACTTTGTCTCGTTGCATGAGCACACAACCGAGACCTTGATGAGAAGCATCGCAGTATACCACGAAATCATCGGTGCCTTCGGGTAATGATAGGATAGGAGCACTGCAAAGCTTTTGCTTTAAGAGTTGAAATGCCGACTCTTGTTTCTCAGTCCAGTCAAACTTTTTGTCTTTCTGGGTCAGAGTCGTGAGTGGTATGGCTATCTTGGAGAAATTTTCAATGAAGCGTCGATAGTACCCGGCAAGTCCCAAAAACTGCCGTACTTCGGTTGGAGTGGTTGGCGATTGCCAATCTTTGATAGCCTCGATTTTTGACGGGTCAACGTGAATCCCCTGACTGTCAATCACGTGGCCAAGGAATTGAACGGTTTTGATCCAGAACTCACACTTAGAGAACTTGGCATAGAGCTCCTCGTGTTTAAGCAGTTCAAGGATGGTTTTGAGGTGTTGCGCGTGTTCTTCTTTGTTTCGTGAATATATAAGGATGTCGTCGATGAAGACAATGACAAATTTGTCAAGATAAGGCTTGCACACCCGATTCATAAGATCCATGAATACCGCCGGTGCGTTGGTTAGGCCGAATGGCATCACTTGGAATTCGTAATGCCCATAACGGGTTCTGAAAGCGGTTTTTGGAATATCGGCATCGCGAACACGCAATTGGTGATAACCGGATCGGAGATCAATCTTTGAATAACAACTCGACCCTTGAAGTTGGTCGAACAAATCATCGATTCGAGGGAGTGGATACCGGTTCTTGACAGTTAACTTGTTCAACTCTCGATAGTCGATACACATTCGAAAAGAACCATCTTTCTTCTTAACAAATAGGACCGGAGCTCCCCAAGGTGAAGAACTCGGCCTGATAAACCCTCGTTCCAGGAGTTCCTGTAACTGGGTGGACAACTCCTGAAGTTCGGATGGAGCTAAACGGTATGGTGCTCGGGCCACAGGCGCAGCACCTGGTACAAGATCGATTGAGAACTCAACCTGTCTTGGTGGTGGTAGACCAGGTAGTTCTTCAGGAAAGACTTCTGGAAAGTCTCGAACAATTGGAACATCCTCAGGTCGCTTCTCCTCCGACTTTTTCTCCATGATGTGCGCGAGGATTGCAGGATAACCCTTTCTCAGAAATTTTCGGGTTTTTAAACAAGATATGAGGTTGAGCCTCGTCCCTCCGGTCTCCCCCTGTATGACTAGGGTTCTACCGACAGTGAGAGGTATGCGAACAATTTTGTCGTAGCAGATGATTTCGGCTCGATGTTTGGACAACCAGTCCATGCCTACGATGACATCGAAACTTCCTATCTCAATAGGCATAAGATCTATGGGGAAGGTTTCGTCGGCTAGATTTAAAGTGCAATTAGGTATCACACTATCGGTTTCTATCAGCTTGCCATTTGCTAGCTCTACGGTGTACTTAACGTCTAAAGCAACAGGTGTAATGTCAAGTAGAGGGCAAAATTCATCGGAAATAAAACTCCTATCGGCACCAGTATCAAACAGAATGGAAGCAGTTAAATTGTTGAGGAGGAACATACCCGTGACCACATTCGGGTCCAGACGGGCGTCCCCTGAGTTGATCACGAAAGCAGTACTTTTGGCGTTGTTGTTGTTGCGGGAGTTGTTGTTGTTGTTGCCCTTATTCTTCAACTTTGGGCAAGAATCCCTGAAGTGTCCTGGGTTTCCACATTCATAGCAGGACCTAGGTTGTCGGGTATTTCTGTCAGAGGGGTTGTTGTTGGATTTGGGGGATCGGCAATCCTTAGTCAAATGCCCTTGCCTCCTGCAGTTGTTGCAAGGAGTACCGCACTGACCAAAATGATGGTAGTTACACTTGGGACAATAAGGTCTGCCCCCGGTGTAGCTGTGGGTGGTTTCAGAGTTGGAGGTGTAGACTTGGATGGCGTTGTTTTTCTTGTTTGAGTTGTGGTGGTGTTCAGTGGATTTGCGTTTGTTGGAGGATGAGGTGTTGGAGGTCTCACGGCTGACAACTAGGGCCATGAGTTCGTGGGCCAATCGAATGGCACTCTCAGTAGTGGTTGGTTTGGATGAGGCGACGTTTCCCTGGATGTTCTCGGGGAGTCCACGAATGTATTTCTTGATGCCCTTACTTTCTGGTTCGACCAAACCCGGGCATAATAAGGCAAACTGCTGAAACTTGGTGGTATAATCAGCGACATCATTTCCCTGCACCTCCAGATGCCAGAATTCTTCTTCCAGCCTGTGCAATTCCTCTTCAGGACAGTATTTCTCTGTCAGTTTCTTCTTCAGTTCGGCCCAAGGAAGTCGGTTTGCAACCTCAAGGCCTACAGAGTTTGCGTGGGTTTTCCACCACGTGGATGCACCTTCCTGAAAGGTGTAAACAGCGAATTTGACCTTGTTGTTCTCAGTGCAGTCGCAGAGACTGAAAACAGATTCCATGCGCTCAATCCAACGGATCAAGCCAATGGCACCTTCCGTGCCCTTGAAGTATAGTGGTTTACAGCTAAGGAAATCCTTATAGGAGCAGGGTTTGGGTGGTGGAGTATTGGTTGCGGTGTCCTCACTAGTGGGTGGTGTTCGGGTAGCCAAGGCTTCAGTCACACTGCGGGCAATTATTCCCGCGATCTCAGCTTCGCTAAGGGTAATTTGACGACGTGGAGGCATGATGCTGAGTAAGAAAGAACAAGGAAATGAAATAAGATACTAGTCCGAGTATGATGAACTAGTGGTGTGTTTGTCATTCCGAGACAAAACGTTTGAAAGAAAGAGGCCTATAATCATATAGTATAATATAATATAGCCTAAAGTTGTAATGAGGTCTATTCATGTAAATATATGTATATCACATAATAACCTATTGAGTGTCTAGCACAGAAGTGTTTTTGAGTCCCGTTTCTCTCGAGGTCAGAGTCAACTAATGCATTCCTGTTCAACATAGCTCTTTCAGATTTCACATCATCTTTCTTTAATTGTACATAGTTGATCAGGCTATGTTAAATTAAAGTCGTGTGATGTAATCCCTGAACTAGTCATAACTAATAAGGAATACTGCCTAACGGTCATAGTCTAGGCCCACTAAATGCAACCTAGTTCACTATAACCTTAGGCTCTGATACCAATCTGTGACACCCCCAAATTTAATGATTTGCGGAAGCTTGATTTGGGTGCCACTAATCAATATACAAAGCACAAAGATAATAATGAACGACCACTATATGCGTCGTTTTAAACTTGCATTAATAAAGTGAACGTTTACATCAAAAATAATATAGCACTAGCTCGGTTCCTGAAATTGAGAGATTACATGGCATAATTACTTTTACAAAATATAATAATGCAGTCCAATCTCTAATTGTATGTATGCTGACTCGAGCTAGAAATCCCTGCTTGTGCAGTCAACCTACTGCTGGGTACCTGTGATATATACTAAAATGGGTCAGCGAAAACGCTGGTGAGCTCACAGGTTTGTAAGTCAATGTATAATTGTCAGAACCGCAAGATTTATAATGAATTTAAAATGCAATTAAGCAAAATAAAAGTTATACTGTCCATGAGCACATAGTCTGAGCTTAACTGATTTGTCAGGCCCAATTAAGGAAACCTAACTGATTTGCCTCCTACGAGTGCCTAATCAACACTCGTCTTCCCAAATGCTAATACATCCGTTTGACCGATTAGTGCGTGCTAACCCGGATGAGGATTGTCAATCCCATATGATATCATATACTAACATTCACGCTATAAAATACTAGAGACTATGCTTATGGAGGACTTTAAATTGATTAGCTTGAAACTCATGTAGTATTTGAAGTTTGTCACTTGCGTTCTACTTGTAAAACAAAATGATGCAGTAATATCACACCCCTGGTAAAAGTAGTGAAAATGGGGCTATGAAACTCACCTGATTCCTGATGTGTTTAACTTAATAAACTTGAAGTAATTAGCAGTGTGTTGGTGTCCAAAGACTTGAAACCTGAATGTGTCCACGACACTTGAATTGTTATTAATTGTATTGGTATCTCGAAAGACTACCATTGAAATTGTTTGTCTAACTAAATGTCCAAATTTCCCCGATTTGGTTGATTGTAATGTTACAAGTTACTACGACTTGTTTGAGTGTTGAAGTATGTTTTGAAAATGCGTACGGCCCGTTGGTGACGGTTGTAACAATAGTTCAAAAGGTTATTATATAGTTGCTACAGTGAATTGCTACCGTAACTTTGACTTTGAAAATTTCGAGTTTTGAAGGTTCTGTTTTTAGCGACGTAGCCTGCGACGTAGGCTGCGACGTAAGAGTTTTTGCGACGTAAAGGGTTACGTCGCTAAGGTCAACAGTGCTAAGTCAATAGCGACGTAGGGTGCTACGTCGCTTATGCGACGTAGGTTCGTTTTTGCGACGTTAAGGTCTGCGTCGCTATGTGCGACGTTCGCAAGTCAATGCGACGTAGTAGGCTGCGTCGCTGTATGCGACGTTGGGGATATAATGCGACGTAGGTCGCTACGTCGCATCTGCTCCAGACCAAATGCGACGTACGGGGTCTGATCGGAGTTTCAACTCCAAAAACGCGTTTTCCGGCCATCGATCGGCCTAATATTTTTACCCAACCCATTTTAGGACATTACAAGGTTATACAAACAGCTAGCAAGTTATAAAACTTAAAAACGAGAGTTTTCGGAGTCGTGTCGGGAACTTACAAATCGCCGAAATGAAATTCCGGAAAGGTAGAAGTGTAGATCGTCGCGAGGTGGTCGTTTATTGTAAAAGGGGTTTGAAGATCCGAGGTCGTTTGAGGTGTTTATTTTGCGATTTTGATGATTTTTGTTTGGTGGTTTGTTTGAGAGAAATAAGAGAGGAGAGAGAGATAGAAAATGGAAAATGAAAGAAAGTGAAAAAGGTGGGGAGGTGGTTAAGGGATCACCTCCCATTTCCAGTCCGCGCATCGCGCTCCGTGCGGTGTTCGTTTACTCCGTCGTTTATACGTTAAATGTTTATTTTCTTTGTTTTAATATACGTTTTAGAATACGAATAATTACTCAGTATTTTTGTTAAAGTATTTTACTAACTTTTAATAATCACATTATAAAAAGGTAATTTGTTTTGTTTGATTTGCGCGTTTACATTTTATTCGTGTTTATATAATTTGTGTGATAAAACTTGTCTACAAAATATTATGGACATAATATTTTTAAGTACAAAAATGTTATAAAAATCTTTGTATTACTTAAATCAATTGTTCACCAACGTCCGTATTTATTTAATCGAATTACATTTGATTTGAACTCGTACGATTTAAACAAATCGCATAATTGTAGATATATATTCAACAATATATACGAAAATTGATACATTAATTAGCCTATCACAGAACTAATTACATGTACTAAAACTTGATTAGGCACTAATTATAGTCCTAAATTGACGGTTGTCACATTTTTGGTGAGTGGTGGTGGTGGGTGTAGAGAGAAAAGAAAGAGAAATGGAGAAAAAGAGATAGAGAAATGAGAGAATGGAGGTGGGGAGTGGGGTTTTGTTCCTCATTTTCTGCCTCCGTGTTTACGCTCCGTGTTTGTTTACCCGATCGTTAAATGTTATTTTATTTTAACTATTATGTTTTTAATTACATTTTCTTAATTATTTTTAATTAGGATATTTTTATGAAACCAAATTAACTTAGTTATAAAATTTTTAAACTTTGTTTTATTTAAATTGTACGAATTAAACGTTTTGCGTTATAAAATGATTTGTAAATATTTTTGACAAAATATTTATTCGCTACTACGTTATTCAATAAATTTCGTTTTATTAAATAATTTTGTTCACCAATAGTCGTACATTTTTGTCGCGTTTGTTTTCAATTTGTTCTGTACGTAATTACAACTAATTACGAATACGTAATACTACGCGTACTAACTAGTTGGGCTATGCTAGACTTACCTCTAAAATGTGTTATGAATTCACTCAAGTAGGGAATTAGCCTAATAATGCAAGTGATTAATGTAATTAATCGTGTTCAAATTTGCGAGTTGTTACAGTAATCAACATAGTTAAGCCCGAACCTTTGACTGAATCCAGAATTCCATTCGAACGTGTCAAGGAACGTCCACGGGAAAAAACCCTTCACGTTTACCCCTTGCCTATATACCAAGTGTCCGAAATCATCAATCAATTAGAATCATATCATATCCATCTATTATTACATATAATAATTAAACAAAGTACGACATGACATTAGAACTCACTTGATCGCATCCTTGATTGCCAGAATATGTCTATAATAGAAACTGACTCTTGCTGTGTCATTTACACCTTGATTCACTATTCCCCGGTCAGTTTCACCAAATCCTGTAAAAGAACTCGTGAAATAAAAGGCCTAAGATTTTGAACATTTCTGGTCTTGGAAGATGGTTTACTCATATTCGTTAGCTATATATATATAGTATATACCATTTTCTGTAATATAGATGGTTGGATTGTTGTACTTCTTCTTTATGTAGATGAGAAGGTCACGTAAGCCTTTTGGATAAACGTAAAAAATACTCACGTCAGTCTGCAAAAGACGGTTTATCAAAATGCAATGTAAGTTACTTGCGAGTTGCGACACATTTTTATGTTCCCAAAAACAGAAAATGAACTTACCGGTGCACCAATTGGTCTGCCATTTCTTATTGCTGTTAAAGAAACAAAAAACAGATTATCAATTTGCCGACAACCAATAGTTATTGTACAAGTCTGGTTGGTAATTTAATTTTGGAACTTACTGGTATAATTAACTCGAGAATCTGTTGAATAACTGCGATTGATGGTGTTAGCCAAATTGGTATCAGCTGCATAATTTGATGTGTAGTAATTGATACCAATGAAATCGAATGATCCCTTAACTAAATTTGATTCTTCAGCACTGAATTTTGGTAATCGTTTTTGCACCAATGTACTCATACTTTGTGGGTACTCGCCATATGCTAAAGGATCCATGTACCTGTCCATTTAAAACGACCGAATTATAGGCCTTTTTATTACTACTGATTATGAAGATGCACTATGAAGAACTTGATACCATCCTAACATGAAATCTATGGCTCGTTGTGCTGCTCTTTTGTTGTCTTTACTTGCAGAAAACGGTACAAACCAATGGGTTACTATTGTTATACCAATCACTCCCTTTTGAGAAGCCTACACAACATAAATGCACCAAACTGTTAAGTTAATTTCTAACCAAAAACTTATTTATTCAAATAAATTTAATTTTGAAATCTTGACCTGGTACTTTTGCTTGTAGAGTTTAACTGCAAGTGCGTGACAAAGAAGGATGTTATGTGCAACGATATAAGGCTCGGTGGCTGAATCACCAGCAGGGCAATTGTTCTTCCATGATGAACATCTACCAGGTGCAAATTCACCCGTTTCGTAGCCAAAAACGGTGCAGGAGTATGGCTCGTTGAAAGTAATCCAATGCTTCACTCGGTCCCCAAACTCCTTGAAGCATAATTCCGCAAAGTCTTGAAAGTCCTTCCTGCAAGATTAACCAGAGAATAAAAGAATAAGTGAAGCTGTGAAAGAAATACTTCTAAGTGATGTTTGGATTTGCTTTCTTTAGAGTGATTATGTGTTAAAAAATTTCTTAGGGTAAATATAACTCCTTTCCAAGATGCGGGCATGACTCTAAGAAAATATTTTGGATGCTTGTGGGGATTAAACTTGAGATCTTATAATTTTTCTTAGAGGAGCACTTTTATTTGCCATTTTTTAATTCAATAATAGTACAAATAGAAACACTTGGGTTCTATTTGTTTTGGAGTTAATTGCATGACTAAGTTACCCTTACTTAAATCAATACGAAAACTAGGACATTAAGGGTATAGTAGTCATTTTAGTTGGAGGAACCGAACGTGCAACAACTTTTATGTTTTTGAACTACTGGTGAAAAAAGTGAAATATAGGGACTGACGGTGTAATTGTGTGTAAAACACAATGACGAACCATACAATTAACTCCTTGTTTTGTGGTCAAAACTAGAAAACATTGCAAGAGTGACAGTCTAACCAAAATTGGATGTCCTCTAGTTATGACAATTTCATGGTTTAACTATTGATCTTTATATGAAACTTATTACAAATAAATAAATATATAAATAATAGGTGGCTTACGTAATCTGGGGGTGTAGAAAGCCACCATACTCATCTTGTAATGCTTGAGGAAGATCCCAGTGATAGAGTGTGACAAATGGTTTGATACCTTTTGACAGGAGTTCATCAATGAGATTGTTGTAGAAGGCCACACCTTCTTTGTTTACACCTCCACTTAGCTTTCCATCTTATTACAATGTCAATTATACTTGTTAGATATATTAACCATTGACATTGATCGAACTGTATAGCGACAACGGGTCGTTGAGATTGCTTTTGTATATATATAAATTATATATATCTGCTTATTACAAAATATATTTATAGTAGATAATGAAATCAAACACCCTTCTCAAAACTGTTTATTCACTTATCTTATAACAATGGTAAAGACTTAAAAATAAGAATGTTGACACTTATATTACTTAAATCCTTTTATATTAAAATAGCTAAATATAAAACACCAAGTCGATCACCAACTCTTTCTTTTTTCTTTCTTTTTTTTTTTTGGCAAAAAATAACTTCATGGAAGCTTGCTCTTTATGCTCTCTCTGCTCACTCCTTTTCGTAGTGTAGATCTTTCTTCTCTTGTGAGATTTTGAGAAGAGTGAGTACGCGTACAAAAGTTTTGACTTTTCAATTCTTCTTCTATTATATATGAGATTTTTTCCTACGAAAACTTTTTTAAAGAAAAATACAAGAAAGTCACCCAACTTAACAAAAGACACGAACTTACGAGGTAACACTCGGGGCCAAGAAATGGATAACCTGAAGCCATCAAGACCTATATCATCCATCAGCTTCACATCCTCCTGTTTGCATTATTCCAATATGAAAATTAACGATAAAAATGTCGAGTTTTCCACTTTCTTTATTTTTTTTAAGTCCTATTGACCATTAAATTTTAAGATATCAACTCTAAATTATCTAAATCTAATCTAAATATAAATGTATTAGATATCATATATTTAATTTTAATATTTGTTCAAACAACGTACATATGTATCACAAATGCAAATTTATCTAGTTACATATAACGAAAATTGTTAATATTGTCGATTTTCAAGCTTTACAATTCTATGAAAAGCTTAAATCAATATGTACAATTATTAGATAATGAGGTTTAAACATTTTATATGGTTTGAATTCACGTTTAATGAGTAATAATTCCTACATTTAATTATTACATATATTTGAATTCTTAGTAAAACTCTTATAATAACATGCATGATAAATTGATGTGTGACATACCTTATAGCGGTGATAAAAGTCATCAGCTACATCTCCGTTATCTCCATTTATTATTTTTCCTATAATGAGTACAATGAAATGATAAAGATACTAAGAAGTGATTTACACGTTTACAACTAACAAGTAATTGTTAACATATACCACCACCCGTGCATGATGCTTATGTATAGTAAATCTATTATTATTATTATTATTATTATTATTATTATTATTATTATTATTATTATTATTATTATTATTATTATTATTATTATTATTATTATCATTAATCATTATTAATTAAGGGAAAAAATACTTAAGTTGCTAGCAGTTTATAACATGTGTATAGTTAAATGTATAGAAAGGGTTTAATATGTATACGAATAAGAAAATCAGAAGGATAACTATCTATGTACATATTCCATCGTACGTTATTTGATAATAGAAGCACCTAAAATATATGATGATATAGCAAAATGTATCAACTATGTCCTTTAAAGATACATCAGCTAATAAATGATATAATTAACTGTCTAAGTTTCTAATAAGGGCCGTCAATAACGTGCATAAATTAGTTGTATTTCAGGTGATATTTACGAGGGTCAACTAAAATTCAGGGGGGTCAGAGAGTTTATTAAGGTATGGGTACACGTATTAATGCGAGTTCTGAATTCTTATTGACAGCCCTTAAGGCTGTCGTTATCATTTTCCCTTCTTTTAAATGGTTTCCTTTACTGTTATAAACTCGAGTCGTGTTCCAATACTCTAACATATAAAATCGTATTGTATAAACCTTAATCGTGTTCTAATACTCTAATATAACGTATAATATAATGTTCACAATTTATTCAATTAATATATTTACTTTTTAGCCAAAAAAAAAAAAAAGTTATATACATTTAGAACGTATAATTTAATGCCCTACCATTGACGTTTTCTTCTATCAAAAACATATGTATACCCAGGTTTTAAACTATATAACATATACTTTACATATTTGAACTTAAAGCCCGTGTATACCCTAGATCAAAGAACGAAATGGCGGATATGAGATTCAAAGGACCAAGAGGCTGCTTTTATGGCTATGATGATTTTATATGTGCAACTTGAGATGTACGTTTGGTCATATATATATCGAGTATATGCAGGGACATCATAGTGTGAAGCTAATGATTGAGCTAAAATGATCAAACAATTCTGCAGAGAAGACGACGCACGAGATGAACACATATATAACCTGATGTTGTTACATTTGATCATGTAATCTAATTGTGAAAGTTTGAGTGATCACTGTAAACAAGTGGGTCAAATGATGATTTATAATGTCTATCATCTCCTAAATTTTAGCCAATTTGATAAACTTATACAATTTAATTGGTTAATTAAATATTTGATGATATTATCAATTGTTTCTTATAGTATATTTATATTTAAGATAACCATAAATAATTTAGTATCAAGCTCCATTGCAAAAATTAAAACTAAGATAAATGTTAGAATGTAATCATATATATTTTTTCATACTTATATATTAAATAAAAGTTTAACAGCTGTGTATATGCGGGTTCGAAAGCTAGTTTGCAATATATTATAATCTTGGTGCAAGTTTCAATAAATAAATAAAAACTTTTAAGAAGCTGATAACGTTGATCGAGTTGTTGACAAGAATAATTTATCCGTTATAAAATAAATCAAACGTCCATCAAATAAAAACTACGCAGTTTTAATATGCACATTTATATATAAAGTTGCGGTATATACACAATCCATTGAACTAGAAATATAGAAACCTGGAAACTGGTGGGTAAACGTATCCCAAATACTGCGACCTTTTCCACCTTCAAATGCTGCACCTTCATACTACACGTAACATAATGAAACACGCCCATTAATTAATATCAACTTAGCTTAAGTAAACAAATATAATGTAACAATTAAGTACTTGATAAGCAGCGGACGCAGCTCCGAATACAAAATCTGATGGAAACGCGGTGCGATTGAAGACTGCTGATTGAACCAGCAACAAGGAACGGACCATAACAACCACTACGAGCACTACTGAAACAGCCATATTTTTGTTGCCTTTTTTTTCAGCAAAAAAACAAAAAGAAATAAAATGTTGTACGTGTTTTAACCAACACCAAAATTTCTTTATATAGACTTTTGCATGCATAATGTACACATGTTTTATTTTCGAAAATCGAAATTAAAAAACGTTGAATTATAGATATCAAAACATATATGTCCAACGAACCAAAGATGATAGTTGGACCCAAGTGATCAAGTGCATATCCCCTATGTAGGGTCTCCAATGTATAATTGAGCCTAATAATTGGTGGGAGTTGATAAATACAACACACAAATTGTTTCAAACACTAAAATTGTGTTATGTTATACTTGTACTGTGAGTTTCAACTGTGGTACAGTATGATCTATGAATCAATTTTTTTGTTTTTATATATCACCTCCCATAATTGGTAGCTTGAATTGGGCCATTTATATATTGTTCAGGTCCCCTCATTCCCAACTTGATTTCTTTCAAATTTTGTTATGGGTAATTTTGTCATTTTCATTGTAAATAAGAGTATTTGTGTCTTTTTCGATCTTTAAAATTATAAGCTTGGAAAGAAAAGTGCTAAACTCTTTATAAGGGTGTATGATTAAGGATGACAATGGATCCGATATGGATTGGGTGGAGCCATATCCACATCTAATCCATATCTATTTTATTTTAATTTAATAATCCATAGCCATATCTCTCGAGTTAAGCGGGTTAATGGATCATCCATTGGATATCAACATTTAGTTTGATAAATGAATTTTTAAATGAAAAGAATCATAGATATCACAGATATGATCATAATAATAAGTGAACTATCATAATTATAATAACTGCTTATATTGAATACAAATTAAGAGTTAAATATAAGTTTAGATAACTACATAATAGATAATGTTTAAAATTGACCATATATTAATGTTGAAAGTATATTATATTAGATAACTTGGTATTACAAAGAATTTTTCATTATCAATTAGTCATTTCAAAATTAAACTAAGACTTAAATTTCATTTTATTCTAATAGTTTCATAAAATATATCCGCATCCGTGGGATGATATATTGATATCTACATCCATATTCATATCCGTTTATTCATCCATATCCGATACTGATGAATTGTGTGATGATTATATTGCCATCCCTACGTATAATATTTGTATATTATTGCTCATTAAAAGAGTGCATTATGTACTGTAGTAGATATCATAACCGACCAGCGAGTTAGTTGTTGACATTTAAACACTTTGTCATAAGTTAAAGATTTTAATCGCAACAGTTAAAAAGAAAGAATGCAATTTGTTATCAATAGGTAAAAGTTAGATTAATTCGTGTTTAATCTATCTTTAGATTAATTCGTGTTTAATCTATCTTTGCATATATATACCTTTGTAGTTCATTAATTCTTATTGATAAAGAAATCACACCATTAAAATGTTAAAATTGCTTTGTTAGTTTTTACTTTTTAATATAAACGGTTTTTATATCACTAATTATTAAAGACGTGTTCAAGCTAAAATTAACTTAAGTAATTAATACTTAATTGTTAACGGGATTAACACCTTCTTTATAAAATAATAAATATTTTCAGTGTTATATAGATACGTTGTTTTACTTTAATTTCTACTTAAAAAAATTGATTTATCGTATGCTTGATCCTATTCCTGTATGTCTTGTGCAGTCATGTATTATACGTTCATTATAGCTTTGTTGGTCATGTATAATATACTAACGTTTCTGATTATAACACCTTAATTCAATTCGATCATAGTTTAGGAAGGAAAAAATATATCATAATTTGCTTTTATTAGAAAATAAAAAAGGACATAAATGTACTAGTTTTTGTTTACAACCGACACCCAAATGTCTTAATATAGACATTTGCATGGACAATGTACACATGGTTACGTGTGTGTTTGGCACATACATTTTAAGGGATTCTAGAGGATTGAGTTTCTAGTTTTTATAATCTCAATCCTCTAATCCCCTTTTGGCAACAAAATTATAGCAGAGTTTATTGTAAAAAGAATCCCCGAGAATCCCTTTTTCGAGAATCTTTTTCAAGTAGCTAGCTTAAAAAGAAATCATTAGCTTCATCTCCAGCCACAATCTCCAACTCCAACTACTTGTTACAAAACGCACCCTATATATACTCATAACTCACCCATCTATTTTACTGTTAGAATTAGATTGTATAAAAGATACTCGTATATATGTATCGTAGCTAGTATATATAATTTAGTGGATAAGATTTGACTACGTTGACAAACCTCTCATCCTTGAAATCGAATAATCTAATCTAATCTAATTGTATTCTTAAAATGGAATTGTATATATGCATTAGAATTCTTACATTTATAAAACCACGTTCACTAATATTAGGACGGATAAACTAGGGATTAAAAAGGGTTTAATTAGAAAATTTATTGAATTAGAAAGTTTTATATATTTTGTAGAATTTCTCCATCGTCTAAATCGGGAAGTTTGTCAGATCGAGCATCACAATGTGAGCTTTTCTAAAGTTTTTTTTTTTTTTTAAATGCTAATTACTCTAATAAAGTGCCAAAAAATAATAGTCAAAAGGCATAGGGGCTCTAATATACCTATAACTCATTAAACCTCAAATTTTAAATATTTTAGTAACAAAACACGTTGAGGTATAGAAAGCAAATATGTCCAAGTCCAACCAACAAAGATGATAAAATAAATTGTTGGACCCAAGTGATCAAGTGGTCTCCAATGTATAATTAATTAATTGAGCCTAATAATTCGTAGCTTGAATTGGACCATTTACATACTGTTAGGTCCCCTCATTCCCAATTATGTATGCTTGATATTTTTCGATAACCTCTATGTCTCTAACTCATTTAATTTTGATTATTAGTAGTTACTATAATTTTTATTAATAGAATTATAAAATGGTTAATAAGTTGTGGCGACCTGTGTTCTTATTTTAGTGAATCATGCTAGGCTTACAAAAAGTTTACAAAAAAATGTATACAAAAAGAGGTGGACCAATCATGTGATGAAAGAGAATTAAGAGAGAGAAAGTAACATGTTATTTGATTGATCAAACCCTAGTGCCATGTCATTGTGTAAACTTTTGTTTGTAAATTTTTTAAAGTTTAGCATTATTTCTCCTTATTCTAAACCTTGAAAAAAAAACATATATTTAATCTTTATACACATATAAAATGGTTTATAAAACCTATTAAGAACATGCACAAGCATTAAAAATACATAAACCATTAAACACTTTTGAACAATCTTAAAAAATAAAATAATAATAATAATAATAATAATAATAATAATAATAATAGAAGAACTTTTGTATATATAGACAAAAGTTCATTTGAGTACAACAAATTTTGAAAGAATGGGAGAATGAATCTCTACCCTTGAATCATATTAATCAATGGATAAGATTAATTGAAACTTAGGGGTGTTTGGATTAGCTTAAATAAGCACTTATCTGCTTATTTTGACAGCAGATAAGCAGATCCAAACACTTTTCTGAAAACTGCTTATCTGCTTATTTACTAAGGAATAAACACTTAAAAATAAGTAAGAGGTCACATACTTATTTTGTAAGCACATAAGTGCTTATAAATAAGCTAACCCAAACACCCCCTTGATTTTATATTTCCGTTGCTGATCGTCGTAAACAATATTGGAGGGGTATTTCTGTCATATCATTTCCCTCAGACTTCCTCACAAGATTCGGTTCGTTTTAATCAAACTTCCATTTTATCAATCTCTCACGCACATAACACGATATCTATTTAGTCTAATTATTTTCATATTTGTTCGTTTTGTTTTCGATTTTAGAAACCATAATTTCGATTAACGTTGTTACCGCCGTTGTCGTCGTCATCGATTACCGTCGTTGCCGTCCCCGATTGTCGTTTACGTCCGCCGCAACCGTTTGTTTACAGTCCGTCATGACCTCCGTCGCCTTCAAACATACATACCGTTGCTGTAACCATCAACACGGATATCGGATTTTTTTAATATAAACGAATTGGGAGTTAATGGTGAGTAACGGTGGAGAAACAGGAGAAAGAGATTGATGTTGAATTTGTGTCATCATAATCAAAGAATCGTGGATCTAAAATAAAACATCAATTTTGCATTTGCAGGTAGATTTCTATTTGGAAATGTTAATGTGTCTAAATCGTGAAACATGATGAAGAAAGGTTAACTGCTTTCTAATTGAAGATGTCTACAACACACAAGTTGATGCATACACCAAAACTGTGCTATGATGTATATGTACTGCGTGCTGGAATATTAGTACAATGTGGTGTAAACATCAAATTTTGTGTTGTATATATCAACTCCCATACAAAAGTTTTTATACTATAAAGGAATAAATTGTAGTTGTAAATTCTAATCATACGGAGTATTAACTTTTCAAATCTCGTTATATTATAAATAAATATACACCATGTTTTTCAAATTGAAACTAGGGATTTTTTACCATCTCATACGATATGGAATGGATCTAAACTTATAAAATTAACCACCTAAAGATTGAATTGAGATTTTACATGCACTTGTCACCAGGGGTGTTCAAAGATATCCGTATCTGAATCTGAAATTTAAATATCCGAAAATCCTATCCGAAATTTTGGATACCCGAAAATTCGGATATCCAAATTTCGGATATCCGAAATTTTGGATTCGGATACAAATTTCAAGAAATTTCAGATATTTCGGATATCCGAAATATCCTAAAAAATGTGTATTTTACATATTTTTGCTGTTTTATTCCAAATTACTAAGTTTCCCTGAACCATTGACCCTACATTCTTTAAACCCTAAATTCACCTTTCATTTTAACATCAGAAAATGCAAATGATGAGTCTCCTAGCTCGTTAGACATCACGATTCTTCAACAGTCCACTTCCTTCAAATTAAGATCTCAGCCCACTCTTTAAATAAACCTAAAATGAGTTGTCATATGGATTCTTTTCTCATTGATTGCACCGTTGTTTTAAGTGGTCTACTGCAAAATGCTTAATGTGCTGCAAGTATTTAATTTCGATTGATATTACAAGATGTGGATAAGTCTTGCCATAATTGATTCAAAGTTTTCAATATAATAATCCCACTTGATTCTCATGTAGATCCCACAAAATTTAGTACACACATACACACTCCTTCTTTAAAATTGTTATACATGTCCATTAAATTTGTAGAAATTATTTGCTAATTTTAGTTGTCGATTTATTTGTTGGATTCAAGTTATAAATTCCTTATTCTTCTCAAATTCTACGCTGCATATTTCTTGATCTCAATTTTTTCGGATATTTCGGATTATCTGCTATCCGTATCCGAAAATTCGAATTTTCCGATAATGATTTCGGATACCATAATCTACTATCCGAATTTTCGGATATTCGAAATTTGGATATCCAAATTTTCGGATATCCGATTTTGAACACCCCTACTTGTCACTGTGTTAGTTACAATTTGTAGTGACATGTCAATTTTATCTAGAATCAGAATGTATGTACTATTAGTAAAATATGAAAGTGTGTTGTTGTATTGTCAATTCTATGAAATATAACCCAATTTTTAATTCAATTAACAATTAAATAATAAAATAATTACATACAAAATGAAATATTTGTTGCACATAACTTGTATTTCAATGTAAATTTTTATACTTAGTAATAAGTAATAACAATAACAATATTTAACATTAGTAGTTTTGTGTACTCCTTTATGAAACACATTTACAATCCAATTTATATAGGAAAACATTTCAAATTACGTATGCATCAAATGATAGACAAATAAATTAATAAAGGAAAATAAATGTTTATGAATAAAATTTTAAGAAAATATTAACAGATAAACTATACGTATAACCACTATTGATGTTTAGCATTTTTTCCGACGCAAATATTAACAGGTAAAGAGGAGGACTGGAACAAACAAATGATGATTTGGTTTGACTTGATATGACGTTTAATTTCGTTAGGAATATTTTACTTCTAACATTTAGATATCAACTCATCCGTTCCATCTTTTTGGTTCAATTTAAGCGTATGTTTGGCGACGCATCTGTTTATTGGAGTTTAGAATTATTTTTTTTTCTATAAGTTCATGCTACAATTTTAGTTTGATAGAAACAAATTTAAGAACTTATTAAAAAATTAGCTCTGGAATATTAAGCTATATGAATTAGCTTTTGGTAGCTTACGAGAGAGCTTATGAAAACTAAGTTGCCAAAATACCCTTTAATCAGGAGTGGCTTAAGGGTAAGGCTAGTAAAGCTACCGCTTTAGGCCCCCGATTTTATAAGGCCCCAAATTGTAATGTCATGTATTAGATATAGAATAGCGACAATGATGTTCAAGATATTTTAGCCTTCAAGGCCTCAAAGAATATAATGTCTAAAAGATTAGACCTACTATGTGAACAAATGATATTTTAAGGCCTCAAAAGACTTCAAATCGTAAGATATTATGCCAATTTTATGTAAAAAGCGACTAAGCTTATTTGTTTGTCACTTAGTTGTAAGTGATTTCGCTATAGTTTCTAACGTTCGATTTTGTGTGTCATTAATTTCTATTTTTGTTTTTCATTAGCTATAATCAAAGTGATTTTCTCATAATCTTTAAGTTTCGTGATTGAATTCCCCAATCATACTTTTACGCATGATCATTCATGGTTTTGCTCAAATAACCAACTCAATCATTTCAAACATGACTCGATTTGGTGGATGAGCTATTTTGAATTGCATAGTGAGTTTAATCTAATCTTCTACATAATATATATTTGTTATATGTCACATAAAACTCGACATTAAGTATATCATGTAATATTTTTGAAGACAAAAACAAAACATATATTAGAATTATATTTGTTAAACTATTTATAGGTTACACATGAAGATATTGATGTAATATCTATTACTAGCTAAAAATCGATAAAACTTTATATTATACAAGTAAAAGGTTAAATATGTTTTTTTTAAATAAAACTCTTTTGTAGAATTTTTCCTTTTTTGATATCAAAACGTACTAAAGCAGTACGTAACAAACCAATAAAGTCGACGTACTATATCGCAGCGGAATGTATAGATTGACTAATAAAGGTTGAAAAGTAGATTTTCCGTTCCGAACAAATTTTATTGAATTTGCAACAATATACGGTAAAAAACAGTAATTATGTCAAATCGGTAGAGCCGCATATTTTAGGTTCGCTTTATGCCCCGTACGTCATTGAGCTGCTTCTACCTTTAGTCAATAAGCAACTAAATTTTCTTCCGTTCTTCTATGTAATTTACATTTATAAGCTCAAGCTCCAGCTACTTTACCAAACACTTATATAAAAAAACATAAGCTCCATTTTCCATTTACAACAATAAGATCTAGCTCCAACTCCATCTACAAGCTCCAAGTTCTATTTTTTAGCTACTTATTGCCAAATACACCCTTAAATAGATTAAACCGAATAAACATTTTTAAAAGCATTAATCAATGAACAAAGTATCGTGAGCTATGCTTAGCACCGCCGCAGTCTATTTAGTGATTAAAATACAGTGAAGGAGAGCATGTAATTAGATAGATATTTTTTTTTTAATCCATTTTGTGATCATGGCGTATGTCACTAAAATTATCATGGCGTATGTCACTAAAATTTACGAGGCCACCTGATAGGCGTTAACATATTTGCATATAATTATGGGTTCAGTTCAGGAGTTCACGGGTAGGATACTAGGATGTAGTCAAGATTTATGATGCAATTACAATTTTAAGAGTCAAATGCACATGGAGTATACTTATGATGCAGTATAAAAAAATCAATGGCTGAAATTGTCCCTCTCTAAATCTCGTGGCCCTTTCATATATTCTAGGGGTGGCATTTTGGGTCGGGTCAAGTTGACCCGCTCGGGGGTCGAGTTGGTGGGTCAGAAGTAGTCGATCCAAACTCGACCTGATTTTATAATCGGGTTGAGTATTTCAACCCAACCCAATCCAACCTTACCCAACCCAGATTACCCATTTATCTAGTGAGATTAGGCCTGTAAACGAACCGAACGAACACGAACGGAGTCTGTTCGTGTTCGTTCATTAAGGTTTAAACGAACAAACGAACGAACGCGAACGGATAGGCGAACGGATTTTGTTGTTCATGTTCGTTCACTAACAAAATTTGTTTGTTCACGAACACAAACGAAGGTACACGAACAAACACATAATTTAATGCAGATATTCGTTAATACCTTAAACGAACCTTAACAAAAATAAACGAACGTATATATACACATCTACACATATATATTATAGAACTTGAAACTTTGCAATGCTTATTCAACATTACAAAATGATCACAGTATGAAGATAAACTCCTGTGCTTAGTCCGATCGTAGGTAAGAGCAGCAGATCTTGAACTAGTGGAAGTGTATTTGGAGTGAAGGAAATATGAGTGAGAAATGTGAGGTAAAAATATCTAGATGTTTAATATTATTAAATGAAAATATCTAAATATTTAATAATATTATATTTAGAATTTAGCTTAAATCAAAATAAGATATACAAATATGTATTAATTTAATTAAACTATTAGTTAATAAACGAACATTTAACCGAACGTTCACGAACATGTTATCGAACGTTCATGAACGTAAATGAACGAACGAGACCTGTGTACATGTTCGTTCATATAATTAAACGAACGTAAAAATTTGTTCATGTTTGTTCATATATATAACGAAACGAACGAACATAAACGCACTTCCCACCGAACGGTTCGCGAATAGTTCGCCGAACGTTCAGTTCGCTTACAAGCCTAAGTGAGATCAATATGTTTTCAGGCCATTTTTCGTTAACGGATTAATTTCGGATCAAATACTCATCTGCTTTGAGAACCGTGTGAACGGAGTGTGGGCCAAAGGGAAGGAGATCCTCGCATAAAATTCTTTATAAAATTCAAAAAACTCGTATTACCTATTAATTTCATAAAAATTTAATACTAAAACACCATTAATACGCCGGATCATTATATTAAAAAAAAACTTCTAAATTTTTAGCTACACTTAAAATTTATCTGGGTTGTAAAGTCAACCCAAAAACTCATTAGGTGACCCAAATCCGACCCAAAAAATAGTCAGGTTGGCGGGTTTCGGGTTGACGGGTTCTTGGGTCAAAAAACCTCAAACCTCAACCCAACCTTAATTTTTTCGAGTCGATTTCGTATCGGGTTTCGAGTCGTGTCGGAAATTGTCAGCCGTAATATATCTCAAACCTATAATTCTTTTACATTTTTAATCATTAGAGAAACCGAGACTTCCGACAATGAAATAAAGTTATAAAAACCCAGACCAAGATCATTTTAGACCAAAAGAGATGTTATTACCCTCGAAAAAGTCGTAGTTTTAAAGCCTAAAATACAAACCCGAATGAGCTCAAGCGTATATTTCAATATATTATCATTTATATTTCTTCTTGTTAAGATTGGTCATTGCCCTGAGTTGGTTAAAACTAAAAATGACTACCTCCGTCCTATTTAAAATATTCACTTTGACTTTGCACGTAGTTTTAGGATTCTACACTAACTACACTTTTCACCAATCAAATATTAAATCTACCCACTAAAGTCTTTTTCGATTGGTTAAATATCAAAGTGGACACTTATAATGGGACATTCCAAAATAGTAATGTGGACATTTTAAATGGGACGGAGGGAGTACATATACACTTAGTAAAGGTATGGGTGGTTTGCTCGATCAATTGGGTATTAAAAGCAAGGATATTAGGATTAAAACCAACAAGTATTAAAGCTTGTAAAAGAATTTTCTTGAACAAAACCAATAGAACTCAAGCAACTAGATTGTGATTATAATGCCATTAGAATGTATGTATGTATGTATGTATGTATGTATGTATGTATGTATGTATGTATGTATGTGTATGTGAAGATTGAGATACAAATGAGAAAGCAAGCATAAAGAAACAGATGATAACAAGAACATTATATATTGATCAATATTGAAGAATACACATTAGTTAACCATCAATCCACACTGCAAATGTTTTCCCTTTGCTTATTCAATGAAACCACAAACTTGATGGTTTGATTTCAATCAAAACCTGATTTTCATCTAGGCATATTTCAACTGTTACCCGGCTAAAAACTTCTTGAACCACATAGCGGAGTGTTTAGGGTATCGTTTTAGGCCATCTTCATAATCCACATAGTTAAGTCCAAACCTTTGGGTGAATCCAGAACCCCATTCGAATGTGTCAAGAAACGTCCATGGGAAAAAACCTTTCACATTTACCCCTTGCCTATAAACCGATTATCCGAAAACATCAGTTAGAAGTATAACTATAATTACATATATATAATACTAATAAACTGCAATGTGTTACATGTGAACTTACTTGATAGCATCCTTAACAGCCAAGACATGTCTATAATAGAAACTGACTCTTGCTGTATCGTTTACACCTTGATTCACAATTCCCCTGTCGAGTTCACCAAATCCTATAACAGAGAAATAATATAAATAAATAAAGACATTAATATAATAATAATAATGCTTAAAATCTTGAATTGTTTCTGGTTTACGTAGATGGTTAATTGATATTCGTTTGCTAGCTATATACCGTTTTCTGTTATGTAAACGGTTGGATTGTTGTACTTCTCCTTCATGTACACAAGAAGGTCACGCAGGCCTTTTGGATAAACATAGAAAATGATCACTCCAGACTGCAAAATCGTTAATGATGTTGCAACTTAACTCATGTGTGACATATTAAGTTCCAATAAAGATAAATGTACTTACCGGTGCACCAATAGGTCTGCCATTTCTTGTTGCTGTTAGAGAAACATAAGATTAATCATCAAGGGCTGACAACAAACAGTTAATGTACAAGACTGGTTAATTAGTATTTTTGGAACCTACACGTGAGATTAACTCGAGAATCAGATGAAGGACTGTGATTGATGGCGTTCACCAAATTGGAATAGGCTGCATAGTTTGCTGTGTAGTAATTGATACCAATGAAATCAAATGATCCCTTAATTAGATTTGCCTCTTCTAAACTAAATTTTGGTAATCTCATTTGCACCGTAGTACGAATACTCTGTGGGTACTCTCCAAATGCTAAAGGATCCATAAACCTGTCCATTTACAATGGCGGAATTAGAAGGCCATTTTAATTGGATTGGTTTTATAAAAATATGAATTTATGATATGGCAAAACTTGTATAATATGTCTTCGTACCATCCAAACATGAAATCAAGTGCTCGTTGTGCCGCTCCTTTATTGTCTTTGCTAGCCGAATATGGGACAAACCAGTTGGTTACGAGTGTTATACCAATCACACCCTTTTGAGAGGTCTGCACGAATGCACCAAACTGTTAAGTTATAACCAATAACTTTTTTATTTAAATAAACATAATTATGATCGAAATCTTGACCTGGTACTTTTGCTTGTAGAGTTTAACTGTGAGTGCGTGACAAAGAAGCATATTATGTGCAACTATGTAAGGCTCGGTGGCTGAATCACCAGCAGGGCAACTGTTGTTCATCCATGATGAACATCTCCCAGGTGCAAGAGCACCCGTTTCATAGCCGTTAGTAATGAAGATGTATGGCTCGTTCATTGTAATCCAATGCTTCACTCTGTCCCCAAATTCCTTAAAACATAATTCCGCGAAGTCTTGAAAGTCCTTTCTACAATAAAGATTACGAGAGAGAGAAGAGTAAGCAAATAAGAAAATCATTAACACAAATAAAAAGTTTTGAATGACTAGTTTGTTTTGACATTTTTATGGTTTATGCGATAGTCGATCTTTTTAGACTTCCTGGCTTTCTGCATATTAACTCAAATTGAATAAATAAGAGGCGGCTTACGTAATTCGGCGGTGCAGAAAGCCACCATATTCATCTTGTAATGCTTGAGGAAGATCCCAGTGATAGATTGTGACAAATGGTTTGATACCTTTTGAAAGAAGTTCATCAATGAGATTGTTGTAGAAGGCCACACCTTCTTTGTTTATGCCTCCACTTAGCTTTCCATCTTATTAATTACAATGCCAGTAAATTTTTTCAGAAAAAAATCGGTTAATTAGTAAGGAGTATCATTTAAAAAACACAAACTTACTAGGTAACACTCGTGGCCAAGAAATGGATAATCTGAAAGCATCAAGACCTATATCATCCATCAGTTTCACATCTTCCTGTTACATTTTCAATATTCGGTAAACTATGAACGCTTAATTTGTTTCAGTTTAACTAACAAATATATGTCAAAACTTAGACCAAATATGAGTTCGATCATATCTACTCTAGTACTGTAAGTGTGTAACTCGGACCCAAGCTCGATAAACAACCTGTTGCATAACGCCAGTTTTCCTCTTTCTTAAATTTTATCTATTTGCAGGTAGAATTCGACCCACAAAAATCTTATAGTGTATTTAGTTGAAGAAAGTTGAAGGTGTTTTCAACGCAAAAAACGGAAGAATTGTTCAAATAAGATATTTCCCGAAAAATTTTCAATAAAATAGCTAGATTACCCACTAATTTTCGAATGATTTGATAGTTTCGAAGTTTACACGTTTCATTATTATTCACTATTATGTGTATCCAACTTTATAATGTATTCAGCTTTATAAATCTTGGGTACAAACCCAAGTCCTAAATCGGAAACATAAAGAAATTAAAGAATGTAATTGATTTTAGAGTGGAGCCTCATCTGGACTTATATACATGAACTTTAGACGAGTTGGGCCGAAAGGGTCATGACAAGTGGTATTAGAGCTACTGTTGTAGCCCAGTCCTTACAATAAATTATATTGGATGTTTATATGTTCAAATATAAAAACGTCTATTTTATGAACTTAACTACTGTTGTATGTATGAAATTTTGAAAAAAATAAGGAATGCTTAGATAATTAAAAACATACACATATACGCTTTCAAAATAATAATACGTACATAGAAAAAGTTCAAAGTTAAAAACATAGAATCGTAACACGTGTAAATCTTTATACAATAATAAATTATAAACTATTTTCTAATTTATTAGTACAGCCTTAAAAACTTAATTTTTTTCTTTTTTTTTTAATGTAGCGGCAAACTTATATCAGTTTCATGTGTTATATATGTACAGTCACACATGTTATACATACATTTTTTCCAAGGAACATTTAAACCTACAAACTCTAATTTGATTAATTGACAAATTAAACAACCAATCTTAATTTACCTTTTTTATATCTTAATCTTAATTTACCTACTCCTGAAAATTTCAAACATTGTCATTAAACGTATATCCGTACCGCCCAAAATGATTAACAAATATAGTAATCACTAGAAGAATTTCTTATCTTTAATTTACTGATTATTCAATTCAATATATAATTCTCTCTGTTTATGTAAGGAATCTCTCAGACCGTATACGTATAACATTGTTACATATAGAGTTTATTTCCCTGAAGAGTATCATGATAATCAAATGCAATGTCATAAATTTATAACGGAGTGTTAACGTATTTAACAAAGAAAGGAAAAAATTAAGTAAGAAAACTTCATCCGTGAGATCTGCATAAACTTTAACTTTTTAAGAATTAAGACTATTTTAAATTTATGTTTTATGTTTGTACTAATGACTGACCCGACCCAACCCGAACACCCAGTGTGACCATTAACTATGCCGCTTTAGAAAGTCACCTCCCCGGCCTGCTCCCATGGACCCTCGTGAAATTAAGGGCTAGACTCGCCACTGCTTGTATATACACATAGTAATACGAAAGTGGCATGCATACCTTGTAGCGGTGATAAAAGTCATCAGCAACGTCTCCGTTATCTCCATTTGTTATTTTTCCTACAAGCAAATTGACAAATACTGATTAAGAAATGAACTATAAGATAACAACTAATCGTTAACACTGTAAAATAAACTAGCAAAATCAAGTATCAGAATTTTCAAGATTTCATCGATGTATGCTGCTATCGTATAGGATTCGGTACGTACATTATATTTAAGATGTATGGTTTCAATAGTTTGTATATATCTATTAACATAGGTTGTATCTATTAACATCGTGTCATAGTTAGATGCAATCCTCGGCACTAATTCCTTATACCGATCGAGTAATTAATACTTCTTCACAATAATAGTTATTAATACAATTTAATTAGAAAGATAGAAACCTGGAAACTGGTGGGCAAATGTATCCCAGATACTATGACCTTTTCCACCTTCAAATGCTGCACCTTCATACTACACAAAACATTATCAAACACACCCATTAATAAATCAACAGTATATCAAATTAGGAAAACAAATGAAATGTAACAATTTAAGTACTTGATAAGCTGCCGACGCTGCTCCGAAGACAAAATCTGGCGGAAATGCGGTACGATTGAAGACAGATGATTGAACCAACAAGAAGAAATTTACCATAACCACCACCAGGATTACCAATGGAGCACCCATTTTTCTTGTCCTTCTTTTGGTTTACAACCTAAACCGTATTGAGTTTCGATCATGAAATGTCTTTATATAGACTTATAGATGTACAACCTACACATGCTTTCTGATCTTCTTTTTACCATTACTAGAATATAGGGGCTTAGTGTCTGGGAATGTATCAAACTTTCACCAAATTTCTATTGTGTGTATCCAACTTACAAAACTCAATATTAATGCACTCAACTTGTAAAAACCCTTATATTGATGTACTTTGATGATGTGTCACGCACATAGCATGCCACGTGGCACAAGGAGAGAGTGACATGTCATCAAAGTACATCAATATAAGGGTTTTTACAAGTTGAGTACATTAATATTGAGTTTTGTAAGTTGGATACACACAATAGAGATTTGGTGAAAGTTTGATACATTCCCAGATACTAAGGCCTAGAATATAACCCGCGAAATTCACGGAGCTATAATAACATGAAAATGTGTATAGACGATTTATAAAATAGAAATTGAATTAAAAGTCAACTAAATATTTTGGGAAATTGAATGGATAGTAGGTGGATTTTAACTAGTAATTAATTAGGGGTAATTGTGTATTATTACATGGACCAATGATACTTACTACATGGACAAATTAACAATATTATATCAATAGTTAAAGAGTAATGTTATATAGGCCTACTAATCATTTTTCATGGTAAGGAATAATGCATTGAAGGGTCTTATAATAATTAATAGGGATAATTTATAAATTGCATATCAAAAAGGTCCAAAAAAAAAAAAAGACGTATCGTACTATTTTGTTATTTATTGGATAAGATTTGACTATTTGAGTACATTAATTTACTTTAAAAAAAAAAAAAAATTGTATATCTAAAAAATGAATCTGCTGACCATAAGCCTATTATCGTGAAGAGGTTTGCTACATTTACATAAATACGGAGTATTACAAAACATTCTTTTACAAAAGGGTGGTGATATTTCCACCACTGTTTTTGATGAATCCATCATGATTGTGCATTAACAGTTTGTACTGTACACATGATCAATGCAGAACTTTGGTGGATTTATCAAAAAGAGAGGTGAAAATATCACCACCCTTTACAAAATGACATGGAAAGTGAATTCAACCAATCAAAATTATTTGTTGTATATCTCTCTTAAATCTCTCTCCTACATTCATTGCTCCAAGTCAGTTTGTAGATATCTTTTTGTAAATAGAGTTAATCGCATGGTTGGTCCTTATAATTAACATAAAATTACACCGTTAATCTTTATACTTTATTTTTTGTACAAATAGTCCAAAAATATGAAAGTTGTTGCGCGGTTGGTCACTCCTCCAACTAAAATGACTAAGTAACCTCACGTAAATCAATACAAAAAACTAGGACACTAAGGGTATGATAGTCATATTAGTTAAAAGAGGAACCAACCGCGCAACAACTTTCATGTTTTTTGACCATCTATGCAAAAGGTGAAGTATATGGACTAACGGTGCAATGACGAACCATGCAATTAACTCTTGTAAATATTTAGTGAACCAATCATTTCTCTATGGTTAAACATTAGCCTCTTATTTCTCAGAGGACTTGCTGTCGTAAATGGTAGTCTTGTACGATTAACTCTCGCATAGGCATGGTGGATCATGACACGGACTGATCCCGTATACACTCGTAGTTACGACACTAATTTTAAAAAAGGATGTCTTTGGCGTTAAAAAACTTAAAAAAGTTGGTTTGTTTGTACTGATGCCCGCCCAACTTTATGAGTATACTAGTAAAATTTTAAGCCGTGCGACGTACGTCCCACTCAAAATGGTTAATGTCGATTTTTTACAATGTTATATGTATATTGTCTTTAAGATTCGTGCTTGATTAACACGAAAACAAACTATTACGACGATGATAACGTGTTACTACTTAAAATTTGATGAAATCTTTAATTGTTAAAAAAATGTAACCAATATCGATAAACAAAAACACTATATACTTAGATTAAGAAGTTACACTTATCAAAAAAAAATTGTCACGACAACAAAGATCTACCTCGTGAAAACAATTGTAGAGGTCGTTTTCTTTTTAAATGAAAGTTTTATCTAAAAAATTGTCATGACACGTGAAAACAATTGTAGAGGTTGTTTTCTTTTTAAATGAAAGTTATTTTGTTTATATTAATTCATTCATAAATGCTTTCTAACATGGTCAAACTCTATCCCATCAAACTAACATCTTAAATATTTTAATAAATTGTTTTCAATATGTGGTAATATCATACCACATCAAACCAATATAATTATTAGTGTTAGTTATCTTTATCTTTATCTTTACTACATTATAAAGAGTTTACACTCTTTCTTTTTAAGCCTTACAGTTTCAAGATCCAAAAGGACAATAATACCCTTCCTTTAACTTCAGTAATATAGAAAGCATTTTATTGACTTAAATAATATGTTAATAATTTCATTGCCTTAAATACTTCGTACTAATAAGGTTATCAGTGACAATCTTTTCATACTATATGTTAAATTATTGCTTGAATTATAGAACTCTCTTACCTTTTTATAATATTTTTTGGTTATTAGTTACTTTTGAGTAACATAACTTTAAAATCGTATCTAAAGTCTTCAAATTAACTTTCTTTCAATTTTACACGTTTTTAATAGTTGTAATAAATTAGAAGGGACACTCACAACTCGCAACTCCACCATCGAGCTCGCAACGTCATTTTAATGTATTAATGTGTTTTCATATAAATTTTAATTTTTGTTTAAATACTTTGGATTGAATAGACATGATTGAACAATTTCTACCTGCTGCATTGTGCGGAACTGTGCTAGTCTTAATCATCATGAATTTGTGTTATGTGAAGTTGAAGCCGTAATGAACATATAGTATAAACCGTATACTCAAAACACTTTAAATCGTTATCATATCATTATCTTATTATTTGCTATTATTTTATTTTGTTTACACTTTGGGGACAATTGATATCTTACTAAAAGTCAAAGATGCTCATCGACTAAAAAAATGTTAGTGACATACCCTAAATAAATTAGATTATAATTTGATAGACAGTTTCTGTTTGTTAGATTACTTGTTATAGTTTTATTATAAAGTGGGTGAGATTGCGTTTTAAAAATAGAGTTTGCGTTATAAAAACTAAATTATGAAAAGCAAGTACAATTGTACCAACTTGTTTTTCTAAAACTTTGTTCCTTTAAAATGCAAATAATTACTCTAGCATATATTTTCCGCAAAAGGTGTAAATTGATGGGAACACCCTGGTTAGGTGTGTCTTTGACACCAGTCATTGTCCATCCCACAAGGATGACTCCAGCATATAATTTCCAATTTTTAAAATGTGTGACTTACGTGATCTATGTTAAAACCGACAGACTGCTCTTGTATAATATGACCATGAACTATATTACGTATAAAATAAAGTTTAAACTTATCTTTTTACAACCTCTCGCATATATAATTTTCCTTACTATTTACAGGTTGTGACAATGATTAGTGGTTTACCGAAAGTCAAAACGTGTTTAGCGTGGGTTTTCTGTTAAAACGTCACTACGGGATTATTATAAAGATTTACTTACAGATTTATATATATATATATCTTATATTATAACTAAGGTAGGAGACTCCAAATTATGTGTCAGATTAATATCCTTGCCAAGTCACCTTTTGCCACGTGTCATGTTTTTACACTAATAATCTCATCTAAATATCTCCACGTCAACCGGTAACATAATTTTGTAATTATAATTTTTTTTAAAGTAACACATATCTCCGATCTCCACATTAATTAATTTGGTACATATCCCGTATTCCCATCCGTGAATCAAAACCCACCCTCCCCAATCCCCATTGATTTGGAATTTATCCCATACCATGAATACCTTACTCAATATTTTAAAAAAATGTACCTCTCAATCTTCGGGTGAAACGAATTGGTTGTGTTTCATGATTATTCACTTGCCAAAAGTTCTTACAAATATGCCAATATGGAAACGATCTCAACATGGTTTCCCATCTCGATTTCAACTACTGCATTTTTGTGTCCTCTTATATATAATACACCATATTATACACACAAATCCTATCGTAACTTCAAGAAGTCGGTAAGTATTTCCATCAAGCAGAAATATACAAGCTCATTCTACTACACAATACCATTGTAATTCTAACATACTTTCATACATTAACTTTGGGTCCATCTCTTACTTCAATATTAGTATCTTTTGTGCATCCGAAAAATATATTTTCAGGTGTGATTGAAGTTGTTGTCAATTAAAATATTGATCCTTAATCCCACTTTGTTTAATTTTAATTTGTTTGAACATGTCTTGCATATATTCAACTCAGTTATATCGTTTTTCATCTTAATGAACTCAATTTCTTATACATGTCGATAGACCTTAACATTCTGTACGTAAAGAAAGTCAACAACTTCTCTACGTAAGCATCAACACACTTTCTTTAATTATTTTTTACCCCTATATTTTGCCTTCATATTCACTAACCATTGATCTTACTACCGTGTTTATGCGTTCTGTATTTGGTGAACTAAAAAATGGCTGCTTGTGGAAGTGAAGATCGGGAAGGATACAGATCGACACATTCGACACGTTCAATGGTTTTGTTTTTCATTAGTAGACAGTGGTGATTCTTGCTACATTTGAACCGTATCTTGGATCATATTTGTTTATTGTACCAATTGTCAGTTTAAATTGCTTGAACCGTTAGGTTTGTTATTAAACGCTTTTCTTGCTTATATTTTCAAGCTCGCTTCATTACTTTTTTTTGTCGCTCCATCTTAACCAGCTTTATGTTAGATTCTCCGTGCATCGCACGGGTTTAACACTAGTATATATATATATATATATATATATATATATATATATATATATATATATATATACACTAACCGAGTAGTAAAGATGACTCCAGAATTTGCCACGTAGGCAACAATGACACGTGTCAAACTCTAAGAGTATTTAATTTAATAAATAATTAGATTTTGATTATTAAACAAATATAATTATAGTTTAATAAAAATTAAAAAAAAAAACGTAAATATATGTAGTTAAAAATTAGCATACCTAATTGACTTAGAATTGGTAATGGATACTGACTCCATTATATATAAATACTAGTTAATTGACCCGTGATAACACGGGTTTGACACATAATATATATATATAAGATTTTATGTTATATTTGTTAAATTATTATACTGGATGAAACAATATTTTTGAATTAAATTATATATCATTTAAGTGAAATACTGTTTTTAATACAAATCAAATTTTATTCAATGAATACAATTTGGGAAAAAAATGTCATCAATATATAGAGTAATTTGCTTGCTTTTAGTCAAAGACAGAATCTGATTTACTTACACCCTTTCAAAATTTGTGATTTAATAACTCAATGAGTAATCTATAAAAAGTGCATTGAAAATTGTGGTTCTTTCTTGTATGATTGTAGTAGCTATACACATTATAAAAATAAACAAACGGTTGTGAGTTGTGAACCTTGGTTGTGTTACATAACAAAAAAAATTAACTCAGCATCAACAACCTTTTTTTATTACCGATATTACTATAATAATATCATAATATCTTCTTGTTAAAAATTGTTCAGTAAAATAATGTAGATGGTGGACATATTAGTATTAGTAGTAAAATATAAAACAAACTATAACCTTCAGTAAAGTTATATTTTTTGAAACTGGTATGTGTGATGTGAGAAATGCTGGCTGTATTGTTTGGTGGGACTACAAACAAACATTATATAGGAGATTACCATCGATTGAGCTAAGTTTTATTGGGTCGAATAATGTGAAAAAAATTGTTTGATTAAAATTCTGCTGATGGGCCGAGTTTAAATATAAGCTATTGTGACAAATTTATATGACATAATGACATATGTTGAAGTGAAAATAAGTCCTATTAAGTTAATACAATAATTGCAATAGTAAGAGTGGTAAAATTGGTTTTAGAAAATACTTAATACAACTTCAATTCAAGTAATATATGTCCTCTAAAAATGTAATCATAAAATAAATCGATTAAAAACTTTAAATATAAGCATATATATTTTTTATTTAAATAAAAATTGTAACATTGTTTTGACATAAATAATGAGTTATGTTGATAAGGTAAAATTTAGACCTCTAGTTTTTTTTCTATAAATAATTCTTCATAAATTCCAAAGATTGATAATATAAATATCAAGCATACATAGATAAATGAAAGTAGACAATAAAGGAAAAAAAAACATGCAAGAAACATCTATTGTGCATAACGCAACAACACGAACACATTTGATTGAACAACCTAAATCGATGGTAAAGTCGCCAAAAAAGAAATTCTTCTTCTCCTTGCTTTGTTCAAATGATGCCAACAACCTAGAAAAATGAACAAAGTACCTTCCTTCAAAATGAGTCAATTTTTTAAGAGATGTCAAACAAACATCCCTAGCTTTTGATGGTGGTGAACTTTCAAGTTCATTTATGAGTGTGTCCATTTCATCAAACCCCTTCTTCAAAACGTGCCACATACTTTCGACTTGAGCTTTTCTTTAAATCTCAGTGTTGACATGATCAAGAACTGTGTTCATCAAAACACTTTTGTAGTTTTGGTTGTTATTCATATTTTTTGATTTGACTGGAAATACTAAATGGTCGGAAATTTCTTTGTAGGAAGTATGTGGTGATGAGTTGATATATTTGATTATACAATATACTATATAGCAAGAAAAGTTATAGTCACAATGTATTGTAAAACCAACAGTCTTTCTTGGGAAAGTAAATTATTAATAGTACAATATGTTAAAGGTAATTTGAAACCAACAGTCTTTCTTGGGAAAGTAAATCATTAATTGTATAATGTGAATGAAAACAATGAACAAATTATGGCTCATAAAAAAATTAATAGTGGAGATAGATGTTGCATGACGTAATGCATACATCAGCAAACTGGGCTAGCCACGTAAGCACCAAAAACAACCTTAGAAGAGGACACATCAGCGTTATGATGTCAGCGATAGTGTCCTTTAATAGATAGTATAGATTTTATAGCCGTTAATGAAAGAATCGATCTAGCTATGATTCCTATAGATTTTTAGAAAACACAAAGAGAACTTAATTGCTAAGTTAGATACATGTAAGTTTTATACATAGATTTTATAATTGTTCTAAGTTTTTATATTGTATTAGAAAATAATATGCTTTGCTAATTACTGTAGTTATTAATTGTTATTCCATCTATCTCACTTTATTGTATTTTTCTTTTCTTTTTTTAAGAATTTAAAATAGGTTTGATTAATGTCAATGTAATCTTTATATTCAATACAAGTTTGACTGAAATTTTTTTATAAAATTGTTAGTTGAGAGTAATAAATAAAGGTAAATTAGAGTGTTCAATATATTTTGTAACTATACAATATTTTTGGGACGAACATATTAGTAATATGGACAATAAAAAATATAAGAGAAGAAGCAATTTTTTATGATATATAAGTGGTTTAATGCGAGTCAATTGAGACAAAAAGTTTGGGTCTAGAACGGTGAATCCAGATTATCTATTGGAGTCATGTGCTACGATAAAACATCAAAATACTTCCAAATATATATTTATTACCAACTCGGTTTCTACACAAGACTTATAAAAGCATAAGAAATTTTATGGTCCATAAATAATTTATATCGCCTATACCGCAATATGCAAGATATAATTCCTTGATGAGTTACGATAATACATCAAAATCCAGCTCAATTTCAATAAAAAAAAATAGGGAGATTTATGTAGTGGTAGTGATATTTCCACCATCCAAAATGATAAATCCACCACGTGCACGTATTAATAGATTGTACAGTACAACCTATTGATGTATACATGTGGTGGATTTATTATTTTGGATAGTGGAAATATCAATTACCTTTATGTAGGCTATTCTTTAACGTATTGATGAGATATATTTCTATACATTATTTGTTAGTAGCTTATCAAATACTCCGTAATAATATTAAACGTGAATTTGTAATATAGAACTTGCACAATTAAGATTGTCGTGCATCGTACGGGTTTACATCTAGTATATATATATAGCTTATACCGAAAGAAACACGCATAGTAGAGTGCACATCGATAATGTTTAACAGATGAAACCATATTGCAAACTTCTGATCTAAAATTTGAAATATAATGCGTATGCGTATTATTATATACTCCGTATTTGATCTTCTAAATTCTACTCGTATTTTTTAAAAATTTGGAGGTACTTTAACCTCCGTACTATATTTTAATGGTACACGTTAGTTCCATCTACAAGGAGCATCAAGACCGGATAAATCACCTGTTCTCAAATCAACCATATATACTATGGAGTCTGAACATTTGCGGTGGCGATACCACTTGAACAATGTCGTATGCTCCTATTTTATTTCTAAAAGGCTATTAGAAACAAATTAATTAAAGAAAATATGATAATATATATTCTTTTTGATCATCAAGGTCTTTATTTAGGGAGTTGATATATGCAACAAATAAAAGTGATTCTTACACCAACTGTACACTAGTTATTGCATATTGTACAAGTACTCATACCACAGTTTTGGTGTTTGAATCACTTTTATTTGTTGTATTTATCAGCTCCCTTTATTTAACTCATGATTGTTAAATTGTAAATCTTGACTCTCAATATCTTTAAAATAATTATATCATGCGGTTGTCGCTGTAATTCTATATTTAACATTTCGTAGCATATGAATGTGTCATGTGGTTTTATAAGGATATACAAAAACTAACACTTAATTCTTTTTTCGCGCTATCATCTGAAAAATTTACTTTTGTTGAGTAAATTCGCCTTTTAAGATGACTAAGATACCATTTGTAACACCCCCAAATTCACTGTTTGGCGGAAGCAAGGTTTGGGGTGTTACTAATCAATAATCACATAACATAAGATAAAATAGCAAACGACCTCTAAATGAGACGTTGTAAAACAGTTTCATTTCCATATGATTTAAATGTTTGAAAACTTATCGTTTTCGTATACAAAATGTAGTTCCCTAGAGTCCACGCGTATAGCGGGAGATTCTATTACATGATCAAAATATACAAAAGATAATGCTAAGAATCTCCGTTAATGCAGTTGTGTTGAAATCATGCGACTCTAGCTATGTCCGGGAGTAATCCTACTCCGTAAGTGTACCTGAGAATACATGCTAAAAGGGTCAACAAGAATGTTGGTGAATCTCACAAGTTTGTAAGTAATATCAGTTTTTGAACACAAGATTTCATCAGTAGTGCCCGTAGGCGTAAATTAAGTATTTGCAATCCTGCAAATGTAAAATAAGTAAGTTATACCGTTGCCATGAGGCTCATAATCGAAGCTTAACTCGTAAGTAATAAGTTGCTCCCGTGACATGCTCGTAACTGAGCAAGCATAAGTAACGAATAATAGTCGTCCGTTTATACAGAACGGTTCGTGGTAGCGCTACTACCCAGGACGGGGAGGGTCATTTCCCTAATGAATCCATTAACTAGTGTTCGCGCTTAAGTCCATAACTAACGATATATGATGGAGAGACTTCAGTAGAAAGTAAGTAACTCATGCAATCCCGTATAGTAAAATGAATAGTTCGTACTTGTATTCAAGAAAAGTAAGCAATGTATCTCACCCCGTATGTAAAACAGTAAAAGTGGGGCTGTTAGACTCACCTGAGTCTTGAAGCGTTAATCAATAAGCGTGAGTTGATTAGCCGATTAATGATCGTCCGAAGACTCGTAACCTGAGGGTGTCCACGACACGCGATGGTTATAAATATGGTTGGGTATCTCAAAAGATCACCCTTGTAGTTGTTCGTCCAACTAGAATGTCCAAATTACTACGATTTGGTTGTTTGATTCGAGTTTTGAAAACGTGTACGGCCCGTTGATGACTAGTTGTAATAATAGTCTCAACTACTATTATTTTAACTTCGTAGTGTTATACAAGTTTGACACTTGGTGTGAAATGTATTTACAAACTCTAAGTGACGGGGGTCCAAGGGCAGCGCCCCTGGTAAGCGGGGTTCCAGGGGTGGCAACCCCTGGCGGGGTCCAAGGGGCTGGCCCCTGGTTGGGGTCGAGATGCCAAGTCAGCTCGAAAAATTTTTATTTCTACTATATTGCTTTGGTGAAAAACGCATCTGGGATTTAAATTTGGGTATAATCAAGTGATAAATTTCAGGTCTCGACACTTAGTAAAAATCTGGGTTTTCAAAGTTCTGTTATCTGCGACATTAGGTGTAGTGTCGCAGGCCGTGACTGCGACATTGAACATGGCGTCGCTAAGTGCGACGTTCGCAATTTAATGCGACATTATGTGCTATGTCGTTATATGCGACGTTGTTGGTTCTTGCGACGTAGGGATCGATGTCGCTATATGCGACGTTAGCAACTTAATGCGACGTTGGGGGTAATGTCGTTAAATGCGACGTTGTGAGGTGTTTAGCGACGTTAAGGCTGATGTCGCAATTGACCCAAGCCAAATGCGACATCGGAGTTTGATCGGAATTTTTAACCCCAAAAACGCATTTTCCGGCTTCCGTTCGGTCCAATATTTTTACCAACCCATTTTTGGACATTCTAAGCTTAGATAAACAATAATATGTCGAAAATAATAAAAAACGAAGGGTTTCGAGATTTTGTCGGAAACTTACAAAGTGGCTAATCAAGATTCCGAAACGATAGAGTTGTAGATCGCGATGAGGTGAACTTTTTCTTCTAAACGAATCTTGAATTTCGGTGGCGTTTGACGGTAGTATTTGGTGGTGTAGGTGTGGTGGTGAGGTGGTGAAGTTGAGAGAAAAAGAGAGAGAAAAAGAGAGGTGGTGGAATGAAATGAGAAAGAAAGAGAAGGGATGGGTGTAGGTGAAAGCCTCACCCTCTTTTCAGTCCACGCCTCTGCTCCGTGCGGTATTCATTTCTTCGGTTGTTTAAACGTTAAATATTTATTTTACACCTTTAAATATACGTTTTAAAATATAAATAGTCACTCAATATTTTATTAAAGCATTTTACCAATTTCTTTACGATTGTGTTATAAAATATAATTTAGCTCGTTTTGTTTGCGCGTTTATTAATTTTAATCATGTAGACGTTTATTTGTACGATACAAAGTATACTTGGAATATTATTAAAATAATATTTTGGATATAACAGCGATATTACATAATGTTTTATGATTTAATCAAAATGTTTGACCAACGTCCGTATTTATTGAACCAAATTACATTCTATTTAAATTGCGTACGATTTAATTAAATCGCATAATTTGTATATATTCATCAATATATATTTCGATACATTAATTAGTCTAACACATAACTAATTACATGTATTAACATAGAATTAGACACTAATTACTAGTCCTAATTTGACGGGTGTTACATCATTTTTATAAGCTATTCATGATTTTTGGGTATCTAGTAATTTCAACCGGTGAGGGGCTATTTATGAGACAAATATTAATTTATCGAACCGATAGTGCAGAAAAAGTTGAGGAATGATTTTCGTAAATCTGTGTAAAACATTGAGACCGCTCATGGAACTTATACATAGTTTCCTCAATCGTATGACGATATGAGTGAATTTTTTTACAGTTATGCGGTAATATACTTTAAATATATAGATCTAAATCTAAATATGGATAAAGCAACTTGTTTTGTTAACAGCAAGTAACAATAGGTGCTTTTAATTTTATGAAGAGGATTAATTATATATTTACACAGTAGTAATTAATTAGAAAGATGAGGGACTACAAATATATAAAATATTAAAATTAAAATTTATTTCAATTTCGGTCGGGTAACAACGTGCAAAGTTTATACTCAGCTCTTAACATCGTACTTGTTATCATTGTATATGGATCATTTAATCTAAAAACAAAAAAATAACATATTGTTAATTACATGATAAACTTGATTTCGTGGGCCCCATATCTTGAACTTTAATTTTTAAAATATATAGAATTGGTCACTCCTTTACACCTTAGTGGAGGAGAAGATTTGTGCCGTTTGCTAAATGGATGATTTTTCTTCGTAATGTGAACTTAACGGTTTTGATGAAAGTGATAAAACTTCATATTTGTTGTAAATTAACGGATTTAGTATTTGTAAATGTATTCAACTTTACTCAAAAATATGTAGTATGTATCCAACTTATTATATGTATTGAGCTTTAAATATTTTTTATTATTGTATGTATCGGATGTGACTTTTGATGATGTTTCAAGTATTATGAATGACACGTGGCACAATATATGAATGACACGTTATTCAAAGTACAATCCAATACATACAATATAGATTATTGAAAGTTTAATAAGCACAATAGAAGCGTTCTAAGTTTGATACATATTATAGACTTTTGAGTAAAGTTAAATACATTTACAAACACTTATCCCTAAAACACCTTTATCTCACCTAATATTTATTTCAAACTTTGCAATAACAATCAACAAATAAATTAGTTGTTAAGTTTATTATAAATTACTAGGAACGAATTAGGCCGTGCTAAGCACGACCATTATAGAATACAATTTAAATAATAAATTGAGCGAATTGATCAATTGATTTAGATATAAATAAAATAAGATTTTATATAAGTATACTGAATCACTTAAAAAATATTGATTACAAAGCTAAAACACACGTTTTACAAATTTTTTAAAGCTTGTTATTTTGAATAACTTATATTAGCTATTTTGAATATGTGAGTATCTCAAAATTATAATAATCACATTCTATTAGTGAATAATCATAACACAATAGTTATATGTGATTATTATGTCATATTTTGTGATCATAACATAATTGTGACACCTGTCAAATTAGGGCTATTAATTAGGGTCTAATCAAGTTTTAATACATGTAATTAGTTCTGTGTTAGGCTAATTAATGTATCAAATAATATATATTGTTGAATATATACAATTATACGATTTAATTAAATCGTACAAGTTTCAAATCGAATGTAATTCGACTCAATTAATACGGACGTGGGTGAACAATTTTATTAAATAATATAACATTATTTAATAACGCAATTATATCCAAAGATATTATTTTTATAATATTTCGTATTTATCCCGTATCGTACAAATAATGTCTACGCGATTAATATATTATAACGCGCACACGAATCCAAGTTATATTTATAACACAAGTATAAAGTATTAAATGCGTAGTAAATTAATTAAACAATTTAACAATCGGTAAAATGAACATCGCACGGAGCGCAAACACGGGGGACTAAAGTCGGGACACACCCACAAGGGTGGGGCCCACGAAAAATCAGCCACAAGATGGGGTTTCCCCCACCTTCTTCTCATTTTATCATCATCACCTCCTCTTTATCTCTCTCTCTTTCAAATCCTTTCAAAAACCACCACCTCCACCATCACTCAAATCCATAAAAAAGCATCATCAAACGCCATCAAACCGTCATGCTCATTTGGAGAAAAAGAACCACCTCGTCACGATCTACAACTTCATCTTTTCGGAATTTTGATTCGCCACCGCGTAAGTTTCTGACAAAATCTCGAAACCCTTCGATTTGGTATATTTTCGTTTGTTTATGGTTTCTATAAGTTCATAATGTCCAAATATGGGTTGGGTAAAAGTATTGGACCGAACGGTGGTCGGAAAACTCGTTTTCGGCCCAAAATTCGGCGAACAATTGAAAGTGTCGCTAGTGTGCCAAAAACAGTACTAGCGACACTAGCCAAGTGTCGCTATGCCTAAGTGTCTCCCTTATAGCGACACTACTTAAGTGTCGCTGAATTACTTAACCCGATTTTTAGTAGCGACACTCCCGTAGTGACGCCAAAAATTCATAAGTGTCGCCTATAGCGACACTAATCAAGTGTCGCCCCTCAATTGAAAATCAGAACTATAGCGACACTCACCAAGTGTCGCCTAACAAGTGCCGCCTATAGCGACACTCCCTTAGTGTCGCCTAACTAGTATCGCCTATAGCGACACTAGCCAAGTGTCGCCAAAAACAGAAGGTTTCAAACCAAGTTTTACTAAGTGTCGAGACCTAAAATTTTATCACTTGATTTCACCCAAATTAAATTCCAGATGCGTTTTTCACCAAAGCAATTTAGTAGAAATAAAAAATTTTCGAGCTGACTTGAACCAGGGGCCAGCCTTTTGGACTCCGCCAGGGGTTGCCACCCTTGGAACCCCGCTTACCAGGGGCGCTGCCCCCGGACCCCCGTCACCTAAAGTTTATAAATACTTTTTAAGTATAACTATTTGAAATCGAAATAATAATGTTAAGATTATTATTACAACTAATCACCAACGGACCGTACACGTTTTCAAACACTCAAACTTATCAATCAAATCAAATCATTTGGACATTACTAGTTGGATAAACAACTAGCCTAGGTTATCTTTTAAGATACCTACTTATTTTATTTTACCTTGCGCGTTATAAACGCCCGGCAGGTTACAGTCTTCGGACACCCCATTTTACTTCACCACATTTGCTTCATTGCAACTCTTCAGGCTCAGGTGAGTCTCATAGCCCCTCTTTTTACTGTTTTAAACCCCAGGGGTAGGAATACATGCTTTACCTTGTTTTACATGTGAACACGAGTACAAAACTCGCTATATCCTGCATAAGCTGTTTTCTAATCACTTTTAAGTCCTCTACGTTCATAGTTCTGGTAATACTTTATGTAGCGCGAATGTTAGTGTATGGTACCATATAGGATTGACAATCCTCGTCCGGGTTAGCAAGCACTAACTGGTCAAACGGACGCATTAGCATTTGTTCATACGAGTGTGGATTAGACACTCGCCCGGAGGCACCCACGATCAGGCATTTTATTGTGATCCTGACACCCACGTTAAGCGCAGAATATGACCTCATGGCAGACATATACATCATTTGATTCATTTCAAACGTTTAATACTAAATCTTGTGGTTCACAACTTACTTACATATTTATATGCAAACCTGTGAGCTCACCAGCGTTAGATGACCTTTTAGCATGTGTTCTCAGGTACGCAACAACAGTAGACCTGTTCATTCAGGATGCCCATAGCTCGAGTCATCATACACAGCAGGAGATTATTTTGCATTACTTCATTTTGTAACCTAGTTATGTCACATAATCTCTAAACATTGTAATTATTGGGCTTTTGTAAATGTTGTACATTGTAAAACTTTATATTATCAATGTATCAGTAAAACGACGCATATAGAGTCGTTCATTATATGCCTTGTGTGTTTTGATTGTTGATTAGTAGCACCCCAAAGCTTGCTTTCGCTAAATAGTAAATTCGGGGGTGTTACAATAATGAATAGTAAAAATGTTCAACAAAATGTATTAGTAGAGTTATATATAGATGTAGAATGACTAAGATATTTTCACTTTCGATATAGCTGGATTAAATTTTTTGGAAAATGATTGATAGGCCGACCTACAGAGACCTAAATTTAGCCTCAAACTATGAGAATGCACACGTGTCATGTTCAACCTTTTAGGTATACCCAAGTAGACCTATATATCATTACTTAATTTGTCTTGATAAAAGATTTCAAAAGTACTTGATACGATTATTTGTAAGGTATGCATATTCCTTTTTAAGGTGATAATGTCTTCTTTATGTGTATGTTATATTGTTATGCATATAATCAATTTTTATGTGTTAATGATTTGTTTAAGTATTAAGATTGAAACTAAAATTAAGAAATATTTTTGAATAAAGTTAAACTAACAAACTTAAGAAGCCTTTTATTAATAAATTAAGAATTCATATAATAGTGCTTGTTTATATATTTTTACTAAGATATAACTATGTTGATAAAATAAGTTTGAAATTAATAAAAGTTTAAAAAAATTAATTAGATGTTGATGATGTGTCACTCAAAGAGTGTACGTGGTCTTCCTTATATATATGTTAAGAATAGTGCTTGTTTATATATATTTACTAAGATATAACTATGTTGAAAAAATAAATGTGAAATTAATAAAAGTTTAAAAAAATTAATTAGTTGTTGATGATGTGTCACTCAAAGAGTGCACATGGTCTTCCTTATATAGGGTCGTGCGACGCACGGCTGACGGCCCACATCATAAAAGGTTAACATTGATTTTGTCATAGTTGTTAAACTCTTACGATTCACGAGTCGACTTTTACGAGTCGGCTCAGAAATTCAAAAAACGAGGCGACTCGGACCCCGACTCGTAAATGGCTTTGACTCTTACGAGTCATTTATTGACTCTTCCAGGTCGTGGGCGACTCTTACGAGTCTTGGACGACTCTTACGAGTCATAAACCGGACACACGTTTTATGTAATTCAATAAAAAATATAAAATGACAAAATATGATAGGAAATGACTAATAATCCATTATAAATTAAACATTTGTGTTATTTGATGACTTTCATCATGTTTTACTTCAATTAAGGATAGAAATCTAAACAATAATATACATATAGATATAAATATATGTATTTATTGTAAAATTATGACTCTTACGAGTCGAGTCGAGTCACGAGTCACGAGTTAAAAATCAATACTCCGAGTCACGAGTTAACAACTATGGATTTTGTAATGTTACATATATATTAACTTTAGTTGATGTTTGATAGGGGAAAAAAAGGAATTATGTATTCTCATCTACTATGTTTAGGGTCTTGTGATGCACGGTCCACGTCTCCAAAACTTGATATTTTATTTTTACAATGCTACACATATTCAATGTTGATGCTTGATCGAAATGGAAAATATTATAGGAGAGTAAAAATTATTTATTGCTTATTTATTTAAAACGCATATGTATCTATCAATAAGATACTTACATGTATAGTTTTGAGATGTTTAGGTTCTTTTTATAGATATAATAAGATAAGATATTATTTATAAAATGTCACTTGTTCTAGTCATGTAAAAAGTACTACTTAAGTTCTTAGAAGCATTTAAAAAGGTTTGAAACAATTTCAACTTGTAAAGTGTTCATATTTCAATTTCAACTTGTAAATTTTTTTATATTTAAAAAGTTCATTAATGTGTAGAGATCATTTAGTAAGCAAAATACTAACATCTTTAAATGTTAACCTTTTAAAAAGTAGACATTTTTTTGTTTATTTTTTATGTGTTTATATATTTTTGTAATGTAAAGAACAAATAATAGTGTTGCTTTAGTGTAAGGAATAATTTAACTTTTCTTTTTAATCTTTTAGTGTATTGGATACATGACAATTGTTTAGATGTATAGGTGTCACAATTGTAGCAAATCATGTTCTTTTTATTTAATAAGAATGAAATGACAAAAGTTGGTGTAATTATATTATATAGGTAAGATAAGATATGATATAAGATTGAGATTTGAAATATAGCAAGATAAATGATAAAGAGTTGATTTTTTCACAAAAAAAATTATAATTATATGTATGTTATTTTTAAGGTGTTAATTTGCTTCTTATAATATAAAATGATGAAAAAATATATGTTAATTTTTGATAACTAATAAGTTGAGGGCAAGTGTCACCTTGAGAGAAACAAGGGTTTGCCTTATATATATACTAAGACCACAAAATGATGAAAAAATATATGTTAAATCTTGATAACTAATAAGTTTAGTTCTCACCTGATCCTTTCAATATATATATATATATATATATATATATATATATATATATATATATATATATATATATATATATATATATATATATATTATAAAGAAAAATATATATAGTTTTAGATAAATAAAGATAATGAATGAATGTCACGATTTTACTATAACTACGTAAGGATTAATTTAAGTTATTTCCAATTACATGTGATTTGACTTCAAAAATAATCACCTCTAATTAAATTGATGTCAAAAAATTTTGCGTTTCTAATAACAAATGACACCACTTATTATATGATGACAGATGACATCACTCATTGTAAGGTACATGTTTACGCTCTTTAAAGAACACTCCTCATTTAGTTTTTTTTTTTATTATTTTTATATAATTTAGTTTTTTTTATTATTTTTATATAATTACCAATATGATCTGTAATATTTGGTAATAGGGCTATGTGCATAATTGTACATAAGGTATTGCGGTGGGTATGCACTTTCATACCCTATAATTTCTCGTAATGTTAAAGAGAAGGGAAATAATAATTAAGAAAAATGTTATACATCAATTGCATTTATTGAAGTTGAAATTTTCCTTATAAATTCAAAATTATAATCCACCAAATGTTTATATATATTTCTCTTATACTTTCTTTATATTTGTTATGTATTATGACTTGGTTATCCTAAAACTCTAATTTGTTTTAGTTGTTATTTTCTTGCTTTATTTGTCTTGTATTTTTATACTTGATTATTATTATTATTGGCAATTAAGTGATTATAATCTAAGAATTTATTTATTTGTTGATTAAAGAACCGAACTCATAATCCGAAGTTCATACTATCTCAATTGGCACAAGGTGTTTCACCATGACCTCAAGGTCATGGGTTCAAACTCGGATGTGAGCAAAATGCTCTCCGGGATAGAGACAGGGGTTTTCTCTCGAAATATTCGGGTTTCCCCTGGAATTGGTGATGGGTATATGAAGAGGCAATGCCACTGAGCCCAATACTGCCTTTCAAAAAAAAAAACTTAAAATGGAATCAGTGTTCTATGACCCTAAACCCAAAAGGTCCAAGTGATCTACAGACATTATACATCAAATACATATAACGGAAAAACCCGAACCGAAACCCAAATATTAATTTGATTATCGTATAGGAAAAATTTATAGTTAGTAGTGCATTTTTAATTCAGATTCTTAGATCCGCCAACGGGTATGTATGTGTATGTATTGACGAAAAATTGAATATCTTGATAAATTGTTGTTTGTTATTTTCCTTTTATATATTTGCCCATTACTTATTTTATTCAGGAGTTCATTATTTATGTTATCTTTTCAAAATCAAATCTTTCAAAATCATACATAAACAATACGGACAACCAATAAAAGATGTTAAAGAAATTATTGGGCCCAAGTGATAAGTGCATAAGGCCCATATATGTAGGGCCTACAATGTATAATTTAGTTTAATAATTCAGCCAAGTAACTTGAATTGGGCCATCGATTTCTTGTTTATCACTTTATTGCCCCCCTTTCCAAATATAGTAGGTTTTATTATTTAATAATAACCAGTGTAAGATTCGAATTATTGGTATATTTATCTCACGATGAAAATTAGAGTTTCCTAGTTTACTCTTACAAAACAGAAAATTAATTTATCATAATCGTAACTACTTATATCTGTACTAGCGAATTACCCGCACTTTGCAGCGGTGACAAATGAGATAAAATATAGTGATGGTCGACGTTGATAGCTAACAATATTTGAATAGTTTAAGTATGTTTTCGTTGTTTAATAGTTTAAGATTATCGACAAAATGATAAAAAACACTAGTTTTTAGAACCAATCTAAATTAATGTGACCATTACTCCATTATAGAGAATTAAATTGAAAGATTTGCTTTGTAAATGTTTCAATTTAGGTAACTTAAAGGGGTAGAGATGTAATCTCCCATCTTGATAGTGTAAGGCAACGATGAACTAGGCTAAACACTTTATAATGTAGTATAGATTACACTCTGTCGTAAAATAACGATATAATTTTCCGTCACACAGACTTATTTATTTAGGAATTGTTCTATAGAACATATGAATTCGGAAATATGCCTTAAAGGAAAATTTTCAACATCGATCAACTTATATTACGTATATAGAGTAAGGTTCAAATGAGTACGGAACATTTTGGTAAGAATGGACGAACCAATCAGAGAGCTCCATTTATGGGGGTAGAAAAGTCATTTAACAAAACCCTCACTTTCCCCACGTTTTTAAAAATTAAATATCTAAAAAACGACTGATAATAAAATTATTAAATTGCACAATAAAATTATAAGTAGAGAATAACAATTCATTAAAGAATATGACATACATATTAATCATTTATTATATGTAATTTAAAATAAAAAAAACTTTCATACATTGAACAAGTGTATGTGATCTATAATTATCAATTCAAATATTACAAACAAATATAATATCTCAGAGCTAAATCACTTTGAAAAACTCAAACTTTCGATATTAAGATTAAATATATAAGCTATAACCCAGACAAAAGAGATTATGTTATTCTTCATCTCTTAGATATTTTTACACTTAAAAAGTTCAAATTAATAAAATGAGTAACTTAAAGCTTAAAATAACATCCCAAAAAAATACGTCATATGAAACCCAACAACCGGAAGTTATAGGAAAATTACCCTTTTTTACCCCTTTTGAAAAACATTTAAAAAGATGCCCCATATGTTCGCAAGAGGGAGGTTGTGAACACGGTGTCTGGATGCGAGTTCTGGACATTGTAGCCGAGTTGCGACATAGAAATCCAGCAATTGGCAAGGTTTGACTTTTGTTGTAATCTTAGAAATTTGGGAGAATTTCATGTATATTCTTGGAAACTCTTCAAAGTACGTGTATATCCTTGTAAAATTTAAAATTACGCCAATATCCTTGAAACCTTAAAAACTCTCATCTATATTCAAATACATAATTTAATTATAATTATATGATTTTAATAAATAAAACACTCTAATTAAATACTAAATAACAAGTTGTATTACCTTTCTACCCCTCACACTAATCAAGATAATAACAAAATCAAATCCTTTTTCAATCGTTTATGACGTTATCAAGTAATTGCTTTGCGTCAGGCCTCATAACAATTCTTTTATTATTTGAGTAAATTACATTGCCCGTCCCTGTGGTTTACACCTTATTACAAAGCCAGTTCCCGGGTCGGGTATTCCTCGGAGCCAGTCCCTTGACCCGGATATTTGTTTCACTCCTAGTCCCTAAGTCAAACAGACGTTAAATATGTTTGTTATCTCATCCCACGTGACTTGCACATGGCCGCATAATTACATTGCCCGTCCTTGTGGTTGTTCGTATATTACGGTCCCAGTCCTCGGGTCGGGTATTGTGTGGACAACCACAGGGACGGGCAATGTAATTTACGGACAACCACAGGGACGGGCAATGTAATTTACGGACAACCACAGGGACGGGCAATGTAATTTACTCGGCCATATGCAAGTCACGTGGGATGAGATAACAAGCATATTTAACGCCCGTTTGACGTAGGGACTGGGAGTGAAACAAATTTCCGGGTCAAGGGACTGGCTCCGAAGAATACCCGACCCGGGGACTGACTTTGTAATAACGTGCAAACCACAGGGGCGGGCAATGTAATTTACTCTTATTATTTTGGTATATAGGTGGCAAAAGATATGGACATAATAGTTTTCTTCCAACTGTATTCAAAATATATAAAAGAAACCATTTCGGATAACTTAAGTTTCAACCAAATGTAAAAAAAAAACAATTTTAGCATTATTAACAACAATAATAATATCGTAATAGTGGGGAAGAAGAAGTTCATGTATTCAATTAGATTAAGTTAATCTAATCGAAGATGGATTAAGCCGTTATCGAGCCGTACGAAATCATGGGGAAGAAGAAGACACGGATCGGAAAGTGATAACATGATATATAGTGAGGATGGTTTTGATTTTGATTAGTGCCAAAGGGGTAAAAAGGTCATACAATATGTTATTTAGCATTTAATTAGATTTTTATTTATTAAAATCATATTATATAAATATAACTAGATCATAAACCGCGAAATTCGCAGGCTACCTTAAGATTTTAATACATCTTTTTTTATATCATATTGCAAATTTTTTAAACATATATTAAGTTGACATATTTTTGCGGGTGACATGTTCTTTTTTACTAGTAGTAAAGAGAGATGATGGAGTTTTATTTGTCTATTATTTTTTAAAATTAATAAATTCATATATGATATTTTTAGAATATGTTGACAAACTTATGAAGATTACATTAATATAAATTATTAACACATACAAATTTAAACAAAAATCATTATAAACTTTTGGGGGCAAGTAGAGCTCATGATAAGTAAGTGCAATGTATACATCTTCAATCCTTGATAACGATGAACCACACATAGATGCAGAATTAGATAAATAGTTACCAATAAAACAAAATGCATTACACCTTAGTGGTGACCCATAATTCAAAGGGATTAATGCGTGGAAATATACTCAACTTTAACTCAAACTCCATAGTATGTATCCAACTTAATGTTGATCTATTGTATATATCTAACTTTCATTTATGGTTAATTGTGTGTATGTAATAGACGTTTCATCCGTGTAAGGTGTCACGTGGCATCCATACAAGATGTCACGTCGTCAAAATTAGTGTACGATACACACAATAGACCATAATTGAAAGTTGGATACATAGACCAACATGAAGTTGGATACATAATATAGAGTTTGGGTTAAAGTTGAGTACATTTCCACGCACTAATCCCTATTTCAAACTTATAAAATTGTAGTAGTGTGTTTGTCGTTGTGTAGAAACTATTATTTTCTACAATGGTTTTAATGCAAATAAGGATTTTGCTAATGAGATAATGGGTGTTGAGTCGATAATAATAAGACAACCTAAATAAGGCTTCTCACATTTGTTTCTTTCCACTATGAATGTGATGATAAAAATAAAATCCGAACATGATTATGAAATTTATAGACTCATTCACCAAAAAAACCTTTTTTAAATGCTAAAAAGCTAGTATTGGTCAAACACAACTTCCAAACTTTTTAGGTAGCAAGTACACTCTAACTTGTAAGAGTGCATTTGGTTTCATTTATGTAGTTTATAGATATGTAATTTAGAAAAAAAATATCATACTTATCCGATGCATCTTACCGGTTTAAACTACATATATACAGTGACCAATTAGAACGATATGTAGCTATTTATTTAATTGCATCATATTGCCTAAAAAACGGGACCACCAAAGATGAGCAAATAACAAATGACTTCTATGTGAACATGTGCAATTGCAATAGTTATCCATATTTATTTTGTTTCATGAACCTGACCAACACCCATTATTTCCTACTAATATCACTGATATCTACTTAATACACACGCATTAAATCTATATTTAGATAGTGCAAAATGAACCCAAAATTAGGGTGAAGTAATTGCAGAATAAACTGAAGGCATCTATTCTCGTAACATTTGATTTACTTGCAACTGCTCGAAAGTTGACTATTAATGCATCTTTTATGTTTTCTTGGTGAGTCCAAGCCTCTGTATGAAATATTCTTCCACATGAGGAAGGCAGTCATGCAACTTCAGAGTCGATTACCAACCTAACAATCCATTTTTCTTGGTGATCACCAGCTTTCTCTGACGTGGATCGTCGGGTGTATTGTCTAGATGTCTTATTTCCACTTTTGGGTTGACCATTATGTCCGCGGGACAAGGTCAGTCATTTAGGCAGTCACAAGAGTGTAGCTACAATTTGTACTAGTAGCTTAAAGTGGTGTCGTAATTTCTACGATGTTCATAAAGTTCAGAATAGCCTGTGAATTCATAGAGCGAGCTGGCCCGTATCAGTATTGTATGAAGAGTAAGTTGTCGTTTTCTAATCCTATCATGTATTTAGGATCTACGGTATTATACGAAGTACTAAGTAGTAGGTAAAATTCAATAAGGCAAGTAATACGGAAGTAGTTAGGCTGTCAGAGAATGAACGTACCCACGTCCACATTCGGGTCTTGGTAGATATCCCCCGTTTTAAGCACATAGGCCCTGCCTCGAGCATTGTTGTTGTTGTTTTTGTTCTTCAGTTTTGGGCAGTCCTTCCTGAAGTGTCCGGTACCGTTGCACTTATAGCAGATCTTGGGTGCAGTAGTGTTGGTACCAGTTATGACTGTTTTGCAATCTTTGGCTACATGCCCGAATCGCTTGCATTTGGTACATGGGCACGTCCCGTCGTGATGGAGACTGTACTTAGAGCAATAGGGCTTGCTTCCCTTATACCTTATCTTGTCGTCAAAGCCAACATTATAGGCTTTGGCAGTCGTAGGCTTTTTGTTGGTTTGATTTTGAAGGTTGGGGTTTCCATCAGATTTTCTTTTGTTATTCGTCCCTTGGCGGACAATCTGTGCCATGAGGCTGTGTGCCATGCGAACGGCACTTTGGATGGTTCCTGGGTTAGAAGCGGTCACCATTCATTGGATGTTTGCGGGCAGTCCCCAGATGTACCTCTCGACTCTTTTGGCTTCGGGGAACCATGGTTGGGCACAAGAGTGCCAGTTGATGAAAACAAGTAGTGTATCCAGCTATGTCATCTCCTTTGATCGAGTGGTTCCAGAGTTCATCCTCTAATTGTTGTATTTCCTCTCTGGGACAGTATTCTTCCGTCATCATCTTCTTCGGATCCTTCCAAGGTAATTGGTAGGCAACATCAATACTCACGGTCTGAGCATATGTGTTCCACCAAGTGAGTGCATCCTCCATGAAAGTACAGATATATTTCACCTTGAATTCCTCAGGGCAGTTGAAAATTCGGAACACAGATTCCATCTTCTCGAACCATCTGATCAGCACGATGGCTCCTTCGGTGCCCTTGAAGTTGAGGAATTTACAGTTGAGAAAGTCTTTGTAAGTACATGGTTTAGTCGGTGGTGTGTTGTTTAACGTATCTTCACTGCCCTGATTTGGAAGTGAGCCACTATTTGGCGGCGTATTTCGAGTAGCTAGTGCTTCGGTCACTCTTTGAGAAATCAGTTGTTCCAGTTCAGCAGCGGTGAACGATTGTCATTTTGGAGGCATGTTCCTTTTATAACAAGATAAAGGACATGTGAGAGTTTGTACGAAAAATATGATTGTCACAGTTGTATAAATATTGAGAAAGTATGCCAATGCATGACGTGTCGATAGACAATAAAAGTAATAGGATTGTAATCATTTAGCATAGGGGTTCAAAAGATTACAAGAGTTAGAGTTTACAAAAGGTGCCGGGAATTATGACATCCGGACAAATATAGAAGGTTCATACAAAATGTGACGGGGTTACTATACACCCATCGGATTAGGGATTCCTAGTACGACCTACTAGATACATGATTTCGCTATACAAGATAGTTTTTATTTATCGTCAGTCTATTCTAGGTGCAGGTCGTGAGGGTAGTAATGAGCTTCGAGTATGTCCCTGTATCGTAGGGATGCAAGATAATTCAAAGCATCTTCGGTTGCTTGTTGGTACATCCATTTGATCCACATTGTTGTTCTGTGACTCAAATTAGAAGTCACTTCCTTCCGGTAATGGAGTTGATCTCGGATTCGTTCAGAAATGGATCTTTTTAAGATTCTCAACTCCAGCTCGTAGATTTTGCATTTCATTTTGAGCTCCCAATTTCGGCCATCTAAGTCTTCGGCCTGATCCCGTACTCTTTCGTACTCTTCAATGTCGATTATCCCAAAATTTTGATTATCGATTTCCTCGTTCACGATTTCTCCCATAGGTGTTATCTCTTCATCGAGATATGTGTACTGAATTTGTTCATCATTGATTTGGTCGTTATCTGATGGGTAATCGTCAGTTGTGGAGTTTGCCATTTTCCATGCTAGAAAGTTCTATCGAAATGGCAAGAAAGGATTTTAGTCCTTGGAAGTCTGTTGGTTTCGATGTGCTTGATGTGATGTTCATGAAGTCATTTGAGTTCACCATAAAGTGGTGTGACGGTGTTCAAGTCTGTCATTGTCGGTGCAAACCGATGAGCGAATTTCGTATGTGTTAAGAGAGAAAAGTCAGCTACTTCTATAGCGAGTGTATCAACGTGTGAGGCCTATTTATATATAATATACAATAGCCTAAAGAGTGGTACGTCGGTGAGCGAGGTCTATGTATGTATACACACGTATATCACATAATAGCCTAGTGTGTGTCTAGCACAAACAAGTAAGAGTCCCGGTTCTCTCGTGGTCAGATTCAACTAGTGCATTCCTGTTCAACGTAACCCCTTTCAGATCTCACATCATCTTAATTTAATTGTACGTAGTTGATCAGGCTATGTTAAATTAAACTTGTATGATGTAATCCCTGAACCAGTTATACCTAATAAGGAATACTGCCTAACGGTCATAGTCTAGGCCCACTAAATGAAACCTAGTTCACTATAACCTTAGGCTCTGATACCAATCTGTAACACCCCCAAATTCAATGTTTAGCGGAAGCAAGCTTTGGGGTGCTACTAATCAAGTAATCAAGCACCAAGGATACAGCGAACGACTCTATATGAGACGATTGAAAAGTATTTCATTACATAAGTATTCAAAAATATACATTAGTGTCGAATTTGCTAGTAAAATCCTAGAGATTCTAATACATAACATCTATTACAAAAGTAATGTATAAAAATCTCCAAGTGTGTAAATGCATGCGACTCGAGCTAGTAAGCAAGTCCTGCTGGTCAACCCTACTGTTGTTGTGTACCTGAGAATGCATCACTATAAAGGGTCAACCAAAAAGGTTGGTGAATCTCACAGGTTTGTAGTAAATAATAGTTGAACACATCATGTAGTAAAAGTGATTGCACAGATGCAATAATGTAGTAAATAATGATTGCACGAATGCAATAGTATTGATATACATTGCCATGAGCATCATAGTCGAAGCTTAACAAGTATGTAAGGTACAACCAAGTACCAGGTAATGTGCCCCCGTGAGTGCTAATCCAAAAACATTCATGTGTAACGAGTAAGAAACGCCCGTTTATACGAGTACGGTTCGTGGTAGTGCGTGCTACCCCGGGCGGGGATTGTCAGTCCCAAATGGATCCATTTACTAAAACTCGCGCTTATCCTATAATTAACAACTATGATTCAGAGGACTTCATTGGATTAAAACGTAACCCACGCAATCTGTATATCAGTAAGTCAGTAAGTCTGTAAAGCAGTACATGTGTTCAAGTAAAAATAAGTAATGCATCTCACCCCTGTATAAAAACAGTAAAAATAGGGGTTGTGAGACTCACCTGAGTCTAGCAGTATGATAGCAGAATCAAGCAATGTGGTTCTCCGAACCAGAGACCTCTAGCATCCTAAACACATAAGGTTAAGTAAGTAAATGGATATTGTAGACGCAATGCTCCACCAGAACTCGAGCCACAACGCAATCGAACAAATCGTATAGCTAGCGGAAATAGCTATATGATAAAGTAGAACAAGTATGAATGAGATTTGTTCATGTGAAATCAAAATCAGAATCGAAATGCAAGATGTAAAATAAAAGTAATGAACTTTTATTTAATCACAAAGCATGTACAATCAGCTTGAATTCTCTCTCTCAAACTCTCTCTCTAGATATTACAATCAAAGAGTAAAAATAAAGACTCCCAAGCCCACTCAAAATGACCTAAGGAAGTCTGATTATAGACCTCCAAACATACATGCGACAATAAGACTTAATAAAGTCAAACCTAGTCAATGATACAATTTGATTATCGTAATGACTGACCATCCGACAATAGCTTTGTCGCAATACTATTGTCGTATGGCTATTGTCGCAATACAATAGGTCATTTATACAAATAATCTAAGCTAAAACAATATACAAACTATTGTTACAAAATGTTAGAACAACATGTTCTAACAAACTCCCCTTGACAATAGCTTGTATATACAAACTATTGACACAAACTGTTAGAACAACTTGTTCTAACAAACTCCCCCTTGTCAATAGCTTGTATAAGTCTTCGACTTTAGCTTGATTGATGATAAGCTTGTTGAGAGAGAGAATTGTCTTCTAGCATCCGAACCTTCACAAAATCTAACTGTTCCATATTCTGATACCATCAGAATAGATCATAACTCCCCCTGAACAGTAGATTTTATCTTCCTTGGTCTTGTATCAATCAAGTAGCAACAACTTTTGGAACCCACCTGAGCATAGTTCCAACATGCTTAGATAGCCCTGACAGCCATCGATAAGTTGTGTCTACATAATCCAAGGAAATCGAATTCCATCTAGATAAGAAACAGGGTGTTTCAGATCTAAATTGTTGACAAGGAATCGATTGTGAAGGAGTTCGCCTTTGGGAGAAAGGAACAAAATCTTGAGGTTGCTTTAGCACCATACGATGATATCGTGAAGGTGCTAATGCAAACAATTGTGCACGTGTGTATACACAAGATTTTGTTTGTCTTGATTCCACTGAAGGTTGTATCGGTTTTGAAGAAGCTCTTTTTGTTTTCTTTTGATGTCTTGAAACCGATTTATTTTCACACTCAACCTTTACAGAATCCAAACAATCAACCTTTTTAGGAGTTGATTATGATTTCTTAGAATACTTCTTATTCTTTTGCAAATAATAATTAGTAAACTGAGAAATCTTTTCTTCACACGAAGATTTACTTTTGTAAATCTTTTTCACAACCTTTGCAGGTTGTACAACCTTTTCAGATTGTTTTGCAGAGTGAGAGTCTTGAGAGAGTTGTTTACTAAGATCTTGAACAGTTCTCAAAGCAAGACTATTAAGATCTTTAATAGTTCTCAAAGCGAAAATATGATCTTGAAGCTTGAGTAGCCCTTTTTGTTGATTCTCAAGTTCAAGAATCCTTTCTTCCATTTTCTGAATCTTTGAATGCATTTCTTCACGTTCAGTTTGCATGATTAGAACTTGAGATTGCAAGGCTTTGAACTCATTTTCTGTATTTATTGATTCTTCTTTAATTCCATCACCAGACTTTGGCAATTTCAACAAATCTTCTCCCCAAACCTTATTGACAAAGCAGCCCATAAGTTGTAAGAAGTTTCAGCTTTAGTGAAAGCAACGAATACATCTTCCGGTAAGCAACATTTAATTGTCTTAAAGGCTTTCTTGTCTCTGTCAAACTCCTTGCGTTCTTTTTCATCCATTAGTTTCACCGATTTAAATGGAACAACACCAAAGTACTTCCCTTCTGCTCTTGGTCTTTCATACCGCACAGTAATGGGAATCCACAAATCAGGATTACTGAATGCAATGAATTCTTCAAATCTATTATTCCAACTAGTATAATCATTATTACAGAAGAATCTTGGAGGTAGGAAATTTCCATTGTAGTCAAGCTCAAACTTTGAAGATGCCATTCTTTACCTTAATTGAGTTTGCGCACCAAATTTTCGTTCAAAAATATCCAAAATTTCTCAGGTAAAATGAAACTTTTTCCAAGTAAAAATTGAACACTTTTAAGCCTAGGAATAAAACTAGGTAATGCGAAAATTTTGTCGACCAAATTCGTCGCTAAATGGTCACAAAAGGACTTTTTTTTTTAAACTAAGAACACTTTAAAACCATGCGACAATCACAGTTCTGCAACAAATAGTGTTGATGCGACAATGAGAAATTCTGAGAATACGATCCGAGTATAATATTTCGAGAGTAGAAATCCGAGAATGTCAGAATACGAGAATGTCAGATTCCGAGAATACCAAATCACTGTTTATGCGACAATGTGATACTGTACTTGCGACAATCACAACACTCCGTGAATAGATCCACTACTGTTCATACGACAATAGCTACTGTTCATGCGACAATGAACATTGTCGGAATTTCAAAAATTCCCACTCAAATGTATTCACGGAGAAAAACGGTTATTATGCTATTGTCGGATTTCTATTCACGCACAAAATTACCAGATTTTGAAAAATCCTAAAAATCACTCAAAACTAACTCAAATTGGCTAATTTTGATGTCAATAAACTCGGAAATGAAATTCTGACCTTCGTATGTGTGCAATTTGACCAAAGAAAGTCAAATTTACCTGTCCGTACACTTGACGAACAAGTCGTATGATAACCAAATCCGAAAACTTCAAATTAACTCACTAAATCAATGAATTAATCACAGATAATCAGATACGAAGACGCGGAGATGATTATACAACTTGAATTCAGCTTGACGTACACCTAATATACCACAGAATTGATTCCGATCTAAAATCGTAGCTTCCGAACACCTTTTCAATCTCAAATCAGTTCGATTTTATGTGTACGGCTCTGATACCACTTTGTAGACGCAATGCTCCACCAGAACTCGAGCCACAACGCAATCGAAAAAATCGTATAGCTAGCGGAAATAGCTATATGATAAAGTAGAACAAATATGAATGAGATTTGTTCATGTGAAATCAAAATCAGAATCGAAATGCAAGATGTAAAATAAAAGTAATGAACTTTTATTTAATCACAAAGCATGTACAATCAGCTTGAATTCTCTCTCTCAAACTCTCTCTCTCTAGATATTACAATCAAAGAGTAAAAATAAAGACTCCCAGGCCCACTCAAAATGACCTAAGGAAGTCTATTTATAGACCTCCAAACATACATGCGAAAATAAGACTTAATGAAGTCAAACCTAGTCAATGCGACAATTTGATTATCGCAATGACTGACCATCCGACAATAGCTTTGTCGCAATACTATTGTCGTATGGCTATTGTCGCAATACAATAGGTCATTTATACAACTAATCTAAGCTAAAACAATATACAAACTATTGTTACAAAATGTTAGAACAACATGTTCTAACACTTTTTATTTGGACATTTCTTGTTAAGTGAACATACAAACATGTTAATACATATGTTCCTAGTAAAACTAGTGAAAGGAAAGAAGTCCTTACAATTATATAGATGAAAAGAAGAAGAAAAGTCGTTGTGAGCTTGATTCTTCGCGTTTTCTTGAAAATCTTGATGGTGGCTCTTGGTGGTTGAATGTTGGTCTTATGGTAGTTGATGGAGGCTGTGATGGTGCCAGAAATTTTGTGGATTGGAGGGAGAAAGAGGAGAGGGAGAGAAGAATGGTGGAAATGAAAATGAAATGAGAAATCAAAGATCATGTTTGGTGTTAGGTTTATAAAGTCAAACACAAGATCCATAAATCATGGATGTGTGTTTGTGGGCTGGAGAAAACCAGTCCATGGGGCCCACACATGAAGGTGTGTGTCTCAATTTTTGTTTCTTCAATTTGCACTCCGTGCGATGTTCGTTTCCCTGGTCGTTTCGTCATTCGTTTAAACATATAACGTTATTTATAATACGTTTCAATAACGTTTTAAAACTCGATATTTTTAATGAAAGTGTCATTCAAATGACATATTTTAAGTTACCATAATAATATTTGGATTTTCGTTTGGTCATCGGTTGCGAATTGTTTATTCGTTCGAGTCGTGTAACGTTTTTAAACGTTATAATTATACGTGTGTAATCGCGTTATTTTTTACTTGAAGTATTTTATCAAAATACTTAGTTCTGAGTTATAAAGATATAACTTTGACATGTTTCGTCTGTCGGGCGCGTTTCACGCGTTTTTGTCGCGTTCGGTCATGTTTTATGTAAAACGTACGTGTTTGTTATATTATCGACATAATATAAAGTAATTATCGATGTTATTGAATAATTCAATATTATTTAATATGTGTTACACCAACGTCCGTATTTGTGTTGTCAGATATTTATCTGACGCGAAATTGTACGATTTGCACGAATCGTATAAGTGTATATGTATATATATATATATATATATATATATATATATATATATATATATATATATATATATATATATATATATATAATCATCACACACACACACACACACACACACACACACACACACATATATATATATATATATATAAGTAGTTAGTGTACTAGGTCCTATTTAAGACTAAATACACTTAATAAGCACACAATTAGGCACAGTAATGAAGTCCTAATTTAGCGGGTGTCACATATTTCCAGTTACAGAATGTTTTTGTGCCTTAAAACGCGATCCCGCACCTCTGACCTGGATCGCGTTTGAGAGAGTATTTTCGATCAATAACATTTGTTTCTAGCTAAGATACTTTTTCAAAATTAAATGGAGAATAGCTAAATTATTTAAAAATTTGGGACAATATTATAAAAAATAAAAATAAAAAATTTCGGGGCTTCACAGCCCTGCACCATCTGGTTGCTCATTTTCATACCATGATCAACCCAACAGAAGGGTGTCGAATTAGGTAACTCAAAGCATCCTCCCTCCAATTCAATATGGGTCATTGATGGTTGCCAAACAATAATGAAAATGGTAAATTCAATGTAAGTTAATATAGTTGGTCAGCATCTAACGAACTCATTCGACCCAATTTATAAATTGTCCATTTCAACCTAAGCCCGTTTAGACCCGTACCCATTTAGAATCGAGCCCTTTCAAACCCGAGTCCGTTTAGACCCGAGCCCGTTATGACCCAAGCCCATTTAGACCCATTACCCATACCCGCCCTACCCGCCCGTTTTGCCGCCTCTAGTTTTTTGCTCAAACCCTGTAGAATAGAAGTTCATATATACATCACAAATAAGAAATAAATTATCAATCTACTTTTAAACATGAACAATCTGTAGGGACGTTTGGCATTAATATGCAGTTTTTCTGCTGAAAGTAGCACAAGAAGTTCAACATTAGATTTGATGACATGGTGAACACTATTTTTATAAAAGGAAAAACGAAATTAAGATAGGAACTTAACTAAGAAAATGCATGCCCATAAAGTATATGTTTCAACCTAAAATTGTTTACCCAACCCACCAATTTTGCCACATTATCATACCTTTACGTGTCATTAGACAAAGCATCCAGACTACAATATAATATGCAACTTGGTGACTTGCTAAAGACAATGGGTTGAAAAACACAGTTACACAATAATCCGGAGATGAAGTTATAAACCTATAAAAGAACCAATCTTACAGATAGCCATATTCAATATCACCCAAAGTAAAATAAGTAATCTGATTAAGCAGTAACTTAATCTGATAACATGTGTGTATACCTAATCGCATTGAGATTCATGAGTAACATAGAAACCAGCATAGACAATAAATGACTTAACAATTATCTATGCCAAATAGCCACAAAGCATCTAAAAGGCGACTAAAATGAACAAATCTAATCAAAAAGGATAATTTTTAATATATTGTTGTCCATTTTTATATATAATTAAGGAGTTATCAACGTACCTACTCAGATTGTTGTACTCGTAATATGTTAATATTCCCCCAACTTGTATATGTGTATTGGCTAGCCAGCATTAAATATTAGAGGGCCAATCTTGAAAACGCCCATGAGACTGTCTTTGGCCACCAAACACAAAATGGGAATAAGAACAATCGGGATCTAAACAGACTAAAGCATTTTAAGCCATTCATTCAGAGTATCCAAAGTGTCCTAAGAACTATCAAACATTAGAGCAACTTTCAGTGTCGGGATTATGACACAACTTTGTGTTATCAACGCTTAGCCCATTTCTTCAATCTCATATCAAGAGAACCTACCATAATAAATTGTCGGGCATATGTACATTGTACCTGATAGCCTAAATATACATAATATATGGTTTTAACATACCTCCACTGCATCAGGGCTCGTTCTACCACTGCAACCACCTTCCTTCTGACCAACACAGACCTGCCCAAAACCACCATTGCCCATCTTAACATAATTAAGAAATAAACAAATATCGCATAAGTTTGACTTAAAAATAAATTAGTTGTCAGCACGAACGCTAAATATAAGCTGACTATGATAGCTCTAAAATAGTTCACAAACAAAACATACCTTACCATGTACAGGAGTCACATTTCCTTCTTCTTGAACTCCAATTATCTTGTCAGAATTTCGACCTTTTTATATCAATATCTTTCTCCGCAACAACGTTACAACCGGTTCCACAATGTCAACTGCATCAAGTTCCGCACCTCTTCCTACACCTGCAGCATACCCCTTCCTCTTACTCCGCATGGTCACCCATACTTAATTACATCCAACTCATTTTCCCTCAAATAAACAACCTTTTCATTCATATTCTCAACCGTATCAACAGCTGCACAAAAAGAAACGAAACACATAAGAATACAAAAACTTTGTACCTAATTAGAAACTACAACATTTAGCAGGATGCTAAAATGTTACTATTCAATGAATAGTACACAGCCAATCAAATTTCACAAATATTTACTTTTTTGCATTTTCATTTTGTACAATTTAGATGTGTTTTATTTAACGTAAATGTCAACAAAAATTATCATTATTTACAAAATTTTGTAATAAAAATGATAAATCGGTTGATTTCAAGTTACATTATTAGCTTACTATAAATGATTTACGAAGACAAAAACAATAATTATAACATTAATCACCTAACTTGATTTAACAAAAAACTACAATTTAGGTGTGTTTTATTTAAAGTAAGTGTCAATTATTTTTATCATTACTTACTAATGTTTTTATATAAGGTTGATCCAAAGGTACATTATTAGCTTAGTATAAATATGTCACTAAGACAAAAACAATAATTTTAATGTCGTTGGATGAATTAACAGAATAAAAGTAAAATAAAAGGTAATAATAATAATATCACCAACCTTATTGATCTTGATATATAATTGATATTTCACTCATTAAAAATATATGTTTTAAACTTTAATTGTGGCTTTCGATTCGATTTTGTTTGCCAAAATGAATTTAACGAAAATGTAAACAATAGTATCATTTTACGAAAATCTAACGATAGTATGATTTAACTTATAACTTTTTGTACCCATTAGTATTAACTAATTTTTAATAGGTATATTAATATGTCTACGTTCAAACGTAAAAGATGACCAAACTTATGTGTATTGGGTCTAATAAATACAACTACTTTTTTCACTAAGTGTGGAACTTAACCGGGAACGAATAGTTACATACAATACGATACACGAACTTTACAAACACTACAAACACGCTTACATTATTGAAATTGTGATTTCAAACAATCACCAACGAGTCGTATACCTTTTCACAACTATGAAATACAAACGTACGTATTTAACAAACGCTTTGGACATAACTTGGTCGTATGAACACTAGCATTGATGGTCGACTTAGACATCTACATACTTATTAAATCTCATACGTTTAGGGCATTAGAAGATTCAGGACTAACTTGGGCTTTAGGCTTTGCTAGCACTCGCACATTATTTAACTCAACAGGTGAGTTCACAGCCCCACTTTTAACAGTTTTACCGTTTTCAACTTGGGGTGAGAAACATAGTCAACTGATTTATTGATTGCCATAGCTGCTTTTACTTACATGATTGTATACTTGTTTTACTCGAACTATTAGAGTACTTTGAACTGTTGAACTCTTACACAAAACTGACATTTATGAAAGAATATTTTCATACTACAAACGTGTTAAACTTTGTTTGGTAAACCGGAGAATGACCGGTACTTTTTATGTAAACGCTGGAGAACGACCAGCAACGTATTTTAGTGCCAGAGAACGACTGGCCAAGTTGGACGGGAGAACGACCCGTGCGTGTGTAGACCGGAGAACGACCCGTGCTTATTTAGACCGGAGAACGACCGGTATTGTTTTGAAAACGCTGGAGAACGACCAACAACACATTTTAAACTGTACTTTGGGTAACATCCCACGTAAACAGTATTTTGGGCAACATCCCAACCGAACTATATTTGGATAACATTCCACAAAACGTTTACTTGACTATTATGGCAACAACTATTTACAAACGTATTTGGTTTAACGAACTGTACTTGCAAACTTAAAACCCGTGAATTCACTCAACCATATGTTGACTTTTTACTATGTTTTTCAGGGAATTAGCAGCACACGTAAGCATCACCTGCACATATGGAATATAGGCGACCCTCGAAGCTTTAGGATGCCAACTTTTGACAATGGGATTTCCCTAGTATAACTAAAAGTGTTTTAGTCATATTTCTGAAAGGTTAAATTGATTTTGTCGGCTACGTACCCCCTGGTTGTCCCAAGGTCGGCAACCTACCCTCTAAAGTTCCAATGTACGCTATCTACCCACCCTGTTTGTTCCAAGGTCGGCAACTTACCCTCTAAAGTTCCAATGTATGCTATCTACCCACCCTGTTTGTTCCAAGGTCAGACCACATGTCACTTTTGTAAATCATCCACGTCATCAATTTAACCCGTTGTTCTGACACAAGTTACCATCTTACCTACATCGATACAAACTTTACAACTTGAATGCATACATTGGAACTTTAGAGGGTAGGTTGCCGACCTTGGGACAACCAGGGGGGGTGCGTAGCCGACAAAATCAATTTACCCTTTCTGAAATCTACTTTTGTAAAACAGTAATTATACGATTCGGTGAATCGTCAGCTTTTGTAAATTATTAACTTTGGCATCTTAATATACATGTTCTGTTGTAATCATATGCTCTGATACGTATGCATGTACAATGTGGGTGTCATTACCCCCATACTTAACTAAATGCTTCCGCTAACCACAATCAATGAATTTGGGGGTGTGACAGATTGGTATCAGAGCCATTGGTTATAGCGAACTAGATTTCTTAGGTGACTTAGAGACCTTAGAGACCTAGACTATAGCCTTAGCTAGAACACACGTGCATACACACATTTGCATACGTCAAACGTCGTTACGACACATCAATACACGTGATTCCTTCGTCGAACCGTACTATGTCTGAACTGTTCACTTTCATTCCGAACTCATATGAACCTGACCGTATTAAGCGGTTGATGAAAAGAAGTATGTATTTAGCATATTATAATGACGCCTGGCCAACGTGATTATATTATACTAAGTACATATGGGTGTTTCATTGTCATAAGATACGTGATGGGAATACTGTTGTTTCTTCTTACTCTGGATGACTAAAAATATGTGAAACCTCATTCTTCACATCCTTTTAATTGGCATTGACTTCCGCATTTCCTTTATCGTAGAACGTCATCATGCCGCCTAAACAAAGAAAGACCCGAAACAGTCACCGAGCGACTACACCTCCTGTCGTTGAGACCACCGAGCAAATTATTGAACGTCGTGTGGCCGAAGCAATTGCCCAATATGAGGCAAGCCTCAATCGTGAAAACGTGGTGCATAACAGTGGTACCACCCCCGTCAACAGTGAAACACCGGCGAATACCCAACGAGGGTGTTCATACAAAGCCTTCCTCGCTTGCAAGCCTAACACGTTCACCAGGACTGAAGGGGCCATCGGCCTAGTCCACTGGATCGAGAAAATGGAATATGTCCTCGACATCAGTGACTGCGCTACTGACAATATTGTGAAGTATGCCACGTGTACTCTCGCCGACAAAGCGTTGACCTGGTGGAACGCTCAAATCCAAATTCTTGGGCGTACAACTGCCTACTCCATCACCTGGGAAACCTTGAAAAGGATGATGATGGAAGAGTTTTGCTCTCAGAGTGAGCAACAGAAACTAGAAACCGAACTATGGAACATCCAAATGGTCGGTGCTGACATTACCGGGTATACAACCAAGTTTCAGGAACTTGCGCGCCTTGTACCCCACATGGTAACCCCCGAAAGCAAGCGCATCGAACGATACAACAGGGGTTTGGCCCCACAGATCCGAGGCATGGTTATGTCCTCCAAGCCGACTACTTTTAGGAGAAAAGTGGATCTGGCTCAAAGTCTGACCGATGACGCGGTCCTAATTGGAACCCTGAAAGCTGCTGCGGGGAAAAGCGAACCAGCCCGTACTGAAATTGTTGGGTATGGAAGTGACAAACGGAAATGGAACAATGAGGGAAACGACCACCAGAACCAACCGAGTACGAGACCTACGGGAAACTCTAGGGCGTACGTTGCCACCACCGCAACTGGATCAAAACCCTAGCTTGGCAACAAGCCTAAGTGTGATAAGTGCGGAAGGCACCACGAGGGTGAATGTTTTCTTTGTGGCAAATGCAGCCAAAAGGGACACCGAGCCCATTCATGTAAAACCAACCTTCCCACTCGAACAAACAATGGGTTCTTTGAGTGTGGCGAACCCGGGCACTACCGAAACCAATGCCCATAGCTCAACAACGCCAACAACAATCAGAACAACAACAACCGCATCGCCAACAACGAACCCTCTCGCGGACGCGCTTATATCCTTAGAGCACCAGTGTAACACCTCGCAAATTTAAACACGATTAATTACGTTAATCACTTGCATTATTAGGCTAATTCCCTACTTAAGTGAATTTACAACACATTTTAGAGGTAAGTCTAGCAAAGCCCAACTAGTTAATACGCGTAGTATTAATTATTTGTAATTAGATGTAATTACATACGAAACGAATTGAGCAAACGCGACAAAATATACGACTGTTGGTGAACAAATTTATTTAATAAAACAAAGTTATTAAATAACGTCATTTGCAATTTAATATTATGTCGATAATATTTACATATCATTTTATAACGCAAAACGTCAACGCGTATAATTAAAATAAAACAAAGATTTAAAATTTTATAACTTAATTTATTTATATTCCATAAAAAGATCCTAAATAAAAAAAAAATATAATGAAATATGTAATTTGAAAATATATTAGTTAAAATAATGTAACATCTAACGATCGGGTAAACAAACACGGGACGAAAACGCAGGAGATGAAAAGTGGAACAAAACCACCTTCCATCTCCATCTTTCCTTTCATTTTTCATTCAACCTCATCAAAAACACCTACAAACTCTCTCCACCCAAATTCTATCAAATTTGCGGATTCGCAAATCAATCAACAAAAGCTACATTTTCGGAATCATCTCGAGCTAAGGAACAACATTAACAAAAGCCGTATCATCATCTTCTTCCTCATTTGGTCCCGATTCGCAATTGTAAGAAATTTCTAAAACTTAAATTTACTCGTTTTTATGTATTATATGGGTGTAATATTGAACATACAACTTTGTTTTAACTATATAATGGAAGAAATAAAGGTTTTATGGCCGGAAAACGGGTTAAAATCGGGTTTTTGGTCGGAAAATCATGACAGCCGCTGCTACTGTCTGGGTGTTCATCTTTGCGACACAACGACTGTGTCGCATATTGTGTCGCATAAACCATCCATGCGACACAACCATTGTGTCGCATGTTGTGTCGTATAAATCATATTATGTCGTAGCTTATGTCGTACCTTGTGTCGCATTCTTGTGTCGTAAACTTCATACGACACAGCGCTAGTGTCGCTGTTGACTCAGCACTCCGAATCTCTGCGACACAACCCTTGTGTCGCAGAATTGTGTCGTATTATGCGACACAACCCTTGTGTCGCATACTGTGTCGCAGAAAACAGAAACTTCACAAACTATTTTTACACTAAGTGTCGAACTCAACCGATAACGAATATTCACATACGATACAATATACAAACTGTACAAACATTACAAACACACTATTTTATTGAAATTATGATTTCAAGCTATCACCAACGAGTCGTATACATTTTCACAAACAACGATATACGAACGTAAACATTTAACAAACACTTTGGACATAACTTGGTTATACGAACACTAGCATGGATGATTAACTTAGACATCCACATACTTATAAATCTCATACGTTTAGGACGTTAGGAGATCTCAGACTGTACTTGGGCTTAGGTTTGCTAGCACTCGCACAACTACTTAACTCAACAGGTGAGTTCACAGCCCCTACTTTTACCGTTTTTAACTACTTTTGGGGTGGAAAACATAGTCAACTGCTTTACTGATTTACTGATTGCCATAACTGCTTTTACTATATGATTATTTATCATACTGTTTACTCGAACAATTAGAGTACTTGAACTGTTAAACTGTTATACAAACTATCACATAACTGCCTTTTGGTACACTTATACAAATTGCTTATGACTGCGGTCAACTACTACAACTGTCCGTACGATATGGTATTCCAAACAAAAACTATTATCACTATGTGAAACAAATTTGGTATCTTACCGGAGAACGACCGGTACATATTGGTAACTTGTCGGAGAACGACCGACACTAACATGGTATCTTACCGGAGAACGACCGGTACTAACAGTGTATCTTACCGGAGAACGACCGGTACTAACAATGTATCTCACCGGAGAACGACCGGTGCTAACTTGATATCTTACCGGAGAACGACCGGTACAATTTGGTAACTAGTCGGAGAACGACCGACTCAAACTTTAAAACTACTGGAGAACGACCAGCAACACGTTTTCAAACATATGATTTGGGTAACGTCCCAACACAACTATTTTTGGGCAACATCCCACATAAACCGAACTTTTGGGCGAATAACCCACTAAACTTATACTTTGGATGACGTTCCACTAAACATTACTCGACTATTATGGCAATTACTATTTATGAACGTATTTGGTCCAACAAATGTGACTACAAAACTTGAAACAACAATATACAACATAAAACCTGTGGATTCACTCAACCTAGTTGTTGACTTTTACTATGTTTTTCAGGGAATTAGCTGCGCATGTAAGAATCGCCAACACACATGGAGAATTAGGCGACCCGTGAAGCTTTAGGATGCCAACTTTTTGGAAATACATGGATTTCTTTAGTATAACTGAAATGTTTTGGTCATATTTCAGAAATCTACTTTTGTAAACTTATTACTTTTAACTTATACGGTTCGATGAATCGTAAAATTTGTAATTAACACTTTTGGCATCTTAATATATTATGTTCTGTTGAAAACATAAGCTCTGATATGTATGCATGCTTTATTATTGTGACACCCCAGTACTTTAACTAAATGCTTCCGCTAAACAAATTAGGGGGTGTTACAGATTGGTATCAGAGACAATGGTTATAGCGAACTAGGAAACTTTAGGTGACTTAGAAACCTAGAGGCCTAGACTATAGCATTGGCTAGAACGCACATGCATACATACATTTGCATACATCTAAACTATCATTACGATACTTCGATACGCGTGAACTATCCACCACATTCGACTCGTTAATTGTACTCAGATCTCATATGAACCTGATCGTATTAAACGGTTGATGAAAAGAAGTATGTATTTAGTGTCATATAATGACGCCTGGCCAACGTGATTATATTATACTGAGTACATATGGGTGTTTCATAGTCGTAAGATACGTGATGGGGATTCGACAATTTCTCTTGATACTCGAAAACTGGAAATATGTGAAACTTCATTCCTCACATATTTTTCATTGGCATTGACTTCTGCATCTTTTCATCGCAGAACGTCAGCATGCCTCCTAAACAAAGAAAGACTCGAAACAGTCGACGAAATACTCCACCTCCGCCTCCGGAAACAAACTAAGAAATAATTGAACGCCGCGTGGCTGAAGCCATCGCTCAATACGAGGCCAACCGCAATCGTGAAAACCTGACCAACAATAGCGGAGCCACTCCAGTTAACAGCGAAACCCCAAACAATACCCAGCAGGGGTGTTCCTACAAAACCTTCCAGTCTTGTAAACCTAGCACCTTCACCGGGACCGAAGGGGCCATTGGCCTGGTCCACTGGATTGAAAAGATGGAATCAGTCATCGACATCAGCGACTGTGCCACCGATAAAATCGTGAAATACGCCACCTGCACTTTAGCCGACAAAGCGCTAACCTGGTGGAACGCTCAAGTCCAGATTATGGGACGCCCAGCTGCTTACTCCATGACCTGGGTAACTCTGAAACAGATGCTGATGGAGGAATTTTGCCCTCCCAACGAGATGCAGAAACTTGAAACCGAATTCTGGAACATACAAATCATCGGCGCTGACATTTCCGGTTATACAACTAGATTCCAGGAGCTTGCACGTCTTGTGCCCCACATGGTAACCCCCGAGAGCAAACGCATTGAGCGTTACAACAGGGGTTTGGCCCCACAGATCCGAGGCATGGTTATGTCCTCCAAACCCGCTACCTTTAGGAGCGCAGTAGATCTGGCTCAAAGCTTAACCGATGACGCCATTCTGATCGGCACTTTGAAAACTACCCCGGTGAAAACAGAATCTACCCGTACTGATGCGGGCGACAACAAACGCAAATGGAACAACGAGGGTAACGACCGTCAGGGTCAACAAAACAAGAACCCGGGAAACACCCGAGCCTACGCTGCAATCAACAACTCTGGACCCAAAACCTACCTTGGCAACAAACCGAGGTGTGACAAGTGCGGGAGACACCACGATGGTGATTGTACATTTTGTCAAAACTGCAGACGTCCCGGTCACTTAGCACAGAACTGTAGGACAAACCTACCTCCTCAAGCTGCCACCGAGGTACAAAACACCGGCTGCTTTAGGTGTGGTGATCCTGGACATCACCGAAACCAATGCCAACAACCGAACAACAACCGCAACAATCAAAACGACAACAATCGCGTCGCAAACAAAGGCTACACCCCAAGCCGTGCATACATCCTCCGTGCACCAGAAACGGTCGCGGATCTCAACTAGCACGGTACGTATTAGCGACTATTGCTACGATTTAACATACGTTTCATTCGATTGTCTATTCAACATTAACGCTTGGTAAACTTCGATTATTATCGAACGCATAACTATTTAAACTATACCGCGAGTATACTAAACCGTTAAAACTTTTCTTGCAACAATTGAACGCCACACAAACTATTACTATTGTTAACAACATGACTCATCGGAGAACATACGCCACGGGCGATCCGACTTGATTTAAATCTCGGGACGAGATTTCTCTAACATGGGGAGAATGTAACACCTCGCAAATTTAAACACGATTAATTACGTTAATCACTTGCATTATTAGGCTAATTCCCTACTTGAGTGAATTTACAACACATTTTAGAGGTAAGTCTAGCAAAGCCCAACTAGTTAATACGCGTAGTATTAATTATTTGTAATTAGATGTAATTACATACGAAACAAATTGAGCAAACGCGACAAAATATACGACTGTTGGTGAACAAATTTATTTAATAAAACAAAGTTATTAAATAACGTCATTTGCAATTTAATATTATGTCGATAATATTTACATATCATTTTATAACACAAAACGTCAACACGTATAATTAAAATAAAACAAAGATTTAAAATTTTATAACTTAATTTATTTATATTCCATAAAAAGAACCTAAATAAAAAAAAAAAATATAATGAAATATGTAATTTGAAAATATATTAGTTAAAATAATGTAACATCTAACGATCGGGTAAACAAACACGGGACGAAAACGCAGGAGATGAAAAGTGGAACAAAACCACCTTCCATCTCCATCTTTCCTTTCATTTTTCATTTCAACCTCATCAAAAACACCTACAAACTCTCTCCACCCAAATTCTATCAAATTTGCGGATTCGCAAATCAATCAACAAAAGCTACATTTTCGGAATCCTCTCGAGCTAAGGAACAACATTAACAAAAGCCGTATCATCATCTTCTTCCTCATTTGGTCCCGATTCGCAATTGTAAGAAATTTCTAAAAACTTAGATTTACTCGTTTTTATGTATTATATGGGTGTAATATTGAACATACAACTTTGTTTTAACTATATAATGGAAGAAATCAAGGTTTTATGGCCGGAAAACGGGTTAAAATCGGGTTTTTGGTCGGAAAATCACGACAGCCGCTGCTACTGTCTGGGTGTTCATCTTTGCGACACAACGACTGTGTCGCATATTGTGTCGCATAAACCATCCATGCGACACAACCATTGTGTCGCATGTTGTGTCGTATAAATCATATTATGTCGTAGCTTATGTCGTACCTTGTGTCGCATTCTTGTGTCGTAAACTTCATACGACACAACGCTAGTGTCGCTGTTGACTCAACACTCCGAATCTCTGCGACACAACCCTTGTGTCGCAGAATTGTGTCGTATTATGCGACACAACCCTTGTGTCGCATACTGTGTCGCAGAAAACAGAAACTTCACAAACTATTTTTACACTAAGTGTCGAACTCAACCGATAACGAATATTCACATACGATACAATGTACAAACTGTACAAACATTACAAACACACTATTTTATTGAAATTATGATTTCAAGCTATCACCAACGAGTCGTATACATTTTCACAAACAACGAAATACGAACGTAAACATTTAACAAACACTTTGGACATAACTTGGTTATACGAACACTAGCATGGATGATTAACTTAGACATCCACATACTTATAAATCTCATACGTTTAGGACGTTAGGAGATCTCAGACTGTACTTGGGCTTAGGTTTGCTAGCACTCGCACAACTACTTAACTCAACAGGTGAGTTCACAGCCCCTACTTTTACCGTTTTTAACTACTTTTGGGGTGGAAAACATAGTCAACTGCTTTACTGATTTACTGATTGCCATAACTGCTTTTACTATATGATTATTTATCATACTGTTTACTCGAACAATTAGAGTACTTGAACTGTTAAACTGTTATACAAACTATCACATAACTGCCTTTTGGTACACTTATACAAATTGCTTATGACTGCGGTCAACTACTACAACTGTCCGTACGATATGGTATTCCAAACAAAAACTATTATCACTATGTGAAACAAATTTGGTATCTTACCGGAGAACGACCGGTACATATTGGTAACTTGTCGGAGAACGACCGACACTAACATGGTATCTTACCGGAGAACGACCGGTACTAACAGTGTATCTTACCGGAGAACGACCGGTACTAACAATGTATCTCACCGGAGAACGACCGGTGCTAACTTGGTATCTTACCGGAGAACGACCGGTACAATTTGGTAACTAGTCGGAGAACGACCGACTCAAACTTTAAAACTACTGGAGAACGACCAGCAACACGTTTTCAAACATATGATTTGGGTAACATCCCAACACAACTATTTTTGGGCAACATCCCACATAAACCGAACTTTTGGGCGAATAACCCACTAAACTTATACTTTGGATGACGTTCCACTAAACATTACTCGACTATTATGGCAATTACTATTTATGAACGTATTTGGTCCAACAAATGTGACTACAAAACTTGAAACAACAATATACAACATAAAACCTGTGGATTCACTCAACCTAGTTGTTGACTTTTACTATGTTTTTCAGGGAATTAGCTGCGCATGTAAGAATCGCCAACACACATGGAGAATTAGGCGACCCGTGAAGCTTTAGGATGCCAACTTTTTGGAAATACATGGATTTCTTTAGTATAACTGAAATGTTTTGGTCATATTTCAGAAATCTACTTTTGTAAACTTATTACTTTTAACTTATACGGTTCGATGAATCGTAAAATTTGTAATTAACACTTTTGGCATCTTAATATATTATGTTCTGTTGAAATCATAAGCTCTGATACGTATGCATGCTTTATTATTGTGACACCCCAGTACTTTAACTAAATGCTTCCGCTAAACAAATTAGGGGGTGTTACAACCAGAGGCACAACCGGATCCCTACGCCAACATTGGTACGTTCTAACAAACTGTTATTACACATTAACGTTACACTATTCGAATGTCGATTCGAACCTAAAACTTGGCAAACTTGACCACTTACCGAACGCACAACTTATCAAACTGTACGACGAGTACACATGAACCGTTAGAGCTTTTAGGGCAACTTAGAGCGCCACGTAAACTATTACTACTGTTGATAACACGAATTTTCGGAAAACATACGCGACGGGCGTTCCAACTTGATTTTAAATCTCGGGACGAGATTTCTCTAACAAGGGGAGAATGTGACACCCCGCAAATTTAAACGCAATTACAAACGTTAAACACTTGCATTATTAGGCTAATTCCCTACTTGAGTGAATTCACAACACATTTTAGAGATAACTCTAGCAAAGCCCAACTAGTTAATACACGTAGTACTACCTTTCATAATTAGCTGTAATTACGCACGAAACAATTGGAACAAACGTGACAAAATATGCGACTGTTGGTGAACAAAAACTGTTTAATAAAATGAAATTATTAAATAACCTTAACGTTTATTAAATATTATGTTGATAATATTTACAAAGTATTTTGCAGCGTATAACATTTATTTCGTAAACTGAAACAACTCGAAATGCATCCGTAAAAATAAAATAAAACAAAGTTATAAATTTTATGATTCAACTAAATTATTTCCATAAAATATCTCAACTAAAAATATAATCGAATACGTATTTAAAAATTTATCATTTAAAAATATTTTAACATTTAACGATCGGGTAAACGAACACGGGTAAAATACCACAAGTTTGAGGCAAAAAGTCCCCTCCCATTTTGGAAGACCAAAACCGGCCCCCTCCCCCTTTTTCATTTCATTTTCATCATCACCATCTCTTCACTCTCTCTCTCTCTCTCTCTTTCCAAAAACACCACCACCAAACCGCCTCACTTCCGCCACCAAAACTACCACTAAAACACCTCCGATCACCTCGCTCATTTGAAGAAAAGTGATCACGACAACGAGCTTTACACTTCTATCTTTTCGGATTTCTCTCGCTACGACTTTGTAAGATCCCGACAATCCCGCAAACTCTTAGATTTTGCTATTTCCTTTAATGTTTCTTCTTTATAATACTTAGTACATCATGTTTTAACGTTCTATTCAACTGATTATGTCCAAAATCGAACCAAAAACTCATTTTTACAAACCGAATCACGAACAGTTGTAAGTGACGCATCGGTGCCAAAAACAGTGTAGCGACACTTAAGTGACGCACTAAGTGTCACATAAAACCCTCTTTTCGCGTCACTTCCCTAAGTGACGCCAAAAACCCTCTCTTTGCTGCACTTCGTTAAGTGTCGGTAACCCGACACTCCACGCGGCACTAACCTAAGTGACGCCTAAAATTCGATTTGCAAACATACCGACACTCATACCCGACACTTACCCCGGAACTCATACCTTATGCGTCACTTCCTCAAGTGACGCCGATAATACTGAACTTACATTTTTATGCGACACTTCCTGAGTGTCGCATCAAACCATTAAGTGACGCTAAAAACAGAAGGTTTACAACTACTTTTTCACTAAGTGTGGAACTTAACCGGGAACGAATAGTTACATACAATACGATACACGAACTTTACAAACACTACAAACACGCTTACATTATTGAAATTGTGATTTCAAACAATCACCAACGAGTCGTATACCTTTTCACAACTATGACATAACAAACGTACGTATTTAACAAACGCTTTGGACATAACTTGGTTGTACGAACACTAGCATGGATGGTCGACTTAGACATCTACATACTTATTAAATCTCATACGTTTATGGCGTTAGAAGATTCAGGACTATACTTGGGCTTTAGGCTTTGCTAGCACTCGCACATTACTTAACTCAACAGATGAGTTCACAGCCCCACTTTTAACAGTTTTACCGTTTTCAACTTGGGGTGAGAAACATAGTCAACTGCTTTATTGATTGCCATAACTGCTTTTACTTACATGATTGTATACTTGTTTTACTCGAACGATTAGAGTACTTTGAACTGTTGAACTCTTACACAAACTGACATTTATGAAACAATGTTTTCATACTACAAACGTGTTAAATGATGTCGTGTAAATGGGGCTTTAGTTTTAAAATGGAAATTACCTTTACTTGCTACTACACAACTCATGCAAGAATACCTGATCGCATAATAGTATAGTATGATAAGTCCGGATCGAACACAAGGAACGGATGTCAATCCTAATAAAATGGAATTTGCTACAAATAATTAAAGCTGTAAATAAAGGGGAACGTTTTAGTTCCGTTCGAACAATTGACTAACAATTATGAAAAGTGATTTTGATAATAAAACTTAAATTGAAAAGAAAGAAATGATAAAACGATTAATCAAATAAAATACTTGATTCAAATAATGGAAGAAATGTATTCACTTAGATTACTTTCCTTAGATTCCGATTATCACTTTATTGATTTGCTCAAACAATGGATTTTATTGCGACATGACAAACAAGACAACTCCCTTTCCGAGGTAAATTAATCTAACACAATTAAGAAAGACACTAGGTTGTTTTCAACATGCAATTTGTTCAACTAACGTTGCCCACCAAATTGTGTTCTAAATTAAACCTACGCCGTTTATGTGATTTACTTTTTTGACTTGAATTAACAAAGTCTTTAACTAATAATAGTTATCTTGTTCATTAATGATTAATACCAATTACTAACCCTAACCTGTCAAACTCAATATATTCAGCAATAATCATCAATCGAAATTAACAATCAATCATCAATAATTTTATGATCCAAAGGAACTCAATCTCAATTAATCATAAAACCACGTTAGGTAATCACTAATAATCAATCAATAACCAAGGATCGTCAAATAAACACATAAACATTCATAAAATCCAATAGTTTTCGCAAATCAATAATCAAACCATCATCTAAGTATCATCATCTAAGTAAATACATAAATAGTTTAGTTATCCATATCATTACAGAAACTCAGACCCAAATATGAAATCGAAATCATAATCAAATGAAAAGGATTAACGTATTCGAACCGAGAAACCGAAAATATGAACTAACAAACGAAAGGACTTCAATTCTTCTTGCTTTCTACCTTCAAAATGCTCTGAAATGAGAGTTGAATGACTGGAAATCGGCTGGAGAAAAGTGAGAAGTGATAACCCTAAAAATGAAGTGAATTTAGGGTTTTATTTCATTCTGTCGAATCAATCCATACGCCGTATGGAATTTTCATACGCCGTATGGATGCAAAAAGTCCACGGTCCAAGCCCGCGTATCTGGCAGTCCGGCTCAAGTGATCCATACGCCGTATGGATGAGAAAATTCAACTTTTCACCATCTCGACTTCTCTTCTTCAAAACTTCGACTTTTAACTTTCTTTTCTTAATTATTAGCTTGCTTTCTGCTTCTTTTCCGATTCAAGCTCAAATTAACTTCTATATGCAAATATGAACAAAATAAGTGTCATATTCAAATAAAATGCATTAGAACTCTATTAAACACAGGGGTAATTAGTACTATAATTTAGTACATTTTGGCGTTAATCAAACATCTCCCACTTGAATCCTACTTGTCCTCAAGTAGACTATCGATTCAAAAACTTCAAAACTTTAAATATGAACAGCACACAAAAATACAAAAGGACTTACATACTACATTTCATTCGGCAAACCAAATTCTCATCTTAAAAATGATTCTATCTTAAGGCTTAGCAATCAAGAAACTCTTTTAGGGCAACAAATTCTAATACATTATTATTAGGCATAAAAGATAATTCACAAGGATTACTGATATTGTTGTCCACTTAAACAATCTAATGTTCAGAAATTGAGCTCAACTTATTATTATTCTAGCAGGCCTTATCCTTGATTCCCAATAGCAAAATACCCTCATACAAATAATGTGTCACAATTCTCCAAATAATGAACATCCAAATAAATCAATCATGTTTCAAACCAAGACATTGGTGACAGGTCTGTACCTCAGTACAACAGAGCGACATAACTTGGCTTTGGTTTTTCAATTCATGAGTCCTTTGTACTCTTTTCTTTATATTACTATTTTTATATCAAATATACTGACGGAAACAAGGTCTGTACTTTCGTACAACAGAGGAGTCAACACCCAGTATATTCCCAAATGATGATAATTAGGATCCCAAAATTATAAATTATAACACACTATCATATAAGAATTAAGACTAAGGTCATACCTTGCTAAAAGATCCTCTTGGGATAATTCCTACTTTAAGTATTAAATTTCTTAATAGCTCAATAACCTTCAAATAGATTGCCTATCGATACATCACACAATGAACTATCTAATATTTAAAAATTAAATTCATTTCATCCTTTGAATTCCCAAAATGTCTTACAAGATTTGCTAAATTGTACACAAAATACAATTTTAAAAGAAAAATTTGGGCTGAAAATTGACTAACACAGAATGCCCTTTAGCTTGAAATTTGCCAATATTTACCATTCATATCTTAAGGACAAACAAACTTCTTTTCCCCCATCCCCCACTTAAAAATATGCAATGTCCTCATTGCAAAATAAACAATAACATAGGGAATAGAAAAGAAATGAACAGAAACTCCCCTGAGCTATCTTCAATATACAAGCTAAATTGAAGCCTTCTAACAACAAGCAACCTCTTCCAAGAGCTTTATTAACACACTGAAAACAAAACAAAATAAATAATTAAGAAAAACAACAGGTTGTCTCCCGAAAGCGCTTTTGTTTATCACGTCGGTAAGCTCGACATTGTGCTTCATCACTTAGTTAAGATTCATCTCCAAATCACGTTCGGAGTCCCTTGCATCACCATAGTATTTCTTCAAACGGCTTCCATTCACTTTAAACGTCTTACCAGAATGACCTTTCAAATCCACAGCTCCAAAAGGGTAAACCTTGTCGACTATGAAAGGTCCTGTCCAACGTGTTTTCAATTTTACAGGAAATAAATGTAACCGAGAACTGTATAAGAGCACCTTGTCACCTTCCTTAAATGAATTATTCGATTTTAGGCGCGAATCATGCCATTTCTTGGTGCGCTCCTTATACAGCCGAGCATTATCATAAGCATTTATCCTTAACTCCTCTAGTTCCTGTAACTGAGCCAATCTTTCTTTCCCTGCCGCATGATCATCGAGATTGCAGTGCTTCAATGCCCAATACGCTTTGTTTTCCAACTCAAATGGAAAATGGCAAGCTTTCCCATAAATGAGTCGGTAAGGCGTAGTTCCAATAGACGTTTTGAACGCAATCCTTGCGGCCCATAAAGCATCATCCAGCTTATTTGACCAATCTTTCGGATTTCCATCAATTGAATGCTCTAAAATCCGCTTCAAACCGCGATTGGTCACTTCAACTTGTCCACTAGTCTGAGGATGATAAGCAGTAGAAAACTTGTGATTGACTCCATACTTCTTCAAAACTTTCTCCAATTGTACATTTGAAAAATGCGTTCCACAATCAATAATCAACGCCTTAGGTGTTTCAAATCTCGAAAATAATTGTTTAAGGAACTTAATCACCACTCTACCGTCATTAGTAGGTAATGCCTTTGCTTCCGCCCACTTCGAAACATAATCTACAGCCACTATGATATACTTATTTCCATTGCTTGGTGGAAATGGTCCCATGAAATCTATCCCCCAGACATCGAAAATTTCACTAACCATGATAGGATTTTGTGGCATCTCATCTCTTTTCGAGATCCTTCCCGTTCGTTGGCAAGCATCGCATTCCTTAACGAACTCATATGCATCCTTGTAGATGGTTGGCCAATAAAATCCTGCTTCAAACACATTCCTTGCTGTGTATGATGGCCCATGATGTCCTCCCGTAGGACCATTATGACATTGACTTAGAATATTTGTATTTTTTTCTCCATGAACCCACCTTCTCACTATACCATCAGCACATTCCCTAAACAAAAATGGGTCTTCCCAAAAATAGTGTCGCAAGGCTGAGAAAAATCTCTTTCTTTTGTTATACTTCATCTCGGTGGGAAGAGTCTTTGTAACTAAAAAGTTGGCATAATCAACGAACCATGGAAGTTCACTCATGATAACCTTCATCAAACTCTCATCGGGAAACGTGTCCTTAATTTCCGATTCATCCAACTTCTCTAACTCCGGATTTTCCAACCTTGAAAGGTGATCAGCAGCTAAATTCTCAGCTCCCTTCTTATCACGAATCTCAATGTCGAACTCTTGTAGTAACAGAATCCATCTTAGCAACCTTGGCTTTGCATCTTGCTTGCTAAACAGATACCTCAACGCTGAATGATCGGTAAACACTACGGTCTTTGATAGAATCAAATAAGATCGAAACTTATCAAAGGCAAAAACAACTGCAAGCAGTTCCTTTTCTGTTGTAGTGTAATTCTCTTGCGCGTTTGTCAAGGTCTTACTAGTATAGTAGATAGGTTGAAACTTCTTGTCAACCCTTTGCCCTAACACTGCTCCTACAACATAATCACTAGCATCGCACATTAGTTCAAAGGGAAGATCCCAATTTGGACTAATCATGATGGGTGCAGATACTAACTTCTCCCTCAAAAGATTGAATGCATAAGACATTCCTTGGAAAACTCAAACTTTGCCTCCTTCTCCAACAGTTTATTCATCAGACGGGCTATCTTGGAAAAATCCTTAATAAAACGGCGATAAAATCCCGCGTGTCCCAAGAAACTTCGTATACCCTTGACATTCATCAGAGGAGGCAACTTTTCTATTGCCTCGACTTTAGCCTTGTCCACCTCGATTCCTACGCTCAAAATCTTATGTCCTAATATAATCCCTTCACGGACCATAAAATGACATTTCTCTTAGTTTAGCACAAGATTTGAACTCTTACACCTTTGCAGCATTTTCTCCAAATTCACCAAACATTCATCAAACGAATTCCGAAGACTGAGAAATCATCCATAAATATCTCCATACTGTCTTCAATCATGTCTTGAAAGATTGCCATCATACACCTTTGGAATGTTGCGGGTGCGTTGCACAACCCGAATGGCATTCTTCTATACGCAAATGTTCCAAAGGGACAGGTGAACGTGGTCTTATCTTGATCATTTGCATCTATCGGAATCTGAAAGTACCCGGAAAAACCATCCAAAAAACACTAATATTCCTTTCCGGCTAAACGTTCGAGCATTTGATCAATGAACGGCAAGGGAAAGTGATCCTTGCGCGTAGCATCGTTCAATTTCCTGTAATCGATGCAAACTCTCCATCCAGTGACGGTTCTTGTGGGGATCAATTCATTCTTTTCATTAGCAACTACCGTCATACCTCCCTTATTGGGCACAACATGAATGGGGCTTACCCATGGACTGTCGGAGATTGGGTATATCAACCCAGAGTCTAGTAACTTGATAATTTCTTTTCTGACCACATCCGTGACTGTAACACCCCCAAATTTACTGTTTGGCGGAAGCACGATTTGGGTGTTACTAATCAATAATCAAAGCACAAAGATATATAGTAAACGACTCTACATGCGTCGTTTTAACAAAATATATTAATACAAGAAGTGTTAAAATGTTTACAACATTTACAACTAGTACATAGCTCGTGTTCGATTAAATGAGAGATTTCAGTACATAAGTACTTGTACAAAATATACTAATGCAAGAAAATCTCTAATGTCTGCATGCTGACTCGAGCTATCGTAATCCTGAGGGCAGTCCAACCTACTGCTGGGTACCTATGAAACATGCTAAAATCGGTAAGCTAAAAGCTGGTGAGCTCACAGGTTTGAAATCAGATAATGTCGTATGAACCGCAAGATTTAAATAATGATTTACATCCAACAAATAAATAGTAATGTATACAGCCATGAGCACATAGTCTGAGCTTAACTCGAGGGTCGGGTTCCATAAAGAGAATTCCGAGCGAGGTGCCTCCACGAGTGCCTAATCCACACTCGTCTGAACAATTATTAGTACGTCCGTTTACCCAGTTAGTGCACGCTAACCCGGACGAGGAGGGTGAATCCTATATGGTACCATATACTAATAATCACGCTACAAAGTATTACCAAACTATGCTGACGGAGGACTTTGAAATGATTAGTGGAAAACAACTCATGTAGTATATTGAAAGATTGTACTTGTGTTCACATGTTAAAATAAGCATTGAATCACACCCCTGAGTGAAAAGCGGTAAAAAGAGGGGCTATGAGACTCACCTGAGTCTTGAAGCGTTTGGTCAATAACGTACGATGCTTAAACAAGCAGTGAGATGTCCGCAGACAGATAACCTGAGGGTGTCCATGACACGTGATGGTTATTAATATGAGTAGGTAGTTACAAAGACTACCTTTGTAATTGTTCGTTCAACTATAATGTCCAAATGACTACGATTTGGTTGTTTGGATTAAGTTTTGAAAACGTGTACGGCCCGTTGGTGATTAGTTGTAATAATAATCTTCAACATTATTATTTTGATATCGAATAGTTATACTTAAAAAAGTATTTATAACTTTTGGTGACGGGGGTCCGGGGGCAGCGCCCCTGGTTAGCGGGGTTCCAGGGGTGGCAACCCCTGGCGGGGTCCAAGGGGCTGGCCCCTGGTTGGGGTCGAGATGCCAAGTCAGCTCGAAAAATTTTTATTCCTACTAAATTGCTGTGGTGAAAAACGCATCTGGACTTGAATTTGGGTGAAATCAAGTGATAAAATTTAGGTCTCGACACTTAGTAAAAATGAGTTGCAAACATTCTGTTTTCAGCGTCACTTATAGCGACACTCAAGGGTTTAGGCGACACTTAGGAAGTGTCGCATGAAATGACGGATTCTGATTAATGGCGTCACTTGTGCAAGTGACGCATAGAGTGCGACACTTAAGGGAGTGTCAGTTGTAAGTGTCGGTACAAGTGTCATGAGTCACTAAAGTTAGTGACGGGTGAAATCAGTTCTCGATTGTAGGCGTCACTTAAACCAGTGACGCTATAAGTGTCGGTTTATAGTGACGGGTATTGAATTTGCGACACTTAAGCAAATGTCGGGAAAAAGGGGTTTTATACGGCACTTAGGCAAGTGACGCAAAATTATGGCTTTTAGCGATACTCAATGCGTCACTTAAGTGACGCACGAAGTGACACTATACTGCAGTCGTCGTTGCGTCACTTCGAGCTGTTAACGGATTTTTGAGCCAAAAACGAGTTTTCCGGCGACCACTTGGTCTGATTCTTTTACCCAACCCTTATATGGACATTATAAACTTAAACAACCCATATTCAAGTAAAAACAAGTGAAATCGGGGAGTTTCGGGTTTTATCGGAAACTTACAAATCAACGCCGTGAAAATCCGAAAAGATAGGAAGGTAGATCATGACGCGGTGATCCTTTTTCTCCAAAAGAGCTTGGTGGTTTGATGTCGTTTTGTGGTGTGATTAAGCGATTTAAGTGGTGGTGGTGGATGGTGTAAATGAAAGAAAAGAAAGAAGGAGAAAGAGAAGAGAGATGAAGAATGAGGGTGAGGGGGTGGGATCCCTCCCCTTTTTGGGCTGATTTCGGTGGGGGCCCACCGAAGTGTGGGTCTCCACTTTAAGTCCCGTGCATTCGCGCTCCGTGTGGTGTTCGTTTTCACGATTATTTAAACGTTAAATACTTATTTAAAACATTTAATTATACGTTTTAAAATGTGAATAATTACTCGATAATTTAGTTGAAGTATTTTATTAAAATACTTAATACTTGGGTTATAAATCATAACTTTAATTTATTTTGTTTTGTTTGCGCGTTTACATTTCAATCGCGCAAATTTTTATTTGTACGATACCAGTTTGCATTAAAATATTTTAAGAAATAATATTTTGGATATAATAGCGTTATTAAATAATTTTATATTATTTAATAAAATCGTTCACCAACGTCCGTATTTATTGAACCGAATTACATTCAATTTGAAATTGCGTACGATTTAATCAAATCGCATAATCGTATATATTCATCAATATATATTTTGATACATTAATTCTCCTAACACAAGACTAATTACATGTATTACAAAGGATTAGGCACTAATTAATAGTCCTAATTTGACGGGTGTCACAGTGACCTTCGGGTTTAAACGCCTCAATGGTTACACCACTGGCTTAAAATCGGATTCCATAAGAATCTTGTGAGTACAGTATGAGGGGCTTATTCCCTTGATATCGCTAATTGTCCATGCGATAGCCTGCTTATGCTCCTTAAGCACTTTCAATAAACTTTCATTTTCCTTAGTTGAAAGGTACGCTGAAATAATTACAGGCAGATAGGATTCTCCTTGCAAGTATGCATACTCCAGATGAGCAGGCAACTCTTTCAACTCCAACTTAGGTGGCTCTTCAAACGAGGATTTAGATGCAAAAACATCCGCTTTAGAACATGGAATACCATGCATAGTAATTCTCGTCTCCTTTTTAATCGAAAATCCATTTGTCAAGATTGACTCTTCGCTCTCTTTTAACTTAACTCCTTCATTCTCTAACTCCTCCTCGCACGTTGTCTCAATATCCTCCAGCAATTTATCGAATTCCTTAATATCACGGATTGCCTCAATGCTTCCCGTCCATCCTTCCAGAATCATAGGATCTAGATCTTCGTCATCCTTCAGACTTTGCAAAAACTCGTCATCGTCAGACATCTCTCTTGCACTAGCAAAGTAACAAGTATCATCCACAGAGGAAGGGTATTGCATGGATTCATTTACATTGAAAATAACCTTCTCATCCCCCACACTCATGGTGATTTTCCTATCAAAAACATCGATCAATGCTCTGGAAGTGGCTAGGAAAGGTCTTCCTAGAATAATTGGTACCTTGGGATCTTCAACCATGTCGAGAATCACAAAGTCACAGGGAAACACAAACTTATCAACCTTGACTAACACATTTTCGATCATCCCTCTTGGGTATTGGACAGAGCGGTCAGCTAACTCGATTCACATTCGGATGGCCTTAGGTTCTCCTAACCCAAGTCTAGCATACATAGTATAAGGCATAATGGATATGCTAGCTCCTAGATCCGCTAATGCATTTGCAATGTCCAATTTACCAATTAGACAGGGAATTGTGTTGCTTCCAGGATCCTTCATTTTTGGTGGTAACTTGTTTTGCATCATAGCTGGGCATCGCTCATTCATCGTTACAGTGGTTGCCTCTGCCAACTTGCTTTTATTAGTCAAAATCTCCTTCAAGTATTTCGCATACTTAGGCATTTGGGCAATAGCTTCCACAAACGGGATGTTAATATGAAGCTGCTTCAAGTTCTCAAGAAATTGGTGGTAATGAGCTTCATCCTTTCCTCTTCTCAAAGCTGCAGGGTATGGCGGGGGTGGCGCATGATCCTTCACATATTGCTTATCCCTAGCAATTTGATCAGCCTTCATGTCCTCCTTAGGACTTTGAACAACCTCTGCTTCCTTTTCCTTTTCCAACAACAGCTCAGACACTGGATTCTTGGTAAAATTAGGGTCTTCATGAACTTTCCCACTTCTAGTGGTAACCGCTTTTACTTGATCACGTGGGTTGGTCTCGGTAAAACCCGGTAGAGTTCTCGGAAACCTTTCTTGGAGAACCTTAGCTATGTTAGAAACGGTCCCCTCGATTTGCTTGAGCGCGGCACCTTGATTACGAACTAATGCTTCGGTGGTATCCATCCGTTGACCAGAACTAGCAATAAATTGCTCATTGGTAACTAAAAACTTTCCCATCATTTTTTCCAAGTTGGTTTTCTTCTCGGGAAAGGGTGCCGACGTTTGTTCCTTAGAGTAAAGCCCAGGCTGAGCTTGGCGGAATTGACGGCCACCATCTTGGTATGGTCTTCGGAAAAAGGTTCCACCGCCTTGCAGGTAGGTTCCTTGAGCTTCTCCAAACTTAACTTCCTCTTTGGCTTCACCAGAATCCATTTCAGGGCAATCCTTGACCAAATGCGTTCCTCCACAGTTGTCACACCCTACTTGGATTGCATGAATAGTCTCAGTTACTTTTTTATGTCTCTTCCCATACTATCAAGCTTGGCAGTTATAGCTGCGAGACCATCATCACTGCTCACCGACCTCTTTCTCCGAGAAGTGCCATCATCCCAAAGCTGAGAATGCTTTGATTGGTCGCGAATGGCTTCTAAGGCATCCCTTGGAATCTTCTTAGGAAGAGATCCTTGTGAATCTAGTTGCTGCCTTGTAGCACGGTCTACACCTTTGTAGAACACCATTACGATTTGTTGGTCGTTTAGGTGATGCTGTGGGCACTTATGCATTAAGTCCTTATACCTTTCCCATGCTTGGTGAAGTGACTCGTCGATATCTTGCTTGAAGTTTCTGATCTCGTCAATCATCTTCGACGTTTTGGATGGTGGGCAGTACATCTTCAGAAATTTCGTACGAAGATCTTCCCAAGTGGTGATGGATCCGGCTGGTTCATTTGAAATCCATCTCTTAGCAGCTCCCTTAAGTGTTATAGGAAACACTCGGAGCATGACTTGATCGCGCGTAACGTTCGGAACGTTGAACATATCGGCGATTTCCAGGACCTTCTCAACGTGCTCGTTAGCATCTTCCCTGTCTTCTCCTCGAAAGGGGTTATCTCTAAGCTCCTTGAGGAACTGTCCCTTAATTTCGAACTCCACTTCACGCGCAATAGCGGGCCTCACTACTCCTGGCCCAAGGTCAGTGCGCATTCTGCTCGAATACTCTTCGAGAGTCATGTTGGCGATGTCGTTCGCCATTTCACGATCTGGTTCCGATTGATCACTGGGGTATTCGGTTAGTGGTTTTTCACGATACTCTCCGTATTCGCCCTCGAAATCCGAATTGTAATTGGATGCCAGCGAGGTGTGAAGGTTATAATCTGTCAGAAAATGGGTTGCGAACTGGTGAATTAGGCGGTGCAGAAGAAGCGCGTCTTCTTTGATGAAATGTACGCTCGGGTTCTGCGAAAGGAATAGCAGGGAATGGCTCCGAAGTTCGGGTCATGTACGTCCTGCAATAAACTTATCAAGTCAGTAGAACAGGCTACTTAGATATCACAGCACAAAACTACTTATCCTAAAAATCACAACTCTTAACCACTGAACAAAAGCACAAAACAAAACTAGCAACTACTAATCAATTCACAAATGAAACAAACTAAACAACTAAACAAGTTCCAATTTATTGAATTGAAGCAAACCGCTCCCCGGCAGCGGCGCCAAAAACTTGATGTCGTGTAAACGGGGATTTAGTTTTAAAATGGAAATTACCTTTACTTGCTACTACACAACTCAGGCAAGAATACCTGATCGCATAATAGTATAGTATGATAAGTCCGGATCGAACATAAGGAACGGATGTTAATTATAATAAAATGGAATTTGCTACAAATAATTAAAGCTGTAAATAAAGGGGAACGTTTTAGTTCCGTTCGAACAATTGACTAACAATTATGAAAAGTGATTTTGATAATAAAACTTAAATTGAAAAGAAAGAAATGATAAAACGATTAATCAAATAAAATACTTGATTCAAATAATGGAATAAATGTATTCACTTAGATTACTTTCCTTAGATTCCGATTATCACTTTATTGATTTTCTCAAACAATGGATTTTATTGCGACATGACAAACAAGACAACTCCCTTTCCGAGGTAAATTAATCTAACACAATTAAGAAAGACACTAGGTTGTTTTCAACACGCAATTTGTTCAACTAACGTTGCCCACCGAATTGTGTTCTAAATTAAACCTACGCCGTTTATGTGATTTACTTTTGTGACTTGAATCAACAAAGTCTTTAACTAATAATAGTTATCTTGTTCATTAATGATTAATACCGATTATTAACCCTAACCTGTCAAACTCAATATATTCAGCAATAATCATCAATCGAAATTAACAATCATCAATAATTTTATGATCAAAAGGAACTCAATCTCAATTAATCATAAAACCACGTTAGGTAATCACTAATAATCAATCAATAATCAAGGATCGTCAAATAAACACATAAACATTCATAAAATCCAATAGTTTTCGCAAATCAATAATCAAACCATCATCTAAGTATCATCATCTAAGTAAATACATAAATAGTTTAGTTATCCATATCATTACAGAAACTCAGACCCAAATATGAAATCGAAATCATAATCAAATGAAAAGGATTAACGTATTCGAACCGAGAAACCGAAAATATGAACTAACAAACGAAAGGACTTCAATTCTTCTTGCTTTCTACCTTCAAAATGCTCTGAAATGAGAGTTGAATGACTGGAAATCGGCTGGAGAAAAGTGAGAAGTGATAACCCTAAAAATGAAGTGAATTTAGGGTTTTATTTCATTCTGTCGAATCAATCCATACGCCGTATGGATGCAAAAAGCCCACGGTCCAAGCCCGCGTATCTGGCAGTCCGGCTCAAGTGATCCATACGCCGTATGGATATTCCATACGCCGTATGGATGAGAAAATTCAACTTTTCACCATCTCGACTTCTCTTCTTCAAAAGTTCGACTTTTAACTTTCTTTTCTTCAATATTAGCTTGCATTCTGCTTCTTTTCCGATTCAAGCTCAAATTAACTCCTATATGCAAATATGAACAAAATAAGTATCATATTCAAATAAAATACATAAGAACTCTATTAAACACAGGGGTAATTAGTACTATAATTTAGTACATTTTGGCGTTCATCATTAAACTTTGTTTGGTAAACCGGAGAATGACCGGTACTTTTTATGTAAACGCTGGAAAACGACCAGCAACGTATTTTAGTGCCAGAGAACGACTGGCCAAGTTGGACAGGAGAACGACCCGTGCGTGTGTAGACCGGAGAACGACCAGTACTGTGTTATGCTGGAGAACGACCAGCAGTGTTTGGAAGGGAGAACGACCCGTGCGTATTTAGACCGGAGAACGTCTGGTACTGTTTTGGAAACGCTGGAGAACGACCAGCAACGTATTTTAAACTGTACTTTGGGTAACATCCCACGTATACAGTATTTTGGGCAACATCCCAACCGAACTATATTTGGATAACATTCCACAAAACGTTTACTTGACTATTATGGCAACAACTGTTTACAAACGTATTCGGTTTAACGAACTGTACTTGCAAACTTAAAACCTGTGAATTCACTCAACCATGTGTTGACTTTTTACTATGTTTTTCAGAGAATTAGCAGCACACGTAAGCATCGGCTGCACATATGGAACATAGGCGACCCTCGAAGCTTTAGGATGCCAACTTTTGACAACGGGATTTCCCTAGTATAACTAAAAGTGTTTTAGTCATATTTCTGAAATCTACTTTTGTAAAACAGTAATTATACGATTCGGTGAATCGTCACTTTTGTAAATTTCTAACTTTGGCATCTTAATATACATGTTCTGTTATAATCATATGCTATGATACGTATGCATGTACAATGTGGGTGTCATTACCCCCATACTTAACTAAATGCTTCCGCTAACCACAATCAATGAATTTGGGGGTGTGACATAAATGGATGTATACCGGATATGAATAAGGATGTGGATGATTAGTGGATTGGATGTGGATGACAAATTATCATCCACGGATTCATCCATTACACCCGAAATCCATATATGCATATACATATACATACACTATAAATATATTAACTCTATATATTTATAACTATTTAAGCGGATCATTCTTATACATCAAAATTTATAACTTATATTTATTTTTCACTCGTCATTTTCATCATATAATTTCAATAAATCGAAATTCCTACATCCCTATCCAAATAAAGCACCGTACATATAATTTTTGATTCCACTATACAATTGGAAGTCACAAACCAACAATCAAAGTGTGCCTATAAAACCAAGAAACAACAAATAAGTGTTTTGAGTTTTGTAGAAACTATATATTATATGTATTTGTAACAATTTGTGTCAAGAATATCACGATGTTAAACAATTCTTTTGATATCCAATGGATATCCATAAACCCGCTACATCCAGCGGATATGGATGTGGACGGATGATTTGTAAATTTAGTAGATATGGATATGGATATGGATGAAGTGAAATAAATGGATATAGCTCCACCCGATCCATATCCGATCCATTGCCATCCCTAATTGTACGTGACTTTATATAAGTTATAATAATAAAAATAAATTTAAGTTTCTTAATCTATATGTTCATGTTTATATTTTGACGTAAGTACATTGATTTAATTTATACGATCTATCACTTTCTATATAAGATTTATGTTAACGTTATTGTAATCATCTGTAAGATTCACATATGATAATTGGTATTTAAATGTGTATTTTCGATATATTAATTTTTATATTCAACACCCGCGTATAATATGTAACAACCCCAAATTTAGGGTCAATTTAAAAATTTCCCTAATTACGTGTTTATTACTTGTATATAATATGAAATAGGGTTATATACATTATTTACTTATTATATATATATATGGATGGAATATATATATACGCGTATACGATTCGTACATATCGTATAAAACAACAATTGTACAAACTTGCGGACGTTGGTAAAACAATTATTAAATAATGTTAATTTATTTAATTACTTTAATTACCATTTTATATTATGTTTATAATATAACGAAAACATACGTTTTAACTAAAACGTTACCGAACTCTCCGAAAACTCGACCAACCGACAAAACAAAACAAATGTTACATTTTATAACTTCAAAACAAAGTATTTTATTAAAATGCTTTAACTAAATTATCGGATATTATTTCGTATTTTAAACGTATATTTAATCGCGTATAAAATGATTTTAACGTTAAAACGACCGGGAAAACGAACACCACACGGAGCGCAAACACGAGGGAACGAAACTTGGTGAGATCCACACACGGTGGACCCCACCAACCGGCCAAGACAAGGGGACAAACCCCCCACCTCTCTTTGATCACTTACACACACAAACACATTCACCACTTTCACACCCCATCAAACTCTCTCATCTCTCTCTCTAGCTCGGCACTCTCTCTCTCTAGAAATCACCCACAAAACGAACTTCAATCACCTAGCTCGTTTGGAGAAAAGTGATCACGACAACGAAAGCTACAAACCTATCTTTTCGGTTTCTCGATCCGACGACTTGTAAGTTTTCCGGCGACTCGCAAACTTTTCCGATATAAATTATTTTGCTAGATTAATGTTTCCCTAGCTTAGTAATGTCCAAATATGTAATTAAAACTCGTTTTTGAACACGTTAACGGAAATGTCGGTTTTGGTCATTTTAAAGAAAACGACACCACAAACATTAAAAACGACTACCAATAGTTATTGTGGACTTATTATAACATATTAAAACTAGTATAAAAGTTCTAGACCCAACGGAAACCGGAAAATACGTTTTCGGAAACTTAAATTCTGAACAGACCTCTTGTGTCGCATCGGACCAAAATTTCATGCGACACAACACTGTGTCGCATGTTATGTCGCACGTTACGTCGCAATGTATGCGACACAACGCTTATGTCGCACTATATGTCGTATCATCTACGACACAAAGTTTACCTATCGCTTGATTGCGACACAACGACTATGTCGTATCGTTGTGTCGTACCCTTGTATGCGACACAACCATTGTGTCGCATAAACACCAAACCGAAATCAATCCATACGACACAGACCTTATGGCGCATACGGTCTGCGACACAAGCCTTGTGTCGCAGATAGCCCAGATCAGAAAACAAAATATATTCTAAGTGTTGGAATCACTTTTCAACTACTAAATCAAATACGATGCTACTTATACATGAAAATACTATACTTCTAAGAGTATACAACAACACTTGAATACGTACAAGACTATACTAAACTAACGTGAGATTTCACTCACACACGCGTACGAGATTACACTTGGAAATACTTAGGAGATTACACTCCAACGAACTTACACTTATACATTACACGGGATTACATCCGATACGAACTTACAAGTTCACTCACTAGTTACGTGCTGGATTACACGTTAACTGATACGAACATACACTCGAATACTTACGAGGTTTCACTCGTACCCTTTGGGGTTTAAGCCCATTGGAACTTACGCAAACGATACACGTTGTAATACAAACAAACAGTTATACACGTACGCTTTACAAATGTACAACTACTATGAATACATAATAATAATGGATGGAATTATTATTATTACACAACGACACCAACGGACCGTACCACTTTTATACAAACTACGATTTACAAACGAATACAAACGTACAAACAAACTAATGGACATTTACTAGTTTGGGAACAACTAGCATGGATACTTTACAAGTATTCCATTTACTTACTAAACCTTATGCGTATTAGGACGCTAAGGGTTGCTAGTTCGGGATACTACTTGCTTACTTACTGCATTGTCTGCCAGACTCAGGTGAGTCTTACAGCCCCTACTTTACTGTTTTTACTCAGGGGTGAGATGCATTACTGTTTTACATGAACACACAAAACTTACTTGCTGCCATGATTTACTTACTGTATGAGATTACGGATACGCCAATTGCATGAGTTTACGACTAATCCAATGAAATCCTCCTTAATCATAGTTGTTAGTTATGTGATAAGCGCAAGTTTTAGTATATGGATCCATATGGGACTGACAATCCCCGCCAGGGTTAGCACGCACTACCACGAACCGTTACTGTAGAAACGGGCGTTTCTTACTCATTCCGTATGAATGTTTTGGATTACATTCATGGGGGGGGGGTACCTATATTTATTGTACGTTAAGCTTCAACTATGGTGGCTCATGGCGATTGTATCAAACGGTTAGCATAACCTGCAACCACCCACTTATTAAAACTTAAGTAAACGATGAGCATAACCTGTGATCGTTACTTACTGGCTGGCTATGATTTACAAATACTACATGTGTGTTCAAACTATTTACTTACTTACAAACCTGTGAGATTCACCAACCTTTTTGGTTGACCGTTTTAGTAATGCTTCTCAGGTACACAGCATCAGTAGGGATGCCCAGCAGGATAAGCTTTCTTAGCTCGAGTCGCATGCATTTACAAGCTTGGAGATTTACATACATTACTTTTGTACTTACTGTTATGTATTAGAATCTCTAGGATTTTACTTGAACTCGAGCTTGTATTTTGAAACTACTTATGTATTAATGTAATAACTTTTCGAACGTCTCATTTAGAGTCGTTCACTGTATCCTTTGTGCTTGTGATTATTGATTAGTAACACCCAAAACATCGCTTCCGCAAACTGTTAAATTTGGGGGTGTTACAGATTGGTATCAGAGCCTAAGGTTATAGTGAACTAGGTTGCATTTAGTGGGCCTAGACTATGACCGTTAGGCTGTATTCCTCATTAGGTATAACTGGTTCAGGAATTACAGCATACAAGTTTAATTTAACATAGCTTGATCAACTATGTACAATTAAATGAAGATGATGTGAGTTCTGAAAGGGGTTATGTTGAACCGGAATGCATTAGCTGACTCTGACCTCGAGAGAACCGGGACTTTTACTTGATTATGCTAGACACGCACTAGGCGGTTATGTGTTATATATATATATATATATATATATATATATATATATACATAGGCCTCTTTCCCCGATACGATACTCTCTCTCAACTGCTGCAAAATTAATATTTTTCAACTTACATCAAACGAACAACAACTCGATTCTCGTCATTCTGTCCTTATCCAACTTTTATGAATTCACGAATACCGACATACGTTCGAAGATCTCAACACCATTATAACCGACAACCATAGTTACTCGAACATCCTTCGATATGAAGATCGAGACCTTGTTTTCATTTGCTATTCCTACCTAATTCTACGTTTATAACATTCTACAACGTACCCCACTGTACCGTTAGGTGTAACCTAATAAAACCATTTTCAACTCAATTTTTCGTCAGACTTCAAATTATACAACCGATTTTTACTATCAAAATTTTATAACAAATGTATTTTTATCAAACATATTACAAAATTTCTCACAAAAATGTTTTATAAAATTCTCAAAAACTTCAAAACCGTATAAACTTATTTATAGTACACAACTTTAAACAACCTTCAAACTTTGGCGTAGTTTATCCAAACTTACTAAATCATCACAATCATAACTCTTGTTCAAACCTTCACATGTTCTTTATTTGTTGTTTCAAGGAACATGCCTCCTCGACGATAAATCACACTTACTGAAGCCGAAGTCGCGAGTATTATTGCCCGTAGTGTGGCCCAAGCCCTAGCAGTCCGAGCAACCACTCCTGGTAGTGAAGATACGGCTACCAATACACCTCCACCCAAAACCTGCACCTACAAGGACTTCCAAAACTGCAAACCCTTGAGCTTTGCAGGTACTGAAGGAGCGATCGGTCTGATTCGTTGGACCGAGAAAATCGAATCAGTATTTCTCATCTGCAACTGCAAGGAAGAGGATAAAGTCAAGTTCGCCACCAGTACCTTTTCTGACACCGCCCTTACCTGGTGGAATACCTATGCACAGACTATGAGCGTTGCCGATGCTTACAAACTACATTGGGATGAACTAAAGAACATGCTGAGGGGCGAGTACTGCCCAAGAGATGAGCTGAAACAACTAGAGATTGAATTCTGGAATCACAAGATGCAGGGTGATGACATCACCGGTTACACCAACCGCTTTCACCAGCTGGCACTTTTGTGCCCATCCATGGTTGATCCCGAGTACAAAAGGATCGAAAAGTACGTTGATGGACTTCCCGAACGACTTCAAGATTTTGTAACTTCGTCCAAACCGGGAACTATTCAGAGCGCCATTCGTATGGCTCATGAGTTAACGGCCAATTCTGTCCGCCGTGGCTCGACTTCAACCCCGTCTGCGAATAACAAACGTAAATGGGAAGTAAGTCCCCACTCATCTAACCCAATTCCTGACAAGAAGCTTGCAATTGTCAATGCCAATGACTCAAAGGCTTACAAGGGGAGCAAGCCTTACTGCTCCAAATGTGGTCGCCATCATAATGGCTCCTGTCCCTGCACCAAATGCAAGAAATTCGGGCACCTGGCCCAAGACTGTCGAACCAATCCCACTGGTACTGATACTCCTGCACCCAAGACCTGCTATGAGTGCAATGGTACCGGGCATTTCAGGAAGGATTGCCCAAAGCTGAAACTCCGAACCAACCACACGAAGAGTAGAGCTTATGTAATTAACGCTAGGGAGGATGACCCAAATCCGAGACTCTGTGATTTGCTTAACCCGGGTACGCTCATTCTTTGATTTCCCGAGACTGTTTTCCATAAATCTCTCGCTTAACGATTATGTGTAACTGTCTATTATTCTGTGTGTTTTCTTTGATCCTAAGTACCCAATAGGATTAGGAAACGACCGACTATACAAATTCCGAACATATAACTTGTATTACTCTTGGACTACCAATAACAAACTCCCTTCCCAATTATCTCACACTGGTTGAGACCGGGAACTCGTCTACTATCCGTTACTTTAAACAAGATAATTTAATATAACTTCATTTACTTGAGGCAATCTCTTAAATAGAACCCTTATTTTGTAGGAAATGACAACTCACTCCGTCAACAACCCTACCTTGGATGATAAACTGCTCATTGAGGAACCAATAATGTTTCCTTACCTCCTCGAACTCGAGTGTGATACAGAACACTCCGCTGAATCAGCAGCAGCACCTGCCTCTCCTGCTGCTCTAACTGCTGCAAAAGCACCAGCTGATGTAACCTTGACTGCTGAATCAGTCAGCCACCTCAATCAAACTATTGAATCGCTACGAAAACAACTAACTGAAGCACGGGAAGACATTGATGACCTACGACGAATTGCCTTCCAAAATGACCTGCGTATGCGTGAGTACGAGCTACGTTTGATAGCTTTAGAAAACCCTACTTCACCACCAACTTCCCAAAGTACTCCTACTGAAAAGGGTAACGACCCTGACTGTACCCCGCCTCCAGCAAAAAGGGTGAAGATTTACTTAGGAAATAAACCTTACTGCTCCCGATGCACTCGGCATCATGACGAACCGTGTACCACACCCACCGGTCGATGCAAATTCTACCCTAAAAGTACGAACCCTCCTAAAGCGAAGCTCTGCTTCAACTGTGGGAGTGCTGGCCATCTCAAGGCCCAACGCCCACTACCTCCAGACAACAAAAATTAGGGTACGTTACCACCTGACGATTTCTTAATTTCAAACACTGTAGGACCTACCCTACTACTGTAGGCTACTAGTACACATTGTAGCTACCTGACTAATATCAAATTACCGACTACTATTTCAAACAAATTTCGGGACGAAATTTTATTAACAAGGGGAGAATGTAACAACCCCAAATTTAGGGTCAATTTAAAAATTTCCCTAATTACGTGTTTATTACTTGTATATAATATGAAATAGGGTTATATACATTATTTACTTATTATATATATATATGGATGGAATATATATATACGCGTATACGATTCGTACATATCGTATAAAACAACAATTGTACAAACTTGCGGACGTTGGTAAAACAATTATTAAATAATGTTAATTTATTTAATTACTTCAATTACCATTTTATATTATGTTTATAATATAACGAAAACATACGTTTTAACTAAAACGTTACCGAACTCTCCGAAAACTCGACCAACCGACAAAACAAAACAAATGTTACATTTTATAACTTCAAAACAAAGTATTTTATTAAAATGCTTTAACTAAATTATCGGATATTATTTCGTATTTTAAACGTATATTTAATCGCGTATAAAATGATTTTAACGTTTAAACGACCGGGAAAACGAACACCACACGGAGCGCAAACACGAGGGAACGAAACTTGGTGAGATCCACACACGGTGGACCCCACCAACCGGCCAAGACAAGGGGACAAACCCCCCACCTCTCTTTGATCACTTACACACACAAACACATTCACCACTTTCACACCCCATCAAACTCTCTCATCTCTCTCTCTAGCTCGGCACTCTCTCTCTAGAAATCACCCACAAAACGAACTTCAATCACCTAGCTCGTTTGGAGAAAAGTGATCACGACAACGAAAGCTACAAACCTATCTTTTCGGTTTCTCGATCCGACGACTTGTAAGTTTTCTGGCGACTCGCAAACTTTTCCGATATAAATTATTTTGCTAGATTAATGTTTCCCTAGCTTAGTAATGTCCAAATATGTAATTAAAACTCGTTTTTGAACACGTTAACGGAAATGTCGGTTTTGGTCATTTTAAAGAAAACGACACCACAAACATTAAAAACGACTACCAATAGTTATTGTGGACTTATTATAACATATTAAAACTAGTATAAAAGTTCTAGACCCAACGGAAACCGGAAAATACGTTTTCGGAAACTTAAATTCCGAACAGACCTCTTGTGTCGCATCGGACCAAAATTTCATGCGACACAACACTGTGTCGCATGTTATGTCGCACGTTACGTCGCAATGTATGCGACACAACGCTTATGTCGCACTATATGTCGTATCATCTACGACACAAAGTTTACCTATCGCTTGATTGCGACACAACGACTATGTCGTATCGTTGTGTCGTACCCTTGTATGCGACACAACCATTGTGTCGCATAAACACCAAACCGAAATCAATCCATACGACACAGACCTTATGGCGCATACGGTCTGCGACACAAGCCTTGTGTCGCAGATAGCCCAGATCAGAAAACAAAATATATTCTAAGTGTTGGAATCACTTTTCAACTACTAAATCAAATACGATGCTACTTATACATGAAAATACTATACTTCTAAGAGTATACAACAACACTTGAATACGTACAAGACTATACTAAACTAACGTGAGATTTCACTCACACACGCGTACGAGATTACACTTGGAAATACTTAGGAGATTACACTCCAACGAACTTACACTTATACATTACACGGGATTACATCCGATACGAACTTACAAGTTCACTCACTAGTTACGTGCTGGATTACACGTTAACTGATACGAACATACACTCGAATACTTACGAGGTTTCACTCGTACCCTTTGGGGTTTAAGCCCATTGGAACTTACGCAAACGATACACGTTGTAATACAAACAAACAGTTATACACGTACGCTTTACAAATGTACAACTACTATGAATACATAATAATAATGGATGGAATTATTATTATTACACAATGACACCAACGGACCGTACCACTTTTATACAAACTACGATTTACAAACGAATACAAACGTACAAACAAACTAATGGACATTTACTAGTTTGGGAACAACTACCATGGATACTTTACAAGTATTCCATTTACTTACTAAACCTTATGCGTATTAGGACGCTAAGGGTTGCTAGTTCGGGATACTACTTGCTTACTTACTGCATTGTCTGCCAGACTCAGGTGAGTCTTACAGCCCCTACTTTACTGTTTTTACTCAGGGGTGAGATGCATTACTGTTTTACATGAACACACAAAACTTACTTGCTGCCATGATTTACTTACTGTATGAGATTACGGATACGCCAATTGCATGAGTTTACGACTAATCCAATGAAATCCTCCTTAATCATAGTTGTTAGTTATGTGATAAGCGCGAGTTTTAGTATATGGATCCATATGGGACTGACAATCCCCGCCCGGGGTAGCACGCACTACCACGAACCGTTACTGTAGAAACGGGCGTTTCTTACTCGTTCCGTATGAATGTTTTGGATTACATTCATGGGGGGGTACCTATATTTACTGTACGTTAAGCTTCAACTATGGTGGCTCATGGCGATTGTATCAAACGGTTAGCATAACCTGCAACCACCCACTTATTAAAACTTAAGTAAACGATGAGCATAACCTGTGATCGTTACTTACTGGCTGGCTATGATTTACAAATACTACATGTGTGTTCAAACTATTTACTTACTTACAAACCTGTGAGATTCACCAACCTTTTTGGTTGACCGTTTTAGTAATGCTTCTCAGGTACACAGCATCAGTAGGGATGCCCAGCAGGATAAGCTTTCTTAGCTCGAGTCGCATGCATTTACAAGCTTGGAGATTTACATACATTACTTTTGTACTTACTGTTATGTATTAGAATCTCTAGGATTTTACTTGAACTCGAGCTTGTATTTTGAAACTACTTATGTATTAATGTAATAACTTTTCGAACGTCTCATTTAGAGTCGTTCACTGTATCCTTTGTGCTTGTGATTATTGATTAGTAACACCCAAAACATCGCTTCCGCAAACTGTTAAATTTGGGGGTGTTACATAATATTTTCACCTAAAAATTATAATTTTTTTCTGCTCCGTCGCAATCGCGCGGGTAAAACCAGCTTGTTTGATACATACATCATATTCCAAATAAAAAATATTAAATCTTCAAGAATGACTAAAAAGTTGTTGCCACATATTTACCATTTATTAATATTAATAAAGAAATAATCAAATAAACCTCAACTCCTAGCATCGATTTGGGAAAGATAAAACATATAAAGCATCTATGGTTTGTTTTATAAGGTTACCTTAATGACATGCTTGGTTTCAGCCTCCACTGGCTTCGTAGGAACTGCAAACAATTTCACAGAAGAAGGTTTAGGTTCCTGCAAATATTCATGTTAATATATAATAAAGTTAGTATGCTAGTATCTGGAGTAGCAATAAAATTAGAAAGTCTACTAATAGCTGAAAAATTAATGCGACCACCTTGTTTTAATCACTTCAAGATAACAATCATTTAAATTTACAATATTGAGCATAATATTTTCTTAAGAAGAGCTAGTAGCATCATTAGAACTTTCTACAGATCTGTTCTTGACATCCTCCTCCAGTATATTTACATTGATTAGAGTATTAGTTCATTATATTTACTAAATGCTTATAAAACTTTACACAACTGGATCAAAAAGCACACTTATTTAATCTAATATGTCTTCAGATTCAGAGTCACCATTTGAATCATCCTTCTTTTTAGCTTTGGTTATAGTTGTCATTGGTCATTTGGTTCTTCCTATAAAAAGTTAAAAACACAATAAAGCATACTTATAGAAGTGCAAACACATCTCGCTCACTTACTTCATCATCTGAACCAATGGCCTTACCATTAGGTTACCTCCCGTTCAACCGAAACTTGGAATTCTTTCCTTGAGATCTTGCGGTTTTTGTTCACTTCCCATTGAAAGCTATCCCTTATCATAAAAGAAGTAAGATATCAAGAGAATATATATAAAATTTCTGTTTATTCATTCAAGCATTTAATCAAGCACTTGGCGTGCATAAATTTATCATCATTATCATAAAATAATAACATATGGAATATGTTAATCACAATTATTATATATTTGATGCAAAAGCTTGAAAAGATCTTACATATATAATCAAATATGTGCCATTTGTTGAAGGGGACCAAAATCATCATCATCCCTTTCCAGAAGACAGCAGGAAAAGATCATAAATTTCCCTATCGAATCATATTAATTAGTCTCAGGGTAATCTGAAATTGATAGGAATAAGAGAGAGAATTTACAATAAACCACGTGATGGGAGACGTATTGAATTTACTGAAGAATGAGATCGGTAGTCATTGGCGATTGTTTGCTATCCTATAGAATGTATTTCCCAGTGAAAGGGAACCGCCGATCTCATTGTCGTAGTATGTATATCGATACAAAAAGAAGATCCAAGAAAGGGAAGTGGCAAATAAAAGGAAAGCATTAATATAATTTAATTTTCTCCATCAATTTTTTCCTAAAAAAATCAGAATTTTGAATTTCAAATTCTAAAGACACAAGATATTATGGAGCGGGAAGATGAGGTTAGGTGAAAATGTGTGGAATAAAAGAGGGGCAAGATGGTAATTAAATATTAAAGCTAATGATTTATTTGCTAATCAAAGAAAGGGTTAGGGATAAACATCTGTGACACCCGTCAAGTTAGGACTTGTAATTAGTACCTAATCAACCGTTAATACATGTAATTAGTTCTGTGTTAGGCTAATTAATGTATCGAAATATATATTGTTGAATATATACAATAATGCGATTTGATTAAATCGTACGCAATTTAGAACGAATGAAATTCGTTTCAAGTAATACGGACGTTGGTGAACCATTTTATTAAATAATATAATTTAATTTAATAACGTTATTATACCTAAAATATTATTTTGATAATATTTAGTACAAAAATCGTATCGTACAAATAACGACTGCACGATTAAAATGTTAAACGCGTAAAACAAAACGAAACAAGTTAAAGTTATATTTTATAACTCAATTATTAAGTATTTAATGAAATACTTCAAGTATAATATTGAATAAATATTCGCATTTTAAAACTTATAATTAAACGTATCAAATAATTATTTAAGCGTTTAAACGAATGGGAAAATGAACACCGCACGGAGCGCGAATACACAGGATTAAAAATGGAGACCCACACCTCGGTGGCCCCCCATCAAAATCAGCAAAAGTGGTGAGGTCACCACCTCCCCACCCCATTTCACCTCTCACTCTCTCTTTCTCTATTTCTTTTTCTCTCAAAACTCATCAAACCACCACCACCTTTATCCACTAAATAACACCACTAAACGACCTTAAATCTCGAGGCTTATTTGGAAGAAAAGATTCACCACGTCACGATCTACGTTTCTACCTTTTCGGATTTCTCCGGCGTTAACTCGTAAGTTTCCGACAAAACTCGAAAACACTCCGATTTCGTTTATTTTTACATAAATGTTGTTTCTATAAGCTTAAAATGTCCAAATTTGGGTTGGGTAAAAGATATGGACCAAATGGTAGCCGGAAAACTCGTTTTCGACTCAAAATCCGGCGAACAGGCGTAAGTGTCGCTAGAGTGCCAAAAACAGTGCTAGCGACACTAGCCTAGTGTCGCTAAGCCAAGTGTCGCCTATATAGCGACACTACTCCAGTGTCGCTGAAATACTTAAATCAGATTTATACTAGCGACACTACCTTAGTGACGCCATTATTGAAGAAGTGTCGCCTATAGCGACACTAATCAAGTGTCGCTAATCAATTGGAGATCATGAATCCAGCGACACACACCTAGTGTCGCCTATCTAGTGCCGCCTATAGCGACACTCTCCTAGTGTCGCCTATAGCGACACTAGCCCAGTGTCGCCAAAAACAGAAAGTTGACAAACTATTTTTATACTAAGTGTCGAACTTGTACAACCTCAAACACTTATACGATACGACTTCTAAAACACTTTGGGATACACTTTTAAGTATAACACTTCAAAAATATAATTATAATGTTGAGATTATTGTTACAAACCGTCACCAACGGGCCGTACACGTTTTCAAAACTCAAATTAATCAACCAAATCAAAGTAATTTGGACAAGTTAATCAACTAAATCATAGTAATTTGGACAGACTAGTTGGATGAACAACTACAAAGGTAGTCTTTATAGATACCTACTCACGTTTATAACCCTCGCGTGTCGTGGACACCCTCAGGTTACAAGTTTTCGGACATCGCTACTTGGCTAATCAACTCAAGTTTATTAAGTTAAACACTTCAAAACTCAGGTGAGTCTCATAGCCCCTACTTTACTATTTTTCTCAGGGGTGTGATATACTGCTCGTCATTTTTACAATATGAATGCAAGTACACACTTTTCATATACTACATGAGTTATTTCACTAATCATTTCAAAGCTCTCCATCAGCATAGTTTGGTAATACGTTGTAGCGTGAATATTAGTATATGGTACCATATAAGATTGACCTTACTCATCCGGGTTAGCATGCACTAACTGGGTAAACGGATGTACTAATATTTGTTTAGACGAGTGTAGATTAGGCACTCGTGGGAGGAACCTCGATCAGGTCCTTGAATGTGGATCCTGAACCCTCGAGTTAAGCTCAGACTATGTGCTCATGGCTGTATACATCATTATTTGCTTGGTTGCAAATCAGTATTTAAATCTTGCGGTTCATACGATATTATTTGATATACAAACCTGTGAGCTCACCAGCGTTTCGCTGACCCATTTTAGCATGTATCACAGGTACTCAGCAGTAGGATTGGACTGCCCTCAGGATCACTATAGCTCGAGTCAGCATGCAGACATTAGAGATTTCCTTGCATTAATATATTTTGTAGAAGTATTTATGTATTGGAATCTCTCATTTTTAGAACACGAGCTATGTATAGCTTCAAACGTTGTAAACATTTCTTATATTAATATATTTTGTTAAAACGACGCATATAGAGTCGTTTGCTATATCTTGTGTGCTTTGATATTTGATTAGTCGCGCCCCGACCCGATTCGCTTCCGCATCTTAAATTTGGGGGTGCGATAGATTGGTATCAGAGCCTAAGGTTATAGTGAACTAGGTTGCATTTAGTGGGCCTAAACTATGACCGTTATGCAGTATTTCCTTATTAGGCATGACTGGTTCAGGAATTACAGCATACGACTTTAATTTAACATAGCCTGATCAACTATGTACAATTAAAAAAAATGATGTAAGGTCTGAAACGATTATGTTGAACGGAAATACACTAGTTCACTCTGACCTCGAGAGAACCGGGACTCAAATATGTCTGTGCTAGACACATTAGACTATTATATGATATATGTATATATGTATATGATAGGCCTCGCTCATTCGAAACGTTCTTGCCACAGAAATGGCGGACTCACCACCTAGGCAGACTACACGTACTCCATCATCACTCTCTCGCTCACGTCGTAGCCACTCGAAATCCATAGTGGCTAGACGCACTGGTAGCTCGCGCCGAGCTAGCCCCTATGCCAATCCTACCACCACTGGTAACACGTCTACTTTAGCTCGCCATCGAGCAATTGCTCAACAGTGGAGCTGGTTACCTGCGGCTATGGCCACTTGGAGGATTGAGGAACACATCGAGATCCCCGATAATATCGAAGAATATTCACCTATGGATCTCTCACCGTACACTCAAGAACCGACATACCACACTGTACCAGTGTTAGCTGCTCGTGTACACCGTCATGAACGCAGGTTGCACGACATGGAAATTGAACTTCAAGAAACCCGAGAAAACTGGATGATAACGGCTCAGGGCCGCATTGCACAGATCTACCTGGATCAGGAAGATCTATCTGAAACCCTTAACCGTACTAACAATCAAGTAGATGATACCACTCAAACCATGCAGATCATTCACAATCAAGTTGTCAGTAACCGAAACGAGATCTCCGTCCTGCAATCAAGGTTACAACAATGTGAAACACGTCTAAGGGAAATCGAGGACGCACTCCAAATGGTTGGCAGACTCGCCGAATCTGTGGACCATCTCACCGTACTATTCCCTCGACTTAATCTACGTCAAGATTAGTGTAGCTACTAAATTGTAATCTGACTAGCTAATCTATGTAGAACTCTTGTAATTTGACCGGATGTAGAATTCCCGGTATCTTTTGTAAACTCAGTAATCCTGTAATCTTTTGAAAACTCTTACCTTGTAACTCGGCTTATTATCTAATGAAATATGATTATCACCTCGTACTATTGTGTATATTACTCCCTTATGTATATACATGTGTGATATATCATGACTTGTGCAATATCTTACACATTGCATTCCTTTATTATTCAACATCATGCCTCCAAGACGACACATGTATAGTGAACTCGAAATCGCTCAGCTCATCGCCCAAAGCGTGGCTCAGGCCTTAGCTACTCGGTCAAACCAGGGTAGTGAAGACACGGTTGTTAATGCTCTTGCAGCAAAACCCTGTTCTTATAAAGACTTCTTGAACTGCAAACCCCTAAACTTCAAGGGCACGGAAGGTGCCATCGGGTTGACCAGGTGGGTTGAGAAAATGGAATCTGTTTTCCGCATCAGCAAGTGTGCGGAGGAGGACAAAGTCAAATACTCCACTTGCACTTTCTCTGAAGGTGCTCTCACTTGGTGGAATTCTTATGCCCAGTCTGTGGGTATTGATATCGCCTATCTACTTCCATGGGAAGACTTGAAGAAAATGCTCACGGATGAGTATTGCCCAAGCGAGCAACTCCAGAAACTGGATGAAGAGTTCTGGCACTTAAAAGTGCAGGGAACCGATATTGTTAGATACACCACCAGGTTCCAACAACTTGCTACCCTTCATCCAGCTATGGTAAGTACTGAACCTGAGAAGATCAAAAAGTACATCCGCGGCCTTCCGGAACCTGTCCGGGGAAATGTCGCCTCTTCAAACCAAACCACTCTTCATGGCGCCATCCGGTTGGCCTATGAGCTTATGGCTATGAACGACAGCCAAGAATCCCCTGCTCCATCCTCCCACAACAACAAAAGAAAGTGGTCCGACAACCACGACAATCACCAGAACAAGAAATCCGACACCATCAAAGCCTACAACTCAACCACTGAAACCAAACGGGGTTACACCGGGAACAAACCCTACTGTTCCAAGTGCAATCGCCACCACGAAGGTCCTTGCAGTACCTACTGCAACAGCTGCAAGAGGTACGGACACCTCACCAAGGACTGTAGATCCCCCAACACCAACAACAACAATTCCAACAATGCCAGGCCATCCAGAGCCTGGTTTGAGTGTGGAAACACCGGGCATTTCAGAAATGAATGCCCTAAACTGAAGAACAAGGGCAACAACAACAACAATGCAAGAGGTAGAGCCTTTGTACTCAACTCTGGGGACGCCCGTCAAGACTTGAATGTGCTCTCGGGTATGTTCCTCCTCAACAACTTATCTGCTTCTAATCTATTTGATACTGGTGCCGATAGAAGCTTTATTTCGGATGAATTTTATCCACTGCTTGACATCACTCCTGTTGCTCTAGATGTTAAGTACACTGTAGAACTAGCGAACGGTAAACTTATAGAAACCAATAGTGTGATACCAAATTGCACTCTAAACTTAGTCGACGAATCCTTCCCGATTGATCTTATGCCTGTTGAAATTGGAAGTTTCAACGTCATCATTGGTATGGACTGGTTGTCCAAACACCGCGCAGAAATTATTTGTTATGACAAAGTCGTTCGCATTCCTCTCGCCGCCGGTAGAACTTTGGTTATACAGGGGGAGACCGGTGGGACGAGACTAAACATCATATCTTGTTTGAAAACTCGAAAATTCCTGAGAAAAGGTTATCCAGCAATACTCGCGCACATCATGGAGAAAAAGTCGGAGGAGAAGCGACTTAAGGATGTGCCCATCGTACGAGACTTTCCAGAAGTCTTTCCCGAGGAACTACCTGGTCTACCACCACCAAGACAGGTTGAGTTCTCAATCGATCTCGTGCCAGGTGCTGCCCTTGTGGCACGAGCCCCATACTGCTTAGCCCCATCCGAACTTCAGGAGTTGTCCACCCAATTACAGGAACTCCTGGAAAGAGGATTCATCAGACCGAGTTCTTCACCTTGGGGAGCTCCGGTCCTGTTTGTTAAAAAGAAGGACGGTTCATTCCGAATGTGTATCGACTATCGAGAGTTGAACAAGTTAACCGTCAAGAACAGATATCCACTTCCGCGCATCGATGACCTGTTTGACCAACTTCAAGGGTCGAGTTTTTATTCAAAGATCGATCTTCAATTTTTAGACTCTTTTTTTTTTACATATCAGAAGCGCATTAATGATAAATACTTCTTAGATTGCATACATTACACAACCAAAATGGCAATTCACAATCACATGGTTTAAATCCAAATTCCATAACATTTACAAACATTTAAGATAAGTGTTACTTAATCCAAAACAAGTGTTAAACCATTAACATGGTTTTTTATAACCAGAGTGAGTCGTCAAACATCCCTTAATCCCAAACTTCTTGCAACCCACAACAAAGCTTAACCTGCAAGAAGTGATGAGGAGGGATTAGCACAAAGCTAAGTGAATAGATCTCTAACCATCAATCTAAACATAGCTTAACAATTGTCTACAGCAAAGCACAGTAAACAAACAAATCAAAGAGGATCGGTGGTCCTTGAGGTACCCTCATGCCGCGGTGGCCCCCAAGTAACACTTAAAACCAACTGAATGCCAAACAGTGGTTAAACCGATAGTTTGGTTACTAATACTATATACAACATACCTACAATAAACAACACATGTACAAAGCATTTATGTTGTTCAAAGTATTAGTATCTAAACCCAACCCATGTTGACCTCCGACATTCAAATAGTCCACAGCCATCATGGCAATGTATACACATATATATATATATAAGACACAATCAATACCAATATCAATAAACCAAGTTTACCCGTTGTAACCAACTTGTTACAACTAATCTAGACTGAAAGTCCAAGATCCACTCACCCTTGACGATCACCGTCTCCACTCAATGGTCTTATTTTATTGAGTCTTCGGTTTATCTGAGAACACAATCAAAACCCGAATTAGATTCTCGTATCAAGTTTGTTACAATTTAATCATGTATATAATGTCAAATAATTGCATATACTACACTTTCAATATTAGTTAAATAACATAGGTGCACAAGTCACAAGTTGTCAAATTCGTCAGATTATTACTAGCAAACGCGATCCGGGTTAGGAGTGGCTGGATCGCGTTCCATAGTTCAAAACATTTTGTTACCAATTTACACTTGCAAACGCGATCCGGTCTAGAAGTGGCTGGATCGCGTTCCCAAGAACAAAATCAACCCGACTCAAGTTTAACACTGACTAACGCGATCCGGACACTTTGGAGCTGGATCGCGTTTCAAAGAACAAGTCGTACTGAGCCCAAATTACACATAGCAACGCGATCCGGGCCATGGAGCTGGATCGCGTTCCTTTACGTTGAAACAGAGCATCAGACCTGCAACAACTTTCAGCTCGAACCAAAAACACAAATTCACACAATTCGATTACTAAACACGAATTCACACAGTAAATGACCTCTAATATCACTCATGAACATTGCACAACAACAAAGAACATCATCTAACCTCAATTTCTACACATGCATATGTAATTTAACCCAATTTCTAACCAAACCCATATATTCATACTTACAACTTGAAGAACACTTTGATTCATCACAATTCACCATGAAATCAGTTAACACATATCATTTACATCATTCATAGACATAGTGTAACAACAATGACCATCTTTTAACTACAATTTCTACTCATGCATCAAGAACTCAACCTAATGCCAATCACTCAAGTTTATACATGAAAATGGGGAAATACACTTACAATGGAGATGATAAAGAGATGATGATGATAAAGATCAGTTGATGAATCAAAATCACAGCCTTAAGATGATCACAATGCTTTAATCTTGATTTTCCTTATGATTTCTAAGTGAGATTGAGAGTAAAGGTTCAAGAACCAAAAATCAGGAAGTGGGTGGGGTTTAGGTCGACATTTCCTTTTTAGTTCATGTATAATGCAGTGTAATACTATACCCGTTCTAAATCTATTGTCTGGAACCTAAAAACCATTTGCAAGAAAATAAGTTTTATTGTACCGTCAACTAAATTAATTTAAAACAAGTATTAATTTATTTATCACTATAAGTCATTTGACTAATTGACCTATTAAATTCAATTATTCAGATAACACCAATTATTTCAAAATACTATTTAAATAACGAATAAAATAAGGAATTTACCGTATTTCTCCTAGGCCCATAAGGAGGATGTTACAAATCTTCTCTCCTTAAGGAGATTTCGTCCTCGAAATCTCGCCATGCCCAAAGAGACTAGGATAACGCGTTCTCATGCTAGACTCTGTCTCCCAAGTTAGGTTCAGACCTAAACTGTGATTCCACTTAACCAACACCATGGGGATATCCTTCTTTCGAAGTTTGGTCACTTTACGATCTAACAACTCTATGGGTTCTTCTACGAGTTTTTGACTTTGGTCAACACGTAAGTTTTGCAATGGAAGAACTTGGGATTGGTCCTCCACATTACATTTCCTTAAGTAACACACGTTGAAAGTATCATGAATACCCGCTAATTCAGGAGGAAGATCTAACGACACAGTTTGATCATTAACCACTTCCGAATTCTAAATGGGCCAATGTATCTAGGGGCAAGTTTACCATGTTTACCAAACCGAATAACACCCTTCCAAGGTGAAACTTTCAAGTAAACCAACTCACCTACTTCAAATGAAACGGATCGACGACGCGGATCAGCATATTGCTTTTGCCTATCACGGGCAACTTTTAACCTATCACGGGCTATAGCTACCTTATCGGCTGTAATTTGCACTATCTCAGGACCCGCAAATTGTTTCTCCCCCGCCTCTAACCAACAAGTGGGTGTTCAACATCGACGACCATACAACATTTCATAGGGTGGCATGCCTATACTAGAGTGAAAAGAATTATTATAGGCAAATTCTACCAACGACAAGTGAGAATCCCAAGACCCACCAAATTCCAATACACAAGCCCTTAACATGTCCTCGAGAGTCTGAATAGTTTACTCAGACTGACCATCAGTCTGAGGATGATAAGCAGTGCTCAAATTGACTCTAGTACCCAATTTCCGTTGTAAACTCTGCAAAAACCCAGATGCAAACCGAGAATCTCTGTCATAAACTATAGACAACGGAATCCCATGCCTTGACACAACTTCATTAATGTACAACTGCGCCAGTTTACCTAAAGATGCCATCTCACTAGTGGCAAGAAAGTGAGCACTTTTGGTCAATCTATCGACAATTACCCAAATCATATCGTTACCCTTAACCGTTCGAGGTGATTTGGTCACAAAATCCATGGTTACATGCTCCCATTTCCACTCGGGAATCTCAAGTTGTTTCAAAGCCCCATATGGTTTTTGATGTTCGGCTTTTACTTGCGAGCAAATATGGCAAGATTTCACAAATCGCGCTACATCCATTTTCAAAGTAGGCCACCAATACAAAGGTTTTAAATCGTGATACATTTTGGTACTCCCGGGATGAATCGACAATTTAGATTTGTGAGCTTCTAACAAGATCACATCTCGAAGACCACCAAGCAAAGGAACCCAGACTCTAGATTGAAAAGTCTTTAATCCACGTGAGTCATCAACCAACAAATCTTTTCTTTTAAACATAACCTCGGACTTCAAGTTATTATCCATCAATGCCTCCATTTGTGCAGATTTAGCTGATCAATTAAATCTGATGAAACCTCTAACCGCATGAAACACACTTTTTCTGATTTTCCTTTCCGGCTTAAAGCATCCGCCATAACATTGGCCTTACCCGGGTGGTAACGAATCTCGCAATCATAATCCTTAATCAAATCCAACCATCGCCTTTGACGCATGTTGAGCTCTTTCTAAGAGAACATATATTGAAGACTTTTCTGATCCGTACAAATAACACATTTCGTACCATAAAGATAATGCCTCCAAATTTTCAAGGCGAAAACCACAGCCCGCTAGTTCAAGGTCATGGGTAGGATAATTTGTCTTATGAGGTTTCAATTGACGTGAAGCATAGGCAATAGCACGGTCTCGTTGCATCAAAACACAACCTAAACCCGCAGAAGAAGCATCACAATACACAATAAAATCATCGGACCCGTCAGGTAATGCTAAAACCGGAGACTGACACAATAACTGCTTCAAAGGCTGAAAAGATGACTCTTATTGCCCAGTCCACTGAAATTTCACATCCTTTCGGGTTAATTTAGTCAAAGGACCCGCAATCTGAGGAAAATCTCTAATAAACTTACGATAGTAGCCAGCTAATCCCAGAAAACTCTTAATCTCAAACGGAGACTTAGGAGCTTCCCAATTCATAACAGCCTCAATTTTTGATGGATCCACTTTAACCCCATCCTCACAAATAATGTGCCCCAAAAACTGGACCTCACGGAGCCAAAACTCACATTTTGAAAATTTAGCATATAATTTCTCCTTTCTCAAAGTGTCAAGAACCAAACGCAAATGCATCTCATGATCAGATTCTGATTTAGAATAAACCAAGATATCATCAATGAATACGATAACAAACTTATCAAGAAAACATCGACAAACCTTATTCATCAAATCCATAAAAACTGCCGGAGCATTAGTCAACCCAAAAGGCATAACAAGAAACTCATAATGACCATATCGCGTGCGAAAAACCGTTTTTGAAATATCATCCTCATGAACCCGTACTTGGTGATAACCCGATCTCAAATCAATCTTAGAAAAATAGGAGGACCCTTGCAATTGGTCGAACAACTCATCTATTCTAGGCAAAGGGTACTTATTCTTAACGGTTCTTTTATTCAACTCCCTATAGTCAATACACATACGAAAGGTGTCATCCTTCTTCTTAACAAATAACACAGGCGCACCCCAAGGAGAAGAACTAGGCCTAACAAAACCCTTATCTAACAACTCCTGAATTTGACTCATCATTTCACGAATTTCGGAGGGAGCTAATCTATATGGGGCTTTGGCTATAGGAGTAGAACCGGGGATCAAATCAATTTTATATTCTACATCCCTAATAGGGGCAAACCAGGTAATTCATTAGGGAAAACATCTGGATATACGGAAACCACACGAACATCCGGAACAGACTTCTTTTCTAGCTTAGCATCAACTACATAGGCTAGGTACGAGTCACAACCCTTAGCTAGAAATTTTCTAGCTTTCATCATAAAAATCAAAGGAATTTTGCCTTTCTCCCTTTCTCCTCGAGCCACGACATATGATTCATCAGAGATTAGGATTTTTATTAACTTACTATGACAATCTATATTTACTTTGTTCTCACTTAACCAATCCATGCCTAAAACCACATCAAAACCGGGAATGGGCATCAATAGAAAGGAAACAGGGAAACTATGACCCTCAATCAAAATGCTAGCTCCAGTCACCGATGTGGTAACCGGAACCATTTTACCATTTGCTACCTCAACCTCAATAGGATTAGTAATACATGTGGGAGTCAATTTCAGTCTTTCACATAATTGCATGGATATAAAAGAGCAATTTGCTCTGGAATCAAATAGAACACAAGCCGGTACAGAATTTATAAGAAAGGTACCAGTTATGACATCTTCAGTTCGGACAGCTTCATCAGCTATCATTTGGAAAGCCCCGCCAGTTGCAGACGGTGGACTCTTTCTTTTTTTGGCCAGAAGATGAAGACCCCGTGACCGAACCCGTTTTCTGTCTCCCCGCCTCCGGACACATACCCGAACGGTGCCCCTCTTTGTGGCAATTCCAACATACATGATTTGGGAACGGGCAATCCTTGATATTATGTCCAAACTGTCCACATTTGATACACCTAGCTGTCTGAGGAGCGCAATGACCGGTGTGCCTAGATTTACAATTCTGGCACCAATTGGATTTATCCACTACACCACCACTAGCATTTTGCTTTCTGTTCTGATGATTCCCTTGCCATTTCTTCTTCCCTTGACTAGCCGTAGATTCACCTTTTGATTTCATTGGGGACCTTTCCTTAATACTCAAATCTTGAGCCCGAAAGTCACCATCCATTGATCGGGCAAAAGAAAATGCTTGGGTAAGGGAACCTGCTAATCTCACAGTGGTCCTATAGCTGGGAGGTAGAGCTTCAACAAACTGATCCACCTGGGTTCTTTCAGTAGGGACCCATTGTTGAATAAACCTCAGCTTTTCCGAGAATTGGGAAATGAGCTCATCAATAGTCATATTATCCGTCAAGTGTAAATCCAGAAATTCCCTTCGAATACGTGCCATGTCAAAATCCGAGCAATATTGTTTACATACTTCATTGTAAAAGTCAGACCATCGAATTGACGCCCTTTGTTGTTATGTCAAGACAGAAGTAATGGAATCCCACCATGTCATAGCCGGACCTTTGAGAAGCTGAACTGCAAAAGGAACTTTGCTTTCTTCCTCACACCGGCATACCTCAAATTTTCTTTCTACATCCCTCAACCAATCCAAAGTAACAGAGGGATTTTTACTACCGGAGTAATTAGATGGTCCACAAGATTTAAAAGTCTTAAAAGAACATAATCTCGGTTGATGTTGAGAAGGAAAAATCGGAATTTGAAAACCCCATGGCCCTGAAGAAGAAAAAGGAGCTGATGTCTGATAATTACCATAATGCTTTTGTTGGTGGTAATAAGGCAGAGACGTAGGTATCTGTGATGTCACCACGGGGGTGGTATCGTGCTAACAAACGGTGGTAGAGGCTGTGAGACTTGCTGGAATGATCTAGCTTGTTGCTCTCGCATGAACTGTTGTTCTACACCCCTAAGTCTATTCAATTCATACTCAAGTTGTAACACATATTCATCTTGGCTTAAATCTTCAGCCGAAAATGAAGTACCAGTTTGACCTTGTCTATCATTCTGGTTCACAAGAGGGGAAACATTTGTTTTAGAAACACTATTTGGAGTAACGGCCGGGTTTTCATTATCTGCCATATCCTGCACCACAACACATCTCACAACTCGTTAATAGTTAGTACCCACATACTAATCAATTCACATATCTTAGCTAAATCCCACTCCCTGGAATGCTTGACTACACAATTAGATTTGGGATTGAACACTTGTCACATGTTCAATTCACCCAAACCTATGCTCTGATACCAATTTATAACACCCTTCAATTTTTAAACTCTCTTTTTTTTCCTTTTTAACATATCTAAAGCGCATTAATGATAAATACTTCTTAGATTGCATACATTACACAACCAAAATGGCAATCCACAATCACATGGTTTAAATCCAAATTCCATAACATTTACAAACATTTAAGATAAGTGTTACTTAATCCAAAACAAGTGTTAAACCATTAACATGTTTTTTTATAACCAGAGTGAGTCGTCAAACATCCCTTAATCCCAAACTTCTTGCAACCCACAACAAAGCTTAACATGCAAGAAGTGATGAGGAGGGATTAGCACAAAGCTAAGTGAATAGATCTCTAACCATCAATCTAAACAAAGCTTAACAATTGTCTACAGCAAAGCACAGTAAACAAACAAATCAAAGAGGATCGGTGGTCCTTGAGGTACCCTCATGCCGCGGTGGCCCCCAAGTAACACTTAAAACCAACTGAAGGCCAAACAGTGGTTAAACCGATAGTTTGGTTACTAATACTACATACAACATACCTACAATAAACAACACATGTACAAAGCATTTATGTTGTTCAAAGTATTAGTATCCAAACCCAATCCATGTTGACCTCCGACATTCAAATAGTCCACAGCCATCATGGCAATGTATACACACATATATATAAGACACAATCAATACCAATATCAATAAACCAAGTTTACCCGTTGTAACCAACTTGTTACAACTAATCTAGACTGAAAGTAAAAGATCCACTCACCCTTGACAATCACCGTCTCCACTCAATGGTCTTATTTTATTGAGTCTTCGGTTTATCTGAGAACACAATCAAAACCCGAATTAGATTCTCGTATCAAGTTTGTTACAATTTAATCATGTATATAATGTCAAATAACTGCATATACTACACTTTCAATATTAGTTAAATAACATAGGTGCACAAGTCACAAGTTGTCAAATTCGTCAGATTATTACTAGCAAACGCGATCGGGTTAGGAGTGGCTGGATCACGTTCCATAGTTCAAAAAATTATGTTACCAATTTACACTTGCAAACGCGATCCGGTCTAGAAGTGGCTGGATCGCGTTCCCAAGAACAAAATCAACCCGACTCAAGTTTAACACTGACGAACGTGATCCGGACACTTGGAAGCTGGATCGCGTTTCAAAGAACAAGTCGCACTGAGCCCAAATTACACATAGCAACGCGATCTGGGCCATGGAGCTGGATCGCGTTCCTTTACGTTGAAACAGAGCATCAGACCTGCAACAACTTTCAGCTCGAACCAAAAACACAAATTCACACAATTCGATTACTAAACACGAATTCACACAGTAAATGACCTCTAATATCAATCATGAACATTGCACAACAACAAAGAACATCATCTAACCTCAATTTCTACACATGCATATGTAATCTAACCCAATTTCTAACCAAACCCATATATTCATACTTACAACTTGAAGAACACTTTGATTCATCACAATTCACCATGAAATCAGTTAACACATATCATTTACATCATTCATAGACATAGTGTAACAACAATGACCATCTTTTAACTACAATTTCTACTCATGCATCAAGAACTCAACCTAATCCCAATCACTCAAGTTTATACATGAAAATGGGGAAATACACTTACAATGGAGATGATAAAGAGATGATGATGATGAAGATCAGTTGATGAATCAAAATCACAGCCTTAAGATGATCACAATGCTTTAATCTTGATTTTCCTTATGATTTCTAAGTGAGATTGAGAGTAAAGGTTCAAGAACTAAAAATCATGAAGTGGGTGGGGTTTAGGTCGACATTTCCTTTTTAGTTCATGTATAATGCAGTGTAATACTATACCCGTTCTAAATCTATTGTCTGGAACCTAAAAACCATTCGCAAGAAAATAAGTTTTATTGTACCGTCAACTAAATTAATTTAAAACAAGTATTAATTTATTTATCACTATAAGTCATTTGACTAATTGACCTATTAAATTCAATTATTCAGATAACACCAATTATTTCAAAATACTATTTAAATAACGAATAAAATAAGGAATTTACCGTATTTCTCCTAGGCCCATAAGGAGGATGTTACAATACGGATGTTGGTGAACCATTTTATTAAATAATATAATATTATTTAATAACGTTATTATACCCAAAATATTATTTTGATAATATTTAGTACAAAAATCGTATCGTACAAATAACGACTGCGCGATTAAAATGTTAAACGCGTAAAACAAAACGAAACAAGTAAAAGTTATATTTTATAACTCAATTATTAAGTATTTAATGAAATACTTCAAGTATAATATTGAATAAATATTCGCATTTTAAAACTTATAATTAAACGTATCAAATAATTATTTAAGCGTTTAAACGAATGGGAAAACGAACACCGCACGGAGCGCGAATACACGGGATTAAAAATGGAGACCCACACCTCGGTGGGCCCCCATCGAAATCAGCAAAAGGGGTGAGGTCACCACCTCCCCACCCCATTTCACCTCTCACTCTCTCTTTCTCTCTTTCTTTTTCTCTCAAAACTCATCAAACCACCACCACCTTTATCCACTAAATAACACCACTAAAAGACCTTAAATCTCGAGGCTTATTTGGAAGAAAAGATTCACCACGTCACGATCTACATTTCTACCTTTTCGGATTTCTCCGGCGTTAACTCGTAAGTTTCCGACAAAACTCGAAAACACTCCGATTTCGTTTATTTTTACATAAATGTTGTTTCTATAAGCTTAAAATGTCCAAATTTGGGTTGGGTAAAAGATATGGACCAAATGGTGGCCGGAAAACTCGTTTTCGACTCAAAATCCGGCGAACAGACGTAAGTGTCGCTAGAGTGCCAAAAACAGTGCTAGCGACACTAGCCTAGTGTCGCTAAGCCAAGTGTCACCTATATAGCGACACCACTCCAGTGTCGCTGAAATACTTAAATAAGATTTATACTAGCGACACTACCTTAGTGACGCCATTATTGAAGAAGTGTCGCCTATAGCGACACTAATCAAGTGTCGCTAATCAATTGGAAATCATGAATCCAGCGACACTCACCTAGTTTCGCCTATCTAGTGCCGCCTATAGCGACACTCACCTAGTGTCACCTAACTAGTGTGGCCTATAGCGACACTAGCCCAGTGTCGCCAAAAACAGAAAGTTGGCAAACTATTTTTATACTAAGTGTCGAACTTGTACAACCTCAAACACTTATACGATACAACTTCTAAAACACTTTGGGATACACTTTTAAGTATAACACTTCCAAAACATAATGATAATGTTGAGATTATTGTTACAAACCGTCACCAACGGGCCGTACATGTTTTCAAAACTCAAATTAATAAACCAAATCATAGTAATTTGGACAAGTTAATCAACCAAATCGTAGTAATTTGGACAGTCTAGTTGAATGAGCAACTACAAAGGTAGTCTTTATAGATACCTACTCACGTTTATAACCATCGCGTGTCGTGGACACCCTCAGGTTACAAGTCTTCGGACATCACTACTTGGCTAATCAACTCAAGTTTATTAAGTTAAACACTTCAAGACTCAGGTGAGTCTCATAGCCTACTTTACGATTTTTCTCAGGGGTGTGATATACTGCTCTTCATTTTTACAATATGAACGCAAGTACAAACTTTTCCTATACTACATGAGTTATTTCACTAATCATTTCAAAGCCCTCCATCAGCATAGTTTGGTAATACGTTGTAGCGTGAATATTAGTATATGGTACCATATAGGATTGACCCTCCTCGTCCGGGTTAGCATGCACTAACTGGGTAAACGGATGTACTAATATTTGTTTAGACGAGTGTAGATTAGGCACTCGTTGGAGGCACCTCGATCAGGTCCTTGAATGTGGATCCTGACCCCTCGAGTTAAGCTCAGACTATGTGTTGATGGCTGTATACATCATTATTTGCTTGGTTGCAAATCAGTATTTAAATCTTGCGGTTCATACGATATTATTTGATATACAAACCTGTGAGCTCAACAGCGTCGCTGACCCATTTTAGCATGTATCACAGGTACTCAGCAGTAGGATTGGACCGCCCTCAGGATCACTATAGCTCGAGTTAGCATGCAGACATTAGAGATTTCCTTGCATTAATATATTTTGTAGAAGTATTTATGTATTGGAATCTCTTATTTTCAGAACACGAGCTATGTATAGCTTCAAACATTGTAAACATTTCTTATATTAATATATTTTGTTAAAACGACGCATATAGAGTCGTTTGCTATATCTTGTGTGCTTTGATATTTGATTAGTCGCGCTCCGACCCGATTCGCTTCCGTATCTTAAATTTGGGGGTGCGACAATGTCTCACCCCCAAATTATGATGCGGAAGCGGTTCGGGTTGGGGCGCGACTAATACGGTAATCACAGCACAAAGATATAATGAACGACCACTATATGCGTCGTTGTACAACTTGTATTGATAAAACTAAAGTTTACATCAAAATATTGTTTACATTATCTCGTTTGAAAATGGAGAGATTTAAATACATAATTACTTTATACAAAATATAATAATGCATCTAAATCTCTGATAGTTTGCATGATGACTCGAGCTAAGTGTCCTGTCGGGCAGTCCAAACTATTGCTGGGTACCTGTGATACATGCTAAAATGGGTCAGCGAAACGCTGGTGAGCTCATAGGTTTGTATGTCAACACATATTTGTATGAACCGCAAGATTTAATTGAATTTAAAATGCAATTAAGCAAAATAAAAGTTATACAGCCATGAGCACATAGTCTGAGCTTAACTTGAGGGTCGGGTCCAATTAAGGAATTCCTATCGAAGTGCCTCCTACGAGTGCCTAATCCACACTCATCTACCCAAATGCTAATACGTCCGTTTGACCAGTTAGTGCTTGCTAACCCGGACGAGGATTGTCAGTCCTATATGATATCATATACTAACATTCACGCTACAGATGTATTACCAGACTATGTTGTGGAGGGCTTTAGTGATTAGTTGAAAACAACTCATGTAGTATTTGATTGATTTGTACTTGCGTTCAACATGTAAATAAAATGAGCAATGTAATCACACCCCTGATTGAAAAGCAGTAAAATAGGGGCCATGAGACTCACCTGAGTCTTGAGAGTTTAAATTAATAAACTTGGTTTGATTAGCCGAGTAGTGATGTCCGAAGACTTGTAACGTGAGGGCGTCCAAGACGCGCGATGGTTAATACGAGTAGGTATCTCAAAAGATCACCTATTTTAGTTGATCACACAACTAGTAATGTCCAAATACATTTGGTTTGTTTGTTTGTTTGCGTTTTGAAAACATGTACGGCCCGTTGGTGAGTTTTGTAATAATGATTATTAAAAGCATTATTATTTTGTTGGTCTCGTTGTATACTTACAAAAGTATATGTGTCATATGTTTCCGAGTTATTCCAAATATTGTATTGACGTTAATTCAAGTATATTGTGATATTGTCTTGTTTGAAAAGTCGTTTACGCAAAGTTAGTGTTGAACCCTATATATGAGACAATAAGGATTGTCGGGAATTACTATTAATGAGACAATAGCAAGTTACTATTCATGAGACAATAGCGATTATCGGGAATCACTATTCATGAGACAATAGCAAGTTACTATTCATGAGACAATAGCGATTATCGGGAATCACTATTCATGAGACAATAGCAAGTTACTATTCATTATACAATAACGATTATCAGGAATCACTATTCATGAGACAATAGCAAGTTACTATTCATGAGACAATAGCAAGTCATGAGACGGTTTCAAGTATGAATGTGTTAGTTTTTGCGACAATAGTTATTATGACAATATAGTGCGACAATAGGGTTTCGGTCACTGTTCATGCGACAATGGGTATTCTCGGACACTGTTCATGCGACAATGGTATTGTCGTAGGTATGAGATTTTCCATTTTCGTTTAAGTGTTCGTTTTTGTTGACTAGGTCAAACGTGTTCGGTTTGACCCGAAACTTTTAGGGAAGTCTTAAATGTGTTAAATAAACTTTAGAAAATTGTCGTTACGTTTTATGGTTGACCCGAAGTGTCGATTTTGTAAAATGACTAAAACAGTCCCTAAGTTTAATAGTTCCAGATTTTTACTCGGTTTCGACTCGCGATTTCACCCATTTCTAGTCCGATTCAAGCTAGGAGCACCAGAAGCACGTCAGGATCCTAACACAGTCACTGGTACGTTTCTAGTAAACAACCACTTTGCTTCTGTGTTATTTGATTCCGGTGCTGATTTAAGCTTTGTGTCCACTAAGTTTAGACCACTATTAGAGATCGAATCCTTTAAGCTAGATAACAAATACACTGTAGAGCTAGACGATGGTAAGTTGATTGAATCAGGAGAAATAGTACCAGGATGCACCTTAACGTTAGAAGGCCATCCTTTCAAAATAAACTTACTACCGGTAGAACTAGGGAGCTTCAATATAGTGGTTGGTATGGATTGGCTGTCACGGAACCGTGCGGAGATTGTCTGTTATGAAAAGATTGTACGGCTACTATTACCGTCAGGAGAGATGTTGAAGATTCCAGGAGAAAAGAGTAATCGTATGGTGAAAACGATTACATGCATGAAAGCGAGTAAGTATCTACGAAACGGGTACCAAGCGTTTTTGGTACATGTTGTGGATAAAAAAACCCGAGGAGCGACGCATAGACGATGTACCTATCGTACGTGATTATCCGGGAGTATTTCCTGACGAGTTACCAGGATTACCACCCCCGCGACAGGTCGAGTTTCATATTGATTTAGTGCCTGGAGCTGCGCCAATTGCTCGCGCACCTTACCGCCTAGCTCCATTAGAAATGCAAGAACTGTCTGCACAATTGCAAGAACTGTTGGACTTAGGATTCATCCGACCGAGCTTTTCACCATGGGGAGCTCCGGTTTTGTTCGTCAAGAAGAAGGATGGATCAATGCGGATGTGTATCGATTATCGGGAATTGAACAAAGTGACTATCAAAAACCGATACCCATTACCACGCATCGATGATTTGTTTGACCAGCTGCAAGGGTCAAGTTATTACTCGAAGATCGACTTGCGATCTGGTTACCATCAACTAAAGGTACGGGATGAGGATATCCCAAAGACCGCGTTTAGGACTCGATACGGTCATTATGAGTTCCTAGTCATGCCATTTGGTTTGACAAACGCGCCAGCAGTGTTCATGGGTCTAATGAACAGGGTATGTAAACCCTACTTGGATAAATTCGTCATTGTGTTTATCGACGACATCTTGATATACTCACGAACGAAGGAAGACCATGAACAACATCTGAGATTGATTCTGGAACTACTGGAGAAAGAGAAGCTTTATGCAAAGTTCTCTAAGTGCGAATTTTGGATGCGTGAAGTTCATTTCCTTGGCCTTGTGATCAATAACAAGGGAATTCACGTAGACCCATCCAAAATTGAGGCAATTGAAAACTGGGAAGCCCTGAAAACGCCATCTGAGATACCACAATTTCTTGGGTTAGCCGGTTACTACCGACGATTCATCGAAAACTTCTCGAAAATAGCTCAACCACTTACCGCCCTAACGCAAAAAGACAAGAGATTTGATTGGGGAGAGAAGCAAGAGAATGCTTTTCAATTGCTGAAACAGAAACTGAGCACCGCACCTATCCTGTCATTACCGGAAGGAGTAGAAAATTTTGTTGTCTACTGTGATGCTTCACATCAAGGATTAGGTTGCGTATTGATGCAAAACGACAAGGTCATTGCTTATGCGTCTCGACAGTTAAAGGTTCATGAGAAGAACTATACAACGCATGACCTAGAATTGGGAGCAGTCATTTTTGCACTTAAGATATGGAGACACTACCTGTACGGTACAAAGTGTACGATCTTCACCGATCACAAAAGTCTCCAACATATATTTGATCAGAAATAACTCAACATGAGACAAAGACGTTGGGTTGAACTACTGAATGATTACGACTGTGAAATCAAGTACCATCCGGGCAAAGCTAATGTAGTAGCAGATGCCTTGAGGCGTAAGGAGAGAGTAAAACCTCGAAGAGTTCGAGCTTTGGGATTAACAATCCACTTGGATCTTATTACCCAAATTCGTGACGCTCAACAAGCGGCCTTTACTCCAGAACGTATGAAGGATGAATCCCTCAAAGGGATGGAGAAACAACTTGAAAGGAAAGACAACGGAGTGTTGTACTTTATGAATCGAATTTGGATTCCTTGTGTTGATGAACTACGTAGCCTGATATTGGACGAGGCACATAAGTCCAATTATTCGATACATCCTGGTGCAGACAAAATGTACCACGATCTGAAAGGATTCTATTGCTGGCCTGGTATGAAACGAGATATTGCCACCTACGTTAGTAGATGTCTGACTTGTGCAAAAGTAAAGGTCGAATATCAGAAACCTTCGGGACTTTTGCAACAACCTGAATTGCCACAATGGAAATGGGAAAATATCACGATGAACTTTATAACGAAGCTACCAAAAACGACATCTGGAATGGACACCATATGGGTGATTGTTGACCGACTGACAAAGTCAGCTCACTTTTTAGCCATCAAGGAATCGGATAAGATGGAAAAACTGTCTAGAATCTACATAAAATAGGTAGTTTCTAGACATGGAGTGCCATTGTCCATCATCTCTGATAGAGATGCACGTTTCACCTCTCGCTTCTGGCAAACGCTTCAACAAGCACTGGGCACTAGACTCGACATGAGTACTGCCTACCATCCACAGACTGACGGCCAAAGCGAGCGAACAATACAGACGCTCGAGGACTTGTTGCGAGCCTGTGTGATTGACTTTGGAGGAAACTGGGATAACCATCTCCCTTTAGCCGAATTCTCGTACAACAATAGTTATCATATGAGCATACAAATGGCACCTTTTGAGGCATTGTACGGACGCAAGTGCCGATCTCCACTCTGTTGGGCAGAGTTGGACGACAGATAGCTATCAGGTCCTGAGATAGTCCAAGAGACAACGGACAAAATATCTCAAGTGCTTAATCGATTGAAAACGGCGCGTGACCGACAAAAGAGTTATGCAGACAATAGACGGAAACCTTTGGAGTTTCAAGTAGGTGACAAAGTCCTACTCAAGGTATCTCCTTGGAAAGGAGTTGTACGATTTGGAAAACGCGGTAAACTGAACCCACGATATGTTGGACCATTTGAAATCCTAGCAAGGATTGGTCCTGTAGCTTATAAGCTTAAACTGCTGCAAGAACTTAGTAATATTCACGACACGTTTCACATGAGTAACCTTAAAAAGTGTCTATCGGACGAGACACTAATTATCCCTCCTGACGAAGTTTCCATTGATGCAAAACTAAATTTTGTGGAGGAACCCATCGAAATAATTGATCGGAAAACACATAAACTCCGACGCAGTCGGATCGAACTAGTCAAGATTCGATGGAACTCAAAACGCGGTACAGAGTCTACCTGGGAACGTGAGGATGAAATGCGCAAGAAGTATCCTCAACTATTTGAACCGGTGACTGCGACTCACGACACATCATAAATCTCGGGACGAGATTTCCCTAACGGGGGGAGAATGTGACAACTCTCCAAATTAGGTATAAGTTTAACCTTAAGCATGTGCATTCTTACGCTAATTTCCTGATTAAGTTTAAACAAAACTTTTGATTTGATTTAAGCCTAGCAAGCCCAAATACTTTTAAACAAAAAGTATTACATATTATGTGATTAATTATAATCGTGTACAAACGCATCAGAACGAATCCGATAAAATAAATAACAAAAGTAGGTGACACAAAAATAATTAATAATTCAATTATTAATTTCGAGTATTAATATATCTATAACATATAGATAAAACGACTTAGATATACGTTTTATATAAAACGTATTACAAAACGAACAGAAACAATTATAAAACATACCCAAAGGTCAAAACTTATAAAAGTCCTATTTTTCTCATACATTTGAAAGCATTTGGAACATTACCTCAAAATATGAATTCGTAATTTAACTGAAATTTGGCGCCCAATTGGATGCGCGCAGTAAAAATGTACAACTTATACAACAGTCTAAAATAATGAAAATCTCATTATTTTAAATTTAAATAACGAACCAGGAGAGCATTTACAAAATAAAAATATAAAATATTATATTTTATATTGCTATAATTATACCCGTACTCGAAATTAATGTACCAAAAATTGTCTCCCAACCTCAATAATTGAGGAACCAACTCTGTACAACTCCATACTCGTTTGAATTAATACTCCCTTCGTATCTTCATCTATCATTCACAACACACACCAATAATTTCCTCAACCACTTTTCTCTCTAAAATCTTGATAGAAGAAGAAAGCCAGCTTCATTCATCACCATCTCATCCATCTAAAAACCACTGTGAGACATTTCTTCCCTTAGTTCCTTTCATTTTCTTTTATAAAAATATAATTATAACATGTTATAAATATATATTGTGAATGATTTACTTATGGAAAACTAAGAAAATGAAACTGTTAGTGATGATGATAATGGATAGAACTTTGGTCCATATATAAATATGTATATAAATGTATGTATGAGTACGAGTAACATAAATGTGTAAAAACATTATAAAAAGTTGTATGATGTTAATAAACAACTTGGTGGATGATTTAACATGAAAACATGATGATTGATGGATAAATTTCTTAAAAACTGAGAAAGAAACACAAAAAGACTACATTTTTAATATTTCTCTCATCTTCAAATGATGTTACAGTAACAAACTAAATAGCCACCAATGCTAAGAACGTGGCCACATGCAACGTGTACCACCACAACTCCTATTCTAATGCAATTAACTACTGGAACATGAGGTGCTCCCCCATATTTTCCTACTTACCAAGAAGACTTTTAAAACATGGTCAAACAAATACCAAATCACATTAACATAAAACCGACTCACAACCCATAAGCAATGACCCGTGATTTGGCAAATAAACGATTAACCCAACATGGATTGCATATTGCATTCAGGTCATAACAAAACGGGTGGGTCATTTGTGTACCGGGCCAAAACTACTTAAATGGGCCGAATATATATTAACCTAAAACCATTAATATTGGGCCAAAACCATTGCATTCTATATTGGGCCGAATGGGTTTAATATTTTGGGCCGAATTGAATTGTTTCAAAAACGGGCCGAATGTTGGGCCGAGCCCAACGAACCGTTAAATAATAAAATGTAAAACTACTTGGGTAATTATAAATGAAAACGAAAACTCAATTTTAAAAACATTTCGACAAATATAAAAAGTCATTTTTACAAACTTATATATATGTGTAAAACGACGAACGTTTATGATAATGTATATATATATATATATATATATACAAATGACGACTTTTCAATATAACGATATTTCAATATAATGTCAACAACTACTTGTACAATTTAAGAGATTAACAATTTCTCTAAAGCAAATAAATTATTAACAAAAGTTGATTTAACAAATCACGATTCTTATGTTAATACAATTATTGTGTATAGGTTAACATACCTTGGACGATACTTTTTCAGCTGCTAGCTTTCACATCGCTTCTACTGTGAGTTCACAGCCCCTACTTTGCAAATGTTTTATGCTTTTAAACATAGGGGTGTAAACATAGAAACTGCATGCAAAACACATGCAGCAAATTATATAAATGCTTTATTGCTTTATACAACTGTTTGATATGAAATTATATATTTCACAACTGTTTTGGGAATTAGACAACATATCCTAGTATGGACCCAGACTCCCAATGTATGCATGAAAAGTCCTTATGTCATGCAAACTATAACCATTAGCTAGGTGACTCTAGCCACTGAGTATACGAATAATACTATTGCCGTGACGACCCTCCTGTGGATGGAGCGTATACTTAAATGTCCTTCAGGCAAACAACATAAGTTCTGGTTGTGGTTTGGTTATAGGGTTAGGTCGCGTTACTTTAACCTGTGAGGTTTAGCTCACCTTTCAGGGGATTATATGTCTAAGCATTTCCCACCAAAAATATTGGATGAACGTATCCTACAACTATTTTATACCAGATAAACAATCTGGTTACCTTTAAATACTGGTAAACAACCAGACATAAGCTTTGGGTGACAACCCACATAAATCTGTATTTTAGGATAACAACCCTACAAACTTATATTTTGCAAAACCTGCAAACAATTATTTATTGAATGACCTTTCAATAACACAAACATAAATGGTTAAACATACCTTACATTTATACAAAACCTGTGAATTCACTCAACATATTTGTTGACGACTTTCTTTCTATGTTTTACAGGAAATTAGCCATGTAAGTAAGCAACGCATGCATTCAGGATGGACAACCCTGGACTACTTAGGATGCCATATATTTTGGGACAGCTTTTGAGGATTTCCTCTGTATTACTGCAGACATTGCAGTTATACTTATGAAATCTTATTATAAATATATTTATTGTAATACTTAATGTTTTAAAACTCTACTACTACTGTACGACTTACATAGTCGTACTACTTTTGTAACAACGGTTTTAAACTGGCATCCTTATATATTATGTTGCGCAATAGCCATATGCTCTGAGTATGTATGTACTGTTTGATTGGATTTAAACTGCTCACCGCCCCGTCACGTCATTAAGGCTTCCGCATGTTTAATTAGTACTAATCGTGATTAGCGTTTGGCGGGGTGTGACAGATAAGTATGTTCTTACTTAAGAAAATGATGATCTAGAGATGAAAACGAGAGAGTATGCTCGGTTATGCTTCTTGCTTCGTTTCCTTAGCTTTTCTTCCTCCAAAAGGTGGTGGATGATGGTGGATTATGGTGGTGGTGTGGCTGATCAATGAGAGGGAAAAGGGAGAGTATTGTGTGTGTTTTAGTGAGAGAGTATAGAGAGAGAGTGAGTGGTGCATAAATGAGAAACTAGTTAGTATGTAGGTTGTATTAGTCAAGAACATGATCTACTTTTTTTGGATCATGTCTTGACCGATTTTCTTACTATAATGGGAGGTGAGATTTGCAAAAATCTTGTCTCCCAACTAGTGGTATTATATCCGTGTTCGTTTACCCGATCGTTTAAACGTTAATTCGTAGATTAAATGTTATATGTACGCGTTCACAATGGCATTCATATTTCGACATTTTATATTGAAGTATTACTAATAACACTTGGAAAACATTTATAAAAATGTTTGGTTATATTGTCGATACTGATTTACGTGTTCGTGTTTCGGTTGTTTAATCGTGTGACGTTTGAATTATACGTTTTTGTTACTGTTATAATTCGCGATATAATAATTGATAAATTCCATGAAAAATAATATATTTTAAATTTATAAAATATATTTCGACATTTATTCGATTGTTGGGTGCGTTTCACGCGTTTTCGGTCATTTCTGAGCATGTTATACGCTACGAAATACTTACGTGATATTACTGAAGTAATATTTAGAATTAAATACGTTTATTAAATAATTTCATATTATTTAATATATTGAGTTCACCAACGTCTGTATTATTGTATCGGGATCCGCCCGATATGAAAATGCACGATTCAAATAAATTGCGTACGTGTATATATTCTCAAATATATATAATGATACACATAATTAGCCTATTACAAAACTAATTACACGTATTAACAGATGATTAGGAACTAATAACTAGTCCTAATTAGTCGGGTGTCACATTCTCCCCTTGTTAAGAGAATTTCGTCCCGAAATTTAGCTCTGAGTCGGGAGTGGAGTGGAGTCTGTGAATAGCTGTGGGTACTTGAGTCGCATTTGGTCTTCCCGTTCCCAAGTGAATTTCGGACCACGCCGCGAATTCCACCGGACTTTGACGATGGGAATACGACTTTGTTTTAACTGTTTGACCTCACGGTCCATGATTTCCACTGGTGTCTCTACGAAATGAAGTTTATCATCGATATGAATTTCGTCGAGAGGAATGATAAGTGTCTCATCAGACAGACATCTCTTCAGGTTAGAAATGTGGAATGTGGGATGCACACTGCTAAGCTCGGGTGGCAGCTGCAAACAATATGCCACTGGACCAATCCTTTCCAGGATCTCAAAAGGTCCAATGTATCTGGGGTTAATTTCTCGCGTTTACCAAAACGGATGACACCTTTCCAAGGTGATACTTTTAAGAGTACTCGATCCCCAACCTGGAACTCGAGATGTTTGCGTCTCACGTCAGCATAACTTTTCTGACGATCACGTGCGGCTTTGAGTCTATTTTGGATACCAATGATTTTCTCTGTTGTTTCGTGTATGATTTCAGGACCAGTGAGTTGGCTGTCTCCCACTTCGGTCTAACAGACAGGTGATCGGCACTTACGACCGTACATTGCCTTGAAAGGTACAGCTCCAATACTTGTATGGTAGCTGTTGTTGTATGAAAATTCGCACAATGGTAGGTGATGTCTGATGTGACTCAAATAGTCATGTTTTTAAGGGCAATATTCCACACTTTTTGGACGCATCTTTAGTGAAAACATTCCAAAATGATCATTATTTACTAAAATTCACTAAAGTGGTCCAAATATAGGCATTGCTGCAGAAATCACTGAAAACGTCTAAATAACAAGCAAATCAAGACGAATAAACGTGCACAAAATCCTCCGGCCTCATTTACCTTATGAAGATCACATACTAACTTCATTATATGATAAAACAGGTAAAATCGAGACGAGAAAATCAAGAATCATGCAAATCGGATAAAGAACGGAGAAAACTGAGCGGTATCAGACACCTATAAAGTCATTTCGGATATGCTTAAGCTATACACATCCAATTTCAGTGAAATTGGCATCATTAGAAGCGTAACGGAATTGCGAAGACACAGGCGAAAGAATCAGGTCAAACGGACGCATAACGAAAGAGATACGCGCATTTTAAGCAACGAACGAAATTAAATGGAAGCCGTATACGGCCTAGAGAACCGTATACGGCCCTATACAGACCGTATACGGCCTTGTATAGACCGTATATGGCCCTATACAAGCCGTATATGGCCCCCCCTTCCCCAATTGGTGCTTCGTTCGCTTGTACGTGCTGTTTCGCGAGTTGTACGTGTGATTTTGAGCTTTGCCTATAAATAGGGATACCAACCTCCTCATTCTACACACCTCAACACACCAACACATTCTCACACTTTTCTCATTTCTCTCTTTCTTTTACTTTCTCTCTCTACTTTCTCTCTCTAGCACTACTCTTAGGAGTTAGAGGAGAAAGGTTAGGGTTGAGCTTACGGTTCGAGTCTAGAGGAAGGTTTAGCTTGGTAATCTTGTTGTAACGAGTTTTTCAAGTTCAGACTATTTGTAATCCTCAGTATTACACTGCTGTATTCCCGGTGATATCTAAACTTTACCAACTGTTATAATGTTTGTGCTTTATGTTATTTCAGTTTGTGCTTTACTTATTACCATGTTTATAGAGTAGTTTAATATTTTGATTGTTGAAATGTAGATATTAGGAGTAGGGATGATGTTAAATTAATATTTCATTTATACGATTGGAAATTGTTATGCTATATATCTGGTTAAGCTTATCCTGAATATAGATCTAGTCTCTCATCACCCTTTCCAGACTTTCACGTGACTGTTGCCCTAGGATAGGATCTGATCAACCCTAATACTATAAATATACAGTTATCTCCAGTTACAGTATGAAACTATGAACTTTCCTTGTAAAGGCACGGTACTTCGTATAACGTTGGAAACACCTCGTGTGGAGTACAAATACGTGGAAGCTAAGGAAATGCCATGGATTGTTTCATCGTGGATTACCTAGAAGTGACCCTTCTAGAACTGTGGTCTAGGAATCAAAGCTGTGGAAATGCTCGTTGCCCTGTACACCGTTAGTACACCTAAGATCTGGAACACTGTGGAAATGCTTAAATGCCTAGTACACCGTTAGTACATGTGACACCCGTCAAATCAGGACTAGTTTTTAGTTCCTAATCATTTAGAAATACATGTAATTAGTGCTAAGTATTAGGCTAATTGTATGTATCAATATATATATTGTTGAATATATATCAGTACGCGATTATATTTAATCGTGCAATTTCAAATCGGCCAAATTTCCGATTCATATATACGGCATTGATGAAAAACAAATATTAAGTAATATGAAACTATTATTTAATAACTCATTATTTATTATATATTATTTACATAATATATAAAGTATTTCGTATCGTACAAATCAAATGGTCATGACAAAACTCATAAGTAATGTATTATTATTGGAAATAATAATTACTAATCACTTCGATTAAAATAAAACACATTTCGTTTTATATCATTTTACTCAAACGCGACGAAACCAATTAAATTATATCCGTCTCTCAAGCATAAAACAAAGATATATTTTTATATCTCACAAAAAGTATTTTTATACAATACTTCAAATAAAAGTAAATACGATTTCATTTTTAGGAATTTATCAATTTAAAACATTATACTACTTTTACGATCGGGTACAAAAACACGGGTATTTTGTACTGCGATTTGAGCCCAACCGACTCCAATTATTGGAGCCGGCCAGACCCAAAACCATTTCCCTCGCTTCATTTTCATTTTCATTCTCAAACTCTCCTCTCAATCTCTCGTCTCTCTCTCTCTCGGATTACACAAACAACAACAACAATTCACAACAACAACCAACTATCATCACCATCTTCATCTTCATCATAGTGATCATCATCATCATCGTCATCTTCGTTCACCATCATCATCTCCATCTCCGGTCTCCATTTTAATTGTAAGGAATCGTTTACGTTTTTGTTAATTTTACATGTTTAAATTGCATATATTAACATGCTAGGATGTTCTACAAACTGATTATGTCCCCAAATCGAACCCATTTTGCTGTGATTAAATTGTTGCACGAAAAGACCCAGAAAACATGATCCACGCGGCGTGTTCATATGTACACGGCGCGTCCTTTTAAAAAATCAAAAGAACACGGCGCGTACTTTTGTACGCGGTGCATCCTTTAAAACCAAAGAACACGGCGTGTACTAGTCGTACGCGGCGCGTCCTTTAAAACCAAAGAACACGGCGTGTACTAGTCGTACGCGGCGCGTCCTTTAAAACCAAAGAACACGGCGTGTACTAGTTGTACGCGGCGCGTAATGAAATATGAATTCGGCGGTTCCCCCTTTATATTTCATGATCCGGCGGATCAACAAACTGATTGAGCTCAAATTCGCACGGTCATTCGAAAACAACCCAATGGTCAAGGCTAAGTACCTTAGCCTAGCCAGTTTTAGGCCATCCGGGGTCGTCTAAGAGTCAAAAATAGCATATTTCAGTTTTCAGACTCGTACCAAATTTAGTAACTTATGAATTAAAGTGTAACGGATATAATGAACTTGAGTAACAACTAAACTTATATGATACGACTTATACACGAAACACATATACTTTTATAAGTACAACAAATCATGCCAAAAAATAATAGTTTGAAATTATTATTACAAACCGTCACCAACGAGCCGTATACATTTTTGTAAACTCAAACATAAACATTAAACAATTCATTGGACATAACTAGTTGAGGGAACGACTAGCATAGATGGTCTTTTGAGACATCTAATCATAAAACCTTGCGCGTATAATACGCCCGGCAGGTTTCAATAATCTAATCATAAAACCTTGCGCGTCTAAGACGCCCTGCAGGTTCAGTCGTTGTAACGACATCAAATCAGTGTGAATCATCATAATTGTTGGCTAACAATTCATTAGGCTCAGGTGAGTCTCATAGCCCCTATTTTAAATGCTTTTACCTAGGGGTGAGATACATGCTCTGTTTTGTTTTACATGTGAACGCAAGTATCAAATTATCACGTATGCTGCATGAGTTGTTTTCATCTAATCAATCAAAGTCCTCTGAAGCATAGTTCCGTTAATATGATTTAGCGTGAATGTTAGTGTATGGTACCATATGGGATTGACAATCCCCGTCCGAGTTAGCAAGCACTAACCTGTCAAACGGACGCATTATCATTTGTTCAGTATTGAGTGTAGATTAGGCACTCATAGAGAGGCACCTCGCTCAGGTCCTTAAAGGTGGATCCTGACCCCTCAGTTAAGCTCAGACTATGTGCTCTTGGCAGTGATACTCATTATTCATTTATTTACATGTTTTGTAAATAAACTCATTAAATCTTGCGGTTCATGAATCATATCTTATCATATTAAACCTGTGAGCTCACCAGCTTTTTAGCTGACCTTTTAGCATGTTATCTCAGGTACTCAGCAGTAGGTTGGACTGCCCATCAGGATACTGTAGCTAGAGTCGCATGAAATCATATAAACACCAAGAGATTTCCCTGCATTTCTATATTTTGTATAAATTAGATATGTATTAGAATCTCTCAAATATCTATGTGAACTCATCTTTTGTAAACCATATGTAGACTCTTACGTTAATCAATGTATTTGTAAAATGACGCATGTAGTGGTCGTTCATTATGTATCTTATGTGCTTTGTTATTGATTAGTCGCGCCCCGAATCGACCCGCTTCCGCATCATAATTTGGGGGTGCGACAGTACATCTAGGATTGGAACACTGTGGAAATGCCTAATCGCCCTGTACACCGTGATTATTCCTAGGGATGAATGCCTGAATGTAAAGGAGGTTCTATATTTACGATGGTTAAGTATGTGCTTCAACAGATACAATACAGGGTAGTGTCAATTATAATACCTAGACATGCAAAACCCTAATCAGACCAATAGTTTAACATACATAGGATACAATCAGTATTTGCTATGATAAAAGTAAATAGACGATTAGGTGTTAAGAAAGGTCAGTAGATACAATTGCGGTCTGTTGCCTTATGCCTGCTTCCTAGATAAATCAAGGGTGACTTTGTCTTATTCAAGCAAAAGTTCAGGGGGGTTTGAAACAGCCTGATCTGATCAGAATCATGATAGCCTAGGATTCCAGTGACATATGTATCTAGGGTTTCACCTGAACATAGGGTCCTAGTGTTTACACCGAAAGTATGTCTGCTTTTTATCTGGTAAATCTCCAATCAATTTTATAATGAACATCATCCCGAAACCCTAATTATCCAAGTTTCAGCAATCACATCTCTACATGTCTGCTTATTCCCTATCTCTTATCTCCGTTATTTACTTTACTGCACTTAGGAAAATTAGAAAACAAACCTATCAAAAAAAATCTATCTACCTACCCCCATCCTATTAGCGACCATAATCTTTGGTGACCCACTTCACTTCAATTCGCTCCGATAAAAGAACGACCTCGAGTTATACTTACTGCTTGCTCCCAAGGTAGGTAGTAATTATAATTTGAGCCCCAGCTCATATAAATTTAAAACTCACTGTCCGCCGCCTCTATTGCTGTTGGAACAACTACCGGAGTCAAATTCGACCGACCGATAGGAGCGCGACAATGTCCCCACTTTGCACCGAAATCAACTACGCAAGCCCGTAGCATGTCTTCCAGTGTTTGAATGGTTCGTTCACTTTGACCGTCGGTTTGAGGATGATATGTAGTACTCATATCCAGACGAGTACCCAATGATTTTTGAAGTGACTGCCAAAAGTGAGATATGAAACGACTATCTCTGTCAGAAATAATCGAGATTGGAACACCATGTCGTGATACAATTTCCTTGAGATATATTCGTGTGAGGCATTCCATTTTATCGGTTTCTTTGATGGCTAGGAAATGAGCAGATTTTGTGAGACGATCGACGATCACCCAAATGGTATCGCAACCGCTCGATGTTTTTGGGAGTTTTGTGATGAAATCCATGGAGATCTGCTCCCATTTCCACTGAGGGATTTCCGGTTGTTGCAGCAAGCCGGAAGGTTTCTGATATTCGGCTTTGACTTTAGAGCAAGTGAGGCATTTGCCGACATATGTGGCGATGTCAGCTTTCATGTTTGGCCACCAATACAACTCTTTGATGCCATGATACATCTTGTCAGATCCAGGATGTATGGAGTACTTGGACTTGTGAGCTTCGTCCATCACCAAGTCTCGTAGGTTCCCAAAACTAGACAACCAGTTTCGGTTAGAGAAGTATTTGGCCCCGTTTGGTTTGGTTTCAAATTGTTGGTCCATGCCACGCAAGGACTCGTTTTTGATGTTCTCAGGTTTGAGTGCTTCGAGTTGAGCGGTGATGATTTGAATGATAAGATCATTATGAATCGTCATACTGAGGGCTCGGACTCGAAGGGGTTTTACACGTTCCTTTCGACTGAGGGCATTGGCAACAACATTTGCCTTGCCTGGATGATAACGGATCTCGCAATCATAATCGGTAAGCAACTCGATCCATCGACGTTGTCTCATGTTGAGATCCTTTTGGTCGAAGATGTGCTGGAGACTTTTATGATCCGTGAAGATTGTACATTTAGTGCCGTACAAATAGTGTCTCCATATTTTGAGTGCAAAGACTACGGCACCCAATTCGAGGTCATGGGTGGTGTAATTCTTTTCGTGAATTTTGAGCTGTCGGGAGGCGTAGGCAATGAGCTTGTCTCGTTGCATCAACACGCAACCGAGACCTTGGTGTGAAGCATCGCAGTATACCACGAAGTCATCGTTGCCTTCGGGTAATGATAAGATAGGTGCGCTGCAAAGCTTTTGTTTCAGTAGCTGAAATGCTGACTCTTGTTTATCAGTCCAGTCGAACTTCTTTTCCTTCTGAGTCAGTGTGGTGAGTGGTTGGGCTATTTTTGAGAAATTCTCAATGAAACGTCGATAGTACCCGGCCAGTCCCAAAAACTATCGTATTTCGGTTGGAGTTGTTGGCGATTGCCAATTTTTGATAGCCTCGATTTTTGATGGATCAACATGAATTCTTTGACTATCAATCACGTGTCCAAGGAATTGTACAGTTTGCATCCAGAACTCACACTTGGAGAATTTGGCGTATAACTCCTCGTGTCTAAGCAGTTCTAGGACAGTTTTGAGATGTTGCGCATGCTCTTGTTCGTTGCGCGAGTATATAAGAATGTCATCGATGAAGACAATGACAAACTTGTCGAGATATGGTTTACACACTCGGTTCATAAGGTCCATGAATACAGCCGGTGCGTTTGTTAAACCGAAGGGCATGACTTGAAACTCATAATGCCCATAACGAGTTCGGAAAGCAGTTTTCGGAATGTCAACATCGCGAACTCGTAATTGATGATATCCAGATCGCAGATCGATCTTGGAATAGAAGCTTACCCCTGAAGTTGGTCGAATAGATCATCGATGCGTGGAAGTGGATAACGGTTCTTGACAGTTAACTTGTTCAGTTCCCTGTAATCGATGCACATGCTGAAAGAACCGTCCTTCTTCTTTACAAACAAGATCGGAGCTCCCCAAGGTGAAGAACTCGGTCGAATGAATCCTTTGTCCAGGAGTTCCTGTAACTGGGTGGACAACTCCTGAAGTTCGGATGGGGCTAATCGGTATGGTGCTCGTGCCACGGGTGCTGCTCCGGGCACTAGATCGATAGAGAACTCGACTTGTCTCGTTGGTGGAAGACCAGGCAGTTCTTCGGGAAAGACTTCCGGGAAATCTCGAACAATTGGCACATCCTCCAGTTGCTTCTCCTCTGACTTTTTCTCCATGACGTGCGAGGATTGCCTGATAACCCTTTCTCAAATACTTACGGGTTTTCATGCAGGAAATGATATTTAGTCTCGTCCCACCGGTCTCCCCTTGTATGACTAGAGTACTACCGGAGGCGAGAGGTATGCGTACAATCTTATCGAAACAAATGATCTCGGCACGATTCTTAGACAGCCAAACCATGCCAATGATGATGTCGAAACTTCCGATCTCGACAGGTATAAGGTCGATGGTGAAAAGTTCGTCGGCTAGATTTAAAATGCAATTGGGTATCACACTATCAGTTTCTATGAGTTTACCATTTGCTAATTCTACAATGTACTTAGCATCTAAGGCAACAGGCGTGATGTCAAGTAGTGGACAGAATTCATCAGATATAAAACTTCTATCAGCACTAGTATCAAATAGAACAGAGGCAGTCATGTTGTTGAGAAGGAACGTACCCGAGACCACATTCGGGTCTTGGCGGGCTTCCCCTGAGTTCAGAACAAAGGCTCTACCTTTTGCAGTGTTGTTGTTGTTGCCTTTGTTCTTCATCTTTGGGCACTCATTCCTAAAGTGCCCGGTGTCCCCACATTCGAAGCAGGCTCTGGGTTGTCTGGTGTTGCTGCTGGAGGTGTTGTTGTTGGATTTGGGAGTTCGGCAATCCTTGGTCGAATGTCCGTACCTCCTGCAGTTGTTGCAAGGGGTAGTACACTGACCGTCATGGTGGTGGTTACACTTGGAGCAGTAGGGTTTGCTCCCGGTGTACCCACGTTTGGGTTCAGAGTTGGTGTTGTAAGCTTTGATGGTGTTGGGTTTCTTTTCTGGCGGATTGTGGTGCTCAGCAGGTTTGCGTTTGTTGTTGGATGATGAATTGGATGTCTCACGGCTGACGACCATTGCCATGAGTTCATGAGCTAATCGGATTGCACTTTCAACAGTGGTTGGTTTAAATGAGGCGTCGTTCACCTGGATGTTTTCCGGGAGGCTGCGGATGTATCCCTTGATGCATTTCTCTTCCGGATCAACCAAACCCGGGCATAACAAGGCAAATTGCTGGAATTTGGTAGTATATACCCAGCAATATCAGTTCCCTGCACAGTCAGGTGCCAGAACTCTTCCTCCAGACGGTGCAGTTCTTCTTCGGGACAGTATTTTTCCCTAAGCTTTTTCTTCAGATCAGCCCAAGGAAGTTGGTTTGCTATCTCGATGCCCACAGAGTTGGCGTGGGTATTCCACCACGTAAGTGCACCTTCCTGAAAGGTGTAAGAAGCGAATTTAACTTTGTTATCCTCAGTACAGTTGCAGAGACTGAAGATAAATTCCATACGATCCATCCACCTGATCAGACCAATAGCACCTTCCATGCCTTTGAAGTATAATGGTTTGCAGCTGAGAAAGTCCTTGTAGGAACAAGGTTTGGTAACCGGGGTGGTATTAACTGTTTGATCGCTAGATTGTTGGGGGTTTCGAGCAGCCAAAGCATCGGCTACGGCTCGGGAAACAATAGCATTGATTTCAGCATCACTGTAACTTTTCTTCTTCGGCGGCATGATTCTGAGACAAAGTGTTAGGAAGGATGAGGCCTATATCCATATAATATATAATATAGCCTAAGATATCGAGCGACAGCGAGGCCTATCTATGTATACATATATATCACATAATAGCTTAGGGTGTCTAACACAGACATGTTTGAGTCCTGGTTTCTCTCAAGGTCAGAGTCAACTAGTGTATCCTGTTCAGCCATAACTCCCTTCAGATCTTACATCATCTTTATTTAATTGTACATAGTTGATCAGGCTATGTTAAATTAAACTCATATGATGTAATCACTGAACCAGTTATACCTAATAGGGAATACTGCCTAACGGTCATAGTCTAGGCCCACTAAATGCAACCTAGTTCACTATAACCTTAGGCTCTGATACCAATCTGTCGCACCCCCAAATTATGATGCGGAAGCGGTTCGGGTCGGGGTGCGACAAATACGGTAATCACAGCACAAAGATATAATGAACGACCACTATATACGTCGTTGTACAACTTGTATTGATAAAACCAAAGTTTACATCAAAATATTATTTACATTAGCTCGTTTGAAAATGGAGAGATTTAAATACATAATTACTTTATAACACCCTTCAATTTTTAAAAACTCTTTTTTTTTTTTTTTTTTTTAACATATCAGAAGCGCATTAATGATAAATACTTCTTAGATTGCATACATTACACAACCAAAATGGCAATCCACAATCACATGGTTTAAATCCAAATTCCATAACATTAACATTTACAAACATTTAAGATAAGTGTTACTTAATCCAAAACAAGTGTTAAACCATTAACATGGTTTTTTATAACCAGAGTGAGTCATCAAACATCCCTTAATCCCAAACTTCTTGCAACCCACAACAAAGCTTAACCTGCAAGAAGTGATGAGGAGGGATTAGCACAAAGCTAAGTGAATAGATCTCTAACCATCAATCTAAACATAGCTTAACAATTGTCTACAGCAAAGCACAGTAAACAAACAAATTAAAGAGGATCGGTGGTCCTTGAGGTACCCTCATGCCGCGGTGGCCCCCAAGTAACACTTAAAACCAACTGAAGGCCAAACAGTGGTTAAACCGATAGTTTGGTTACTAATACTACATACAACATACCTACAATAAACAACACATGTACAAAGCATTTATGTTGTTCAAAGTATTAGTATCCAAACCCAATCCATGTTGACCTCCGACATTCAAATAGTCCACAGCCATCATGGCAATGTATACACATATATATATAAGACACAATCAATACCAATATCAATAAACCAAGTTTACCCGTTGTAACCAACTTGTTACAACTAATCTAGACTGAAAGTCCAAGATCTACTCACCCTTGACGATCACCGTCTCCACTCAATGATCTTATTATTGAGTCTTCGGTTTATCTGAGAACACAATCAAAACCCGAATTAGATTCTCGTATCAAGTTTGTTACAATTTAATCATGTATATAATGTCAAATAATTGCATATACTACACTTTCAATAATAGTTAAATAACATAGGTGCACAAGTCACAAGTTGTCAAATTCGTCAGATTATTACTAGCAAACGCGATCCGGGTTAGGAGTGACTGGATCGCGTTCCATAGTTCAAAACATTCTGTTACCAATTTACACTTGCAAACGCGATCCGGTCTAGAAGTGGTTGGATCGCGTTCCCAAGAACAAAATCAACCCGACTCAAGTTTAACACTGACTAACGCGATCCGGACACTTGGGAGCTGGATCGCGTTTCAAAGAACAAGTCGTACTGAGCCCAAATTACACATAGCAACGCGATCTGGGCCATGGAGCTGGATCATTCCTTTACGTTGAAACACAGCATCAGACCTGCAACAACTTTCAGCTCGAACCAAAAACACAAATTCACACAATTCGATTACTAAACACGAATTCACACAGTAAATGACCTCTAATATCACTCATGAACATTGCACAACAACAAAGAACATCATATAACCTCAATTTCTACACATGCATATGTAATCTAACCCAATTTCTAACCAAACCCATATATTCATACTTACAACTTGAAGAACACTTTGATTCATCACAATTCACCATGAAATCAGTTAACACGTATCATTTACATCATTCATAGACATAGTGTAACAACAATGACCATCTTTTAACTACAATTTCTACTCATGCATCAAGAACTCAACCTAATCCCAATCACTCAAGTTTATACATAAAAATGGGGAAATACACTTACAATGGAGATGATAAAGCGATGATGATGATGGAGATCAGTTGATGAATCAAAATCACAGCCTTAAGATGATCACAATGCTTTAATCTTGATTTTCCTTATGATTTCTAAGTGAGATTGAGAGTAAAGGTTCAAGAACCAAAAATCAGGAAGTGGGTGGGGTTTAGGTCGACATTTCCTTTTTAGTTCATGTATAATGTAGTGTAATACTATACCCGTTCTAAATCTATTGTCTGAAACCTAAAAACCATTTGCAAGAAAATAAGTTTTATTGTACCGTCAACTAAATTAATTTAAAACAAGTATTAATTTATTTATCACTATAAGTCATTTGACTAATTGACCTATTAAATTCAATTATTCAGATAACACAAATTATTTCAAAATACTATTTAAATAACGAATAAAATAAGGAATTTACCGTATTTCTCCTAGGCCCATAAGGAGGATGTTACAATACGGACGTTGGTGAACCATTTTATTAAATAATATAATATTATTTAATAACGTTATTATACCCAAAATATTATTTTGATAATATTTAGTACAAAAATCGTATCGTACAAATAACGACTGCGCGATTAAAATGTTAAACGCGTAAAATAAAACGAAACAAGTTAAAGTTATATTTTATAACTCAATTATTAAGTATTTAATGAAATACTTCAAGTATAATATTGAATAAATATTCGCATTTTAAAACTTATAATTAAACGTATCAAATAATTATTTAAGCGTTTAAACGAATGGGAAAATGAACACCGCACGGAGCGCGAATACACGGGATTAAAAATGGAGACCCACACCTCGGTGGGCCCCCATCGAAATCAGCAAAAGGGGTGAGGTCACCACCTCCCCACCCCATTTCACCTCTCACTCTCTCTTTCTCTATTTCTTTTTCTCTCAAAACTCATCAAACCACCACCACCTTTATCCACTAAATAACACCACTAAACGACCTTAAATCTCGAGGCTTATTTGGAAGAAAAGATTCACCACGTCACGATCTACGTTTCTACCTTTTCGGATTTCTCCGGCGTTAACTCGTAAGTTTCCGACAAAACTCGAAAACACTCCGATTTCGTTTATTTCTACATAAATGTTATTTCTATAAGCTTAAAATGTCCAAATATGGGTTGGGTAAAAGATTTGGACCAAATGGTGGCCGGAAAATTCATTTTCGACTCAAAATCCGGCGAACAGACGTAAGTGTCGCTAGAGTGCCAAAAACAGTGCTAGCGACACTAGCCTAGTGTCGCTAAGCCAAGTTTCGCCTATATAGCGACACTACTCCAGTGTCGCTGAAATACTTAAATCAGATTTATACTAGCGACACTACCTTAGTGACGCCATTATTGAAGAAGTGTCGCCGCCTATAGCGACACTAATCAAGTGTCGCTAATCAATTGGAAATCATGAATCCAGCGACACTAACCTAGTGTCGCCTATCTAGTGCCGCCTATAGCGACACTCACCTAGTGTCGCCTAACTAGTGTCGCCTATAGCGACACTAGCCACGACACTAGCCCAGTGTCGCCAAAAACAGAAAGTTGACAAACTATTTTTATACTAAGTGTCGAACTTGTACAACCTCAAACACTTATACGATACGACTTCTAAAACACTTTGGGATACACTTTTAAGTATAATACTTCAAAAACATAATGATAATGTTGAGATTATTGTTACAAACCGTCACCAACGGGCCGTACACGTTTTTAAAACTCAAATTAATCAACCAAATCATAGTAATTTGGATAAGTTAATCAACCAAATCGTAGTAATTTGGACAGTCTAGTTGGACGAACAACTACAAAGGTAGTCTTTATAGATACCTACTCACGTTTATAACCATCGCGTGTCGTGGACACCCTCAGGTTACAAGTCTTCGGACATCACTACTTGGCTAATCAACTCAAGTTTATTAAGTTAAACACTTCAAGACTCAGGTGAATCTCATAGCCCCTACTTTACTGTTTTTCTCAGGGGTGTGATATACTGCTCATCATTTTTACAATATGAACGCAAGTACAAACTTTTCATATACTACATGAGTTATTTCACTAATCATTTCAAAGCCCTCCATCAGCATAGTTTAGTAATACGTTGTAGCGTGAATATTAGTATATGGTACCATATAGGATTGGCCCTCCTCGTCCGGGTTAGCATGCACTAACTGGGTAAACGGATGTACTAATATTTGTTCAGACGAGTGTAGATTAGGCACTCGTGGGAGGCACCTCGATCAGGTCCTTGAATGTGGATCCTGACCCCTCGAGTTAAGCTCAGATTATCTGCTGATGGCTGTATACATCATTATTTGCTTGGTTGCAAATCAATATTTAAATCTTACGGTTCATACGATATTATTTGATATACAAACCTGTGAGCTCACCAGCGTTTCGCTGACCCATTTTAGCATGTATCACAGGTACTCAGCAGTAGGATTGGACTGCCCTCATGATCACTACAGCTCGAGTCAGCATGCAGACATTAGAGATTTCCTTGCATTAATATATTTTGTAGAAGTATTTATGTATTGGAATCTTTTATTTTCAGAACACGAGCTATGTATAGCTTCAAACCTTGTAAACATTTCTTATATTAATATATTTTGTTAAAACAACGCATATAGAGTCGTTTGCTATATCTTGTGTGCTTTGATATTATTTGATTAGTCGCGCTCCGACCTGATTCGCTTCCGCATCTTAAATTTGGGGGTGCGACAACATCAAAGGTAATTCAAAAATAATTTGGCAAATCAATGCCTCTAATAATAGTAAAGAGAGATTAAAATACATATTTGGATATAGACGAGAGTTTTGAAGGTTTCAAAGAATATTGATGTAATTTTAAATTTTACAAGGATATACAATAACTTGAAAAGTTTCAAAGGATATACATGAAGAGATGAGATCTTGAGAGTACATGGATTATGGAAAGTATGGAAGTACCAATGGGAGGGTGCCATTTGTACAAAGAGAGTACAAAACCCATTTACCCCCTAACTTAAATATCTCACAAACGACAAATCGAAAAATTATGAAAATTGCACCATTAGATTCAGCGTTTGATCCTATTCGATTTGCCGTCCATCAAGGCATACTTTCGACGAATTTTTTTTTCACGTTTTTTGGTGGGTTTTACAATTTACTAACACATGTGTTAAAATGTTGCGTTTAGGGTTTAGGATTTGGGGTTTAGGGGTTAGGGTTTATGGTTTAGGGTTTAGGTTTTGAGGTTTCTCCCGAAACCCTAAAACCCAAACCCTAAACCCTAAACTCTAACCCCTAAACCCCAAACCCTAAACCTTAAACGCTTTATATAATTCTAAACCCTAAATCTTACTAAACCCTAAACCCTACTAAACCCTAAACCTTAAACCCTACTAAACCCTACTAAACCCTAAACCTATTAAACCCTAAACCATAATAAATCCTAATCCCTAATCCCTAAACTCTATACTTAAATTAAATATTTAACCAAATATTAACACATGTGTTAGCAATTAGTAAAACCCACCAAAAAAGGGTGAAAAAAAATTCATCGAAAGTATGCCTTGATGGACGGCAAATCGAAGAGGATCAAACGCTGAATCTAATGGTGCAATTTTCATAATTTTTCGATTTGTCGTTTGTGAGATATTTAAGTTAGGGGGTAAATGAGTTTTTAACATGTGGGTATTCTCTTTGTACACATGGCACCCTTCCATTGGTACTTCTATTCGTTCCAAAATCCTTGTACTTTCTTGATTTTTTTTCTATACATGAAATTCTCCCTGTAAATTAAATCGAAAAGTTAATATTATCGAATTAAACATGTTAATGAAGGTATAAGTTTTAATTTCATAGAAGTACAGCTCAACTGGTCAGAGGCTTGGGGGTCGATGATAGGAGACCTGGGAAACCCAGGTTCGATCCTTGAGGCCAGCGGGTTTTACCATTAATTCGTTGTCGTGCCTTTGGGCGGACGGATTAGTGGGCTTTTCCCGGATTTGGAGTAACTTGGGGCGCTTAAGGGCTCCGTACGGCTGGATTGGGCCAGTATATGGAGACTTAGCCATTGGGCCTCCCCGTACGGAGTACCTAGGCGATTTCTGTTAGCCTTTAAAAAAAAAAAAGAACTAATAAATATTTAAATTCAGAGGAAAATTATAATTGAAAGATTTAGAGGCATTTGACCACAATTTTTTGGGCAATGATTACCAAGTATTGTAACTTCCAACGGTTCAAAATTTATAGTATTGAAATTTGATTGATTAATTACACAATGGCCTCGCTATTCGGATCACAATTTCGCACCTCACAACCTGGCCAATGACCTATGTCACGACCCGACCAACGATGCCAAAACTCGGAAACGGAGTCTTTCACTAAGTGGTTTCACCCAAAAATCCATTCACACCAAACAAATCTTGATGAACATGGTTTGACTTATATCGATATTCATCAGAATTTTGGTTACACTTGAATTTAAAACCGGTTTATGGCTTGGATTTGGTTATAGAAATTTCAAGTCGGGGCCCACCCGAGAACCCAAATTATTTGATACTAGTAGGTTTTTTTTAGACATTTACGTATGTTGAAAAATGAACGATTTCTTAAGGAACGACACTTGTTAAAAGATTTGAATGCACGATTCGGTCCCTCTTCATTTGACTTATCAACTACCTCATCCCATTTGCATATTAAATAGTGAAATTGTATTATCTTCATTTCAAATGAGTTCGTTCAAATTAAATATTCATTAGTCTATTTAAAAATTCAGGTTTTCAGCTTCCAATTCAGTTAAAAATCTCCGATACTCATATATGTGATTGTTGACATGTTTTTTTGTTATAGTTGCGTATAATTTATAATCTATCTAGTCTCCAACTACTATTTTACATGGCTTAATCGGGCTCAAAACCGATTAGTTGACTTGAATTGGTTTTTTATACTTTTAGTTAGGATTATGACTGGTTAAAATAATTTCTTAAAGTTGTTTAATCTGAATCGAATAAATTCATGAAATTAAAAACGAATCGATTGAACACCCCAAAGCTTTAGCTACTTCTCAAGAATTACTTCAACTAACTTTATTTCTCGGTTCTTAATAGTCAAACTTATAGGGAAAAAAAGTTTAATTTTTGTAAGTTTTCATTAAATTCATGAGTCAAAAACCCCCATAAGGCCATAACCCGTCAAACTTACAAGAAAAAGAAAAGTTTAATCCTTGTAAGTTTTTAATAAATTCATGTGTCAAAAACACCCATAATAAAATTCGATCAATCAAAATTGCGTATTAAATTTTACCAAATAACCTTTGTGGTAACGATGTTTGGTGCCATACCATAAACTTTTTAGTTCAGGGCTAAACCAGGCAGCTCTCCATAGTCCATATGTATGTATTAGTGGAAACACAATCAAATCTAAACCTTCTTCGAGTCCTTGTCTAGAATCTTCCAAAATTCTAGCAGGGTTTCTCTAGGGTTTAACAGTTCTTGCATCTTAATTTCTTTTTCACCCAGACACTAACAGTTAAAATCCAACTAATCAAACACATAAACTCTTAATTCATTTAAATGGGTCGATCTCAGGCTACTAAATTCATCTCATTGATAGCTCGCCGCTCACTTTCTCACCCAGTATGCTTCTTTTTTCTGTATAATTATAGCTACTTGTGTATGTATTTATATTGTTATGTATTGTTTATTTGCAGTTGTATGAATTGCCGGTTAGAGGTGGGTATAGAAAGTTCGGATCTTTAAGCCATAATAGGATTTTGAACACTCCCAGTTATAGAAACGGTAATTCTTTGATATAAAGATTAATAATTTCTTTTTTATTATCATTATTTGATATATTGTTACTTGAAAGTGAATGGTTTTTATTTTGTTTTGGGTATGAAGCAGTAGTCAATTCAAGATACAGGTCGATTCTTGGATCGATTACGGTGAATTGTGGCTCCACAAGATCAATTCATGGCACTGGTAATTTGATACTTATCAATTGATGATGAATCTGTATGAAAGATTAGTGCTTTTTGTTTTTTATAATGATTAGTTCTATCATGGCTAATGGCACATTACCAATTACTACAGTATTATGTTATGTATTATCATTGTTCTGTGTAGTGTTGGAAGTTTTGTGGTTGTATATTGTAATTGTAGTCTTTACTTCATAATTGGGAGTTGAGACACTAGAAAAACTCAAAATATAACTGTGAGACGAGGTGTAAGAGTGCAAGATATTCAATGTCACACAAGATGAGTTCCGTATGGGAAATGCTAACATAAATATAGGCAGTGAGCCAGTGAGGGAGTTTTCAGTATATATTTATATTCTAATACATCTGCCTACGTATGTCCGAATGTTATACTTTTAGAAGTTCATTTAGAACTGAATTATTTCTTAATATTGACAGCATATATGTCTTCAAAAGATTATTACGATACTCTTGAAGTGAGCAGGAATGCATCTTCCTCAGAAATCAAGAAAGCATATTACGGGGTTGGTTACTTTCACAAAACAATTTTTCCTTTCGTTTTTTCCTCCTACAAGTTGGTTTACATAAGTAGAACTATGCATGTTGATTATCTTTTGCATCAATTTCTGTTTTGTTATTTTATTTTCACATGTACTGTCATCGCTGACTGATACGTCTTTGATATCGGCATATCTAGCTTGCAAAGAAGTGGCATCCGGACGCAAATAAAGATGACCCAGAAGCAGAAAAAATATTTCAAGAAGTATCAAAGGCATATGAGGTCTTAACTTTTCTTTATGAAGTATTTGTTTTCTCTTCTATAATGAAAATTTTCTTGGTTGTATTACTTGTATACATGTAGTCTGCAAACGTTCACCCTTTGATTACTCTTTTCATTTACTTTTAAAAGCGCAACTACCGGTCTTGCACTAAGAAAACGGGAGATATATAGTAACGTTTTTGTACTATTTTAGTTGGTGAGAATATATAAATATTCAATGCATACCTTGAAAAGTTCTGAGAGTTTACAACCTCTATTGCTGCAGGTTCTGAAAGATGAGGATAAAAGAGCAAACTATGACCAGGTTTGGATATGCACTTTATACTATTGGAAACCTGCTATGTTTTTCCTTTCGTTATTTTGTATTTTAATTTATTTAGAAAATAAAATCTTGGTTGTATAGCTTGGCCATGAAAATTATGAAGCCAGTGTTAGTGGTGGAGCTGGTCCAGATGCAGGTGGTCCATGGGGTAATTCTATTCATGATGTAAGTCTCTGATACTAAAAAGCAAATTAACTTCATCATCTTTTCACTATATCCTCTGTTTTTCTGTCTGAGTCAAAATCCTTTTTATTAACTTCACAAGTCAACGTTCTCCGGGGTCAGCATTTTGACTCGTTCTGGTGAATCAGATTTTTGGTTTTGGCGGATTTCATCGGCAATACAGTGGCGTGGATGTTAAGGTTCTGATCTATTTCATAGGTTTGTTGGTGTTGTTTATGCTATGGACTCGCCATCTAAAGTCTTCACCTCCTTTTTTTTTTTGTGTGTGTGGTTGTGTGCGTGTGTGTGCAGGCTATGGCTGAGCTTTCTTTTATGGAAGCTGTGCAAGGATGTACCAAAAATTTGACTTACATTACTGAGTTGCTTTGTGAAACTTGCGGTATGAAAAATCTATAGACTGCTTTTAGTTGCACGAAACTTATACAATTTTAGAGAGAGTTGTTTTAAGAAAAATGGAAAGCTGGAGAACGTGTTGAAGTTTGTGTTTTTGGGAAAATTTTCCAAGAAAACAAAAACCCATGATTTTCCTTTCTTATAACTACAAATCTGGAAACTGTAATTTATGATTTTCAACATTATCTGTTCTTGAAAATGAAAACATGTTTATATATATGGACTCATATACTAAATTTCAGTGGTTTTCTAGAGAAACATAACACTTCTCATCATGGCTGTTAGATTTTATCGAGTCACGAGTCACGACTCACGAGTTGAGTAAAAAACTCCCAAAGACGAGGCGAATCCGACCCTAACTCTTATATGACTTTGACTCCTACGAGTCATATTGACTCGTGGCTCTTACGAGTCTAAAAATAAGACAAACTGTTAGCGTAATACAGGAAAATAGAGATATAAATTACTAGAGTTTGCTTTACATTTAGCAGTTGTGGTTGTTCTGAGTCAACGACTTCACCATCAAACCTTACATTTCTTGAAAACAAAAATGTTACACAGTGATTGTCCCTTGTAGTGATATCTTAAGGACACCATAGAGGCTGTGAGTAGTTGTGATGAAAGGAACAAGGGGGGGGGGGGGGGGGGGGGGGGGGGGGGGGGGGAGCGTTAATGGCTAAACACACCCTAGTTTCATCGCATTTTATTGGTCCCTTATGACGATCTTGATCGAACCAAGTAACTCAATCGAAGGCGGAATCAACGATTGATCAACGAGTATGTTAAACGAATAAACGAAACACAATAATATCAAAACTTCACTATATTTATTGATCACAACGTATTAGCTTACAGAGAGAACGTGAATTTTCGACAGATTTCGCTAGGGTTTCGTCGACCTTGACAAATAACCCTAGACTTGTATTTATACTAACTAAACCGAACCCTGCGACTCTATGTCGCAGGCCCAGACCCTTGCGATACAGCCTATGTCACAGGCCCAACAACAATGTCGCTGGTGCGACATTAAGGCCAATGTCGCCTAAATCAAAAATTATATTTCTATTACAAAACACAAACTACAAACCAGACGACGACCAACTGACAGACACTCTAATATGCACTAACACATTTTTTATATTTTATTACGTACCTTAGTGATTTAATTATTATCATTATTTTTTTAATTTTTTTTTTTTTGGTTGCAGGTGGATCTGGCGTGCCTCCAGGAACAAGGCCCGAGACCTGTAAGCGTTGTAAAGGAGCAGGCATGGTTGGTATTCTTGAAACTTAAAATCCTACTTATTTCAGTCATAAATAAACGTTTATGGCTTATTCTGGTTCTACACCATTTACAGACTGTCGTCCAAAATGGAATGATAAGAATGCAGATCACTTGCCCTCAATGTGGTGGAAGTGGTAAATTTGTCAAGGTATGTTGTAAATCCTTCTTTAGAAAATTAGGAATTTAGGATACCATTTTTTGCTTTTTAATACATTATACAATTCTTAACAATAAATGCCCTATATTTTGCACTAACAAAGTATATCGATTTGGTGTGGTTCAGAGTTGATTATATTCACGTTGCAAGTTTTTTTTAGTAAAAATTGTAGAGTATTTTTTTTTCTTGCGTATTTTACACAGTTGATCTCTAGAAACATATTTTTCAGTAAATGAAAATGCAACAAAGACAATGACTTGATAAAATTAATATAGAAAAAAAAATTCAGTGTGCTCGTATATGATCAGGTAGGAAGAATAAAGCCATTACAACATACTAACATAGACATAGAGATAAATAAGTACACCTTTTTTCCTGTAGTTTTTGCCTTTTTTACATCTAATTTTGTGTATACTGGAGGTTTGACTTTTGAGACTGGTTGCCATACAGAATTTATGCAAGTCATGTAATGGCCAGCGGGTTGTGAGAGGACCAAAATCTGTCAAAGTAAATTTTATGCCAGGTATCATTATATCGACTTTTGGATTATACTGGATACTGGATAACTGCGAAGGGGTGGAGTTTCTATTTGTTATAATACAGAGTAGTTGGTAAAGATGCATCTGGGATTTGGAATGTGCAGGAGTGGATACAAACGAAGAAATAAAGGTATCTAGAAGTGGTGGAGCTGATCCTGATGGCTATCAGCCCGGTGATCTTTATGTTGTTATCAAGGTAGGTTAAAGTAACATGACAACAGTACTAACGACCATTGTTTATATTTCCTATGGTAGGTCAAATTTGTATATAGAATCATCTCTTATGTGATCTCCATGACAATCGTTGCAGGTGCGAGAAGACCCTATCTTCCGACGAGCTGGGGCCCACATTCATGTTAATGCCACCCTAAATTTCACTCAGGTATTCTACATGCATAGAAAAAGAACGCATTTCCTTATAAGCTATTACAAGTTTATATATTTATATATGCTTTAGTTTTTTATGTATGTGCTATTAGTGGTGTATTACATGTTACTATGTTGTTACGATGAAAGAGTATTATTTTTCGTTTTCTTATTTTACTTGAGTTTATTTTCATGCAGGCAATTTTGGGAGGAACCATTAAGGTCCCAACATTAACAGGAGAAGTTAATATTAAGGTTCTTTTTTAGAATGTCTATTAAGTTCTTATTTTTTATTGTTATTGTTATTATTATTATTATTATTATTTATTTTGAAAGGCATTATTCTTATTATTATTATTACTTTTTTTTTTTGGGTACTTTGTCTTTAATATCATTATTATCTCTTCTATTCAGGTTCGTGCTGGAACCCAACCAGGTCAAGTAGTAACACTAAAGGGAAAAGGTGAATTATACATCCGGCTTTATTTGGCAATAAATAATCCCTGGTATTTATTTATTTGTTGTTAGTGCTCTTAAACAATCTTTTGCTGTCTTTATCTCAGGAATTAAAACTAGGACCTCTTATTCGTATGGAAATCAATATGTACATTTCAACGTCAGCATCCCAACGTAAGTCTATTTTACTCACTATATGCATCTGGCTTGAGCTTTCTTGCACTACATTTCAGTTTGCTTGTTGCTCAGAAATGCAGTGCAACAAATTGCATAACTTTTAGCTCAAAGTACCACTTAATTAATACTATATTTTGCGCTCGACCTGTAATGAGTTGTTTATTAGCTTATTAATCATATCTTTATAGTAGTACATCAAAAGGTAGTTGCACAACTTATAGGTGCTTTCTCTCCTGCTGGTTATGTTATTAAAAATATCGTGTTAACACCATAAGTGTGGTGTTAAGCAACTTTGAGGGGCAGACCAACCTAAAATGTGCAATAACCACATTGATAGAGATTAAATTCAGAGTATGCTGCCTTTCCAAAAAAATTCATGAGTATGCTTATATAGATATTAGCAGTTGTCCATCTTTTAATGCAACTTGTCTAGTTGTCTCAACTGTCTAGTGGTCTAGTAATCCTGTAATCGTCAAAACATATGCTAAAGAGATTCGATTTTCTACCTAAGTATTTAGTGGTATTCTTAATCTACTAAAACTACCACAATTATGGTTTACAAGCAAATGCTTCCTCTCTCTCTCTCTCTCTCTCTATCTCTCTCTATCTCTCTCTCTCTCTCTCTCTCTCTCTCTCTCTCCCCTCAATTTAGTTTAGAGGTGGCGGAATTGGTGGTCGTGTGGGACGGATAATAGGTCATAAGGATTCCGGTGGAGTGGGGTTTTTTAGTGTGGTTGTAACGGGTTGGGCTTCCCATTTCTTTTTCTACGGAAACTATATCTTCACGACAATAATGATAGTTTCTTTTTCTACAAAAACTATATCTTCACCTATTTCTTTTTCTACTCAACTCTAATTGACGTTTGACCCATTTATAAGTAAACGGGCTGAATTTGATGCAACTAATCTGTATGTGATTGATCTACGTTGTTTAACTTTTTTTTATTAATTGACAATGTTATCCAGGAACTTAACACAGAGACAGCGCGAGTTGATTGAGGAGTTTGGCAAAGATGAGAGGGGTGAAGACGAGAAGCCAGCTGCTGCTGTTGCAGCTGGAGGGTCGGTCTAGTTATACTCCGTCACTCCATGGTTTGTGATCTATAATGAGGAAATTCTCTCCAATTAGCATTTTGCCTTTTGGTATTAATACAAATAGAGTATCCATTGTATAACCATTTTGGTCAAGACTAGGTACATCATGATACTGGTTTTGGAACCATCTGTAGTTAGATAATACAAATAACAAACCAGATATCTATTCTTGTAAACTATAAGTTAGTTTTTGGGATTTGTTCATCACATTTGAAATGCAAATATTAGCAACTTTTTTTAATGATGTCAAATTGTCAATAATTGTTTTTTTGCTAAACAAATTTCTGATTATTTACGTTGTAACAACTACAATATTGTCCTGTCAAAAGTTAAGTATGGGGAGATAAGATGTTGATAATCATACTCCTATCTTAAAGTAGCGAGACTATTTACGTTGTAACATGATCACCACATAATCTTTCAAGCAATTTAAAAACGGGATACAATTGGTTGAAAAGCAACCGTGCCATCTAAAATATATAAAAACGTAAGCTGTAAAATTTTCATTTTGAACATTTTTTACCACTAGGTAAAAAAAAGAAGAGTAAATTACATTGCCCGCCCCTGTGGTTTGCACGTTATTACAAAGCCAGTCCCCGGGTTGGGTATTCCTCGGAGCCAGTCCCTTGACCCGGAAATTTGTTTCACTCCCAGTCCCTACGTCAAACGGGCGTTAAATATGTTTGTTATCTCATCCCACGTGACTTGCATATGGCCGAGTAAATTACATTGCCCGTCCCTGTGGTTGTCCGTAAATTACATTGCCCGTCCCTGTGGTTGTCCGTAAATTACATTGCTCGTCCCTGTGGTTGTCCACACAATACCCGACCCGAGGACTGGGACCTTAATATACGAACAACCACAAGGACGGGCAATGTAATTATGCGGCCATGTGCAAGTCACGTGGGATGAGATAACAAACATATTTAACGTCCGTTTGACTTAGGGACTGGGAGTGAAACAAATATCCGGGTCAAGGGACTGGCTCCGAGGAATACCCGACCCGGGGACTGGCTTTGTAATAAGGTGTAAACCACAGGGACGGGCAATGTAATTTACTCAAAAAAGAACAAATTTGGGTCGGTTAGATAATGATTTTCAGTCGAACTCCAAATTGCTTACTCGTATTAAAAAGAATAAAAATAAATAAATATTGGATCTAAATTGAAGTTTTGATTAACCGCTAATCAACGTACCTAACCAAATCTCAAAATTAACCAAATTTTAAGCTTTTAACCAAATCAGATGATGAAAGGGAAGGGTAAAATCGGTATTAGCATAATTGATTGAAAAAAGCTTACCTAACTCCGTCACCGTCAACGTTGAAAACAAGTTTCATAAGTCTTAGGTTTATCGAACCATAAAACAAACCAATTTTCACGAATTAAATTAAAAGTTTTAAATTTTTCCACAAAGATGAAGCAGACGATGATGCCCAATCAGATGATGATGCCATCTTCATATCCTCCAACAAATATCACCACTGACCAGATCCAAAAGGTCTTTCCTTTTTTCCCCATTTTCGTTGTATTTTATTCTTGATATTGTGGGTTTCAATTAAAACTTGTTAGAAATTTGATATTTTAGCTGGGTAGTTAGGGTTCTTGTTATTGGTTTGTGGGAACAGTATTTTAAAATCAACAATTCTCTTAATATCTAATTCAGATAATAAATTTCTTGGATTATTTTTGTGTTAGGTAAAAAAAGAATGATATGGGTTTTAATTTATGGTTTTTGGTATGAAAGTTGTTAACTTTATTATTTTTATATGAGTTTTTTTCTACAATTAATACTATTACTAGGGTTTATCTTAACTTGATTAGGTTTTGCTCTGTGGTGTGACAAATGTTGTGATGACTTAGTGGTGCTTGAAAGCTTTGTAATTTTTGTGATTTGGTACTAAGTTCTTTGAACAAATAGAATGTTTGATGAGAGTTGGGAGAGTGTGTTACTTGTAGTAAGTATTGATTTTTAAGGATAGAAAAGACTTAAAATATAGTGATTACCGTGGTGTTAAGCTTATGAATGATACTATTAATTTCCAAGAGTCCCCATGAAAAGCGTGGATCATTGAAATGTTAATTATATGGAAATGTGAAGCCGTTATACCTCTACATCACGATGGAACAAGAATAATGATATAGTATGTTATTAAAAATCATGGAAGATGTAATATATAAAGGCCGGTTTTTGGAAGATTAGTTGTGACACAGTGGCTTAATATAAAAAGATAACTTAAGCTAAAACCATGATTGTAAATGTTTATGTGGGAGATACAATAATTTTGTCTAGGCTTTCTGATAACTTAAATACTATGGTATGTGTTGATATCATTTGTGAAATTATATCAAGTATCTCAAGTTGCAAAATTTAGCGTATTCACAAAATTTGTAACTTACATATTGATTCCTAGTGTGAAGTAGTACCCTATCATTAAAAATCTTTATTTATAGGGTTAATAATGGTTTAATTCTCAAAGTTTCACTTTTTTGTCGTTTTAACCACTCAAGTTTTTTTCTCATGATTTAATTCTTCAAGTTTGCATTGACTTATTGGTTTAACCCTTCAAAGGGTTAAACCATGAAAGTTTTGAAAGTTAGATGATTAAACTAGAAAAACTTAAAAGGCAAAATCATTATATATGGTAAACTTTAGGGATTAAACCATCAAATTCATGAAGTATAATCAAACATTAGGCTTAAACCATCAAAGTTTTGAAACTTTAAGGATTAAATCATCAGAAAAAAACTTGAGTGGTTAAAACGATAAAAATGTGAAACTTTGAGGTTTAAACCATTATTAACCCTTATTTATAATTTTGTGATTGAGTTCATTGATTCATCTTTGAAGGGCTTCAATATAACAAGGTTCCCGTATGTTGAATCAAGGTCTGGGACCTTGTAGCGGGTACTCGGCCTAGGTGGGGAGTACTCGGATTGGTTTGAAATAATAATTTCGAAATTATATGTTTAAATACAGACTAGAAACTTACATATAAACATTATTGTTTAGAAACATAAACATAATGATCTACTTCAAACATAAATATTATTAGTTACTAATAATGGACTCAAAACCCTAATTTTAAATCATATTAAAATGTTGAACCGAGTTTGACTTTGACCAAGTTGGACTGAGTAATCCCGAGTTTGCTTGACCGACTTTTTTTTTACATTGACCGAGTTTGACCGACTTTTTAGTCCGATTTAGACCGAGTCGCCTTGGACCACATGCGATTCCCGAGTACACCACAATTACTCGGCCGAGTTGGCCGAGTTTTACAACCCTGTGCTGAATCATTTTTTTCTTAAATGGTAATTTTCAAAGAAGCTCCTATTCTGTTATTATTTGTACATTTGCTAGCCCATCTACTTTTGAATGGTTTGATTCGGGTTATGTTTAGTCTGTAATGGGTCAAATTTATAATAAAATGGCTGAAAAGTCGTCCAAAGTGTATTTTTAATGCATACAACCTTCTAAACTTCTTTATTTAATTGGATTGTTATTGTTTGCGGTAATAGCACAGTTTTAGACTTTTAGTGATCATTTAAGATATTAGTTATTCATAGACAATAAGCGTTTGTTGGTTAACCTAACATCTATAGGAATCAATTTTGACATGCTAACCAATCTATTAATTTTGCCACCTATAATTTTGACTCATGGTGGACTCAGTCATCATACCCCCCGAGGATATGTATTAAATCATGTTTGTTGTTCTGCCTTTAATTACTTGTCGAGTTGTCGTATTCTCAAATTGATGTTCATACTGTCAACAAGGTTAGTTGTATCTTTCAAGTTCAACTATATCTGTTATTTGGTGGCAACTATATAATTCTCCACATGTAAAATGTTAGCAACGTAGTGTCTAAGCTTTGAGAGCGTTTCTAGCTTGCTCACTATTGTCTTGCTGATATCTTATATACTAATTTTTTAAATCTTGATTTGGACTTGTTTTATAATAGTTCCTTGATGAGAACAAGCAATTAATTTTAGCAATAATGAACAACCAAAACCTTGGAAAGCTTGCTGAATGTGCCCAGTGAGTGTTCAACCCTACAATCACACTAAGCATTTCAATATCGATCTGCATATTGAAGTTTCTTATTATAAATTGGTGGTATGTTATAGGTACCAGGCTCTCCTCCAAAAGAATCTGATGTATTTAGCCGCCATTGCCGATGCTCAACCACCAACGCCGACACCAGCACCAACAATCTCGTCTCAGGTTCTTTCTATTATCTATCTATACAATTATATGAAGGGTTGTTAGGAAATGCGTTCTGGAACTGCTTATTTAGATTAATAGCACTTGTAGTTGCAATGCTCAGTTTTTATAAAAGATTGTTTTTTCTGATTATTTATGAGTTTTGGGTGAACAGCTTCATAGCGGCTTCGACAAAATTAGTTGCAATACTCGGTCTTTTGTTCCCATTTTTCTAAAAATAATCTTTTGTTGATTAACAACCTATTATTACTTCTGATTATTGCATAATCACTTACGAAATGAACTCCCGAACACCTCAATATTAAACAGGTTCTGAAAAATGTTTGCTTTTGAATTAGCATTCATGTGTATTTTCTCATAATATGCAGATGGGCTCACTCCCACATCCGGGTATCCCACAACAAGGAGGATATTATATGCAGCAGCATCCGCAGGGTGCTGTCATGGCTCAACCTCCATCAGGATTTCCCCAACAGATGCAAACCATGCAGTTTCATAGCCCGCAAACTATCCAACCTCAGATGGGCATTAGGTCCAGTGGGCCAAGTGGGGTACCGCCAACCTCAGGTGCTAGTGATATCTGGAGAGGAACTGTGCAAGATGGTAGTTCTGCTGAGGCTAGTAAAGATGGTCATGGAAGTGCAGCAGGCGGGTCAGAAGAGGCAAAGTAAGAAAACGAATGAGTTGTTAGTGTGACGGATGTGGATAGTAGGTCAATTCTTACGGTAGAACTAGAAGCTTAATCTGTGACTTTTAGCCAAGTTCATGAGCATTGAACTTTTTTAGTGTTTGTGTGTAATGTGTGTACTCTAGGAAAGTGAAGTTCTTTTACTCCGTAACTTTTTATGTTTATTATAGAAAATGTATGAACTTTAGATGGGAGGTTAAATTCTACTTTATATGAATACTAGTTCATAGACCTGAGGTTATGCGGATTACGATAATTGAGAGTAAAACGAACTTGAACCAACCGACATGCTTATATAAGATAAGCCAACCACCAAGAGAACTGGTATATACCAGGTCAGTAGTAATGTCCAGTTCTGGTATGGTGAGGACCGCAAACCATATACAAACTCATGGTTTTGTCTAGATCAGTTATGAAACCATCCGGTTAACAAACTTGAATAATCAAAAATTTCGAAAACAAAGTATGAGTTTATAAGTGAAGCCATTGAAATTCAAATAAATAAAATGATGTTGCTTATGAGGATTCAAAATAACTATTATATTTAAACTATAGTCGTTGACGAATAAGTCATATTTGTTGTAGAACCCCCTTTAGACTGCGTATATTCTTCGTTTGGTGTCTGTCGCTGCGGATTTGTTAAGTTGGATATCAGCATGATTGATTGACGACAAACTGCAAATAATAATCTATATCATTTTTTAAATATCAAATATTATAATCATAATTAAATATGAATGATTATCAAAATAACGCCAATCCTGATGTCGAAAGTTAAAGAGTCCAATGGTGTATAAGAAACTGATGCGTGTAAGGTTAATATATAATGATGAATTAAGAAATCATAATCAAGTAGCATGCATATATGATCTATCGATCGAGAATCTTACAGGTCAATTAAGTATGCATATTCTATATACGGACTTATGGAGTATCACATATTCTTGATCTTTCACATAATCCAAATTCACGACCGGCCGGTGCGTACCATTGGTATAAGAACATTGACTATATGCAGTAATGCAGACCGACCCGCGAAGTTTGATGGTTACGTAAATTAGCTAATACTATAAGACATGAAAATCTTGTTAACGGAGTATCAATCTATATAGATGTCAACTTTAAATTTGTAACTTGATTATGTATCAAACTATATATGATGTCAACGTTAAATTCGTAACTTGATTATGTATCAAACGTCGAACGTTTTACTATTATATGTATGTATGCTTGAGATCTTCTATTATGTATGCAACCTTCTTAAATCATTAAGGTATGTTGGGGATGACCAGAAACTTGTTGCTAGCTGGTGTGGTACCAGTCAATGTTTAGAATTTTTTTCTTCTAATAATATTAAACAGATGAAAATCTTCACCCTCTTTGTGCCTTTGTTTCCTTTCTTCAGTGAACGTACACGCCTTTACATGTAGGGGCGGAATCATGAAATTCAAATAGAGTGGGCGAATATATTTTTTTTTTCCCATTTCTTTTATGTTTTTGTGGGGACGAAACTTTTAAAATGTCATTAATACCTCAAGAATATGTTCACGCAATTTGAATCTTGAAATTTCTTATGATGGAACTATCTACTCTGCCCCCACCTTGTCTCCGCTCCTACCCTGTTTACATGTCATAACTACAAATCCAACTTATATCATCACCATTTGTAGTTTTGCAAACAGATTTATGTAATTCGTACGTCGGGTGAATAGTAACTCTTTGTATTACGAGTATATGTATAATTTTATTTTTTATTTATCTTTTATTATACAATGGAAATTAAAAAATATATATATAAATTATTATATGGTTCAATGGCTCCTACCCACCATATTGTATATATATATATATATAAAGGTGGTTGGAAATTTACTGTTCATCGTGAGTATTTATCGCAAGTTCCTTTGTTTCTTCTTTCATTGTGTGCATCCGGCCAATCAAAAACAGCATGGAAAAACTTGGTCAAATATTACGGCGTTCATCTATAACTCCGTAATTGATAGGCTACCTTTCTTCTATTTTACTATCCTGTAAACAAATGTTGGAACTGGGCTAACAATTTATAAGCGATTTGTATGAACATGCTGTTTGAAAAGAGAGTGATAATTTCATGGAAAATGATATAAGAAGTCATTAGCGCTGTTATTAAGCCTTTAAAACATGCATATAAAGTTGTACAAAGACCATAACAAACTTTATGTCTCCTCCTGAATTAATGTTGACCCATGAATTTCGGTTGAATGTATAACAATTTATGCATGTAAGATTTTATTAATGAAAGCCCTAACGGGTTCCGTTAACAAAATCCTAATTTCATAATATAGAAGAGTGAAAAATTGATAGCAAAGATATAATATCATAATTAAAAACATGAAATATATAGAATTATAGACAACTAATTCGCAACGAAGTGCGGTTAATCATCCTTGCTTGAATCAATACTTGAAGGTAGGCGTACAGGTTCTAGCTCTGCCGTTTCCTTCATCTTTTTATTTTTGGTCTTCTTACAATTGTTATTTTATAGTTTATAATTTATAATTTGAAATTGAGGTTCACTATGGGTCATCTATTTTTTTTTTTCTTTTACTTTTTTTCAATATATAGTATATAAATTTGAATATTCATGATTTTTAAGATCAAATTTTATATATCTTTTAATTTGTTCGAGTTTTCTGTTTTAAATACAAACCATCTTTATTAAATGTTGGAATGTATTATTGCGATATAACGATCTAGATGATACGAAATGATATAAAGTCAAATGATGAAAGATAAATATACCAATAATTTGAGGTATTCTATAACAAAATTTTCTTAATTTTATAATTACTTGATGCGTGTTATTCAACTAATTATTTAGATCCTTAAATTTCTTACCTCTTATTACTATACTATATACATATGTATTGTTTGTATTGTTATTGCTTTATTTGAAATTGTTATAATCGTTGTAAGGATTATCTAGAATTCATAATGTTTGAAAGTGACTTAAACTCTTGGTTTGTTTGGTAAATTTGGTTTTGGTATTTGAGTCGATTTAGAATCACTACTAGAATCGGGACCTTTAGCGACGAATTTTATCGTCCTTAAAGGTCAAAATATCGTCTCAATAGACCTTTAGAGACGATATATCGTCGCTGAAGTATCGTCGCTATGTCTTCGTATCTGTTACTTATCAGCGACGACCTTCAATGTCTTTTGAGACGATGTATGGGACCCACAAGCAAACTGGTCAATGACCCATTTAGAGACGATCAGCGTCGTCGCTAAAGAAATTTTATTTTCTTTTTCATTTTTCTAAGTAATTACCTTTAGGGACGACAAAGTCGTCGCTGAAGGTATTTTCTTTTCTTTTTCTTTTTTTGATTAATATCTATTAGAGACGACTCAAATCGTCGCTAAAGACCCTCAAGTTGTGGCTAAAGGTAACTGCACTTTTTGGTGAAATTTTGTCGTTTTTACAATTTTCCCCGATTTTCTGCTGTTCAAAAACTGCATAATTCTGCTGATTTCAAGCCTTAATCACAATTTTTCGGCACAATTATAAATTAACTTTTCACATACCACAATTTAAACACAAAAACGTCATTATAAAACATTCGACTAATACATATGACAACGTATATTATATAAACAAGGATTCTTTTTAAAAATAATACAACTACAACTAACACCTCCTAATCATCCTCGAGTAATATGACTAATTTAAATTGGCTTGGCAATGGTTTGAAACCGTTCTTTATCACTTTCCTTAGCTTTGCTCCCGTGCTCATATCATGACCCTTCGAACCTACAAATGCAAGTGTACTAATAAAAAATACAAATAATCAAACATAAAGAGTTTGAAACTAGCACAAACCTAACATACATGTACAAGTATACTTATACAAAACTTTACCTACATAGATATATATAAGTATCCAAATAGATGATTCAATTTAGGTGAATGGTGGTTGTGTTGCCAGTGCCACTTATTCTATGCATATCTCATTTGTGTGCCTAAAAAAATAGTAGATGGCATGTCTTTGTTTGTGTGTATAAATGTGTACATAAAAAAGATAGTAATCCACAAGTTACAACCAGAAAACATACCTTAGTTGCTTGACAAAACTTCAAAAATGTTTACCATCAACACATCTTAAATCCCTTCTCAAATTCCACATCATCTCTACAAAATCCCAATAAAATTCAAAATTTAGTTCATAGAATACACACTGAGATGAAAATGAACTTCAAAAATGGAACTCACTTTGCAAACTACATGTATGGATATGGAATGCCGCTTTGTGAGCCACCTAAACACATAATATCCGTAAAGATCGATTAGTGAACACGTTGCAAACAACTATACATAGCTCGGTAATCAAGAAACTTACCTTACAATAAAAATCTTTACTTTGTGAATCGATGAAGCTGACTAGCTGAGTATACACAGAGAGTCACAAAACGAAGTGAATTAAAACCTTAAAAACATACAGTTTACAATTAGATAAATTGCCCTCAGATCTAGAGAAACCAAGACCAAATCAAAACTCAAAATAATATCACAAAGACTTGCCTGAAATTGATACAAAGAAATAAGATCCCAAAAATCTTCATGTCGTAGTGTAGTCGATGGTCCACGACAGGTGGTAGTAACGTGGTCATGGTGGTGCCTTGATTCTGCGACAAGGGCAGGGAAGAACAAGGTAAGAGAATTCACGAATTTGGAAGAAAAAGAAGATTTTGATTTGGTGAAAAACTACATAATAACACAAACTTACACTATAACAATTCTAACTTAATTCAGTAAGCTAGCATACATATAAGACTTTAGTTCTACAATTAACAAAACAATACATAAATTTAACTATAATCTCATGTGTTCAATATATACATATAGAAAATGTATCTAGCTAGGTGTGTATGTGTGCTAGAAAGGCTACTGGCAATTTTTATACTATATCAAATTTAAACAGATATGCATATCCATACACTTTATTTATGTTACTGGTTTCTTTTATATTCTTCAAGAGTTTATACTTCATTTACAAAATTATATACAAATAAATACAAACTTATGGAAAGAAATTGACGAATCACTTATTTAGTTACATACAAATTCTAACTATATATACCACAAAGAAATTGTATGTAATAACTATACATACAAATCCTAACTATAACAATTAACAATTAATCACATATTTATTTACTATATAAATTGCTTTACTAAATCACTAAAATTAATTTTAAATCTACAAATTAGCAATTTTAGGGACAAACCTGTAGTGGTGGCGGCGGTTAACTGTGGTGGTGTGAGCCGGAACTGGTGCACAGGCGGTGGTGGCGTGGTGGCGGTGTGAGCCGAACTGGTGGCGGTTACTGTGGTGGTGTAGGCCGGACAATGACGAACAGGGGCAGTGGCGGCGTATTGGTGGTGTGAGCCGGAGATGGTGTTAGCCGGAGGGTGTAAGGCGGAGGGTGTGAGACGGAGGTGGAGTTTGGCAGATGGGGGTTGCGAAGGTGATGTGGTGGTTGTGTGAGCCGGAGGTGATGTGAGGCGGCAGGGGTAGCGGAGGTGGGTTGTGGCGGAGTGGATGCGTGGCGGAGGTGAGGTCGGGTGTGGTGGAAGGAGAACTTAGGGTTTTACACTTTTACTTTTTGAGATGGGGCATTGGGGCTGCATCTTTTTGGGGGTAAGTTTGATTTTTTGGGGAAAAATCAACCGGGAATCTTTTATAATTGGTGGGAGTTTTAATTTTTTTCATTGAAATTTGTTGACACGACCAATGTCGTCTCTGTACATCCAAAGATCGTCTCTGTAGACATTTAATTATGTATCATTATCTAATCAAATTATGTATCATATAAATATACTTATTTTTATTTAGTTATGTATCATATATTTATAATTTTAGTTATATTATACTCCTCCGTCCCACTCGAAATGTCCACATTAATATTTTGGATTGTCCCACTTAGTTTTTAATCAAATTTTAATTTAAATAGGGTGATGATTCGTCACCACTAGCTTTTTGCCGTACACCACCAAATATGTTTTACAGGATTGTATTGTACAACACTGTAAAACATACTTGATGGTGTACGGCTAAAAAATAGTGGTGTACGAATCAATTTCCATTTAAATATAGAATATACGTAAAACTAATTTACTAAATTATTTGTCTACTAGTTATTTGGTGAATTAAAATATAAAATTTATGTACGACTTAGTGAGTTTCAATTTTAAAACGTCCTAAGCTTTATATTGATCATTTGAATGTTTGAAGAGGCTTGACGCATTAAGCTATAGAGTAAATGTCATTTGAATGTTTGAAGAGGCTTGACGCATTAAGCTATAGAGTAAATGCCTTGGTGTAACATCCCCAAATCAGGCCTAGAAGAAAAAGGTATTTTCTTTAAATTATTTATGCAATTTATAATTCTTACCTGTGTTTAAATTTTTAAATTTAATAGGTAAATAAGCCTCAGGAAATATTGTGACTAGTGAAATATTATTTGTTTTAGATAATTTTAGGTAACGGTAAAATAAAATAATTTTCTCGCATTTGAAATCGAGGTTCCAGACAATAGATTTAACACGGGTATAATTTATACCCAAAAATTGCTGAGTCATAACCATAGGTCGACACCTGTGGCTTCTGGGTATTAACATGTCATTTCTTCCATATTTTCATTTCTCCTCAATTCAAAGAATTCATAGACATCAAACAAAGAATCTGATTTCTTCAATTCAAGACTATGATCTTGATATCATAGTGTTCTTCATCTTCTTTATTTCATAAGCATCTCCATTGTAAGTGTAATCCTCTATTTCCATGTATGAACTTGAATTAGTTGAAATGGTTGATTTAATAGCATGTAATGATGAGATAGAGTAAATTCATGTTAAAATGTTTGTGTGATGATTGTTAGACTGATTTCATGCTTATCTTAGATATCAATGGTGTTCTTCATGTTGTATTGAATAAATGTGGGTTTTGGTTTAAATTAGGTTAAAAGATTGATGCATGTTAGTAATTAGAATTTGGATGAAGTTTGTTTGTTGCTAATACATATTATTACATGTTATGTGAGGTTTATTACTGGTAAAAATCGTACATTTCAATAGCATTTGGTAGAAAATTGGGTTTTGGTTCGAGCTAAAAAGTTGCAGGTCTGAACTTCTGCTTTAAAACGTGTGAACGCGATCCAGCTCCATCACCCGGATCGCGTTCCATAGTGAAGTTTGGTTTTAAAACGATTTTGTGCATTCGAACGCGATTCAGCCACAGTTACCCGGATCGCGTTAGTCAGTGTTTAATTGAATCGGTTTGGTTTTACTCTTAGGAACGCGATCCAGCACCTTAACCCGGATCGCGTTCGAAAGTGAAAAACGGTAACAGAAATTTTTATGCCTGTGAACGCGATCCAACCATCCTCACCCGGATCGCGTTTGCTAGTTATATTTTGACAGATTTGATGTTTTGAGAAATTGTTAAAATTCAATACTTATATCATTTATCCATTGATATTTCTTGATTATTGATGTAAGTATTTAAATAAAGATATAATTTGAATTATGAAACAAGTTATTAACTTGAGTTTTGATTGTGTTTACAGAGGCACCGAAGACTCAATAAAATAAGATCTTTGAGTTGGAGTCTGAAACGAGACAGGTGAGTGGACTGATTCTCATAATTTAACCTTGGTGTTAACAGTTAGTTGCATCAATTTTAAGTTGCTTGTAAAGAGTGATTTATCGTTGCGTTAATGATAGGATTATTGATTAAACTTGTGGTTTGATAGATTGATTGTTTGCTAGTGAATAATTCCATGATAGGTTGGAATGATAGAGGTCAATTTTGGGTTTAGTTGCTATAGGTTAATCCTTATGGGTCGGATGAACATTCGTTGTGAATTAATCCATATTGGTTAAAGATAGCAATAAACTATCGGTAAAAATCCCTGTATTGGCCTGCAGTTGATTATTAAGTGTTCTTGGAGTGCCACCGCGGACTGAGGGTATCTCAAGAACCACCGATCCTCTGTTTGATTGTTTATTTAGATGATTGTTGTGAATTGATTGTTATACTAAGTTAGATTGTTAGATTTAGTTCATTCATTTAGCTTTGTGCTAATTCCCCACATACTCTTGCAGGTTAACTTTTTGGGATATGTTTAGGCAATGGTGTTGTTTGAAGAAATGTTTGACAATGGGAACTCTGATCGTTTTGGATAAATCATGTTTTGTTAATATATCACCCAGTTATTGTATTAGCATTGTAATTATACTTAATACTTATGAACTTGTAATGTTTTGGTATGACTAAATGTCATATATATAATATTATATCTATATTGGTATGAATGGGATTTACGCTTCCGAAATTAAAAAAAAAAAAAAAAAAAAATGTCTGAAATCATGGGGTGTTATAAGTTGGTATCAGAGCATAAGTTTAGGCGAATTGAATATTTAAAGTGTTCAATCCTAAACTTAGTCATGTTGGTCAAACATTTCTTGTGGTGGGGATTAGTTATGATAGTTGATTTGGTTAGTTGCTAGTACTAACAATTAACAAATGTTGAGATGTGATGTAATGACAGGTATGGCGGATAATGAGCCACCTTCCCATACTCTCAATGATACTTCGCGGACAGATGCACCACCAGAGAATCAAGGTCATAATGGTACATCTAATTTAGCCGGTGGAGAAACCGAGACTGATCAAGAGTATATTATGAGATTGGAGAATAGAGTGTTGGAACTTCAGAGAGAACAGGCTGGATCTTTTCAACATCCAGTTTCTACTCGTCCGCATATTGTGACTAATGTTCCACCCATTGTGTCTTCTACACGGATTCCAGTATCTTTACCTTTTGCTTCGCAACATCAACAACAGGGTTATGCTTATCAGACTTCGGGTCCTTTTCCTTCGACTGGTTATTCTAGTTATCAAGTACCTATTCCACCTTTCCAACAGTTAAAGAAAGGTTGTTCTCTTAAAACCTTTATGTCTTGCAATCCTTCAACTTATTCTGGAAGTACCGATCCTACGGTCACTCTTGACTGGCTTCGAGATGTAGAGAGAAAACTAAATGTATGTCATTGTGAGGAGGAGGATAAGGTACCTTATGCGGTTCAATTATTAAAGGGTCAAGCCATGTCATGGTGGGATTCAATTACTGCACCATTATCTCCACAACAGTTGAGTGATATAAGATGGTCAGATTTTCATGCTGAGATTTGCAAACAATTTTGCTCGGAGTATAATCTTTCCAGGATTAGGCAAGAGTTTCTTGACTTACAAAAGACTGATCAAATGACGATTGATGAATTAATTAAGCAGTTTTCAGATAAATTGCGGTTTGTGCAACAGTGGGTTCCAACCGACCGGACCAAAATTGATCACTTTGTGAAAACATTACCTCCTGATTACCGTACCACAGTGAGACTAGCAGGTTCACTTCCTCAAGCTTATGATTTAGCTCGTTCGGTTGATGGGGATATTATGGCTAAAAGAGTGTTGAATAAAGAAAGGTATTCACAGAAAAACAAAGGAGATTCTTCGAGTAAACAGAAAGGACAAGGTAGTCAACAAAACAGGAGATCGAATTCTGGTATTCCAATGGATAGTAACTATTGTAATAGATGTCGAGCTAGACATAATGGTCCTTGTACTCCCCAGACATCTAGATGTGTTAAGTGTGGAATTTTTGGTCACGCTGCAAAGGATTGTACCTACCCAAATAGCGTGTGTTGGAATTGCCATAAAGAAGGGCATCGTGCAGGGGATTGTCTTGAGGCGAAGAGACAGAGTATGGGTACGGGTAAAGGTTCGCCATCATCTGGTCAAAAGAGGAAAAATCCACCAGTAGCTGCTAGCCGAGCTTTCCGAATGACAGTTGATGATGCTGTCGCCACTGAAGATGTCATCACTGGTACATTTCTCATAAATTCTATACCAGCTCGTGTATTGTTTGATTCTGGTGCCAATTGTTCGTTTATATCTGTGAACTTTTGTGATAGACTGAAATTGATCCCCTCTTTGATTGTTAAACCTTTAGAAGTTGAAATTGCTGACGGTAAATTAGTTCCTGTTACCACATCGGTAGCTGGAGCTAGTATACTTATTGAGGGTCATAATTTCTTAGTCTCCTTTTTGTTAATGCCAATTCCTAGTTTCGATGTAGTTATTGGTATGGATTGGTTAAGTTTGAATAAGGCCAACATTGATTGTCATAAAAAGATTATAAGAATTCCGATTTCTGATGGGTCATACGTCATGGCTCGAGGAGAACGAGTAAAGGGTAGTCTACCATTGATTTCCTTGTTGAAAGCTAGGAAATCTCTATCTAAGGGATGTGATTCTTATTTGGCATATGTGATAGATAGCAAGTTAGAAAAGAAATCTTTGGCAAATTTTTCGGTGGTTTCTGAATACCCGGATGTTTTTCCGGATGAATTGCCTGGTTTACCCCCTATAAGAGATGTAGAATTTCATATCGATTTAATTCCTGGTTCGACTCCTGTAGCTAAGTCTCCTTATAGATTAGCTCCTTCTGAAATCCGTGAGATGATGGGTCAAATTCAGGAACTGTTAGATAAAGGGTTTATTCGACCGAGTTCGTCCCCGTGGGGTGCTCCGGTATTGTTTGTTAAGAAAAAGGATGGTACTCTTCGAATGTGTATTGATTATAGAGAGCTCAATAAAAGAACAGTGAAAAACAAATATCCGTTGCCCAGAATTGATGAGTTATTTGATCAGTTACAGGGATCATCCTATTTTTCTAAGATCGATTTGAGATCCGGTTATCATCAGGTACGAGTTCGTGAGGAAGATGTTCCTAAGACTGCTTTTCGTACCCGGTATGGTCATTACGAGTTCTTAGTTATGCCTTTTGGATTGACTAATGCTCCTGCTATTTTTATGGACTTAATGAATCGTGTATGTCGACCTTTTCTAGACAAGTTTGTGATTGTATTTATTGACGATATCTTGATTTATTCTAAGTCTGAGGCTGAACATGAACATCATTTAAGATTGGTTCTTGAGATTTTGAAAAGAGAGCATCTTTTTGCTAAATTTTCCAAATGTGAATTTTGGCTCCGAGAGGTACAGTTTCTCGGGCATATTATTTGTAAGGATGGTGTCAAAGTAGATCCTTCCAAGGTGGACGCTGTTATGAATTGGAATGCTCCTAAATCACCTTCTGAGATCAAAAGTTTCCTTGGTTTAGCGGGTTATTATCGAAAATTTATCAAGGATTTCTCCAAAATTGCTGGCCCGTTAACCAAGCTAACTAGAAAGGATATTAAATTTCAGTGGGGTGATCAACAAGAAACATCTTTTCAGACTCTTAAACAATTGTTATGTCAGGCGCCAGTGTTAGCATTACCTGATGGTTCCGAGGGTTTTGTAGTTTATTGTGATGCTTCTCATGCTGGTTTGGGTGCTGTTTTAATGCAACATGATCGTGTTATTGCTTACGCTTCTCGCCAGCTTAAAACTCACGAAAGAAATTACCCCACACACGATTTAGAGCTTGCAGCTGTGGTATTTGCGTTGAAAATCTGGAGACACTATTTGTACGGAACTAAATGTGTCGTATGCACGGATCATAAAAGCCTCCAGTACATGTTTTCTCAGAAAGAACTTAATATGAGACAGCGCCGATGGTTGGAATTGATTAAGGATTATGACTGTGAAATCCGATATCACCCGGGTAAAGCTAATGTGGTTGCCGATGCTCTAAGCCGAAATGTACCTTCCGATCGAATTTATTTTATGCGTTTAGAAATATCTTCTGATTTGATTTCTCAGTTGAAAGCTGCACAGTTAGAAGCATTGATGGATCAAAATTTAAAATCTGAGATTTTGTTGAAACGGAAAGATTTATTGATTGATCATTCTCGAGGATTGAAAACTTTCCAGTCTCGGGTTTGGGTTCCATTGATTGGGGGACTTCGGGATTTGATATTGTCGGAAGCACACAAATCAAGGTTATCTGTTCATCCAGGGAGTACGAAAATGTACAATGATTTGAAACCATTGTATTGGTGGCCAACTATGAAAACTGATGTTGCTCGAATGGTGGAGACTTGTCATGTATGTTCCCAGGTTAAAGCAGAACATCAGAAGCCCTATGGTTCATTGAAACAGTTAGATATTCCGGAATGGAAATGGGAGCACATTACTATGGATTTCGTTACCAAATTTCCCCGCACTCAGAAAGGTAATGACATGATTTGGGTGATAGTTGATAGATTAACCAAGAGTGCACATTTTCTAGCCACCAGTGAGACAGCATCGTTGACTCGACTTGCTCAATTGTACATTCATGAGATTGTTGTTAGACATGGTATTCCTTTATCCATTGTTTCCGATAGAGATTCCAGGTTTGTTTCTGGTTTTTGGCAGAGTTTGCAACGTGAATTAGGTACTAGAGTAAATCTTAGTACAGCTTATCATCCTCAGACAGACGGGCAGTCGGAGCGTACTATTCAGACACTCGAGGATATGTTGAGAGCTTGTGTACTTGAGTATGGCGGTTCTTGGGATTCACACTTACCATTGATAGAGTTTGCTTATAACAATTCTTATCATTCTAGCATTGGTATGCCGCCGTATGAGATGTTGTATGGGCGACGTTGTCGAACACCTACATGTTGGTTAGAAGCGGGAGAAAAGCAGTTTGCGGGTCCCGATATAGTTCAACTTACAGCTGACAAGGTCAAGATTGCTCGTGAGAAACTGAAAGCGGCACGTGATAGACAGAAACAGTATGCTGAACCACGTAGGCGACCTGTTGTTTTTGTTGAAGGGGAACTCGTATATTTAAAGGTTTCTCCGTGGAAGGGTGTTATTAGATTTGGTAAACGTGGGAAGTTAGCTCCCCGGTATATTGGCCCATTTAGAATCCGTCAGGTGATTAATGAACAATCGGTTTCTTTAGATCTTCCGCCTGAATTAGCTGGTATTCACGATACATTTAATGTTTGTTATTTAAGAAAGTGCAATGTGGAGGATCAATCCCAAATCCTTCCTTTGCAAGATCTTCGGGTTGACTCAAGTAAGAAATTGGTAGAAGAACCTGTCGAGCTTTTAGATAGGAAAGTGACCAAATTACGTAGAAAAGAAATTCCTATGGTTTTGGTTAAGTGGAAACATAGTTTGGGTGCGGATCTCACTTGGGAAACGGAGGAGAGTATGCGGGCTAGATACCCTAGTTTATTTGTATCTAGTTAGATTTCGGGACGAAATCTTTCTAAGGAGGGGTGATTTGTAACATCCCCAAATCAGGCCTAGAAGAAAAAGGTATTTTCTTTAAATTATTTATGCAATTTATAATTCTTACCTGTGTTTAAATTTTTAAATTTAATAGGTAAATAAGCCTCAGGAAATATTGTGACTAGTGAAATATTATTTGTTTTAGATAATTTTAGGTAACGGTAAAATAAAATAATTTTCTCGCATTTGAAATCGAGGTTCCAGACAATAGATTTAACACGGGTATAATTTATACCCAAAAATTGCTGAGTCATAACCATAGGTCGACACCTGTAGCTTCTGGGTATTAACATGTCATTTCTTCCATATTTTCATTTCTCCTCAATTCAAAGAATTCATAGACATCAAACAAAGAATCTGATTTCTTCAATTCAAGACTATGATCTTGATATCATAGTGTTCTTCATCTTCTTTATTTCATAAGCATCTCCATTGTAAGTGTAATCCTCTATTTCCATGTATGAACTTGAATTAGTTGAAATGGTTGATTTAATAGCATGTAATGATGAGATAGAGTAAATTCATGTTAAAATGTTTGTGTGATGATTGTTAGACTGATTTCATGCTTATCTTAGATATCAATGGTGTTCTTCATGTTCTATTGAATAAATGTGGGTTTTGGTTTAAATTAGGTTAAAAGATTGATGCATGTTAGTAATTAGAATTTGGATGAAGTTTGTTTGTTGCTAATACATATTATTACATGTTATGTGAGGTTTATTACTGGTAAAAATCGTACATTTCAATAGCATTTGGTAGAAAATTGGGTTTTGGTTCGAGCTAAAAAGTTGCAGGTCTGAACTTCTGCTTTAAAACGTGTGAACGCGATCCAGCTCCATCACCCGGATCGCGTTCCATAGTGAAGTTTGGTTTTAAAACGATTTTGTGCATTCGAACGCGATTCAGCCACAGTTACCCGGATCGCGTTAGTCAGTGTTTAATTGAATCGGTTTGGTTTTACTCTTAGGAACGCGATCCAGCACCTTAACCCGGATCGCGTTCGAAAGTGAAAAACGGTAACAGAAATTTTTATGCCTGTGAACGCGATCCAACCATCCTCACCCGGATCGCGTTTGCTAGTTATATTTTGACAGATTTGATGTTTTGAGAAATTGTTAAAATTCAATACTTATATCATTTATCCATTGATATTTCTTGATTATTGATGTAAGTATTTAAATAAAGATATAATTTGAATTATGAAACAAGTTATTAACTTGAGTTTTGATTGTGTTTACAGAGGCACCGAAGACTCAATAAAATAAGATCTTTGAGTTGGAGTCTGAAACGAGACAGGTGAGTGGACTGATTCTCATAATTTAACCTTGGTGTTAACAGTTAGTTGCATCAATTTTAAGTTGCTTGTAAAGAGTGATTTATCGTTGCGTTAATGATAGGATTATTGATTAAACTTGTGGTTTGATAGATTGATTGTTTGCTAGTGAATAATTCCATGATAGGTTGGAATGATAGAGGTCAATTTTGGGTTTAGTTGCTATAGGTTAATCCTTATGGGTCGGATGAACATTCGTTGTGAATTAATCCATATTGGTTAAAGATAGCAATAAACTATCGGTAAAAATCCCTGTATTGGCCTGCAGTTGATTATTAAGTGTTCTTGGAGTGCCACCGCGGACTGAGGGTATCTCAAGAACCACCGATCCTCTGTTTGATTGTTTATTTAGATGATTGTTGTGAATTGATTGTTATACTAAGTTAGATTGTTAGATTTAGTTCATTCATTTAGCTTTGTGCTAATTCCCCACATACTCTTGCAGGTTAACTTTTTGGGATATGTTTAGGCAATGGTGTTGTTTGAAGAAATGTTTGACAATGGGAACTCTGATCGTTTTGGATAAATCATGTTTTGTTAATATATCACCCAGTTATTGTATTAGCATTGTAATTATACTTAATACTTATGAACTTGTAATGTTTTGGTATGACTAAATGTCATATATATAATATTATATCTATATTGGTATGAATGGGATTTACGCTTCCGAAATTAAAAAAAAAAAAAAAAAATGTCTGAAATCATGGGGTGTTATACTTGGGATTAGGTGAACAACTATAGTTGACAAACCAACCCGATTTTACTATGATGTACATTGTCGATAGTAAATTCATCAGCAAGTTCATTACCGTTAAAATTCATAATGTCTGTCATGTTCAATTAATTAGCGAATTTACTGTTAACGTTTCATTTAGGGAGTTGATAAATACAACATAAAATTGTATTCATGCAACATAAAACATGCAATAACAGTTATACTGTATGCTTTAACAGTTCAAATTTTTGGTGTAAGAATCAAACAAAGACCATTCCCACCGTTTGGCCTGCTAGTAATACACACTTGGTTCATATAACTCAATTATATATTTAGAATATAAACTAAGACCATTCCCATCAGCCTCGTCAGTTCCAACCGACGGAACCGACACTAATGGCACCGCGCCGTCAGTTCGGTCCGTCAGTTGGGTTTTTTCGGATTTTCGACGGCTGGAATGTTAGGGATGCGTATTTGTACGGCCTGTGACCGTATTTTTACGGTCGAGTCGGGTTTTTGTATTTGACTTCCGGATTTTGACTCAATTTTTTGGGAAACCAAAGGAAGGTACAAAAGGAAGTTTTTAAGTGAGAGAAGGCACGTTTTTCTCTGCAAAGTCTCTCCCAAACCCTAGCACCATCACTCTAATCGATCCATCATCAACTTCACTCCAAAATCAAAACCATAATGCACCATTAATCCGTCAATCGTTCATCTCATATCTCCGGCTATTCAAGTAATCATCTTTGAAGATTCGAAGACCACGATGAGTGGCTAAACCCTAGGTTATCTCTCCCGGTGAACAATATTTGTTTGATTGAATTCTGTAAACTTTAGTTTTAATTGCGTAAACATTAATCATTCGGTTATACTTTATGCATTTGATTGATTGCTTGTTCAACAACATTTATTGTTTTGAATAATTGTAAGACACTTTATTGCTAATCAACAATTCGTACCGAGTTCATTAGTTTAAGAATTAAGAGGAGTTGTATTATAAACATAGATTGTACCTAAAATTGTTCAATTCGATTTACACAAGTTATGTCTATGTAATTTGGAACAAGTGATTACTAAAGTTTATGAGATTGATTAATACATTTATTTGGAACCGGGAGGGATTGCTTTTCTCCACATTTGAATACACTTTGCAATTTAATTCGTTTTTAACCTTCAAACTAGTTTTTATAGTTAATATTCAAAGTACTTATAAGTTAGTGAAACTCAAATCAACCTCAAATCAACACAGGAACACAGAAACGATATTATTCAGTTAAATTGGATTATTGAGAAAACAGTAATATATTTAGCAATGACTATAAACCTAGATTCATAATCATCAATAATCAATAGCATCAAAGGAACTCAATCTCAATGACATTATCAACCACGTTAAGTAGTAACTAACAACCACCAACAAATAAGGTTCTACGGATAACATAACAATCTTCAATAAGACAATTGATCCAAAACACAATTATAACCATCAAACAATCATAATCCAAGGTTATTAAACTAAACAAATTACATAAAGTCTAATATATAATTCAATCATACAAAATCAGATTCATGATCTCAAACAAAACACATAGACGATGTTTAAATTGAAATCGGAAAAAGATATGCAAACCGAATCATAATCTGAATGAAGTAGAATCAATAGGAATTGATCCTAGCCTTTTCCGCCCCCCGAATCGCCATCGATTCGCTCCCAATTTGAGGGAGAAACCCCTGCTGGTCGACTGTTTTTATGTGGTTTTGGGTTATGGAGAGTTAGGGTTAAAATGAGGCAAAATGAGGTTTTTAACCTAATCTGCCGAATTGATCCATCCGGCGGATGGATTGAAAATAAGCCCAGCCCAGCTTCGCGTAGCCTGGGCCTCCACCTCCTTGATCCATCCGGCGGATGGATTGATTTTCAGGGATTTTTCCATCTTTTCTTCATTTAATCTTCCGGCTTCGACAAATTGATCATCTTTTACTCCAGTTCAATCTTCTCTTGTCCAATGTTTTATTCTTTTAGCAACTTTTCTTCGCAATAAGCTCGTTTTCTGTTTCTTTTCGATCCAAGCTCCATTTGAACTCCTAAATGCAAATATGAACAAAATAAGTATCTTATTCTTACAAAATGTATTAGAAATCTACTGAACAAAGGGGTAATCAGTACTACAATATAGTTTATTTTGGCGTTTATCAATGTCGCAAAGACATTAGCCAAACCCTAAACAACAATTGATAATACAAAAAGTTAATCTCAATTGTTTTCATTGGTGATAATCTACGTCGAAGATTATGATATAAAAGTTTACGGTTTAGATTTTGGCTCTAAAACTTTAGATCCTAAACGCTAAATTCTAATTAGAAAACGTAATTAAGATAATTTTTTTAAAAAAAAGATTTATCGTATAAAAATTACTTGAAAATATTTTCTAAATAAATAAATAAATAAATAAAAGTTTTTGTAGCTAAAGGTCTTTAGAGACGACCAAGTCGTGGCTAAAGATAAGGCGGGAATCTTTTTCCCTTTGGAGCCAAAGATGAAATATTTTGGAGCCAAAAATAAAAAAGAATATAAATTAAAATCTCTTTAGCGACAACCAAGTCGTCTCTAAAGAGGAGGCGGGAAAAAAAAATTTGGAGCCAAAACCGAAATATTTTGGAGCCAAAACCGAAATATTTTGGAGCCAAAAATGAAAAAATAGAAAATAAATTAAAATAGCTTTAGTGACGATATGGTCGTCGCTAAAGAGTTCGGTCAAAAAGTTGAATTAGTCTTGGTCAAAAAGCATTTTTTTTGTCATTTAGTGGGCTTTAGCGACGACCAGGGGTCGTCTCTAAAGGGTTCCGTATCCGTTGCTCTTTTTTCTTGTAGTGAATTGTTAGATTAGGATTAGAATATTGTGTTTGAGTCGAATTTTGATTAGTCATAGGTCGGTTAGTTTAGTCTATGATTAGACGTTAGTAACTTTGGAATTATTTGTACCTTTGATTTGATTTGTACTAGTTTGTTTGGTACGTTTAAATTTGATTTATTATTTGAATTTGATAGCTTTCACTTCATATTCGTCTTTGGTTTGTTCTTTATATTCATTCGAATATATATCTAACAAGTGGTATTACAGCTTTAGGTTTGTGAATTAGTCATCCTCCGGTCGTCGACTAATTGTTGGCGATCCGGAGGGATCCCGTTTGTGTTTAAGTTTGTTTTGTTTTGGTTGTTTGGTTTTCATTTTCGTCAGTTTCTACGCAGACGTAGGAAAATTGGTGTTGCGCGTACGTTAACCATTGGATCATCGTGAAATTTGAACTGTAGGTTCTAGACACATAGAACTACAATCTGAGCGTTGGGATCTTTGATTGGAGGTTCGAGTTGAGAGATATGGATTTTCGAAGTTGCTGTTCGAATTTGGTTTCGGTTATTGTTTGTTTTCGGTGGAGCGATCTTTGATTTTGGAATCTGATTGTGATTAGATCATTAGGTTTTGGATCGCGTTTGAATTTGGAAATCTGGACCGTAATTCTCATCAAATAAGTTGGTCGTTTGAATTTGAATCTGAATTGGATATTTGGCATTGAAGATCGATTTAGTGGTTGAAGACTTGATCATTATCATGTCGTTTGGATTTTGTTCGATCGTTTGGAATTTGTTAGTTTGAAAATCCGGATCTTCTTTGTCGGGCTTTTGAATTTGGTGTCCGAATTTGATTGTTGGTATTGTAGATCGTTTGAACCGATTTGTTTTGTTTGGTTTGGTTAACCGTTTTGAATTTGTAGGTTAGCGTTTGATTGTTTGGTTTGAAGTTATCCGCATTTGTTTGGGATCGACTTTGTTTTGGATTGATTTTGGTAATCGATCGTTTGGTTTGTTTGGAAAATTTGAATTTGGCTAGTATCTCTAGTGTTTGGTATTTGGAATTTGGCTAGTATCACTAGTGTTTGGTTTGAAGTTTGAAGACAGAGTTCATGTGACGGTGGAGATTGTTGGAAAGTGACTTAAACTTTGAGGTTTGTTTAACAAATTTGGTTTTGGTATTTGAGTTGGTTTAGAATTGTTAGATTAGGATTAATAGTTTGTGTTTGAGTCGAATTATGATTAGTCATAAGTCAGTTAGTTTAGTCTATAAATAGACGTTAATAACTTTGGAATTATTTGTACCTTTGATTTGATTTGTATTAGTTTTGTTTGGTATGTTTGAAATTGATTTGCAATTTGAATTTGATAACTTTCACTTCGTATTCGTTTTTGATTTGTTCTTTGTATTCATTGGAATATATCTCTAAAACATAACACTTGATAGCTTCATTAATTAATTAATATAACTAGTAAATGTCAATGCACACTAACAGCTAAACTCTCATTCTCACTGCTATATATAAGTAGGCATAAAACTTATGGTTAATTGTTACGTATTTAACTCTAGCTCTTTTATTATTGTATGCAACCACTTTTTAAATGTCCTATACTCCTATTGTATGTATTTTACTTTAAAAATGTGCTATTGTATGTAATGTGTGACCTGTTTAGCAAGTAGCCGGTTTTCATTTATTTTTATCATTTGTTTTATAACAAAATATCCACATGGACCTGCACGTCATCATCTTCTCTGGACCAATCTGCACACTCCGGTCACCACTTCCGACAATATTTCCAGCCACATTTTAGTAGACGAACAAAATTACAGGTGGGAAACGAACGTCTGTCCCTCCATACCATAAAGCATATTTCATCTCCTTGTTGTAGGAAAACCCATGAATTTCCAGATCCAAACATCAATGCCCGTCAAAACTCAAACCTTCGGCCACCAAGGAAACTCAAACCTCCAGGGCCATATATCGTCGAAACCTCCTCATCGGTTTTATCTCCAACAAGCATCTAAAAATCAACTGATTCCATCTCCGGACAACTAATCGAAGAGAATAGGAGTGGCCAGAGATCCTAGCGACTGTCATGGCCATAGTCGATCTCCAGCTTTTGCTCCAACGGGCGGTTCAGTGGCTATATGATTTTGCTTAAATCAATTGCATAGAAGGTGAGAAATGAAAGCCAGTGGCTAGAAATAGTATGGCTTCTTTTCTCTTGGATCTATGGAAGAAACTATGACTTTTTTATTTCTTTATTTTGGTCGAAGTTGTTGCCGGTTGTACAAGAAGGTGAGAAAGGAAAGTGTGTTGGAAATGAAAGTATGTGGTTTTTGGTGGGTGGGTCCCACATAGTTTATCTATCACGAGAAATGCTTTGGTTAAATTACAAAAATTTCACAAAAATTTGAATACAAAATGATGTGACACCATTAAGATGAAGAAAGATAAAGAAGAAAGAGAATGGATGAACCAATTAATGATTTTGCCAAATTATATTGTAAATATATTTTGTATGCATAACATTGCTATTAACTAATAAATATAAATATATAATAATAACAATAATAAATATAATTGAATTTTGGTTTAGTAAGAAATTCCAAGCATGATGCCAAATAAACGCCACATACGCGTGACCTGTGCCACATCAGCAAACAACAAGTTTCAGGTCAAATAGTGCATACGATAGACATATTTACGTGTTCGATACATACAATAGGACCTTTGAAAGGTGGTTGCATACAATCGTATGTTAAATACATAACGATACAATTAACCCTAAAACTTATTAATACATGACGATACAATTAACCCTAAAACTTATTGTATTACCAATCAAATGTATAAATCAAACCCAAATCAATCAAAAATAACTAAGTATCATTCTCATGGTTACGTGCTAAGCGGGTCAATCAATACATACAATAGCGATTTAGAAGGTTGCATATATACAATAGTAAAACTTCAAAATTAAAATGCGATACATGATCAAAGTATAAACCGTTTCCCAAAAGGTATATAATATTCACTGTGTCTATACCATGAGACATGAGTAAGGATTTTATGATTTTATAATAATTAAAAAACAAAGTTTTGCTATTGTGGATTTTTTGTTCATTATCTTTATACTTATTTATCATTTTCAACTCTATGCGTGTCCTTAAAGGAAAGCTTAAATTCGTATCACAATATCTCGATGCTGCTGCTGTCAAGAGGCTCTAATAGGTTCGCGAGTCGATTTAAAAGCAACTCAAAGTCGTCTTGGCTCTTCATAAGATTGAGTCGCACATAACGATCTTGATCACTAAAGCTACTTCCAGCGGTACCTTTGATGTTTCCTGCTTCTAGTATTGCACCACAGTCTTGGTCTTCTTCTCGCTCACATTTTACCCATGCGTAAGCTACAAATGATCATTGATACAAGTTAAAACCAATAGCAAGATTTGAGATTTGCGAAATGTCAGTTTAGACTAAATATTAAGTCAAGTTAGTTGAAGGTTATATTCATATAAATGTATTCAACTTAGCCCATATGTAATTCTATCATATGTATTCATTATTAATTATAACTTGTAAACCGGTAACGTGACACTGATTTTGATGACGTGATGATGAAGTGATGAGTGATGTGCCAACTTATATAATTCTCATATCATCAAAAATACCCAATAACATACACAGGTCGTACGGAGTCGTATTACAAACAATATAACAATAAATGAAGATTTTTATACATACAAGATAATTTCACGCAGAGTTTAATACGTTCATTTTCATACATCTAATGCCATTGTTTATCAGATAACGTTAAAAGCCAATATATAATTATAATAATTAACTTGATGTTAAATACTGAATGAAGTACAAAATACGTACCAGGTGATGGAAGCCTAGTTTGGTTAAAGTAATTGCAATGCAAAGGATCTCTCTGCTGGATTGAGAATCTTGTTGACTTTGAGAAGAGCGGAATCAACCTGTTCCAACGATCCCTCATTTCATTATAAGCAAATTCGAAAAGTGGTTTTCCGTCGCCTTCAACAGCTACTTTCAAAAGCTTCAAAGCTCTTAACTGAGTGTCTTTCGAAACCCCCAAATCAGCCACTTCGATATAGGTATAAACCTTCTCGTATATATCTTTATCTTTTATAATCGCCCACCTATAATATATAACATATATATATGTACGTTAAAATAATCTGTATATAAAGTCATATGATTAAGAAACTAATTACGTGTATACATACGTACCCAAAACGTGTACCAGCATGACCTGTGAGTTTGGAAATACTGAAGACCATGATATCATGATCTGAAGGCCCTGGGATGGGTGTGAAATGTGGCCAAAAATAGGCATGATCGTATATTGTCTTCCCTCCGACAATCGATTTCTTTAATTCCCCATCTGGATTGTTTGGTGAGGCTACAAGTTCAATCACATCCATGTTGTCTGTTGAACTATTACTATTTGATAGCCATACGCTTGTATCTCCTTTGAATTGAAAACTCTTTGAGTTAAAGAACTTAGTTTGATCCTTGAACATCTAGATATCACATAACAGCAATAACAGTACTCTTATCAATAAATCAGGAAAAAGAGATAGAAGGACAATTACTATTTAAATAATTAAAACTATTTATTTACTGAATAGAATGGGATTGAAGCGACTACGTTGGAAGGCGAAGAAGAATTTTCGGAAGAAAGTGCATAAATAACTGCATTGAGAAGTTGGATTGAGCCAATACCAAACACCAAGTATCGTCCTTCTGTTATTGCATTTCCCACAACAGAATGAATTTTTCGGATGTACTTTTCAAGCTCGGTTGACATCATAGTGTCGTCATCGTACCAGTAACCCATGCGGTGCCATCCTGATATCACGACTGCACTATTCGCTGCATTTTCCATCCAGAATGGCTCCATGTATATAGGATCCCCACTGCAGCATATATAATATGCATCTATGTCATACTTTTATGATGACATGAAGTATATATTCATATAAATAACTTGTTTTTACCAAAAACTAATTGAACGTTACACGACTCATTTCTCGGTAACTTTACCTCTTTTACTATCATATGGAGCATACTCTCAAAACTCCTATTTTATGAATTGAACTTGTCAATTTCGTCTATTGTAATTGTTTGGTAAGACTAAAAAAATATATATCATTTTTCGTCAACGCCAAAAAAAAAAGTGTACATACAATATACGGAATTGACATGCTCAATGAATACAAGTGACCAATTGAAAGTACGTCTCATACAATAGTAAAAGATGTAAAGTATAATATATTCTGAAACAATAAAACCATAATTAGAGATAAATTAGTAGATACCCCATACTAACGAATTTTTGGAATTATATTTGTTTTATTGATTGATAATTTGAGTTGAGGTAACTTAACATTTATTGCTAATGTATACAAACTCAACATGAAATAAACATAAAGGAAAAAAAATTACCTATGAACGTTCAAGAGACATCCATCAAGAGAGAATTCGGAGCAATCGATACCACCATAACAATCATAGCACTCACAAGCAGGTTGACCTTCAGAAATCGGGCCGTCCAGAAAAGCTCTGCCATGGCCAGAGCATGACAACGCTGCAATGGCCTCTGCCTCGGCTGCTGCTTTCTTACTCCAACTCAAACGAATCTCTTGCGTCTTCTCTCCGCCTGAATACACATGATTTGTACAAAACAATATATTGATTGCTATAGAAATCAATAAACAAAATCCATAACAATATTTCGTCAGTTTCTCCATAGTTTCCGAACCTCTGTTTATGTTCTTAGAGATGCACAAATGAAAAGGGAGAAGGTTGATAATATCGATTTAAGTTCATTAATATCAATTGGTCCGATAATCACTACATTTTTAATATCTAATAGTTAAAGTAAGTTGCATGGAAGTTCTTGTCGTTTACATACAATACAATCGCAACGTTAGTCCGCATACTTTATTTTTCGCATTGATAGTTCAAAAACCAATAACTTGTTGTGGGCTTGGTGTATTTTCCAACTAAAATAAACAACATACCCTTATCTTTATTTTTAATTGGTTAATTAAAGTTGCATGTCGGCAACGAACTTTCACTTTTGTATTATGAACCGATTTTATTACTAAAGTAGGTTGTGAACTTTCAATTTTTTTATCGAGTTAGGTAATATGTATCACGTGACATATACCTTAATGCCACGTAAAATTTTTTTAATAAGGTCATGTAATACATATTACCTAACTCACGCAAAATTTGAAAGTTCGCTACCTACATTAGTAATAAAATCAATTCGTTACATAACTCGATAAAAAAGTGGAAGTTCATTATCGATATGTAGCTTTAACCCTTTTTTAATTGACTGAATTTTAAAATACAATTTATATATTATTTTCATCAAATTAATGAATCATCAACAAAAAAATTTCGTTTTATCAAATCCTCATCGTCATCAAACCCAATACACGAATACTTTTTTCTTTTTTGAACCCAAATCGGGCTTACACAAATACTCCATGTGTCCCAAAATTATTATTATTACACAAAAAATACACAGTTTAAAAAAAGGAAAAGTACAATAAAAGTTACTATACTTATCACCTATTTCTATTTAAGGTACACAAATTTAAATTTTTTAATTTAAGGTATTGAACTTTCAATTTGTAATCAAGTTAGGGATACGAATTTTACAAATGACGAGTTGTCACATAATTTCTTTTTTATAAGTAACATATCTATTTAATCGATTAATATTCCTCGATCAATTTTAAAAAATATTGAGTATAATGGAAGATATTAAAGTTGAAAGTGGTAATGAGTTTTTGTTAATTTCTTTCTCCTCACTCAATATTTTTTAAAATTGATCGAGGAATATTAATCGGTTAAATAGATATGTTACTTATAAAAAAGAAATTCGGTGATAACTCGTCATTTGTGAAATTCGCATCCCTAACTTGATTACAAACTGAAAGTACGATACCTTAAATTAAAAAATTTAAAGTTGTGTACCTTAAATATGAATATTTGATAACTTAAAAAAAAAAGTGCAACTGTTGACTACCAATTGAATTTCATTTTTACCATTTTCAAGCATTTTGATTAGTTGATTTTGTAGATAGTTTAATGTCTGGGAATGCAATTAACTAAGGCACGATATCTATTGTGTGTACCCTACTTAGGTATGCTATTTTTAATACATCAAACTTTCAAAAAGTGTATTTTGGTGATGTTTTGATGACGTGTCAACTTTCCGGATGCCACGTGGAACCTTAAACGAGTGACACATCAGCAAAATACATTAAAACATCATTTTTTTAAATTTGATGCATTAAAAATAACATACGTAAGTAGGTTACACACGATGGACATCGGGTACAAGTTAATAGCAAATTCTCAAGCACTAACCACTTTTGTAAAATGATAATAATTTTGAAAGATACCAAAATGAACAAATAAATGAACAAATAAATTAGGACAAAGGAAGTAAGCTATCTTACATCTAGAATTAATGCAAAGGTAATTTAATAATAAATTGAAAATTGAAATAAAATATGGTGCAATAATTTATTTATTCGATGACTAGGACAACCCCTAAGATATTAACTATGGGAGTAAAATCCAACAACCCAAAACAAAAGAGAGCGAAGAGAGCGGTTGTTCTGAGACAACAACGTGTGCAAAGACATTTCCCGTATTACTTCATCCGTTAATAAAATGTTACTTTAATTCGGTACATATTTTTTAATTATCTATTAATTACATTTTTCATCAATCAAATAACATATTTATCCATTTGTTTTAATTAGCTGTAATATGTAAGTGTACAATTATATAAAATAATTCAAAAAAATAGTAACGTAGACACTTATGATGGAACGCGTGGAGTAACATCTTTCACGGCAAATGTCACTATTTTTTTAAATAGTTGGTGAATAGTTATAGTAGTTATAGCTTACATAATATAGATTGAAAGTTAGTTTAATTTAAGATATAAAGAGGTTGAGGTGGAGCGCTAGTGACATATGATGCAATTGCATTAGGTGTTCAAGTTTAACCTTTTTTAAATAATTTGTCCATTTTTCTTTGTTTCTTTTTTATTTTTTTATCTTAATAAAGTCATATAAACTAAAGCAAGAGCCACTTGTTGATTTACTTTTAACTAAATTTATAAAAAATTGACCTCAATCTTGAACCTTCTTTAGAAGCGTTATCCAATTATAGTTTTTATTAGAGGTGTGAGTCGGCTGTTTTTTGTTTTCTGTGATTGTTATTTTCTTGGATTAGGTGTACGGTGCTCTTGGTGGATTAATTAGTATGGATTTCTTTCATCTTGGTTAATTCTCCTCTCTATGAGCTTAGTAAAATTTACTATTTCTTACAAAGATTTACTGATATAGTAGTTTATGTTGCATCTATAAGAAAGAGAGTGCTTCCCAACTAGGAGAAGCACGAAACGATCTGCTTGGTTTTATTATTACTCGTAATTGTTTATAACATGAAAGTGAACAATTATTTAAGACAATACAAAATAAAAATATGGACACTTATAGTGGACCTACTATTAACTTTACAACACTTTGAAGAATGTTAAAAGATTTGACAAGAGATGTACGTGCTACTTTGAAGAATATGGTTTTATTAGATTTGACAAGATGTGTTAATATTGACAAGGATACTATATACGAGTAAGAATATATACTACAAGATTAATACTAAAAGTTAAAAATAGTCATACAAAATTATAATCCACTGTAGGAATTATGTATTTGTTCCGTAATATGAATCATGATTTGAAGATTTGTTTATGTACGCTTCAATTTTGAATAATGAAATTAAAAAGAACGTCGTTTGTAGTGTTAGGAAAACTATATAAGTGATATAAAAGAATATTGTTAAAAATGTAAAAGGGAAACATAAAACACCTTGATAAAAGATAAGGTTGTTAACAAACCATAAACACTTAATTATATCGATTAATTAATAAGTATATAACCAAAGGGTGGGTTTTCAAATGAGAACAGGAATTTGTGTGAGAATGAGAGAATCAATCTCAACCACTCATTTTCATCAAATACCCATTTTCACCATCTTATTTAAAATTAATTATCTCACAAACGGTAAGTCGAAAAATTATAAAAATTGCACCATAAAATTCAGCGTTTTATTCTCTTCGATTTGCCGTCTATCAAGGCATACTTTTGACAACTTTTGCACCATACTTTGACAACATGTATTAGTATTGCGTTTAGGGTTTAGGGTTTGGGGTTAAGGGTTTAGGGTTTGGGGTTTGGGGTTTCGGGGTTAGGGTTCAACATGTGTTCATAACGGCTTAAGTTTAGCGTGTCATGAAAGATGGGACAACTTGTTCTTAAGTTGTTATGTGCAGTTTTGATTATGTATGTTGGTCAGGTTTAGATTGTGTAGGGATTGTTATTGAGTTGATGTTAGGTGATGTTGTTTATATAGTTGTTCAAGGAAATGTCCTAAATCAACTTTGAATATTACGGAACAAATATTACGGTTAGAAGTAGTGGAGTAACGTGTGCATGTGATGTAAACTCACCTCCACCGGTCTTCAATGTTTTGAAAACCGGTTAGACCGGTCCGGTCGAACCGGAATTTTAGGGATGTTCGGCCGGTTGAAAACCGGTTTTGGGCTTAGTTCGATCGGTCAACGAACCGGCGGGTTTTTCGGTTTTGTCCGGTTGAACCGGGAACATGACCGGTTTTGGACCGATTTTTGAATTTTGTTTAAATCGCTTTTTGACCGGTTTCGGGCCGGCGGTCCGATAGGTTTGACTGGAACCGGACCCCTCACCGGTCCGAGTCAAAAAACGGTTTTCAAAATATTGCCCGTCTCTCTTATATTTTAAAAGTCAACTCTACTGGTCAATGGGTTTTGAGAATCAGGCTTGTAAATTCATGGTTTAATTGGTCCAGCCCATGGGCCATCACTAGATATCTACGCACTGTTATCTTATATTCCCTGACATTACAGAGATTAGTGTCCAACTTGTACCAAATTTTTATTGTGTGTATTTAACTTAAGTTTGCTATTATTAATGCCATAAACTTTCAAAAAACGTGTTTTAATGTATTATTTAGTACTTTTTGATAACGTGTCAACTTATACGGATGCCACGTGACACCTTAAACAAATGACACATTAGCAAAATACATTAAATCACGTCTTTTGAAAGTTGGATGCATTAATAAGTGCAAACCTAAGTTCGGTATATACAATAGACATTGGGTACAAATTGGATGCATTCACAAATATTAACCCCTAAACAAATTCCGTAACTTTGAAAGTTCACACAAAACAAACATTTAACTTTTAAGGGGGTTTGTATAAAATGTGTCTGTCCAATTAAGTATAAATTTCCTTAAATACTAACATTTATATTTAATACTTATTAATTCAAATTAATATATACCTTTTTACGTATATATCGATTGCAAATTCTAATATTTTGAAGAAAATACGGGTTCATTAAATGCACCTTGGATGCATTCACAAATATTAACCCCTAAACAAATTCCGTAACTTTGAAAGTTCACACAAAACAAACATTTAACTTTTAAGGGGGTTTGTATAAAATGTGTCTGTCCAATGAAGTATAAATTTCCTTAAATACTAACATTTATATTTAATACTTATTAATTCAAATTAATATATACCTTTTTAAGTATATATCGGTTGCAAATTCTAATATTTTGAAGAAAATACGGGTTCATTAAATGCACCTTAACGTATGTTACAGGTCACATAGCAAGAAAAGCCCTTTTAAAAAGTGACTTATAATTAAGTAATATGTCAATTGTCCATAGTGAAAACTTAATTAGTTAGATCGGTTAAAGAGGCCACATATGGTCGTATAATCAAACTCAAATTTTGTGTTTGTGGTGGAGCTACAATTTGAGGTTAAGGGGTCCAACTTTACTATAACATGATGACGTTAAAGATTAAATAGAGTGATAACAAAATTATCTATCTATAGTACTATATAAAGTATTTGGATCAAAGTCTTAAAAGAGTAATAGTAAATGACTACTTTACCCTCACTCTTTTATTATATTTAACAAAAGATATACCATACATGTAACATCCGTTTGATATTTTTTAATAACATTAATGATAGTTAATGATAGTAATTAAGATACAAATAATATCCCCAAGTCATATATTAAAAAAACGTTTATCAAATACCACCAAAAAAGCCTATAAAATAGCATGGCTCATCGATAGTTCAATACAAAAGCATAATATATTTATGTCTGTGCATTTCATCTCCACTTGGGACCACCAACCACTCCAAATACTTTGGTACTCGATTTACATTACAATACAGATTATATACACACTAACACTTTGATCTTGTACTGAACTTCCTTTATTTGATATACCCATCGGCCATTGCTACAACAACATTCCACTACAACCAAATCAACTAATAAAATGATTTAACTTTTTAACGTATACAACCATATAGATGCCGCTTAATTTTGTTTATCGCTTTGAAACACCATCGTTTCCTATATAAAAGGTGCCGCTGCAACGTGCGAGTACCTGGCTAGTATCAATAGTATATGCATGGATATATGAAAATTATGAATCAATATATGTACAATTAAGAGAGATTAAATGATAAAATATAAAAAGTGACTCATCATGTACTAAAATAATAATCTATAATTTAAGACTAAAATAACTTTATCTATATCTATATCTATATCTATACTACTCCCTCCGTCCCAATTTTATTGTCACCAGACAAAAAGACACGCAGTTTAAGAAAATATAACTATCTCTCTCTTACTTTTTGATAAAATGACAGTTTTACCCTCTACTTTTTACCTATTTTTTTGTCTTATATATATACACTAGGGGTAAAAAAGAACTTTATTTCCTTAAACTTTCTATTTATGGAAGTGGACAATTAATTTGGTACACCCCAAAATGAAAATAATGGACAATAGAAATGGGACGGAGGGAGTATATAAAAAGAACCATATTGTCTAAGAATTTGACACATCATGTTCTATATGATTGACATTTGTCAATCTCTATATCTATATCTATCTATATATCTATATAAAAAGAACTATATTGTCTAAGAATTTGACACATCATGTTCTAGATGATTGACATTTGTCAATCTCTAAAAATCAATCACATACAACCTAAATTAGAATTAACCAAAAAAATATAGAACATACAAATAAATAATAACAAAAGAGCTTAAAAATCTTAATTGCCACATAAGTTTTTTAAGTTTTGACATGTAGAAACTAACAAACATATAAAATATCATAAACAATTTTTATAGTTAATAATATCATTTTACTATAATACTTACATGTTTATTTTTATAATGACACATTAATCTTAAAAATTGCTAAACTTGTTGATGCTTGATAAATCCTAACTTATTTGTAACTTAAACATGTTCCAACTCTTAATGTGTTTATTTGATGATAATAATTATATATGAATGAAATTTTTATATTTATAGGTATATATTATCTTATCTTTTATCTTAGTTATTTAAAATAAATAAATGAAAAAACATAAACAACATGAATTAATATAACTTGAGCATATAGACAATTTAAAGATTTTCATATTCACATCTAAAAATTATAAGGAATAAACACGTAACATATGTGGGTGATTTGTAGACAACTAATTTGTCCAACATTCGAATACGTTTCTCAACATATGCGGGTGCTTTGTGATTAGATGATCTGACCAGCGTTGATGCTCCTTAGGGGTGAGGCGGATGCGTACAATTGAAATAACCATATTGTCTAAGAATTTGACACATCATGTTCTATATGATTGACATTTGTCAATCTCTATATCTATATCTATCTATATCTATCTATATCTATACTATATAAAAAGAACCATATTGTCTAAGAATTTGACACATCATGTTCTATATGATTGACATTTGTCAATCTCTAAAAATCAATCACATACAACCTAAATTAGAATTAACCAAAAAAATATAGAACATACAAATAAATAATAACAAAAGAGCTTAAAAATCTTTAATTGCCACATAAGTATTTTAAGTTTTGACATGTAGAAACTAACAAACATATAAAATATCATAAACAATTTTTATAGTTAATAATATCATTTTACTATAATACTTACATGTTTATTTTTATAATGACACATTAATCTTAAAAATTGCTAAACCTGTTGATGCTTGATAAATCCTAACTTATTTGTAACTTAAACATGTTCCAACTTTTAATGTGTTTATTTGATGATAATAATTATATATGAATGAAATTTTTATATTTATAGGTATATATTATCTTATCTTTTATCTTAGTTATTTAAAATAAATAAATGAAAAAACATAAACAACATGAATTAATATAACTTGAGCATATAGACAATTTAAAGATTTTCATATTCACATCTAAAAATTATAAGGAATAAACACGTAACATATGTGGGTGATTTGTAGACAACTAATTTGTCCAACATTCGAATACGTTTCTCAACATATGCGAGTGCTTTGTGATTAGGTGATCTGACCAGCGTTGATGCTCCTTAGGGGTGAGGCGGATGCGTACAATTGAAATATAAACAGGGTCACGGGTACCCTCCAAATTATCCCCTTCTAAAAATCAACATCAGTTTTTCTACACGTGGGCCGTGCATTGCACGGCCATATATCTTCGCTAGTTTTATTGAATAAAACCATGAGAATCCATTTCATCTCAGTATCAATTGACAAGGAACAGAAAAATCAATAACAAAGACACAGGTAAATGAAAACAAGTAATTAAAAAAATCGTATCACAAATTCAACTGATCCGTAACGGATTTGAAGCTTTTATTTTAATCGAATGGTAGGATATGAATGAATATAAAGAATACCAAATAAGAGTTAAAAGTACTCTCCTTTTATTTCTCTCTAAAACTTCCGATTACAACCAGATTTGATTTTAGAGGCCCTATATCTTATTCTCCTCTACATCTCCTATCTCCTCTTATTTATTAAAAGAGGGTTAGATTACATAATCTTTTCTTAATTAGCTTTTAGGTATTTAGCCACCTCAATTCTTGATTATCAAATAAATCCATAGCTTTATTATTAAATTACCTGATTACCCTTCTTTTCAACTCCAATTAAAAATCACCAGCATTTTTGAAATTCAAATTGCAAATTATTTTGGGGCAATATTAATGGTAAAAATTAAATATTTTTAATGCTTACCATTTATATGGCACTTACGGCCTTCAAACTTCAATAGAGCTGTAACTTCTTTTCATTCAAACCGCGATACAAAAAAATCATACCTGCACAAATTGAAACGCCATGGATCTTGCGGAATTCAAAACATACATCTTTGTGATTCCAGAATCGTAACGAAGACAAATAAAAAAAACACGATCTTTCTCACAATAGGTGTTTCTATAATCTTTATCCTAAATTGGTTTATACATACGTTTGTGGTATGATTTCTTTCAAGATTTGAATGTTATGCTTGCGCTTGAAAACATGCTTTGAGTTATCAACAAACCCTATTTTGATACATAACGATTATAGTTTGTTGCTATCATGATTATCAATTTTTTCATCATCAACAGAAGATATTGTGATTTTCGTTTTTAATTTGAAGTAAACGTAGGGTTTTGAGGATTGAATTTGCAAATGATTGTTGTTACCATGAATTTCTAATTCTTCATCATTGGAGTATGCAATGTATACTTATGTTTGGAACTTCCTCATAAATTAGGTCACAATATCAAAAGATGATACGGTTATTCTTGATGGGGATGGTGACAAGAAAGGTTTGTACTCTAAAAAAGTTTCTTTCCACAGGTTCAACTGTTTGTTTCTCATGTGCCTAACAATTATTGTGCTCTGTTACAGTTGAGATCATCGATCGAACTAAGCACATTTGATTATGATAGGGAGAAGCATAATCGAAGAAGAAAAATTTTGCGGGTATATCTGTGAGTTTTTTTGCTTTTTTACTTATCAGTTTGTAAATAGTTGGTTTTTGTTGTTTCATATCATTAGATTCTTACATAATGCTTTGTGAATGTATAGTGTGAAGGTTACTTTCATAATTTTCTACTTTTTTATTTTGATCAATTTAATGGTGAATATCTCGAATTAACGATAATTTGATCGCTGTGAAAAAGAAGGTTAGCAAAAGAAGAAACAATGGTAAATCGAAGAAGAAAAATTAATCTTTTGCCTTTTGATACTCTCCCAATACCTTAAGTAAGACTAGCTTTGATTTTAAGTTTCTAGGATTGCTTAATCCTTTTCGTTGTGATATGCAAAATGTGTATGATGACCACTATTATATGTCAATATAGAACTTTGTTCAAATGTTTCATGTTATCAGCTAGCTGATGTGTTTCGTATGATGCTCCTAATTTGGTAGGGTTGAGACTTGGAGTTTCAAGTCAGTTCCAAATATATGCCTAGACTGTTATTTTTGGTTTCTACTTGATGAATATGATGGGTATCATACATCATACTGATTTGGCTATCTTGCATGATTGGTGCCTGTCAGCAAGTGCTTTAGTCGGCTTTCAGATTTGATCAGCTTATGTATTTAGTCAGGTACTTGCTATGAAGAATACACAAGATGATGTTTAAATTATTGTTTGCTTGTGGCTATTTTAAGAGTATTTCAGGTAATAAATTTTTGACAGTGCTCTGATATAGGACTTAAACAATCTGAATTTGGTAAATGATTGACACTCATCCTCTTTTTTAGTATTCTGCATTTTTTTCAGATTAACGAAACTGGTAGTTCTTAATGTTACTTGCATGAGTTCGTTGCTGAGAGTCTCCTTTTCAAGTGCTCTTGAATTTTTTGTCACTTTTAAATCAGGTTCGCTTCATGCATTTTGTTTTTTTTATTAGTTTAATGTTTGGTTATTCGTATGATAGTAGAGTTTTAACTTATTATGTGCTACATATGTATCAAATGAATATCATGGTAGTTATTAGTTTAATGTTTAGTATGTTTGGTCCTATATAAGAAGCATGTGTGCGATCTTTTTTGATTCTTTTATAAAGGTGGCAAAATGGCGGGTCAAGCTAAAATAGTAATCTTCAAGATAAAGAGGTAATGCATTTGTAATATCTGTATCTATAATAGGTATATGGGTCAATTTCGAACTCTTAATATTTGTCAATATGGGTTAGTCACATATACTTAATTTAGAAACTATTCAACGAGAAATCATCATTATCAATGAGATACGAAGAGTTGGGTAATGATCAATTGATTCATAATGTCTCTATCATCTTTTATATAAGCCAGATCCCAGACTACAGACCCCACAACTGCTGATATACCCTGAACAAGTAGGTAGTGCATTGAAGTAATGTATAATCACTTCGTCTTGGTTTACATCAGCATATGCTTTTTTGATATATTTTTTTTGTTAACATGGTATCATTATAACTATCTGTGTAGCTGATGTGTAGTTGATGGTTGGTATTCAACAAGATAAGATCACGGAGTGGCGAGCCTTTTGTTTGAAGAAAATGGTTTGGCTGATCAAATTGAACTCCACTGTTGTTTTCAACCTTACACTGTATATTGGACACTGTATATTGTTTTCAACCCATTGCTCATAACGGTATCCTTGCTTTCAACCTTACACTGTATATTGGACAAGAATGTACGTTCTTATTATACAGTGATAACTTTAACACTGTATGTTTGCTACTATGGTACTGGTTTCTTTTTTTTATTTCTTTTTTTACAAGGTTTAGGTGCAACATTAACATAATACATATTGCTAGAATATATCGTAGAATATGCTACTATGATAACATAGGTCCCTCATATGCAAGTGGAAAATGCGCAGCTCGGGTATCTTGGGTAATAGGTGCATCAACAACTATGATTATGTATTGCTGCAAATGCCTCCTAATACTAAATAATTTAAAGGTGGCTTAGGGGGTGGGTAGTAGGTCATTTTTGGTACGGGTTGGGTCATGCTGTTCCACACATAATTTTTTATCCATTTCCTATAAAAATGTTGATGCGTTATATATGATTGGTAAAGCTATTAAGAACACAATCATACTGTAGTTATTTACCTTATTTTAACATAAACGTATACAATAAGCTACAAATTGACATTCATATAAAAATTATTCACAAAAAAACCTATTAGCGAACATATGTGTTAGCCCGCGAAGTCGCGGGTTATGATCTATTTTATAGTCTAAAAAATAAACAAAAGTGTAGAAGGCTGTTTTGCTTGTACGAGGGAACAAAGAAACGCAGGCATGCATGAGACTTATTTCAATTGAAGATAAGGGTAATCCACAACCACGTCAAACCCCATCACCTTTTCCTATTTTCTTGGAAGAAATAGTTAGGAGTTTGTAACTATCTTGACTTCTTTATTTTTCTTTGTTTTGAGTTAGAGATCGTCACGGATCATCAACAGTATTGATCATGTATATCGATATCAATCATTATTAGTAACGGTGGTAACGATCATGATTATACCCGCTGATGCCCATTAGTTGGGTATCAATCAACATTTGATGCACTTTCATCTGATTCTGTAGCTTAAACATTTCGACTTGAAACTGCATATTGTTCATTGGTGGTGCAATCTCCGTTACCTCAGCCGACACACAATAAGCGTGCATACCATAGTTACAACCTGACCTACACAGGTACATACAATGCTTTTGCAGAATCGCGCCTCTGCAAACATCACATTCAAATGCTTCGTACGGATTCACACGAAGTAATTTAAGCTCGTGTGGATGATCTGCTCGTTTGTCCGTTTCTGGCAAACGAACACACTTAACGTGCGTACCGTAATCACAATGCCTCCACAAACATCGCATTCAAACGATGCGTATGGATTCAGATCAAGTAATTTAAGCTTGTGTGGATGATCTTCTCGTTTGTCCGTTTCTGGCAAACTAACACACCCCAAATGTACATCGTAGTTACAAGTCTCACAACGGTATTCTGGAGTGTTGGGGTCGCAGTTAGTACCACAAACGTCACACGAACATGAATCACTGGGGGGCTTAGAGCGATAAAACAAAGGGTGGTTCGGGTGCGCTTTTATTTTGACTGTATTTGGTGCAGAGCTTGTCCCCGATTTTTGCTTATAGTCGTTACTATTATTATAAGCGCAGTGAACGTGGAGATCAAACTCACAAGTGGTACAACAAAAACAAAAACCCGAACCAACTTTATTACACGAGCTACAATAGAAGGAACCCGATTTGTAAGTCGATGATGGGAATAAGGAGAGAGGGTGGGCGGGGTGTAGCGAATGGATCAACGTTCGTGTTGCATCGAAGCATTGCTCGTGAAGGTAGAATTTGCAACCACGACACGAGTAGATTGGTTTGTCGTCGGTACAAGGAAACTTGCAGCCAGTACAAGTGATTGTTGCACCTTCTAAGCCAAATTTGTGGAATTTGAGTAAGTGTGGGTGACTAAAGTGTTGGTGTTCTGCCATATTTTGTTAAGTTGTGGTATTGCAAATTGCAACCACAAGTTATTTATAGAAATAAATGTTAACTAAAATCTCCATCTAAAAAGATTTTGTGCAAAGTCGTCGTTTACTTTGGTGATGTAAACCCCACTTCCATCAGTGTCGCCCAATGCCATGTCTTAAAGTCCAAAGTCAAATCAATTAACAAATAGTAACAATTATGGAAAGTTTTGGGTGGTACCGGTAACGGCTTCTGTATTGATAATCTAAAATTGTCCTCGTTTTAATTAAATTTTAATTTGTCAATTAAGTCCTTTAATTTTAGTAAATTTTATAAAAAGTCCCTAACTTATTAAAAAAGAATTTCTTTTAATCAACTACTCACTTACATATATAAAACAAAAATAATTCATTAATTAAAACATTATCCAAATCGATCTGTAATGTTTCTTTTATTAATTCACAGAGTAAGAAATAAAAATTACTTGAAAAGGTTAATATAGACTTAAAATAATTAATTTTTTTCACTAACGTAGTTTCACCATCTTTTAATTTTTTTATTCTCTACTTATATAAATCCATTTACATAAAGTAATATTATCATGAATCCAACTGAATGTTTAATATACATATTAACCTACACAATCTATTATTAGAAACAATATACTAGATACTAAATTTCATATTAAAAATCAACGGCATGTGTATATACACGGGTTTAAAGTCTAGTGTCATAATATATAATAGACCAACCAATGTGATTATACTTGGTAGTATTTAATTAGTTTACATCGTTCGTAAATTAAAAAATATTCAAATAAGGTAGTATTCTCTGAATAAAAAGTTAATTCAAAGTGGACAGAGTTATATGTTTGGACGTATGAATTCACAAATTAGTATCTCCTAAATTTAACAATATCTTCGTTTTCCAGGTCAGTTTGTTAGCGATACAATAACAATTTTATGGCTCAAAAGGGTCAAATAGTATATCGATCTGTTTATCAACAAATAGAAATTTCTCCGGTACACAAAATCTTTGTGAAGTATAATTACTACTGATTGATATCTTATAAAATAACTCTTATTTGGTAGATTACACTACTATATATTCAACAGTATGCCAATTTAGACATTATTATTACACACTATTTAACAGCGATAGTAAGACTTTAAGCACAATATTGATTTATAGACTCCTTAAGAAAAATGATTGAGAGACCTAATTAGATAGACCTAATAGAGATCCAAAACTGTAAGAATGACATGTGTCAAATTGAACCAATAAGATTAGGAGAGAGAAACAGTGTTAACCAATCAATGCATTAAGCTTACATTTAGGTTCGTAACTTGATTATGTATCAAACGTCGAACGTTTTACTATTATATGTATGTATGCTTGAGATCTTCTATTATGTATGCAACCTTCTTAAATCATTAAGGTATGTTGGGGATGACCAGAAACTTGTTGCTAGCTGGTGTGGTACCAGTCAATGTTTAGAATTTTTTTCTTCTAATAATATTAAACAGATGAAAATCTTCACCCTCTTTGTGCCTTTGTTTCCTTTCTTCAGTGAACGTACACGCCTTTACATGTAGGGGCGGAATCATGAAATTCAAATAGAGTGGGCGAATATATTTTTTTTTTCCCATTTCTTTTATGTTTTTGTGGGGACGAAACTTTTAAAATGTCATTAATACCTCAAGAATATGTTCACGCAATTTGAATCTTGAAATTTCTTATGATGGAACTATCTACTCTGTCCCCACCTTGTCTCCGCTCCTACCCTGTTTACATGTCATAACTACAAATCCAACTTATATCATCACCATTTGTAGTTTTGCAAACAGATTTATGTAATTCGTACGTCGGGTGAATAGTAACTCTTTGTATTACGAGTATATGTATAATTTTATTTTTTATTTATCTTTTATTATACAATGGAAATTAAAAAATATATATATAAATTATTATATGGTTCAATGGCTCCTACCCACCATATTGTATATATATATATATATAAAGGTGGTTGGAAATTTACTGTTCATCGTGAGTATTTATCGCAAGTTCCTTTGTTTCTTCTTTCATTGTGTGCATCCGGCCAATCAAAAACAGCATGGAAAAACTTGGTCAAATATTACGGCGTTCATCTATAACTCCGTAATTGATAGGCTACCTTTCTTCTATTTTACTATCCTGTAAACAAATGTTGGAACTGGGCTAACAATTTATAAGCGATTTGTATGAACATGCTGTTTGAAAAGAGAGTGATAATTTCATGGAAAATGATATAAGAAGTCATTAGCGCTGTTATTAAGCCTTTAAAACATGCATATAAAGTTGTACAAAGACCATAACAAACTTTATGTCTCCTCCTGAATTAATGTTGACCCATGAATTTCGGTTGAATGTATAACAATTTATGCATGTAAGATTTTATTAATGAAAGCCCTAACGGGTTCCGTTAACAAAATCCTAATTTCATAATATAGAAGAGTGAAAAATTGATAGCAAAGATATAATATCATAATTAAAAACATGAAATATATAGAATTATAGACAACTAATTCGCAACGAAGTGCGGTTAATCATCCTTGCTTGAATCAATACTTGAAGGTAGGCGTACAGGTTCTAGCTCTGCCGTTTCCTTCATCTTTTTATTTTTGGTCTTCTTACAATTGTTATTTTATAGTTTATAATTTATAATTTGAAATTGAGGTTCACTATGGGTCATCTATTTTTTTTTTCTTTTACTTTTTTTCAATATATAGTATATAAATTTGAATATTCATGATTTTTAAGATTAAATTTTATATATCTTTTAATTTGTTCGAGTTTTCTGTTTTAAATACAAACCATCTTTATTAAATGTTGGAATGTATTATTGCGATATAACGATCTAGATGATACGAAATGATATAAAGTCAAATGATGAAAGATAAATATACCAATAATTTGAGGTATTCTATAACAAAATTTTCTTAATTTTATAATTACTTGATGCGTGTTATTCAACTAATTATTTAGATCCTTAAATTTCTTACCTCTTATTACTATACTATATACATATGTATTGTTTGTATTGTTATTGCTTTATTTGAAATTGTTATAATCGTTGTAAGGATTATCCAGAATTCATAATGTTTGAAAGTGACTTAAACTCTTGGTTTGTTTGGTAAATTTGGTTTTGGTATTTGAGTCGATTTAGAATTGTTAGATTAGGATTATAATATTGTGTTTGAGTCGAATTTTGATTAGTCATAGGTCGGTTAGTTTAGTCTATGATTAGACGTTAGTAACTTTGGAATTATTTGTACCTTTGATTTGATTTGTACTAGTTTGTTTGGTACGTTTAAATTTGATTTATTATTTGAATTTGATAGCTTTCACTTCATATTCGTCTTTGGTTTGTTCTTTATATTCATTCGAATATATCTCTAACAAGTGGTATTACAGCTTTAGGTTTGTGAATTAGTCATCCTCTGGTCGTCGACTAATTGTTGGCGATCCGGAGGGATCCCGTTTGTGTTTAAGTTTGTTTTGTTTTGGTTGTTTGGTTTTCATTTTCGTCAGTTTCTACGCAGACGTAGGAAAATTGGTGTTGCGCGTACGTTAACCATTGGATCATCGTGAAATTTGAACTGTAGGTTCTAGACACATAGAACTACAATCTGAGCGTTGGGATCTTTGATTGGAGGTTCGAGTTGAGAGATATGGATTTTCGAAGTTGCTGTTCGAATTTGGTTTCGGTTATTGTTTGTTTTCGGTGGAGCGATCTTTGATTTTGGAATCTGATTGTGATTAGATCATTAGGTTTTGGATCGCGTTTGAATTTGGAAATCTGGACCGTAATTCTCATCAAATAAGTTGGTCGTTTGAATTTGAATCTAAATTGGATATTTGGCATTGAAGATCGATTTAGTGGTTGAAGACTTGATCATTATCATGTCGTTTGGATTTTGTTCGATCGTTTGGAATTTGTTAGTTTGAAAATCCGGATCTTCTTTGTCGGGCTTTTGAATTTGGTGTCCGAATTTGATTGTTGGTATTGTAGATCGTTTGAACCGATTTGTTTTGTTTGGTTTGGTTAACCGTTTTGAATTTGTAGGTTAGCGTTTGATTGTTTGGTTTGAAGTTATCCGCATTTGTTTGGGATCGACTTTGTTTTGGATTGATTTTGGTAATCGATCGTTTGGTTTGTTTGGAAAATTTGAATTTGTGTTTTGAATTTGGCTAGTATCTCTAGCGTTTGGTATTTGGAATTTGGCTAGTATCACTAGTGTTTGGTTTGAAGTTTGAAGACAGAGTTCATGTGACGGTGGAGATTGTTGGAAAGTGACTTAAACTTTGAGGTTTGTTTAACAAATTTGGTTTTGGTATTTGAGTTGGTTTAGAATTGTTAGATTAGGATTAATAGTTTGTGTTTGAGTCGAATTATGATTAGTCATAAGTCAGTTAGTTTAGTCTATAAATAGACGTTAATAACTTTGGAATTATTTGTACCTTTGATTTGATTTGTATTAGTTTTGTTTGGTATGTTTGAAATTGATTTGCAATTTGAATTTGATAACTTTCACTTCGTATTCGTTTTTGATTTGTTCTTTGTATTCATTGGAATATATCTCTAAAACATAACACTTGATAGCTTCATTAATTAATTAATATAACTAGTAAATGTCAATGCACACTAACAGCTAAACTCTCATTCTCACTGCTATATATAAGTAGACATAAAACTTATGGTTAATTGTTACGTTATGTATTTAACTCTAGCTCTTTTATTATTGTATGCAACCACTTTTTAAATGTCCTATACTCCTATTGTATGTATTTTACTTTAAAAATGTGCTATTGTATGTAATGTGTGACCTGTTTAGCAAGTAGCCGGTTTTCATTTATTTTTATCATTTGTTTTATAACAAAATATCCACATGGACCTGCACGTCATCATCTTCTCTGGACCAATCTGCACACTCCGGTCACCACTTCCGACAATATTTCCGGCCACATTTTAGTAGACGAACAAAATTAAAGGTGGGAAACGAACGTCTGTCCCTCCATACCATAAAGCATATTTCATCTCCTTGTTGTAGGAAAACCCATGAATTTCCAGATCCAAACATCAATGCCCGTCAAAACTCAAACCTTCGGCCACCAAGGAAACTCAAACCTCCAGGGCCATATATCGTCGAAACCTCCTCATCGGTTTTATCTCCAACAAGCATCTAAAAATCAACTGATTCCATCTCCGGACAACTAATCGAAGAGAATAGGAGTGGCCAGAGATCCTAGCGACTGTCATGGCCATAGTCGATCTCCAGCTTTTGCTCCAACGGGCGGTTCAGTGGCTATATGATTTTGATTAAATCAATTGCATAGAAGGTGAGAAAGGAAAGCCGGTGGCTAGAAATAGTATGGCTTCTTTTCTCTTGGATCTATGGAAGAAACTATGACTTTTTTATTTCTTTATTTTGGTCGAAGTTGTTGCCGGTTGTACAAGAAGGTGAGAAAGGAAAGTGTGTTGGAAATGAAAGTATGTGGTTTTTGGTGGGTGGGTCCCACATAGTTTATCTATCACGAGAAATGCTTTGGTTAAATTACAAAAATTTCACAAAAATTTGAATACAAAATGATGTGACTCCATTAAGATGAAGAAAGATAAAGAAGAAAGAGAATGGATAAACCAATTAATGATTTTGCCAAATTATATTGTAAATATATTTTGTATGCATAACATTGCTATTAACTAATAAATATAAATATATAATAATAACAATAATAAATATAATTGAATTTTGGTTTAGTAAGAAATTCCAAGCATGATGCCAAATAAACGCCACATACGCGTGACCTGTGCCACATCAGCAAACAACAAGTTTCAGGTCAAATAGTGCATACGATAGACATATTTACGTGTTCGATACATACAATAGGACCTTTGAAAGGTGGTTGCATACAATCGTATGTTAAATACATAACAATACAATTAACCCTAAAACTTATTAATACATGACGATACAATTAACCCTAAAACTTATTGTATTACCAATCAAATGTATAAATCAAACCCAAATCAATCAAAAATAACTAAGTATCATTCTCATGGTTACGTGCTAAGCGGGTCAATCAATACATACAATAGCGATTTAGAAGGTTGCATATATACAATAGTAAAACTTCAAAATTAAAATGCGATACATGATCAAAGTATAAACCGTTCCCCAAAAGGTATATAATATTCACTGTGTCTATACCATGAGTAAGGATTTTATGATTTTATAATAATTAAAAAACAAAGTTTTGCTATTGTGGATTTTTTGTTCATTATCTTTATAATTATTTATCATTTTCAACTCTATGCGTGTCCTTAAAGGAAAGCTTAAATTCGTATCACAATATCTCGATGCTGCTGCTGTCAAGAGGCTCTAATAGGTTCGCGAGTCGATTTAAAAGCAACTCAAAGTCGTCTTGGCTCTTCATAAGATTGAGTCGCACATAACGATCTTGATCACTAAAGCTACTTCCAGCGGTACCTTTGATGTTTCCTGCTTCTAGTATTGCACCACAGTCTTGGTCTTCTTCTCGCTCACATTTTACCCATGCGTAAGCTACAAATGATCATTGATACAAGTTAAAACCAATAGCAAGATTTGAGATTTGCGAAATGTCAGTTTAGACTAAATATTAAGTCAAGTTAGTTGAAGGTTATTTCATATAAATGTATTCAACTTAGCCCATATGTAATGCTATCATATGTATTCATTATTAATTATAACTTGTAAACCGGTAACGTGACACTGATTTTGATGACGTGATGATGAAGTGATGAGTGATGTGCCAACTTATATAATTCTCATATCATCAAAAATACCCAATAACATACACAGGTCGTACGGAGTCGTATTACAAACAATATAACAATAAATGAAGATTTTTATACATACAAGATAATTTCACGCAGAGTTTAATACGTTCATTTTCATACATCTAATGCCATTGTTTATCAGATAACGTTAAAAGCCAATATATAATTATAATAATTAACTTGATGTTAAATAGTGAATGAAGTACAAAATACGTACCAGGTGATGGAAGCCTAGTTTGGTTAAAGTAATTGCAATGCAAAGGATCTCTCTGCTGGATTGAGAATCTTGTTGACTTTGAGAAGAGCGGAATCAACCTGTTCCAACGATCCCTCATTTCATTATAAGCAAATTCGAAAAGTGGTTTTCCGTCGCCTTCAACAGCTACTTTCAAAAGCTTCAAAGCTCTTAACTGAGTGTCTTTCGAAACCCCCAAATCAGCCACTTCGATATAGGTATAAACCTTCTCGTATATATCTTTATCTTTTATAATCGCCCACCTATAATATATAACATATATATATGTACGTTAAAATAATCTGTATATAAAGTCATATGATTAAGAAACTAATTACGTGTATACATACGTACCCAAAACGTGTACCAGCATGACCTGTGAGTTTGGAAATACTGAAGACCATGATATCATGATCTGAAGGCCCTGGGATGGGTGTGAAATGTGGCCAAAAATAGGCATGATCGTATATTGTCTTCCCTCCGACAATCGATTTCTTTAATTCCCCATCTGGATTGTTTGGTGAGGCTACAAGTTCAATCACATCCATGTTGTCTGTTGAACTATTACTATTTGATAGCCATACGCTTGTATCTCCTTTGAATTGAAAACTCTTTGAGTTAAAGAACTTAGTTTGATCCTTGAACATCTAGATATCACATAACAGCAATAACAGTACTCTTATCAATAAATCAGGAAAAAGAGATAGAAGGACAATTACTATTTTAAATGATTAAAACTATATATTTACCGAATAGAATGGGATTGAAGCGACTACGTTGGAAGGCGAAGAAGAATTTTCGGAAGAAAGTGCATAAATAACTGCATTGAGAAGTTGGATTGAGCCAATACCAAACACCAAGTATCGTCCTTCTGTTATTGCATTTCCCACAACAGAATGAATTTTTCGGATGTACTTTTCAAGCTCTGTTGACATCATAGTGTCGTCATCGTACCAGTAACCCATGCGGTGCCACCCTGATATCACGACTGCACTATTCGCTGCATTTTCCATCCAGAATGGCTCCATGTATATAGGATCCCCACTGCAGCATATATAATATGCATCTATGTCATACTTTTATGATGACAGGAAGTATTCATATAACTAACTTGTTTTTACCAGAAACTAATTGAACGTTACACTCATGACTCATTTCTTGGTAACTTTACCTCTTTTACTATCATATGGAGCGTACTCTCAAAACTTCCATTCTATGAATTGAACTTGTCTTTCCTTTTTCGTCAACGCCCAAAAAAAAAGTGTATGTACCATATGCGGAATTGACATGCTCAATAAATACAAGTGACCAATTGAAAGTCGTTCTCATACAATAGTAAAAGATGTAAAGTATAATATATTCTGAAACAATAAACCATAAGTATAGATAAATTAGTAAATACCCCATACTAACGAATTTGGAATTATATTTGTTAATTTATTGATAATTTGAGTTGAGGTAACTTAACAATTATTCCTAATGTATACAAACTCAACATGAAATAAACATGAAGGAAAAAAAATTACCTATGAACGTTCAAGAGACATCCATCAAGAGAGAATTCGGAGCAATCAATACCACCATAACAATCATAGCACTCGCATGCAGGTTGACCTTCAGATATCGAGCCGTCCAGAAAAGCTCTGCCATGGCCTGAGCATGAGAACGCTGCAACGGCCTCTGCCTCGGCTGCTGCTTTCTTACTCCAACTCAAACGAATCTCTTGCATCTTCTCTCCGCCTGAATACACATGATTTGTACAAAACAATATATTGATTGCTATAGAAATCAATAAACAAAGTCCATAACAATATTTCGTCAGTTTCTCCATAGTTTCCTAACCTCTGTTTATGTTCTTAGAGATGCACAAATGAAAAGGGAGAAGGTTGTTAATAACGATTTAAGTTCACTAATATCAATTGGTCCGATGATCACTACATTTTTAATATCTAATAGTTAAAGTAAGTTGCATGGAAGTTTTTGTCGTTTACATACACTACAATCGCAACGTTGGTCCGGATTTAGTTGTGGAAAATTTTCTACAATTTTCCATTTCCAATTTTCTAAAGAAAATAGTTTTCTAGAAAAGTGTTAAAAATTTAGAAAACGCGTTCAAAATGTTGGAAAAGTGGATTTTGGAAAACTAGTAATATCTTTGTAATTTTGGAAAAGAGGGGAAGTTTATAAAGGAAAATTTGGAAAAGTGGGAGGGAGTTGTTTTCCACCTCTAAGTTATATTTTGGAAAAGTGGATTTTCCATTTTCTTGGAAAATTTTCACAAAAAACTTCATTTTGAACGCGTTTTCCGCTTTTTCACTTTTCTTGGAAAAATTTTCTGGAAAACTCTCATTTTTTCTACAACTAAACGCACCCTTTATTTTTAGCATTGATAGTTCAAAAACTAATAACTTGTTGCGGGCTTGGTCTATTTTTCAACTAAAATGACCAACATACCCTTATCTTTCTTTTTTTAATGGGTTAATTAAAGGGTTAATAATGTTTTAACCACTGAACTTTCAATTTGTTTTAGTTTTAACCACTCAACTTTTTATTAAATGTTTTAACCACTCAACTTAGGTCAATAATGGTTTAATCCCTTAACTTTCAATTTGTTTTCTTTTTAACCACTCAACTTTGTTTTAAACGTTTTAACCACTCAACTTATGAGTTGATCATACTTTAACCACTAAAGTTCATTTGCTCATTAAAAAAAAAACCCTTTCGTTAACTTATAATGAAAGTTTAGATCGGGATATATAAACTTTAAATTGATTTTTTTATCGACCAAGGTTGTCAAGATAGAGATCTTACCTAGGATCGTTTTTGTCTTCACAAGATCGAAATCGTAAGATCAAATCGGGATCGTAAGATCTTACGATTTCGATTTGAGCATAGATCTTACGATGTCGATCCGATCCGATCTTACTTAACATGAATATAAGTTAAGAAAATATAAATTAGTTAATTTTTATCCAATAAAAGGTTAATAGGTTTATTATTTAATTAATTACTACACGTAAAACTATTCAATAAAAAAACTGAAAAAGTTTATCACGTGAAAATCTATATCTTTAATTACACATATAGTAATCTAAGTCGCTATGATAAGTATGAATTGATGCTATGATGTTTAAACTATAAAAGTTTAATTAATTTGTCATGCAATTAATCTTTTATATGCATTATAATACACATTTATGAGATCATAATCGAAATCGTAAGATCTTACGATCCCGATTTGATCTTACGATTTCGATCTTGTGAAGAAAAAAACGATCCTAGGTGAGATCTCTATCTTGACAACCTTGGTCGATAAAAAAATCAGTTCAAAGTTTATATATCCCGATCTAAACTTTCATTATAAGTTAATGAAAGGGGTTTTTTTAATGGGCAAATGAACTTTAGTGGTTAAAGTATGGTCAACTCATAAGTTGAGTGGTTAAAACGTTTAAAACAAAGTTGAGTGGTTAAAACGAAAACAAATTGAAAGTTCATGGATTAAACCATTATTGACCATAAGTTGAGTGGTTAAAACATTTAAAAAAAAGTTGACTGGTTAAAACGGAAACAAATTGAAAGTTAAGTGGTTAAAACATTATTAACCCTTAATTAAAGCCGTACGTCGGCAACGAACTTTCAGTTTTGGACCAGGTTAGGTAATGAACCGATTTTATTACTAATGTAGGTTGTGAACTTTCAATTTTTTTGTCGAGTTAGGTAATATGAATTACGTGGCATATACCTTAATGCCACGTAAAGCAATTTTAATAAGGTCACGTAATACATATTATCTAACTCGCACAAAATGTGAAAGTTCGCTACCGACATTAGTAATAAAATCGTTTTGTTACATAACTCATCAAAAAAGTGAAAGTTCATTGTCGTTCTGTAGCTTTAACCCCTTTTTAATTGACTGAATTTTAAAATACAATTTATATACTATTTTCATCAAATTAATGAATCATCAACAAAAAAAATTTCGTTTTATCAAATCCTCATCGTCATCAAACCCAATACACGAATACTTTTTTCTTTTTTAAACCAAATCGTGCCTACACAAATACTCCATGTGTCCCAAAATTATTGTTATCACACAAAAAATACACAGTTTAAGAAAAGTATAACGGTAGACTACCAATTGAATTTCATCTTTACCATTTTCAAGCATTTTGATTAGTTGATGTTGAAAAGGGGTTAATGTATGGGAATGCAACTAACTAATGCATGACATCTATTGTGTGTTCCCTACTTAGGTATGCTATTTTTAATGCATTAAACTTTCAAAAGTGTATTTTGGTGATGTTTTGATGACGTGTCAACTTTTCGGATGCCACGTGGTACCTTAAACGAGTGACACATCAGCAAAATACATTAAAACACCATTTTTTAAAATTTGATGCATTGAAAATAACATACGTAAGTATGCTACACACAGTAGACATCAAGTACAAGTTAATAGCAAATTCCCAGGCACTAACCACTTTTGTAAAATGATACGGAATAATAATTTTGAAAGATACCAAAATGGAAAAAAATAAACAAATAAATTAGGATGAAGGACGTAAAGTTATCTTACATCTAGTATCAATGCAAAGATTATTTAACAATAAATTGAAAATTGAAATAAAATATGGAGCAATAATTTATTTATTCGATGACTAGGACAACCCCTAGAGATTAACTACGGGAGTAAAATCCAACCACCCAAAACAAAAGACTGAAAGAGAGCGGTTGTTCTGAGACAACAACGTGTGCAAACACATTTCCCGTATTACTTCATCTATTAATAAAAATGTTGCTTTAATTCGGTACATTTTTTTTAATTCTCTATTAATTACATGTTTCATCAATCAAATAGCATATTTATTCACTTTTTTTTAATTAGCTGTAATATGAAAGTGTATAGTTATATAAAATAATTCAAAATAGTAACGTAGACACTTATGATGGAACGCACGGAGTAACATCTTTCACGGCAAATGTCACTATTTTTTAAATAGTTGGTGAATAGTTATAGTAGTTATAGTTTACATAATATAGATTGAAAGTTAGTTTAATTTAAGATATACAAAGGTCGAGGTGGTGCGCTAGTGACATATGATGCAATTGCATTAGGTGCTCAAGTTTAACCTTTTTTAAATAATTTGTCTATTTTTCTTTGTTTCTTTTTATTTTTTTATCTTAATAAAGTCATATAAACTAAAGCAAGAGCCACTTGTTGATTTACTTTTAACTAAATTTATAAAAAATTGACCTCAATCTTGAACCTTCTTTAGAAGCGTTACCCAATTATAGTTTTTATTAGAGGTGTGAGTCGGCTGTTTTTGTTTTCTGTGATTGTTATTTCTTGAATTAGGTGTACGGTGCTCTTGGTGGATGAATTATTATGGGTATTTTTCATCTCGGTTAATTCTCCTCTCTATGAGCTTAGTAAAATTTACTATTCTTACAAAGATTTACTGATACAGTAGTTTATGTTGCATCTATAAGAAAGAGAGTGCTTCCCAACTAGGAGAAGCACGAACGATCTGGTTGGTTTTATTATTACTAGTCATTGTTTGTAACATGAAAGTGAACACTTATTTAGAACAATACAAAATAAAAATATGGACACTTATAGTGGAATGGACCTACTATTAACTTTACAACACTTTGTAGTATGTTAAAAGATTTGACAAGAGATGTACGTGCTACTTTGTAGAATATGGTTTTATTAGATTTGACAAGATGTGTTAATATTGACAAGGATACTATATACGAGTAATAATATATACTACAAGATTAATACTAAAAGTTAAAAATAGTCATACAAAATTATAATCTAATGTAGGAATTATGTATCTGTTCCGTAATATGAATCATGATTTGAAGATTTGTTTATGTACGCTTTAATTAATTTTGAATAATGAAATTAAAAAGAACGTCGTTTGTAGTGTTAGGTAAAGTATACAAGTGATTATATTAAAAGAATACTGTTAAAAATGTAAAAGGGGAACATAAAACACCTTGATAAAAAGATAAGGTTGTTAACAAACCATAAACACTTAATTATCGATTAATCAACAAGTATAACCAAAAGATGCGGGGTAAAAGAAATTAAGACTAAAAAGGAATTAAATGAAATACAGCGTGAAGATAATTTCAGGTGTCATACTCATGTATCGGAGTCGAAAAATGCAACATCTAGGATTCCTTTTCAAAGCGTAGTTGAAAGTTGAAACATCCTCGCTGCTTAACAAAGTGAATGTGTAATGATTATGCTTTATTAAAGGGTACCTTAAGTGCACAAAAATGTAACTAACTACGATCTGACATTCATAGTGTGTATTCAATCAGTTGTCGGTACATTATGTGTAAGAAACTTGTAATTTGTTACCATTGCATGTGATTTTTGGGATTTTTACTGCGCGTCATCTATATAAGGTACCACGTAGTATCCTTACGAGTTGATACGTCGGCAAAATACATACAATGACAATAAATCACAAGTTTCTTACACACAATATACACCCGAGTTTTAAATTTGTGGATTGCAATTCAGGGCAAGTTGAATACTCAGGCCAGAATGCAAAGATGGAATCCAAATGGTAGTTTTAAATGTGGAATTTTGCAATGTGTGCCCTGATTCACATGATCACTTATTCTTTCGGTGTGCTTTCACATTGGAAGTTTGGAAGGATATGAAGGATAAGCTTACATTTAGAGGACTTCAAAATGATTTAAAGATTATAATACAGACCCTTTGCCATTGGTTCACGAGGCTCACCCTTATATTTTTCCCACTCTGTTGACGCGTCAACAACACTATTATCATTAGCCTTCAAAAAAGCTTCAACAAATTCATTATCTTCGTCAACCATATTTTCATCATTTCCTTGATTTTTAGACTTCTCATTTAAGCTTCCTGCTTCATACGTAATACGATATTCATCATATAATGCTTTCATTGCCTTTTCAACCTCATCAACATGAGAATTTACATCCTTTAGCTTTAAAAGATCAACTCGTAGTAGATATTGTTCTTTTGATTCCTCATCCTTACGTGGGTATACTTTCATATCACAAATACGTTTAAAACCAAACCTTACAATCGGCAATTTCATTCGAGGGTCGAGTATAACAGCAAAATACATCAGCAAGTTCAACTTTTTGATGCTATCCCAATACTTATCAAACTTAGCTCTCATGTCAGCAGCCATCACTCTATACTCCACATCAGGATCCACCTTTAATTTATCTAATTGATAATCGAGATCAACCACTTCATTGAAGAAAGAATTAGCAACAACATAAGATGTCCCAGAAAGCTTTTCGGTTTTGCGTTTAAAAATCCCCAGAATTTGTGTGAGCTTTTGAATGCCATACCAACCAACATGTGTTGGTATATCATTATCTAAATAAAAATGGATAACCAAAAAATATTGTTAAAAGTGAATAACAAGACTTAGATAACGCAATACATAAAATTACAAAATAGTGGAATATACTTACCTAAATCGTGCACATAATTGCGATCTTTACTCTCATATAAATCGAAAGCATCCTTCAACTTTTCAGCGGTTTCCAACATGTCATATGTGGAGTTCCATCTAGTTGGACAATCAAGATGTAACATAGCTTTCGACTTCAACTTCAATTCATCCACATAGGCTGTAAACATGTCACCTCTAGCTGTAGATTGCCTAATATATTTAACTGCTCCACGAACACGCTCGAGTGAACCAATATACATTTGCATTCCATCTTAGATGATGATGAACGCCAAAATGTGCTATTTTATAGTACTAATTACCCCTTAGTTTGATTAATTTCTTATGCATTTTATTTGAATTCGATACTCATTTCGTTCATATTTGCATTTAGGAATTTTCTGGAGCTTGAATCGGAAAAGAAGCTGAAAACGTGCGAGAACTGAAGAAAATAAGTTAAAAATAAGAAAAGTTGAAGAATGGTGGTCGCTGGTGAAAAAGTTGGAAATTCTGATCCATATGGCGTATGGAATCCATACGGCGTATGGATGAAGTGAGCCGGGCCGTCAGAATACGAGGGTCAGACCCATGGGCTTTTCAATCCATACGGCGTATGGAATTCCATACGGCGTATGGATTGATTCGGCAGAAACCCTAAATACTTCATTTTGCTCTCATTTTGAGGCTATCACTTCACATTCTTTTCTCCAGTCGATTTCTTCATTTATAAAACCATTTTCTGGAGCTTTTGAAGGAAAAAAGAGCAAGAAGATTCAAGGGCTTTCATTCATTCAATCGTTATTTCGATATTTCGGTTCGAATACATTTCTTTCTTTCATTTGATTATGAATATTGAGATGTTTAAGATTCTGATTTTCTGTGATAATATGATTGGCTAAGTTTTTCATACAATTGCTTAGATGATAATACTCGGATGATGATTTGATTGTTGAATTGCTAGTTAATATTGAATTTCATGAATGTTTATATGTTTATCCGAAGATCCATGTTTAATTGTTGAATCTTGATGATAACCTAGCGTGATGATCCATTGATTTATGATTGAGTTCTCTATTGATTGATCATTATTGATGATTGTTGGTTTTAATTGATGATTATCACTAAATAGATTGAGTTTGATAGGCTAGGATCAATTATTGTTAAGAATTGGCAATGAATGTGATAACTAGTAATAGTTATAGACTTTGTTGATTCAAGTTATAAGGATAAATCATACAAACGGTGTAGTTATAATTCATAATACAATTTGGTGGATAACGTTAAATTGAACTGTTAGCGGGTTGAAAACAACTTTATATCTTTCTGAATTGTGTTTAATCAATTAATCATGCAAAGATGGTTGATACATTTGTCATGTCACAATGAAGTTCATACATTAGCAATTCAATAAAGTGATAATCGGATTCTGAGGAAACTAGTCTAAGCAATTGTACTTCTTACATTATTTGAATTAAATCTTTTATTCAAGTAATTATTTTACTAATTTTTTATTTTACAATTTAGCTTTATTCAATAAATCATTTCTTTTATAATTATTTATCAATTGTTCGATCGGAACTAAAACGTCCCACTTTTTACTGCTTTAATTAATTGTAGCAATTTCCAATTTGTTAATATTGACATCCGTTCCCTGTGTTCGACTCGGACTTACTAAACTATACTATATATGATCAGGTATTCTTGCCTATGTTGTGTGTAGTAAGTTAGGTATTTTCCATTTTAAAACTAAAACCCCGTTTACAAGACATCAAGTTTTTGGCGCCGCTGCCGGGGAGCGGTTTGTTTCAATTAAATAAATTGGAAGTTGTCTTTTGTTTATAATTTTTAGTTAATTTATTATTTATTTGTTACTTGATTAGTTGATTTCTTTTTCACTATTAGTTATAAGTTTGGGTAGTCAGGTAGCCTGTTCTGCTGATTTTCCAGGTACGATACGGGAGTTTATGACCCGCTCAACTATTCCAAACCCAACTGTAACACCCCCAAATTTAATGATTTGCGGAAGCACGATATGGGTGTTACTAATCAATAACAAAGCACAAGATATATAGTAAACGACTCTATATGCATCATTTTAACAAAAATATATTGACATTGAAATGTTTACAACATTTATAGCTTTACATAGCTCGAGTTTAAATAAAAGGAGATTTCAGTACATAAATACTTGTACAAAATATACTAATGCAAGAAAATCTCAAACGTCTGTATGCTGACTCGAGCTAAAAGTCCTGAAGCCGAAACGACCTACTGCTTGGTACCTGCGATACATGCTAAATGGGTCAGCTAAAGCTGGTGAGCTCACATATTTGAAACCAAGTAATATAGTATGAACCGCAAGATTTAAATAATTGAATTGCATCCAGCAATTGATAATGTATATGTATACAGCCATGAGCACATAGTTGAGCTTAACTCGAGGGCCGGGTCCCCTAAAGAGAATTCCGGGCGAGGTGCCTCCACGAATGCCTAATCAACATTCGTCTTCCCAAATATTAGTACGTCCGTTTAACCGGTTAGTGCTTGCTAACCCGAACGAGGAGGGTCAATCCTATATGGTACCATATACTAATATTCACGCTACAACGTATTAACAACTATGCTGACGGAGGACTTTAAATGATTAGTTGTGAAAAACTCATGTAGTATATGAAATGTTTGTACTTGCGTTCACATGTTAAAAATGAGCAATATATCACACCCCTGAGTAAAACAGTAAAAAGAGGGGCTATGAGACTCACCTGAGTCTGAAAGCGTTTAAATAAACGTAAGTTGATTAGCCGAGTGATGAAGTCCAACGACTTGTAACCTGAGGGTGTCCACGACACGCGATGGTTATAACATGATTTGGTATCTCAAAAGATCACCCTTGTAGTTGTTATACAACTATATATGTCCAAATTACTACGATTTGGTTGATTTGTTAAGTGTTTGAAAACGTGTACGGCCCGTTGGTGATTAATTGTAATAATAGTCTTGATGTTATCACATTGATTTCGAAGTGTTATACTTGAAAAGTATATTCCATTATGTTTGAAAAGTTGTATCATATAAGCGTTTTGAAGTCATACAAGTTTGACACTTGGTGAGAAATGTGCTTACGGAATCTAAGTACGGGGGTCCGGGGGCAGCGCCCCTAGTGGGGTCCAAGGGGATGGCCCCTGGCTGGGGTCGAGATGCCAGGTCAGCTCGAAAAATTTTTATTTCTACTGTATTGCTTTGGTGAAAAACGCATCTGGGATCTGAATTCGGGTAAAATTGAGTGATGAATCTCGAGTCTCAACACTTAGTAAAAATCTGAGTTTTCTGTGTTTTGCGACACAATATGCGACACAAAAGTTTGTCATGCGACACAAGGGTTGTGTCGCATAGAAATGTGACACAATATCCATACGACACAAGGGTTGTGTCGCATAGATGTGAGATGCTGATTCAACAGCGACATAGTGATAGTGTCGCATATTATTTGCGACATAAGATACGACACAATATTGTGTCACATAGGGTACGACATAACTGGTTTCATACGACATAAGAGGCGAAATACGACACAACATGCGACACAAGGCTTGTGTCGCATTGAAGAACATCAGCCCAGAAAGTCCGACTGTCGAGATTTTTCCGGCCAAAAACCCAATTCCAACCCGTTTTTAAGCTATAAAACCGTGTTCTACTCTTTGTAATGGACATATATAAGTTATATAAACACTAACAAGTGAAAATACAAAGAATCGAGAGTTTTCGGGATTTTGTCGGAAACTTACAAAATGTCGGATTGAAAATCCGAAAAGATAGAGTTGTAGGTCGGAAAGTGGTGAACGTTTTTCTCCAAAGCGTCGAGGTGATCCGAGCGGGTTTAGTATGTTTATTTGTTGATTTTGTGAGTGTGTGTGTGTTTGGTGAATTGAGAGAAAAAGGGAGAGGAGAGAGTAAGAGAGAGAGAGAGAGAGAGGTGAGAAATGAGAGGAGGAGAAAGGGAGTTGGGGGGTTTAACCTCCAACTTTTCAGTCTCAGCAATCGCGGTCCGTGCGGTGTTCGTTTACTCCGTCATTTAAACGTTAAATAATTATTTTGCATATTAAATGGTAAGTTTTAAAATACAAATTTATTACGCGATATTTTTATTGAAGCATTTTGCTAGTTTCTTTATATTCGAGTTATAAAATATAAGTTAGTTTGTTTTGTTAGTTTGCGCGTTAAATATTTTAAATTGTGTAAGTTTTGTTTGTACGATACGAATTGTAATTTGAATATCACTAAGAAAATATTTAATTTAACATAATAGTGTTATTTAATAGAAATTGGTCACCAACGTCCGTATTTATGGAACCGAAATACATTCGATTTAAATTGTGTACGATTTACTCAAATCGCATTTTTGTATATATTCAACAATATATATATTTCGATACATAAATTAGCCTAACACAAAACTAATTACATGTATTAACATACGATTAGGCACTAATTACTTGTCCTAATTTGGCGGGTGTTACATTCTCCCCCTGTTAGAAGAATTTCGTCCCGAAATTTAGTTCGAGGTCGTGTTTGATGTAGAACCAGTGAAGAGTTTAGGATATTTGAGTCGCATTTGGTCTTCCCGTTCCCAGGTGAATTCCGGACCGCACCGCGAATTCCATCTGACCTGACGATGGGAATACGACTTTGTTTTAGTTGTTTGACCTCACGGTCCATGATTTCAGCAGGTTCCTCAACGAAATGAAGTTTGTTATCGACGCGAATCTCGTCAAGTGGTATAATAAGTGTCTCATCGGATAGACATTTCTTTAGGTTAGAAATGTGAAAAGTGGGGTGCACGCTGCTGAGTTCGGATGGCAGCTGTAATCGATATGCCACTGGACCAATCCTCTCGAGGATCTCGAATGGTCCAATGTATCTGGGATTTAACTTCCCGCGTTTACCGAATCGAATTACGCCTTTCCAAGGCGATACTTTCAAGAGTACTCGATCCCCAACTTGGAACTCGAGGGGTTTGCGTCTCACGTCACCATAACTTTTCTGACGATCACGTGCGGCTTTGAGTCGGTTTTGGATTTCTACAATTTTCTCAGTGGTGGCGTGTATGAGTTCAAGACCAGTGAGTTGGCTATCTCCCACTTTAGTCCAACAGATCGGTGATCGGCACTTACGACCGTACAGTACCTCAAAAGGTGCAGCCTTAATGCTGGCGTGATAGCTGTTATTGTACGAGAATTCGCACAACGGTAGATGTCTTTCCCAGTTTGTACCGAAATCAACTACGCATGCTCGTAGCATGTCTTCCAGAGTTTGGATGGTTCGTTTACTTTGGCCATCGGTTTGGGGATGGTACGCGGTGCTCATATCAAGACGAGTACCCAATGTTTTTTGAAGTGACTGCCAAAAGTGAGAAGTGAAACGGGCATCTCTGTCAGAGATGATCGAGATTGGAACACCGTGTTGAGAAACAATTTCCTTGATGTAGATTTGTGCAAGGCGTTCCATTTTATCGTTTTCCTTGATTGCCAGGAAATGAGCGGATTTGGTGAGACGATCGACGATCACCCAAATGGTATCGCAACCGCTCGACGACTTTGGTAGTTTGGTTATGAAATCCATGGCAATTTGTTCCCATTTCCATTCAGGGATTTCAGGTTGTTGGAGTAAACCAGGAGGTTTCTGATGTTCGGTTTTGACTTTGAGCAAGTAAGACACTTGCTGACATAAGTGGCGATTTCGGCTTTCATGTTCGGCCACCAATAAAATTCCTTGATTCCGTGGTACATCTTATCGGATCCCGGATGGATAGAATATTTGGACTTGTGAGCCTCATCCATCACCAAGTCTCGTAGGTTCCCAAAATTAGGCAACCAGATTCGGTTTAAGAAATACCTAATCCTGTTAGGTCTGATTTCGAATTGTTTGTCAATACCCCGCAAGGCTTCATTTTTGATGTTTTCAGGTTTCAGGGCTTCGATCTGAGCGGTATGAATCTGAATGGTAAGTTCGTTGTGAATGGTCATACTGAGGGCTCGGACTCGAAGTGGTTTTGGTCGTTCCTTTCGACTGAGGGCATCGGCTACAACATTAGCCTTCCCTGGATGGTACTTGATCTCGCAAACGTAATCGGTAAGCAACTCAACCCATCGACGTTACCTCATATTGAGATCCTTCTGATCGAAGATATGTTGGAGACTTTTATGATCGGTAAAGATTGTGCACTTAGTGCCGTAGAGATAATGTCTCCAGATTTTGAGGGCAAAAACGACAGCTCCAAGTTCGAGATCATGAGTGGTGTAGTTCTTTTCGTGAATTTTCAGCTGTCGTGAGGCATAGGCAATGACTTTGTCTCGTTGCATCAGCACACAACCGAGACCTTGGTGTGAAGCATCGCAGTATACCACGAAGTCATCGGTGCCTTCGGGTAGTGACAGAATTGGAGCACTGCAAAGCTTTTGTTTCAGAAGTTGGAACGCTGACTCTTGTTTATCGGTCCAATCGAACCTTTTGTCCTTCTGAGTCAGTACTGTGAGTGGTTGAGCTATTTTGGAGAAATTTTCAATAAATCGCCGATAGTACCCAGCAAGACCCAAGAATTGACGTACTTCAGTTGCAGTGGTGGGTGCTTGCCAGTCTTTGATAGCCTCGATTTTTGATGGGTCAACGTGAATTCGCTGACTATCGATCACGTGACCAAGAAATTGAACGGTTTGTATCCAGAACTCACACTTAGAGAATTTGGCGTAGAGCTCCTCGTGTCTAAGTAGTTCAAGGATGGTTTTGAGGTGTTGCGCATGTTCTTGCTCGTTGTGCGAGTAAATGAGTATGTCATCGATAAAGACAATGACAAACTTGTCGAGGTAAGGTTTACACACCCGGTTCATGAGGTCCATGAATACAGCCGGTGCGTTGGATAGACCAAAGGGCATCACTTGGAATTCGTAGTGCCCGTAACGAGTTCTGAAAGCAGTTTTTGGGATATCGGTGTCGCGAACTCGTAACTGATGATAGCCTGATCGCAGGTCGATTTTTGAGTAGAAACTTGAACCCTGAAGTTGGTCGAATTGATCATCAATGCGAGGAAGTGGGTATCGGTTTTTGACGGCCAATTTGTTCAACTCTCGGTAGTCGATGCACATTCGGAATGAACCGTCCTTCTTTTTAACAAATAAGACCGGAGCTCCCCAAGGTGAAGAACTCGGTCTAATGAATCCTCTATCCAGGAGTTCCTGTAACTGGGCGGACAACTCCTGAAGTTCGGATGGGGCTAAACGGTACGGTACGCGGGCCACCGGTGCGGCACCCGGCACGAGATCGATTGAGAACTCAACCTGTCTAGATGGAGGTAAACCAGGTAGTTCTTCTGGAAAGACTTCGGGAAAGTCTCTAACAATTGGCACATCCTCAAGTCGCTTCTCCTCCGACTTCTTCTCTGTGATGTGTGCGAGTATTGCAGGGTAACCCTTTCTCAGAAATTTTCGGGTTTTTAAGCAAGAGATGATATTGAGTCTCGTTCTGCCGGTCTCCCCCTGTATGATCAAGGTTCTACCGACAGCGAGCGGAATGCGGACGATCTTATCGTAACAAACGATTTCAGCTCGGTGTTTGGACAACCAGTCCATTCCAATGATGACGTCGAAACTCCCGATTTCAATGGGTACAAGATCGATTGAAAAGGTTTCGTCAGCTAGGTTTAAAGTGCAATTTGGTATCACACTACTGGTTTCTATAAGTTTCCCATTTGCTAGCTCTACAGTGTACTTAACATCTAAGGCAACAGGAGTGATGTCAAGTAATGGGCAAAAGTCATTGGAGATAAAGCTTCTATCAGCACCAGTATCAAATAGAATAGAAGCAGTTAAGTTGTTGAGGAGGAACATACCCGAGACCACATTCGGGTCTTGGCGGGCGTCCCCGGATTTGATGACGAAGGCTCTGCTTCGGGTGTTGTTGTTGTTGCTGTTGCGGTTGTTGTTGTTGTTGTTGTTGTTGTTGTTGTTATTCTTCAGCTTTGGGCACGTGTCCCTGAAGTGCCTGGGGTTCCCACACTCAAAGCAGACTTTGGGTGTCCTGGTGTTGTTAGGGTTGTTGTTGGTAGGAGAGTGGCAATCTTTGGTGAGGTGGCCGTTCCTCTTGCAATTGTTGCAAAAGGGACCACAGAAACGTTCATGGTGACGGCTGCACTTGGAACAATATTGTTTGCTCCCAGTGTAGCCCCGTTTGATGTCTGTGGTGGTGTTGTAGGCTTTGATGGTGTTGGATTTCTTGTTTTGTTGGTTTGGGTGGTTGTTGTGGTAGTCGGACCACTTTCTTTTGTTGTTGTGGGAGGATGAAGTTGGTGGTTCAGAATCCTGGCTCATTGACATCAGGTCTTGGGCCAGTAGGATTGCACCGTCAATGGTGGTTTGGTTAGAAGAGGCGACGTGTCCCCGAACAGGCTCAGGAAGACCAAGGATGTACTTCCTGATTTTATCAGGTTCTGTGCTCACCATAGCTGGGCGGAGGGCAGCGAGTTGTTGGAATCTGGTGGTATAACCATCGATATCACCATCCTGAACCTTTAGGTTCCAGAACTCCTCGTCCAGCTTTTGGAGTTTGTCGATTGAGCAGTATTTGGCGGTGAGTTTTGCTTTCAACTCCTCCCAAGTTAGTTGGTAGGCAGTGTCAGCACCCACGGATTGGGAATATGAGTTCCACCAAGAGTGGGCATCATCTTCGAGAGAGCAGGTAGCAAAGTTTACTTTGTCGTTCTCCGCGCATTTACTGACACGGAAAACAGTTTCCATCTTTTCGAACCATCTGATTAGTCCGATGGCTCCTTCAGTACCCTTGAAGCTCGAGGGTTTACAGCTCTGAAAGTCCTTGTAAGAACAAGGTTTAGTAGCGGGGGTTTCAGCGGCATCGCTGTTTCTCGCAGAATTCTGTGGAGTATTCCGAGCCAAGGCTTCAGTCACAGCCTGGGTTATGAGTGACGTAAGCTGAGCGTCGGTGTATGGTCTTGTCTTTGGCGGCATGATTCTTCAATAAAAGAAATGAAGATACATGAGATTTTTGCAAGAAAATGGTATTTATCTCAGATGTACATGTATAAAGGCGGTAATACATAACATCAATATGAAAAAAAAAGGGATTATGGCTATTAGTGTAACACCTGCATAATTAGGATAATTAATTATGCCTAATTGTTTGTAACTAGTTGTAATTAGTATGTAATAGGACTAATTACAGGCTCTATCTGTATATATATAAGGTAATTTATATATATGTGTGTGTGTACTTACGCGATTTGAATAAATCGTGCGAATTAACCGGACGGAGTCCGACACAGTTTACTTGGACGTTGGTGACAGAAATTTTCTTAAATAATGAGAACGTATTTTGTTATATAAAATACACAACCGAACGAGCATTATTTACATATTATCGCGACGACATTTTAACTAACGCAACAAAATGTAATAAACGCGACTTAATAATTAAAATATTGCGACAAATGTTTTCTATTAATTTCAAAGTATTTTTATTTAAATACTCTAGTTACATTTTAAAATATAAACGTTTGGTTAAATATTGAAAACTAGTGAATAAACGATTAGGACACGGAGTCAACACTGGGTTTTGGGGAGTATTTTCCCCTCCTTTCTCCTTTGGATCAGCCTACACCCTTCCCCCTCCTCACTTTTCCTTTCATTTTCACTTCTCCAAAAACACACACACCTCAAAAACACTCTCACTAAAAATACTACCAAATTTTCGACATCAAATCTCGACCACAAAAATTACATATTCGGAATCACCATCACGAGTGGAGCAAGAATATCAAGATCGTTTTCACCATTTCATCCTCCATTTAGCTCGATTTGCAAAAGTAAGAAATTCCTAAAATTTTAGATCTATTCAATTTGGTGTAATGTTTTGATGTTTTGATGTGTACACAACTTAGATATAACCTAATACATGAAGAATACACGATTTTATAGCTCAAAAATGGGTTAGATTTGCGTTTTTGGTCGAAAATTCTTGAAACCCGAAAGTTTCTGGGCTGGTGTTCATACATGCGACACAAGCCTTGTGTCGCATGATGTGTCGCATAAACCCGTTTGTGTCGCACCTTGTGTCGTACCAATCCTTTAGTGTCGTAACCTTTGCGACACAATATTGTGTCGCACTCTATGTCGCATACTATGTCGTATTTAATACGACACAACCGTTCTGTCGCTATTGAATTAGCATCGCAAGCTTTTTGCGACACAACCATTGTGTCGCAGAGCTATTGTGTCGCATCCTTCATGCGACACAACCCTTGTGTCGCACACAAATCCTTGTGTCGCAGCTTATGTCGCAGAAAACTTGGAAATTTTAAAGGATCTTCACTCTATGTAGCAGTACTGTAGCAAATCTACTGTAGCAAAGTCAACATTTTAGAATTTTTGCTACAAACCGTCACCAACGGGCCAAACATGTTTTCCAACAAACAAACAATTACAAACATACGGACAAACACTGGATATACTAGTTGTGTACAACTAAACGAAACGTCTCGTGAGACGCATACTTACATAACTTCATATGATTAGGCATTTGAAGGCTACGGGTTCAGAGAACCTACTTGCTTTACTTACTACTTGCTAATTGCAACTGATTACTACAAGACTCAGGTGAGTCTTACGGCCCCACTTTTACTGTTTTATCTTATTGGGGGAGATACATGCTACTGATTTTCTTGAACACAAGTACTAAACTGTTTACTATACCAAACGAAATTGCATGAGTTTACTTACAAACAGAAGTCTCTCCATCATATATCGTTAGTTATGGACTTAAGCGCGAACACTAGTTAATGGATCCATTAGGGAAATGACCCTCCCAACCCGGGGCAGTAGCGCTGCCACGTACTGATTTACACGTAGAAACGGGTGACTACTTATTCGTTACTGATGCTTGCTCAACTACGAGCATGTCACGGGAGCAAACTTATTACTTACGGGTTAAGCTTCGATTATGAGCCTCATGGCAATGGTATAAACTTACTTACTTACATTTGCGGGATTGCAAATACTGGTTTACGATTTCTGGATTGAAATTGCTGATTTTACGCCTGCGGGCATTACTGATGAAATCTCGTGTTCAAAGCTGATATTACTTACAAACCTGTGAGATTCACCAACCTTTTGGTTGACACTTTTTTGCATGTTTTCTCAGGTACCCGGATGGAGTAGGATTACTCCAGGATTTTAGCTAGAGTCGCATGATTTCAACACAACTGCATTAACGGAGATTCTTAGCATTATCTTTTGTATATTTTGATTATGTAATAGAATCTCTCGCTACACGCGCGGACTCTAGGGAAATTACCTTTTTGTATACGAAAACACTAAGTTTTCAAACAATATATCTATGGAATGTAACTAATTTACAAACGTTGCATATAGATGTCGTTTACTTTATCTTTGTGCTGTGATATTTAATTAGTAACACCCCAAACTATGCTTCCGCAAAACAGTGAATTTCGGGGGTGTTACAATTAGTATAAGTAGAAACAGCAAGGAATATTTGATAGATAATACGAGTTCAAAGGTTACATCCGACGGAGATATTACAAAAGGTGTCGGGAATTGTTACATCCGATTAAGTTATAGAGTAGCGTTTAGATAGTTATTAGACTACACGATAGATTACAAGACGAAGACTACACTAGTCTTAACGTAAATTTATCTGCTCCATCATTTCAATGAGACGATCCATAGTATTGGCAAGTCTGCTGGCCTGTCGGGCATTGTCTTCAGCCAAGGCCAGTCGTTGAACCAAACTGCCAATGTATTCATCTGATACCCGTGAGCGTTGTTCACACTCATCTAGTCTGTGTTTTAAAAGGGCGGTTTCTACGCTTATCTCCACCACTTTGTTGAAAAGAACGTCTACATTATTAACGGTGGTTTCGTGATCCTCGGTGACTTTTTCGATGCGTTCGAGAGATGTAAGTCTCCAGTTCTCGTTGGTTTCTTGCAACACGACATCCATGGTGCGAAGTCGCTGCTCGTGTTGGTTCACCCTAGCGGCTAAGGCCGGCAAGGTGAAGTGAGTGGGGTAAGGGCCAGCTCGAGGCAACCTGTTGTTCCTCCTTGCTACCCTTGGGTTCTGCGACCCGGATTGAGAGCGCGATGAATTGGGCGGTGTGTTTGCCATTTCTGAGACAAAGCGTTAGTAAGAGTGAGGCCTATATTCATATAGTTCCTATATAATATAGCCTATTGAGTGTCTAGCACAAACATGTTTAAGTCTCGGTCCTCTCGAGGTCAGAGTCTTCAAGTGTACCCTGTTTAGCCATAACTACTTTAAGATCTTACATCATCTTTGCTTAATTGTACATAGTTGATCAGGCTATGTTAAATTAAACTCGTATGACGTAATCACAGAACCAGTTATACCTAATAAGGAATACTGCCTAATGGTCATAGTCTAGGCCCACTAAATGCAACCTAGTTCACTATAACCTTAGGCTCTGATACCAACTGTAACACCCCCAAATTTAATGATTTGCGGAAGCACGATATGGGTGTTACTAATCAATAACAAAGCACAAGATATATAGTAAACGACTCTATATGCGTCATTTTAACAAAAATATATTGACATTGAAATGTTTACAACATTTATAGCTTTACATAGCTCGAGTTTAAATAAAAGGAGATTTCAGTACATAAGTACTTGTACAAAATATACTAATGCAAGAAAATCTCAAACGTCTGTATGCTGACTCGAGCTAAAAGTCCTGAAGCCGAAACGACCTACTGCTTGGTACCTGCGATATATGCTAAATGGGTCAGCTAAAGCTGGTGAGCTCACAGGTTTGAAACCAAGTAATATAGTATGAACCGCAAGATTTAAATAATTGAATTGCATCCAGCAATTGATAATGTATATGTATACAGCCATGAGCACATAGTCGAGCTTAACTCGAGGGCCGGGTCCCCTAAAGAGAATTCCGGGCGAGGTGCCTCCACGAATGCCTAATCAACATTCGTCTTCCCAAATATTAGTACGTCCGTTTAACCGGTTAGTGCTTGCTAACCCGAACGAGGAAGGTCAATCCTATATGGTACCATATACTAATATTCACGCTACAACGTATTAACAACTATGCTGACGGAGGACTTTAAATGATTAGTTGTGAAAAACTCATGTAGTATATGAAATGTTTGTACTTGCGTTCACATGTTAAAAATGAGCAATATATCACACCCCTGAGTAAAACAGTAAAAAGAGGGGCTATGAGACTCACCTGAGTCTGAAAGCGTTTAAAAATAAACGTAAGTTGATTAGCCGAGTGATGAAGTCCAACGACTTGTAACCTGAGGGTGTCCACGACACGCGATGGTTATAACATGATTTGGTATCTCAAAAGATCACCCTTGTAGTTGTTATACAACTATATATGTCCAAATTACTACGATTTGGTTGATTTGTTAAGTGTTTGAAAACGTGTACGGCCCGTTGGTGATTAATTGTAATAATAGTCTTGATGTTATCACATTGATTTCGAAGTGTTATACTTGAAAAGTATATTCCATTATGTTTGAAAAGTTGTATCATATAAGCGTTTTGAAGTCATACAAGTTTGACACTTGGTGATAAATGTGCTTACGGAATCTAAGTACGGGGGTCCGGGGGCAGCGCCCCTAGCGGGGTCCAAGGGGATGGCCCCTGGCTGGGGTCGAGATGCCAGGTCAGCTCGAAAAATTTTTATTTCTACTGTATTGCTTTGGTGAAAAACGCATCTGGGATCTGAATTCGGGTAAAATTGAGTGATGAATCTCGAGTCTCAACACTTAGTAAAAATCCGAGTTTTCTGTGTTTTGTGACACAATATGCGACACAAAAGTTTGTCATGCGACACAATATCCATACGACACAAGGGTTGTGTCGCATAGATGTGAGATGCTGATTCAACAGCGACATAGTGATAGTGTCGCATAGTATTTGCGACATAAGATACGACACAATATTGTGTCGCATAGGGTACGACATAACTGGTTTCATACGACATAAGAGGCGAAATTTGACACAACATGCGACACAAGGCTTGCGTCGCATTGAAGAACATCAGCCCAGAAAGTCCGACTGTCGAGATTTTTCAAGCCAAAAACCCAATTCCAACCCGTTTTTAAGCTATAAAACCGTGTTCTACTCTTTGTAATGGACATATATAAGTTATATATACACTAACAAGTGAAAATACAAAGAATCAAGAGTTTTCGGGATTTTGTCGGAAACTTACAAAATGTCGGATTGAAAATCCGAAAAGATAGAGTTGTAGGTCGGAAAGTGGTGAACGTTTTTCTCCAAAGCGTCGAGGTGATCCGAGCGGGTTTAGTATGTTTATTTGTTGATTTTGTGAGTGTGTGTGTGTTTGGTGAATTGAGAGAAAAAGGGAGAGGAGAGAGTAAGAGAGAGAGAGAGAGAGGTGAGAAATGAGAGGAGGAGAAAGGGAGTTGGGGGGTTTAACCTCCAACTTTTCAGTCTCCGCAATCGCGGTCCGTGCGGTGTTCGTTTACTCCGTCATTTAAACGTTAAATAATTATTTTGCATATTAAATGGTAAGTTTTAAAATACAAATTTATTACGCGATATTTTTATTGAAGCATTTTGCTAGTTTCTTTATATTCGAGTTATAAAATATAAGTTAGTTTGTTTTGTTAGTTTGCGCGTTAAATATTTTAAATTGTGTAAGTTTTGTTTGTACGATACGAATTGTAATTTGAATATCACTAAGAAAATATTTAATTTAACATAATAGTGTTATTTAATAGAAATTGGTCACCAACGTCCGTATTTATGGAACCGAAATACATTCGATTTAAATTGCGTACGATTTACTCAAATCGCATTTTTGTATATATTCAACAATATATATATTTCGATACATAAATTAGCCTAACACAAAACTAATTACATGTATTAACATACGATTAGGCACTAATTACTTGTCCTAATTTGGCGGGTGTTACACCAACTGACCCTTTTGAAGAACCCGAACGTATATTCCATCAAAGAAGACGCGCCGCTTCAGCACCACCGAACTCATAGTTAACCAATAACCTTTTTACCCCACAAACCAGGAACTACCGTTCGTATTTAGAAAGCGATTTTGGAGAGTGCCTACGATTTCTTTTTAACGATCAACCAGATAAAACAATGGCAGAAGATATCGCCAACATAACGCTCGAAGAGTATTCGAGTCGGATGCGTAATGACCGTGGCACTGGAGTAGTAAGGCCAGCGATTGCACAAGATGTGGAGTTTGAAATCAAGGGACAGTTCCTGAAGGAGCTTAGGGAGAATCCTTTCCGAGGAGAAGAAAGGGAGGATGCTAATGATCATGTGGAGAAAATCGTTGAGATAGCCGATATGTTCAACGTTCCTAACATCACACGCGATCAAGTTATGCTCAGGGTATTCCCAATCACGCTCAAGGGAACTGCTAAGAGATGGATTCAAAACTAGCCAGCTGGATCCATAACCACATGGGAAGACCTTCGCACGAAGTTTCTGAAGATGTATTGTCCTCCTTCCAAAACTTCAAAGATGATTGACGAGATCAGAAATTTCAAGCAGGAAATGGATGAGTCACTACACCAAGCTTGGGAGAGATATAAGGACCTGATGCATAAGTGCCCGCAGCACGACCTGAACGATCAGCAAGTCGTGAGTATTTTCTATAAAGGAGTGGATCGTGCAACGAGACAGCAACTGGATTCCCAAGGGCCTATTCCTAAGAAGGTCCCTCGTGATGCTTTGACTGCCATTCGCGACCAAGCGAAACACTCTCAGTTATGGGATGATGGAACTTCTAGGCGAAAGAGGTCTGTGAATGATGACGATGGATTTGCAGCCATCAACGCTAAGCTAGACAACATGGGCAGAGATATCAAGAAGGTTACTGAGACTGTCCATGCTATCCAAGTGGTATGCGACAACTGTGGAGGAAGCCATTTAGTGAAGGATTGCCCAGAGATGCGAACGGGGGAACAGACTGAGGAAGTCAAGTATGGAGAAGCTCAAGCACCATATCGTCAGGGCGGTGGAAACTTTTTCAGAAGACCATATCAAGATGGAGGGCGACCGTTTCGCCAAACTCAACCTGGATTTTTCACCAAAGAGCAGCCAGGTACATCATCTTCAGACAAGCAAGCTAATTTAGAAGAAATGACGGGTAAGTTTCTCACGTCCAATGAGAAATTCATTACGAGCTCTGGACAAAGGATGGATGCTACCGACGCTGCATTGAGAAACCAAGGAACTGCGATTAAGCAGATTGAAGGGAATGTTTCCAACATAGCCAAAGTTCTTCAAGAGAGATTCCCTGGAACCCTACATGGATATACTGAGACCAATCCATGAGATCAGGCAAAAGCGGTGATCACCAGGAGTGGAAGGGGTTTTGAAGACCCCATTCCAAAGAAGAAACCTGTTTCTCAACCCTTACCGCAGAAAGAGAAGGAAGTAGAAGTTGTGGAAAGTCCCAAGGTGGACACTAAGGCTTAAAGAATTGCTAAAGATAAGCAATATGCAAGGGATCATGCTCCGCCACCACCTTATCCAGCAGCTTTGAGAAGAGGGAAAGATGATGCTCAATACCACCAGTTCCTAGAGAATCTGAAGCAACTGCACATTAACATCCCATTCGTGGAAGCCATTGCTCAAATGCCAAAGTATGCAAAGTATCTGAAGGAACTTTTAACTAATAAGAGCAAACTGATGGAGGCAACCACGGTGACAATGAACGAGAGATGTTCAGCAGTTATGCAAAATAAACTTCCACCGAAAGTGAAAGACCCTGGGAGTATTACCCTTCCTTGTCTGATTGGAAGCTTAGACCTTACTCATGCACTGGCTGACTTGGGGGCAAGCATATCAATAATGCCTTATACTATGTATGCCAGACTTAAGTTAGGGGAACCAAATCCAATTAGAATGTGCATTGAGTTAGCAGATCGTTCAGTTCAATATCCTAGGGGTATGGTAGAGAATGTGCTAGTAAAGGTGGATAGTTTTGTTTTTCCGTGTGATTTCATCATTATGGACATGGTTGAAGATAAAAAGGTACCTATCATTTTGGGAAGACCTTTTCTAGCCACTGCAAGGGTATTGATTGATGTTCATGATAGAAAAATCACTCTGAGGTTAGGAGACGATGAAGTAGTGTTTGATGTCAACAAATCAATGCGATATCCTGCTGCAGTTGATGATACTTGCTACTTTGTGAGTGCCAGAAAAATGACTGATGATGAGGAGTTCCTTCAAAGTCTCATGGAAGATGAAGATCTAGATCCCATGATTCTGGAAGGATGGACGGGAAGCATAGAAGCAATTAGAGATATTGAAGAATTCGATAAAATGCTTGAGGAGTTAGATTTCGAGAGTGATGAGGAATTTGAAAGTGATCAGCCGACTGAGAACGAAGAATCGGTTGAGACTAATGGTATTTTAGTCAAGAAAGAGACTCGCATCACTGTGCATGGGATTCCCTGTTCACGAGAAGAGGTGTTGGCATTTAAATCTTCTTTTGAAGAACCTCCAAGGTTAGAATTGAAAGATTTACCGACCCATTTGGAATATGCATACCTACAAGGAGAGTCGGATTTGCCAGTTATCATTTCATCCAAGCTATCAGCAAACGAGAAAGAAAGTATGCTAAAAGTTCTGAAGGAACATAAGCATGCTATAGCATGGACGATCGGTGACATCAAGGGAATTAGCCCATCATATTGTACGCACAAGATCCTTATGGAATCTGACTTCAAACCAGTTGTGCAACCATTAAGACGATTAAATCCTAAGGTTACGGATGTTGTGAGGAAGGAAATCATAAAATTGCTTGACTCTGGATTGATATACCCGATTTCTGATAGTCCATGGGTCAGCCCCATTCATGTTGTGCCAAAAAAAGGAGGTATGACAGTGGTTGCGAATGAGAGGAATGAGTTAATTCCTACAAGAACTGTTACTGGATGGAGGGTCTGTATCGATTATAGAAAGCTGAATGATGCGACACGCAAGGATCACTTTCCTTTGCCATTCATTGATCAGATGCTCGAACGTCTAGCTGGAAAAGAGTATTATTGCTTTCTAGACGGATTCTCCGGGTACTTCCAAATCCCAATTGATGCAAATGATCAAGATAAGACTACTTTCACCTGCCCATTCGGAACTTTCGCTTATCGGAGAATGCCTTTTGGTCTATGTAACGCACCCGCCACATTTCAACGGTGCATGATGGCAATATTCCATGATATGGTAGAAGACAGCATGGAAATATTCATGGATGACTTCTCTGTGTTTGGGGATTCTTTTGATAAGTGTCTACTGAATCTAAAGAGGATGTTGCAAAGGTGTGAGAGTTCCAATCTCGTTTTAAATTGGGAAAAGTGTCATTTCATGGTACGAGAAGGAGTTGTGTTGGGGCATAAAATTTCAAGAGCTGGTATTGAAGTTGACAGGGCCGGCCCTGGTACCGGGCCTCATGGGCGACGGCCCAGGGCATCAAAATATTAGGGGCATCAAGTTTAACAGCGATGTTATATTGGGGTAAATTCATTTTATTCAAATTTTTATAGAATTAAGTATGTTTTATGATAAATAAAAACTAATGTGTTTAATATATTTTGAAAAAAAAAATGAAGTCACAAAAGAAAAAAGCTAACAGGTGTGGTAATGGTGGAAATCTGAGTTCGGGGTATAGTTGGGGAAGATGGAAGATAAATGGTCCTTGACTTTCGTACACTTATCAATATTTCTCATTACAACCCTTATACTTTATAGTTTATTAATATAGATCTAATTGTGAAACCTTATCTTGATACTCACGTATTTCTTGGAAGATGCTAACATTGATACAATAAAAAAACTATGTTTTCAATACTATATTAGTACCCCCGTCTCAAAATTATTGTTCAGTTTTGACTTTCTAAAGTCTTTCTTTTTCAACTTTGACCTTAAATATTTTTATTTGTGTTATATAATACATGATGAAAATTATACCAATGAAAATACATTTAAAACTCAATCCATTCATATATTTTACATCAAGTATTATATAACACGAACAAAAAAAGGTCAAAGTTGAGAAAGAAAGACTTTAGAAAGTCAAAACTGGACAATAATTTTAGGACGAAGGTAGTATAATTTTAGGTCGTTATCCAAAGGGTTAATTGTTTGGTTATGTATCTAACTTTGCTCGTTTTACTATTGTATGTAACAAACTTTCAAAACATATATTGTATGCAATAAACTTGTAAAAATCCCTATTGTATGTCACAACCTTTGAAAACATCTATTGTATGCAATGAACTTGTAAAAAATCTTTATTGTATGTTGCGGGTTACCATGTGTACATGTCAAACTGAAAATAGCTCTTTAACATTGGTTTGTGGCGGCACGAGCAAACTCTAGCTAATCATTGACTACCGCACCATACGATAGCGATTTTTTACAAGTTTATTGCATACAATAGATGTTTTGAAAGTTTGTTACATACAATAGCATTTTTTACAAGTTTATTACATACAATAGATGTTTTGAAAGTTTGTTACATACAATAATAAAAAAGGCAAAATTAGATACATGACCAAACAATTAAACCTTATCCAAATATTTGATGGATAACAAAAGTTTCCAGTATAATTAAATTCAAGCGCACCTTTTGTTTTATGAGAGTTAATAATATTAATTGGAGTATAATTAACATAAATATAAATACAGCATCTTTCACATAATTTATTCAAAGTTTATAGTTATTGAAGTTCTATTTAGGTCGTACGAGTTAATTAAAAGAGAATGAATGAGTTATCAATGCTAAGTGTTGGCGTAAGTGTTTAGATAATTATTGTTTTTCCTCAAACAAACACAATATATAAGACATCATTTTGGATGATGTACTTTAATTTGTGATTAGTAGTTAATCTCTTGTATTGTAACACTTTACTTATTTGATAAAAATTGACGTGAGGTTAAGCGGCATAACTTGACTAAGTTACAAACTCATAAAAATTGTGTATGTTTGTTTACAAATTTTAATAGGGGCATACTTCCGTTCACTTGCCCGGGGCACCCGGAAAGTCAGGACCGGCCCTGGAAGTTGATCAAGCGAAGATTGAGGCCATAGCAAAGCTACCCCATCCAACAAATGTTAAAGGAATACGAAGTTTCTTAGGACATGCTGGGTTCTATAGAAGATTCATCAAGGATTTTTCAAAGATAGCACATCCTATGAACAAGTTGTTGGAAAAGGAAGCTAAGTTCGAGTTTTCAAAGGAGTGCCAAGATGCGTTCAAGATTTTAAAGGAGAAATTGGTATCCGCACCAACTATGATAAGTCCGAATTGGGATCTTCCATTTGAATTGATGTGTGATGCCAGTGATTACGTTGTAGGAGCAGTTTTAGGTCAGAGGGTTAATAAGAAGTTTCAACCTATTTATTATGCAAGCAAGACTTTGACGAGTGCACAGGAGAATTACACCACGACTGAAAAGGAATTGCTTGCTGTTGTTTTTGCGTTTGATAAGTTTCGCTCTTACCTGGTCCTGTCAAAAACTGTTGTTTTTACCGATCACTCTGCATTAAGATACTTGTTTGGAAAACAAGATGCAAAACCAAGGTTGTTGCGATGGATTTTGTTATTGCAGGAGTTTGACATTGAGATTCGTGATAAGAAGGGAGCGGAAAATCTGGCTGCAGATCATCTGTCAAGACTGGAAAATCCAGAATTGGATAAGTTTGATGAAATGGAAATTCGAGATAAGTTTCCTGATGAAAGCTTGTTGAAAGCAATTCTGAATGAATTTCCATGGTTCGCTGATATTGCAAACTTTCTAGTTACAAAGACTCTTCCATCCGGATTGGACTTTAACCAAAGAAAGAGGTTTTTTCTCATCTTTACGATATTTCTTTTGGGAAGACCCATATCTGTTCAGACAGCGTGCTGATGGAATTGTCCGACGATGTGTAGCTGGAGAGGAATGCGACATAATCTTAGAGCACTGTCATGATGGTCCGGCTGGAGGACATCATGGTCCAAACTACACTGCAAGGAAAGTGTTTGAGGAAGGTTTTTATTGGACAACAGTTTATAAGGATGCATTCAAGTATGTGAAGGAATGCGATGCCTGCCAACGTACTGGGAGAATCTCAAAGAAGGATGAAATGTTGCAAAATCCAATTATGGTAAGTGAGATTTTTGATGTCTGAGGTATAGACTTTATGGGCCCGTTTCCACCTAGCAATGGAAACAAATACATCATTGTGGCTGTGGATTATGTTTCTAAGTGGGCCGAAGCAAAAGCATTACCCACGAATGATGCTCGCATTGTGGTAAATTTTCTTAAGCAGTTATTTTCGCGCTTTGGAGCACCGAAAGCTTTAATTAGTGATCGAGGGACACATTTCACAAATCTGCAATTGGAAAAAGTGCTGCGAAAGTACGGAGTTAGACATAAGTTTTCAACTACTTATCATCCACAGACGAGTGGTCAAGTGGAAGTGACTAATAGAGGGTTGAAGCGTATTTTAGAACGTTCAGTTGAAGGAAACCCTAAGAATTGGTCATACAAGTTGGATGATGCATTATGGGCGGCACGAACAGCATTTAAGTCGTCAGTTGGAACAACTCCTTATCGCCTTGTTTATGGAAAAGCTTGTCATTTGCCTTTTGAGTTAGAGCATAAAGCATATTGGGCTTTACAGAAGTGTAATCTTGATGAGAAGTCAGCTGGAAAGGAAAGAATGGAACAGTTAAATGAGTTGGATGAATTAAGAATAAATGCTTATGACAATTCGAGATTGTTCAAGGAGCGAACTAAGAAATGGCATGATGCTCGTCTTAAGTCGAACCATACATTCGAGAAAGGTGATAAAGTTCTGTTGTATAGTTCTAGATTACATTTGTTTCCAGGTAAGTTAAAGACACGCTGGACTGGCCCTTTTGTTGTTGACAAGGTTTATCCGTTTGGAGCTGTTGATTTGCAAGGATATTCTGGAAAAACTTTCAAAGTCAATGGAAGTAGAGTAAAGAAATATTATGGTGATATAAGGGACTCCAAGCGTGATTTGGAGATGAATTTGAATTAAGTGGTGAAGCAAGATGTCGAGCTTACCGACGTGATAAAGAAAAGCGCTTTCGGGAGACAACCCGTTATTTTGTTAATTTGTATTTTGTTTTATTGTTTTTGTTTGCAGGTTTGAACTTTGTGGGTGTGTTCTCTGGAAACCTTCACGAGACTACAACTCGTCCACTCGGGACACCGAGGGGTTTAAAGGCTTATTGCATGTGCTAAATGCAATCGTGTTGCCTACGGAAGTGTGCTGTTGTATTTTATTTCTGAATGAAGTCCTTCAAGCAAATTGCCTTCAAATCAGGGGAATTTTCTGTTTCACTTCTTTTCTATTCCCTTTATTTTTATTTAGTTTTGCAATGAGGACATTGCATGTTTCTAAGTGGGAGATGGGGGAAAAGACGTCTAATTGTCCTTAATTTATGAATGGTGAAAAGAAGTCTAATTGTCCTTAATTTATGAATGGTAGCTATTGAAAAATATTGAGGTTAAGAGGCATTCTACGTGTTAGTCATTTTTCAACCCAAATTTTTGTTTTAAAATTGTTTTCTATGTAAAGTTTAGCAATCTTGTAACACATTTTGGGAATGCAAGGAATGAAATAAATTTAATTTTTAAATATTAGATAGTTCATCTTATGATGTATCGATAGGCAATCTATATGAAGGTTATTGAGCTAGTAAGAAATGTAATGAATTAAGTAGGGATTTATCCTATGAGGATCTTTTAGCAAGGTATGACCTTAGTCTTAATTCTTGTATGATAGCGTGTTATAATCCATAATTTTGGGATCCTAATAATCATCATTTGGGAATATACTGGGTGTTGTCTCCTCTGTTGTACGAAAGTACAGACCTGGTTTCCGTCAGTATAATTGATATCAAAATAGATAAAAATAAATGAGTACAAAAGACTCATAAATTGAAAAACCAAAGCCAAGTTATGTCGCTCTGTTGTACTGAGGTACAGACCTGTCACCAATGTCTTGGTTTGAAAAATGATTAATTTATTTGGATGTTCATTATTTGGAGAATTATGACACGTTATTTTTATGAGAGTATTTTGCTATAGAAAATCAGGGGTAAGGCCTGCTAGAATAATAATAAGTTGAGCTCAATTTCTGAAATTTAGATTGTTTAAGTGGACAGCAATATCGGTAATCTAAGTGATCTATCTTTTATGTGTAATAATAATATGTTAGAATGGCTTCCCATGTAGAGTTTCCTGATTGCTGAGTTTTAAGGTAGAATCGATTTTAAGATAAAAATTTGGTTTGCCGAATGCTGTGTAGTTTGTAAGTCCTTTTATGCATTGTTTGCCGTTCATATTTAAAGTTTTGAATTTTTGAGTTGCTAGTCTACTTGAGGACAAGTAGGATTCAAGTGGGGGATGTTTGATGAACGCCAAAATGTGCTATTTTATAGTACTAATTACCCCTTAGTTTGATTAATTTCTTATGCATTTTATTTGAATTCGATACTCATTTCGTTCATATTTGCATTTAGGAATTTTCTGGAGCTTGAATCGGAAAAGTATAACACCACAAGATTTCAAGAGACATTTTATATATATATATATATATATATTTTTCGGAAGCGATTAATACAAATCATGCATTATAGATTGCGTATAACATAGTTCCCAAAACACAATCTATGCATGCATGATGAGTTGATACAATAACCACATTAACTACAAACATTAAGTAGGTGTTATTTAAATTCAAAACATAAGTTTAGAAACGACGACATGTCATATAGTCAGAGTAGGCAGTCAAACATTCTTCAAACCAACTTCTTGCCCACCCACATCAAAAGTAATCTGCAAGAAGTGAGGAGAGGGGTTAGCACGAAGCTAAGTGAATAGATCACAACTATCAATCTAAACTATCATAGCAATTGATCACCACAAAGCATCACAACAAATACATCAAAGAGGATCGGTGGTCCTTGAGGTACCCTCATGCCGCGGTGGTTCCCCAAGTAACACTTATAACCACTGAAGGCCAAACAGTGGTCTTACCGATAGTTTAGTACCATTACTACATACGACATGATTTCAATAAACAACACATGTACAAAGTCATCATGTCGTCCAAAGTAATAGTATCCAAACCCAATATCATATTGACCCCTGACAAGATAGCAGATTCCATAATCATCATGGCAATACGCAACTTATACCAAGTATAGCAGTAGAACATGTTTACCCGTTGTAACCAGATTGTTACAACTAATTTAGACTGAGAGTCAATGATCCACTCACCCTTCACAGTCACCGTCTTCACTCAAAGATCTAATATTATTGAGTCTTCGGTTTATCTGAGAACACAAGAGGATTACAAGTTAATACTCATTTCATATGATATCTAACTTTCATTAGACACTTAATATCAGTTCAGCAAGCATTAAGTACCATAAAGCTAGCATACTAGTTGATCAACTCAAGCCCTAGCAAGCTAGAATAATAAGTCCTGCAAACAGAGGGAATCCGCCGGATTCCCATGAATCCGCCGTATTCCACACCTCTTTCAGCTCCAATTTGGGACAGAACCTCAACAAAGAATCCGACCGGATTCCCGTTTGATTCAGAGTAGCATAAAAAGGGGGAATCCGCCCGGATTCCCGTGAATCCGCCGGATTCCCAAGATCATCAGACACGCCCAGTTTCTGCAAAACTCTACCCGAACCAAAACCACCAACCATCAAATTAAAGATAGATTACACGATTTATACATAAAAACAACTCAAAACATCATCATATATCAAGTTCTAACAACAACTAACTTCCTAAATCATCAATCTAAACATGATCACACATTTAACCTATTTCTTCAAACCCTAACTCATAAACACATAATAAAAAGCAATTTACACTTACAATCAAGGTGCTAACAAGGTGAATGATGAAGATGCTACGTAGTTAACCAAGTATCCGAGCTTAAATCAACTTGCAAGGTTTCTCCTCCTTTGATTTCTCTAATTTCAAGTATATGGGGTGTGTGTGTTTTGTTTTTGGGAGTAAAGAGCCAAATGAAAATGAAAAGGGAGAGGTGGGAAGTTAGGTGCCTGCCTAACTTCCACCTCCATACAACACAGTGTACAATTATACCCGCTCTAATTCTATTGTCTGGAACCTAAAACTAATTGCGAGAAAATATATTTTATTATAACATCAACGAAATTTATTTAAAACAAGTAATAATTTATGTATCACAATAAATCGTTTGACCATTTACCCTATTAATTTCAATTAGGCAAATAATGCTAATTATTTCTAAACTCAATTAAATAATCAAATGAATTAAGTAATTTACCAAATTTCTCCTAGGCCGGTAATGAGGATGTTACAAAAGGAAGCTGAAAACGTGCGAGAACTGAAGAAAATAAGTTAAAAATAAGAAAAGTTGAAGAATGGTGGTCGCTGGTGAAAAAGTTGGAAATTCTGATCCATACGGCGTATGGAAGAAGTGAGCCGGGCCGTCAGAATACGCGGGTCAGACCCATGGGCTTTTCAATCCATACGGCGTATGGATTGATTCGGCAGAAACCCTAAATACTTCATTTTGCTCTCATTTTGAGGCTATCACTTCACATTTTGAGGCTATCACTTCTCATTTTGAGGCTATCACTTCATTTTGCTCTAATTTAAGGTATTGAACTTTCAATTTGTAATCAAGTTAGGGATACGAATTTTACAAATGACGAGTTGTCACATAATTTCTTTTTTATAAGTAACATATCTATTTAATCGATTAATATTCCTCGATCAATTTTAAAAAATATTGAGTATAATGGGAGATATTAAAGTTGAAAGTGGTAATGAGTTTTTGTTAATTTCTTTCTCCTCACTCAATATTTTTTAAAATTGATCGAGGAATATTAATCGGTTAAATTGATATGTTACTTATAAAAAAGAAATTCGGTGATAACTCGTCATTTGTGAAATTCGCATCCCTAACTTGATTACAAACTGAAAGTACGATACCTTAAATTAAAAAATTTAAAGTTGTGTACCTTAAATATGAATATTTGATAACTTAAAAAAAAGTGCAACTGTTGACTACCAATTGAATTTCATTTTTACCATTTTCAAGCATTTTGATTAGTTGATTTTGTAGATAGTTTAATGTCTGGGAATGCAATTAACTAAGGCACGATATCTATTGTGTGTACCCTACTTAGGTATGCTATTTTTAATGCATCAAACTTTCAAAAAGTGTATTTTGGTGATGTTTTGATGACGTGTTAACTTTTCGGATGCCACGTGGAACCTTAAACGAGTGACACATCAGCAAAATACATTAAAACATTATTTTTTTAAATTTGATGCATTAAAAATAAGATACGTAAGTAGGCTACACACGATGGACATCGGGTACAAGTTAATAGCAAATTCTCAGGCACTAACCACTTTTGTAAAATGATAATAATTTTGAAAGATACCAAAATGAACAAATAAATGAACAAATAAATTAGGACGAAGGAAGGAAGCTATCTTACATCTAGTATTAATGCAAAGGTAATTTAATAATAAATTGAAAATTGAAATAAAATATGGTGCAATAATTTATTTATTCGATGACTAGGACAACCCCTAAGATATTAACTATGGGAGTAAAATCCAACCACCCAAAACAAAAGAGAGCGATGAGAGCGGTTGTTCTGAGACAACAACGTGTGCAAAGACATTTCCCGTATTACTTCATCCGTTAATAAAAATGTTACTTTAATTCGGTACATATTTTTTAATTATCTATTAATTACATTTTTCATCAATCAAATAACATATTTATCCATTTGTTTTAATTAGCTGTAATATGTAAGTGTACAATTATATAAAATAATTCAAAAAAATAGTAATGTAGACACTTATGATGGAACGCATGGAGTAACATCTTTAACGGCAAATGTCACTATTTTTTTAAATAGTTGGTGAATAGTTATAGTAGTTATAGCTTACATAATATAGATTGAAAGTTAGTTTAATTTAAGATATAAAGAGGTTGAGGTGGTGCGCTAGTGACATATGATGCAATTGCATTAGGTGTTCAAGTTTAACCTTTTTTAAATAATTTGTCCATTCTTCTTTGTTTCTTATTATTTTATTTTTATCTTAATAAAGTCATATGAACTAAAGCAAGAACCACTTGTTGATTTACTTTTAACTAAATTTATAAAAAATTGACCTCAATGTTGAACCTTCTTTAGAAGCGTTATCCGATTATAGTTTTTATTAGAGGTGTGAGTCGGCTGTTTTTTGTTTTATGTGATTGTTTTTCTCTTGGATTAGGTGGTAAACCTGGCAATCACAACCCAATTGATCAAAAACAGGTTGATTGGGTTTAAAAGAAAAGATTTGTGGGTGGGAATTAGATGTTTGAAAATTTACAATTGGGTCCAACAGGCTTATTTCAAAATGCAGGGTAAAGATTGAACGGGTCGAATGGGTCGAAGAAGGTCGGAGTGTCAGACCTGAACCGTCACATTCAAACTCTTGACTTCCGTAATTGTTTTCTACTACGTATTCATTTTACTATTAATAATTAATTAATTAATATGAATATATTAAGAAAAGGTGGTTTCGACTTTTGAGGGCACATACACAGTTTCCAACCTTTTTCAATATATAACTCCGTCTTTGTTTTCTATTCGTATTTTACTACAGAGTATTTAATTATTTAATAATAATATTGATAATTAATAATATTAATTAAATAAATAATATATACTGTAATAGTGATGTATAAAAATTTCTATACCACATCGGTAGCATCGGCTTAAACAATTAAAGTTCCTTATTAAATATATTTCTCTTTCGTATAATAATATTATTCGTATTTGCTTTACGTTTTATAACAGTACCAATCAGGTAATCATAATTTATTTTATTAACTTTAATATTAATAATAAATAATCCTTATAAATTTATTTATTAAACGGTATAAAAAGTAATGAACCATGAAAAAATAGTTTAAAAATAGTGGGTCGACCCGACCCGACCTGACCCAACCCGGATTTGACCCAACCCGTTCGACCCAATTCAAAATATGACCCGTTGGACCCATGACCCATTTCGACCCAAACCCAATTTGACCCGTGACCCAACCCGACCCAACCCTACCCGTTTGCCAGGCATAGGTGTACGGTGCTCTTGGTGGATGAATTATTATGAGTTTCTTTCATCTCGGTTAATTCTCCTCTCTATGAGCTTAGTAAAATTTACTATTCTTACAAAGTTTCCTGATATAGTTGTTTATGTTGCATCTATAAGAAAGAGAGTGCTTCCCAACTAGGAGAAGCACGAACGATCTGGTTGGTTTTATTATTACTAGTCATTGTTTGTAACATGAAAGTGAACACTTATTTAGAACAATACAAAATAAAAATATGGACACTTATAGTGGAATGGACCTACTATTAACTTTACAACACTTTGTAGTATGTTAAAAGATTTGACAAGAGATGTACGTGCTACTTTGTAGAATATGGTTTTATTAGATTTGACAAGATGTGTTAATATTGACAAGGATACTATATACGAGTAATAATATATACTACAAGATTAATACTAAAAGTTAAAAATAGTCATACAAAATTATAATCTAATGTAGGAATTATGTATCTGTTCCGTAATATGAATCATGATTTGAAGATTTGTTTATGTACGCTTTAATTAATTTTGAATAATGAAATTAAAAAGAACGTCGTTTGTAGTGTTAGGTAAAGTATACAAGTGATTATATTAAAAGAATACTGTTAAAAATGTAAAAGGGGAACATAAAACACCTTGATAAAAAGATAAGGTTGTTAACAAACCATAAACACTTAATTATCGATTAATCAACAAGTATAACCAAAAGATGCGGGGTAAAAGAAATTAAGACTAAAAAGGAATTAAATGAAATACAGCGTGAAGATAATTTCAGGTGTCATACTCATGTATCGGAGTCGAAAAATGCAACATCTAGGATTCCGTTTCAAAGCGTAGTTGAAAGTTGAAACATCCTCGCTGCTTAACAAAGTGAATGTGTAATGATTATGCTTTATTAAAGGGTACCTTAAGTGCACAAAAATGTAACTAACTACGATCTGACATTCATAGTGTGTATTCAATCAGTTGTCGGTACATTATGTGTAAGAAACTTGTAATTTGTACCATTGCATGTGATTTTTGGGATTTTTACTGCGCGTCATCTATATAAGGTACCACGTAGTATCCTTACGAGTTAATACGTCGGCAAAATACATACAATGACAATAAATCACAAGTTTCTTACACACAATATACACCCGAGTTTTAAATTTGTGGATTGCAATTCAGGGCAAGTTGAATACTCAGGCCAGAATGCAAAGATGGAATCCAAATGGTAGTTTTAAATGTGGAATTTTGCAATGTGTGCCCTGATTCACATGATCACTTATTCTTTCGGTGTGCTTTCACATTGGAAGTTTGGAAGGATATGAAGGATAAGCTTACATTTAGAGGACTTCAAAATGATTTAAAGATTATAATACAGACCCTTTGCCATTGGTTCACGAGGCTCACCCTTATATTTTTCCCACTCTGTTGACGCGTCAACAACACTATTATCATTAGCCTTAAAAAAAGCTTCAACAAATTCATTATCTTCGTCAACCATATTTTCATCATTTCCTTGATTTTTAGACTTCTCATTTGAGCTCCCTGCTTCATACGTAATACGATATTCATCATATAATGCTTTCGTTGCCTTTTCAACCTCATCAACATGAGAATTTACATCCTTTAGCTTTAAAAGATCAACTCGTAGTAGATATTGTTCTTTCGATTCCTCATCCTTACGTGGGTATACTTTCATATCACAAATACGTTTAAAACCAAACCTTACAATCGGCAATTTCATTCGAGGGTCGAGTATAACAGCAAAATACATCAGCAAGTTCAACTTTTTGATGCTATCCCAATACTTATCAAACTTAGCTCTCATGTCAGCAGCCATCACTCTATACTCCACATCAGGATCCACCTTTAATTTATCTAATTGATAATCGAGATCAACCACTTCATTGAAGAAAGAATTAGCAACAACATAAGATGTCCCAGAAAGCTTTTCGGTTTTGCGTTTAAAAATCCCCAGAATTTGTGTGAGCTTTTGAATGCCATACCAATCAACATGTGTTGGTATATCATTATCTAAATAAAAATGGATAACCAAAAAATATTGTTAAAAGTGAATAACAAGACTTAGATAACGCAATACATAAAATTACAAAATAGTGGAATATACTTACCTAAATCGTGCACATAATTGCGATCTTTACTCTCATATAAATCGAAAGCATCCTTCAACTTTTCAGCGGTTTCCAACATGTCATATGTGGAGTTCCATCTAGTTGGACAATCAAGATGTAACATAGCTTTCGACTTCAACTTCAATTCATCCACATAGGCTGTAAACATGTCACCTCTAGCTGTAGATTGCCTAATATATTTAACTGCTCCACGAACACGCTCGAGTGAACCAATATACATTTGCATTCCATCTTAGATGATGATGAACGCCAAAATGTGCTATTTTATAGTACTAATTACCCCTTAGTTTGATTAATTTCTTATGCATTTTATTTGAATTCGATACTCATTTCGTTCATATTTGCATTTAGGAATTTTCTGGAGCTTGAATCGGAAAAGAAGCTGAAAACGTGCGAGAACTGAAGAAAATAAGTTAAAAATAAGAAAAGTTGAAGAATGGTGGTCGCTGGTGAAAAAGTTGGAAATTCTGATCCATACGGCATATGGAATCCATACGGCGTATGGATGAAGTGAGCCGGGCCGTCAGAATACGCGGGTCAGAACCATGGGCTTTTCAATCCATACGGCGTATGGAATTCCATACGGCGTATGGATTGATTCGGCAGAAACCCTAAATACTTCATTTTGCTCTCATTTTGAGGCTATCCCTTCACATTCTTTTCTCCAATCGATTTCTTCATTTATAAAACCATTTTCTGGAGCTTTTGAAGGAAAAAAGAGCAAGAAGATTCAAGGGCTTTCATTCATTCAATCGTTATTTCGATATTTCGGTTCGAATACATTTCTTTCTTTCATTTGATTATGAATATTGAGATGTTTAAGATTCTGATTTTCTGTGATAATATGATTGGCTAAGTTTTCATACAATTGCTTAGATGATAATACTCGGATGATGATTTGATTGTTGAATTGCTAGTTAATATTGAATTTCATGAATGTTTATATGTTTATCCGAAGATCCATGTTTAATTGTTGAATCTTGATGATAACCTAGCGTGATGATCCATTGATTTATGATTGAGTTCTCTATTGATTGATCATTATTGATGATTGTTGGTTTTAATTGATGATTATCACTAAATAGATTGAGTTTGATAGGCTAGGATCAATTATTGTTAAGAATTGGCAATGAATGTGATAAGTAGTAATAGTTATAGACTTTGTTGATTCAAGTTATAAGGATAAATCATACAAACGGTGTAGTTATAATTCATAATGCAATTTGGTGGATAACGTTAAATTGAACTGTTAGCGGGTTGAAAACAACTTTATATCTTTCTGAATTGTGTTTAATCAATTAATCCTGCAAAGATGGTTGATACATTTGTCATGTCACAATGAAGTTCATACATTAGCAATTCAATAAAGTGATAATCGGATTCTGAGGAAACTAGTCTAAGCAATTGTACTTCTTTTATTATTTGAATTAAATCTTTTATTCAAGTAATTATTTTACTAATTTTTTATTTTACAATTTAGCTTTATTCAATAAATCATTTCTTTTATAATTATTTATCAATTGTTCGATCGGAACTAAAACGTCCCACTTTTTACTGCTTTAATTAATTGTAGCAATTTCCAATTTGTTAATATTGACATCCGTTCCCTGTGTTCGACTCGGACTTACTAAACTATACTATATATGATCAGGTATTCTTGCCTGTGTTGTGTGTAGTAAGTTAGGTATTTTCCATTTTAAAACTAAAACCTCGTTTACACGACATCAGATGACGCATTATCTGCAGTTATTGTCATTAAGTTGTATCGTTAGATGACGCATTATCTGCAGTTATTGTCATTAAGTTGTCAATACCCCAATCATGCAGACAATCTAAAATTCTCCTTGCTATATCCTCACCCTTGTGGCTATGAATTGGCACGAAACTAATTATACGTTTGTGTAATTTTCAAGAATCATCAATGAAGTGAGCTGTTACAACCATGTAATTTACCCTCTGTATGGATGTCCACGTGTCAGTTGTTAGACTAACACGTTGTTTACCTTTCCTAAAAATAGCTTTTAATTTCATTTTTTCTTCTAGAAAAAGTTCTGACACATCCCTAGATATGGTTATACGTGACGGGAGCTTGAAAGTAGGGCAAGCAGCTTCCATGAATTCTCTAAAGCCTTCCTTTTCCACAAAAGGAAAGGGGAGTTCATCTACAATTACCATCTTAATCAATACTTTTCGAATCGCAACACTGTCAAACTTCCAAACTTTTGCACTCCCGTTGCCATCTTTGTCTTTCTTAACGAACATTATACCTGTGCAAAGTGCTAAAACCGGCCCAAACCGGTCCGAACCAAATCGAATCGCGAACCGTGAAACTACAAATATTAGAACCGAGAACCGTAGCGTAGAGAAGCGGTTCGGTACGGGACGGTACGGTTTGCCGGTTCTCACGGTTTGAACCGTGTTTTGCACACCCCTAAGTATAGAACCGGCTCGAACCGAACCGCGAACCGTGAAACTACAAATATTAGAACCGAGAACCGTACCTTAGAGAAGCGGTTCGGTACGGGACGGTACGGTTTCGGTACGGTTTGCCGGTTTTCACGGTTCGAACCGTGTTTTGCACACCCCTAACGAACATGGTAGTTTGATTCTTGAGTCTATCTGGGTGGTTAGGACATTTCCTCATGTGTTTCATCATTCCAGAAGTTCCATTATTAATTTTATTTGCCCTATATTTTTTGTCAGGACAATAGTTGCATTGCCCGTATTCTACACCCTCAATCTCAAGTGGCGTAAAATGCTTCCACACCTCAAACCTCTGCACTCCTTTTCCTTTGTGAGCTCCACAAGTATTGGTCTTTTGTTTCTTCTTTTTAGGTTGAACATGTACATCCTCTCTTTCTCCTTCACTTGAGTCATTATCCTATGAGATATTAACATTTTCTTGGTCCATCTAATAAAATAAATAAATATCAGTTACACATATATTTAAGTACTTTGATGCACTAAACAGAAATAAGCATGCATAAACAAAAGCTACACAAAAATTGAGCAAATTAATATAGAATACACATACATATGTCAAAAGATCAAAACTACATCTCAAAAGATTATTAAAATCCAAATATATCATTCACTCATTTTTTTACATAAATTCAATAAACGACGAGTAATATTATCGGTGTATACTATTATAACATACTATTGCTAATTTGATAAAATCCAAAAGTACAAGGGTGATAGTTGAACATCTACCAATAACAAAAGGACTAAAGAAGAAATTTTGACAAAAAACTCATCTTCCTCGTGATGCATTGTAAACTAATCTTTCCACCATTCATCCATTAAATTGTGAGTTTAATTTTTTTTTGTGGCTTTGATATTAAGTTTCAAAATACAGAAAACACATTCTCTTAATCGTACGACGCATGTTTATAGGATCAAATCTTCGGAAAACAGTATATACACTACTAGAATTGGGACTTTTGGCGACGACAAAAGTCCTCGCCAAAGGGCCTAAATGTCCTCGTCGTAGGTCTTTAGCGAGGACATGTCCTCGCCAAAGGGTCCTCGCTATACTTTCGTAGCTGAATGTTTTTAGCGACGACCATTAGCGAGGACACGTGGGGTCCACGTTGACTTTGATTTTCTTGTTTTAAAAATGCTTTGCGACGACATGTCGTCGCCAAAGTCCGTCGCCAAAGATATTTTCTTTTATTTTTGATTTTCTTTAATAAAAAAAATTGCGAGGACATGTCGTCGCCAAATTTTTTTCATTATATTATATTATTTTGATTAGCAATTACATGTCGTCGCCAAAAAGTTGTCGCCAAAGATATTTTTATTATTTTAAATAAAATAAACTAGCGAGGACATGTCCTCTGAAAAGGGTCCTCGCTAAAAATCATAGACATTTTCAGCCAGATCTTCCTGTTTTTTCCATTTTCCCAGGTTTTTCCCTGATTACAAGTGCATTTTTCCTGCTGAATCCGCAAATAAAATCAAATCCGCAAATAAAACAAAATCCAGAAATTAAACCAAATCCGCAAATAAAACGTTATCATCCAAAACAAACCTACAACGTTTCAAAGTCATCCAAACATCAAATCCGTTAACCAAAAACATACAAGGTTTTTAGATTGTCTAACACATGAAATACAAACTAACCACCTTACTCAAGGTCTTCCTCCTCGTCATCCTCCTCCTTGTCTTCCTCCTCATCATCATCTACTAGAAACATCATGGGATCAATCTCTTTATGCTTTGGACGGTCAACTTTGGCGGTTTGTAGGACGTCACAAACCATTGCAAAGTTTTCATTTATATGCCTCGCCAATTTACCAAACATTTTACCAAAGGCAGCGACAGCGACAGTGGCGGTCGAAGAAACAAACCTTACAAAATTAACAAAATAAACAAAGTTAACATATATACATAAGCAAGGTTATTATCATACATACATACTAAACATATACTTATACATATACGTTACATATACATATACTTATACATACATATAGCAGAATCAGCCTAACTTAATAAAACTAGTTGAAGCTAAATAGGGCACAATTTAAAATCAATGCAATGCAATCAGCCTATACATATAGCAGAATCAGCCTAACTTATCTAGAGTTTGTTTTGTGAATGGTTCATTTTATAAATACAACAATTTTATAGATTCTGCTTTCAAGTCATCAGACCCATTTTGCCACCTCTAAATTCTGACCCAAATCACATTTCCTAATATCACTCTAACAAACTAAGATGAATAGATACAACAATTTTATAAATTCTACTTTGATGATCCAATATGTGGTCCGTGTCACTTCTTTCCGTTCCACTACAAGTAATTCACGATCTTATGATCCTAACTATACATATCATATCACAGTATGTGTTACATACTAGTAATATACAGGAATAAACAAATCGACCATGGTACATCTAAGCAATTTTATATATTAATTAAATATCTAATTTAAAAGATGGTATTCATTCATTAGGTTATTACATACAACATCATTTAAGAATCAGTTTTGTTAGATCTGGGAAAATGGTAAGGTTCTTAATGATTAAGAGCCATTAGGTTATTGTATGTACAAATTCAGATCAACAAATTAGAGTTCAGTAAAGGGATTAGTCTCTGGAAATGCACCCAACTTGGCCTCGAAGTCTATTGTATGCATCCTACTTACCGGTTGGCTTTTTAATTGTATGAACTTTCCAAAACGGGGGTATTGATGTATTTTGCTGACGTGTCGCTCGGTGGTGATGCCACTTGGCTTGCGGATGGCTTGACACGTCAGTGACACGTCAGCAAAATACATCAATGCCCCCGTTTTGGAAAGTTCATACAATTAAAAAGCCAACCGGTAAGTAAGATGCATACAATAGACTTCGAAGCCAAGTTGGGTGCATTCCCAGAGACTAACCCCTTCAGTAAAATAGACTTACTTGTTCCTTGAGAATAGCGGCTAATTTGAGTTTTTGCCTCAGTAACTGCAGCCTGTGTCGTTTTTTGGTGACTGAGTCACGTAGATCAGAGATTGTAATCCATGCGTTCCAGAGATTTTTCTGAACACAAAGCAAACATTTAGCTCACCAAGTCAGATGTGTAATTCAATAATGCAATATAAGCTATGATTGGGTACTAACTATAAATGAGACTAATCTGTTGTTATTGGCTTAAAAACCAACAATGGCACACATGATGGTAAATTTACTGAGTAATCAAACCCTATACAGGAGCTCCACAAATACCCTGCAAACCCGTGGAACTGACCACTTTTAAGAACCCATCTTTATCAACAAAAATAACTCAACTATCATTTAAGTGAATCAATCAAGTAGATAGACCATATAATATAAATCGCAAAGATAGAAACAATATGATAGGAACAACTCTAAATGGTAACCTAACCAACAATTACCTTGCAAAGTGTATTTACTCTTAGAAAGTTCAAAACAAATGGGATCATAATACAAATATACAATAATGCTTAACAAAAGTAATAAGTCCCATCAAATGAATATCGTAACATCACAGATGTACTGATTTGAATTTGTGAATTGGAATAGAGTCTTTCATTTTATAGATTACTCTTTTACTTCCTCAAACTCTCTTCTTTCATATCGACAACAAGGGTTGTCTCGTTAATTTTCGTGGCCTTGTGCCATAACTTAAAATAGGCCCCTAAACACAAATGTAATCATAAGATAATTACGATAATTTAAATTAATCAACGAGTTCTTTTTATATCTTTATCAACGTGTTCTTTTTATATCCTTGTATAAAAGCTAGAAGTTAACTTTATGATCTTTATAGCGGTTTTCACCTAAAACCGCTATAATGTTGCGCTTTTTTTACTCGTTTTTGTACTAGTGGTAGCTACTGTACATACATATAAAGATACAAAACCCGAAAACAAATCTAACAATAAAAGTCTTGTATACACATCGGGCCATGTTAAGTTTAAATGCATATCAATTAGCAAGAAACAGAGACATCTTAAATAAGCTATTTATCAATCAATAGAGTACACATATAAGATTTTGTGTGACAAAAAGAAAGCTAAAAGCTGTTATATACATTTTACAAATTAGCTTTCTTTTACAAATCCTAGTGTAGCATGAAGAACACAAATGAAAACCAACAACAATATGATGTCTACATATACATTACTTGCAGCTTTAAGAGCATTTTATCATTTTAAATAAAAGATACATCATTGAGCACTACAATTGGCAGCAAGCTAGCAGACAAATACCAACACAATCTGTTCTTATTTTTTCAACCAAGTAGAATAAGGCAGCAAGCTAGCAGACAAATACCAACACAACTTTACATCTACCTTTGACCAAACCACAGATGACATACATAAAAGACAAACCAAGACCCAACAAAATCGTTCGTTTCATTTTCAATTTTTTTTTTCAAACGGCCATTTCATTCTCAATTGAATACTATTGCAGCTAATTAAGAGCCAAATATAAAATTAAAAGTCCACTAAACTAATTTCAACATCAACAATTAATCACTTATTTATTTACTATATAAATCAATTTAAAAAATCTACAACATAGCAATTTTAGGGGCAAACCTGTAGTGATGGTGGTGTGAGCCGGATCTGGGTGGAGCACAGGCTGCGGCGACGGTGGAGTGGTGGTGGTGTGAGTCGGAGGTAGTGAAGGTGAGTGGGCGGAAGCAGGTGGTGGTTTCGTTGCTATGGAGAAGGTGGTTTGGCGGAGGTGGTGTGCAGATGGGTGTGATTATCTGAGTTGCTGATGAGGTGGGAGGCGATGGGGCGATGGGTGTGCTGGTGTGGTTTCGGTGGTGGTGAAGGGTGTGGTGGGAGTGATAGGTGCTGCAGATGGGATGAGTGTTTGGAGAAGAGAAGAAAATAAAAGAATTACGAGTATTATTTTTTTAGGCTTTTTTGGAGTGGTTTTTTGGAGGGGGTTTTGAGTTTTTGTGAAAAAATTATGTTTTCATATCAAATAAATTAGTGTTTACTACAATGTTTGGTAAAATAGTACAATACAAATTATAAACAAATAAAAATATAAGTTATATTTAAAAGTTATTTATTAAAATGTAAATTAATTAATAATTAGTGTTTGAATTTTGTTTGATTAAATTTTATCTTAATTAAAATGTAAAGTATATTGTACTAATGAATCATATTAATACTAATATCATTAAAAAAAATCCAAGTGGTTTATGTGCTATTATATTTGAAGTTAATCCAAATAATAGCTACACTTAAATATTGTTTGCATTTATCATGTGATGGTTCAAGTAAGATCAAGATGGTTCAACCCCAACTCTAAGGTAGTTCACAACCCATATTTAAGGTAGTTCATTAGAAAAAATTACACCATTTGTAAAACTAATTTGAAACTAAGGTGGTTCACATGACCCACCTCACTATACACTAGATTCGCCCTTGAACCCCGCCAGAGGTTGCCACCCCTTGGACCCCTGTAGTGTAAACGCTTTAGGGTTTATCCCGATCATTCATATATTTGAATAAGGTTAACACCTGAACCTATAGTGTTAACGCATTACGGTTTATCCCGATCGTTTGAATGTTCGAATAGGGTTAACGCCTAAACCCATAGTGTAAACGCCTTAGGGTTTATCTAATCATTCGAATGTTCGTAAACGTTTAAAGCCTAACCCCATGGTGTAAACGCCTTAAGGTTTATGTCGCTCATTCGAATGTTCGAGGAAGGTTAACGCCTAAACCCATAGTGTTAACGCATAACGGTTTATCCCGATCGTTCGAATGTTCGATTAGGGTTAACGCCTAAACCCATAGTGTATACGCCTTAGGGTTAATCTTGCTCATTCAAATGTTCGATTAGGGTTAACGCCTAATCCCATAGTGTAAACGCATCACGGTTTATCCCGACAATTCGAATGTTCGAATAAGATTAACGCCTAAACCCATATTGTAAATGCCTTAGGGTTTATCTCGATCATTCAAATGTTCGAATGATGTTAAAGCCTAAACCCATGGTGTAAACGCCTTAAGGTTTATCTCCATCATTCGAATGTTCAAACAATGTTAACGCCTAAACCCATAGTGTAAACTCCTTAGGTTTATCCCGATCATTCGTGAAACACCCGACTTTTTCTACAAACAGATTCTTAATATTATAATCCTGGAAGCGCGTTCCCAAAACATAAATATATCCGATATTTACAAAATATGCCAAAATAAAACTTTTATCAACTTAAATAGTTACAAACCATACTACTAAATCCGGGTGTGATTTTAAACTTTTCCAAAACAACATATATCAACAAAAGATCAGAGTCGGCGCGCATAGCCAAACATCCGGTCAACCCATCACGACCCGCATCAAACATCTAACCAAAATCTGCAAAACATTCAACAACGAGGGATTAGCTCACGCTAAGTGAATGGAACCGTAACCGACGGTTCAACCCACAAGCAACAAGTCTTACAACTGATAAACTACAACAATTAAACACATAAGCACGTATCGTCAAGAGGACCGGCGGTTCCTGGTATACCATCACAGAAACCACGACCACTGTATGCCATTCTCAGTGATCTACCGATAGCTTGAGTACTACCTTCACTGAATAGGTTAGTTCTCAACTATGTGCATCAAAGAAACCTAGACAGATACACAGTAGTACACAAGCCCAACCAACCAACGTTGACCTCTGAATCAACTATATAATCATGCAATATTAGTTTATTACATAGTTTATCCTTCAATTTTCATATCTATATGTAAACCCCAACTCAAGAATTCAAAAGTGAATATATAACTATGAAAACACTTACAATGATTAAGAACAAGATAGAGATGATGATGAACAAGATGATTATAAGCTTCTTTCAAGTAATTGTAATCCAAACCACAATTTAATTATTTGATTTCTTTGAATTTCTAGTTTGAGATTTTGAGAGAAAGAGATGAAGGAAGAGATGAGAAAGAGTTTGGTAGAATGAGTCGGTCATCTACCCACCGCCCCACATTTTATTATGTATATATTATACCCCTTCTAATCCTATTGTCTGGAACCCGAAAATACCCGTGAGACAAAATACTTTTATTTCACCATCAACTTTAGTTAATTAAAACAAACAATATTTTATTAGTCACAATAAAATCGGTAACTCGTTCAACCATTTATTTCCAACTAGACTAAATAAAGTATTTCCTATTGTTAAAATAACCTTTTATTTTCAGGCCCAGAAACAGGATGTTACAATTCGAATGTTCAAATAGGGATAACGCCTAAACCCATAGTGTTAACATATTACGGTTTATCCCAACCGTTTGCCAACATACAGATTTCAAAAGATATCATGTAAACGCCTTAGGATTTCACAAACTTAAATAGTCTTTGAAGTGATTATCCAGTAACTAGTTTTATTATCGAAAAATGGCGTCACTATAGAGTGCACGGGAAAGTTTTTTTTTCATTTTAGAGCCAAAATGAAAAAAAAAATCAAATAATTTGGCTACGACATGTCATCGCGGAAAGTCGTCGCCAAAATTGCGCGGTAAAAGTTTATATTCTTCAGGCCAAAATGAATAATCAAAATGAAATAAAAAACTTTAGCGAGGACATGTCGTCGCCAAAAGTCGTCGCCAAAAAGTGAGCGGGAAGTAAATTTTTTAGCGCCAAAATGAAAAAAATCAAAAATTAAATAAAAAAACTTAGCGAGGACATGCGTCGCCAAAAGTCGTCGCCAAAAATGCGAGGGAAGTGAAAAAAATTTTAAGCCAAAATGAAAAAAATAAAAAATAAAATTAAAAAACCTTGCGAGGACATGTCGTCACCAAAAGTGCGCGGGAAGTAAATTTTTTTGTAGCCAAAAAGAAAAAAATCAAAAATAAAATAAAAAACTTTCGCGACGACATGTCGTCGCCAAAGAGTCCTCGCGAAAAAAAAAGTCAAAAAGTAGGTGGTCCCGGGCAAAAAGCAGAATTTTTTGTCGTTTAGCACCTTTTAGCGACGACATTTTGTCCTCGCGAAAAGTCTTCCTCGCCAAAAGTCATTTTTCTTGTAGTGATAGTCAAGGCCTGTGTCTAACGGTCTACATGTGTATCTTACATCCAAATACAATCATGAAAACATATAGTCCATCAGTCCATACATATATACACATTGAAAGAAACAGAAAACCAATACAAAGAAAAAAAAGATATGTCATCGAACAAAAATTAATTTGTCATCACAAATGTAATTATAAAGACTAAACACGTACAAAAGATCATGAAGCTTACTTGAAGTCTTGAACAACGAAGATGACTACTACGGCACAGTAACAGATTAGGGTTTGTGTAACATTGTTATATGAGGGAGAGTTTATGAGAAGATTTGGCAATATAAATAGTTCAAAAGGATATGGATGATCGGTTGATGTTTTACGATAAATATGGCAGGGATCCACGATATATAAGGAATGTATGCTCTATTGTTCGGGTCTGGTCGGTTCTTTGGGTTTTTCGTGTCTGGTCCTGGACCGTCCCGAAGACCGAAAATCAAGAAATGTATGGACCATGGACCGTCCCAGATGTATTCGGGTATTCTCGGTTCCGGTTCGGTTCTTCTCGGTCCTCGGTTATTATCGGTTCTTCCGGGAAAATGAACAGACCTACTTTCAAGATACCCTTTCAAAAACAATATTTGGAGTGTTATTAATAGGCTTGTTGTTGCTGCAACAGTGTACTTTGTGTGGCAAGAAAGGAATCTCAGGTTGTTTAAGAATCAAAGAAGATCTGCAGATGAATTGAGTTTGATCATTCAGGATAATGTAAAGCGTCAATTGATGAGTTTGAAGGTAATGAAATCAAAGGTTGTGGAATTAGCTGCTATTATGTGGGGATTGAAGTGGGTGAATATGTCTCTCCAGCATGGTTCATGAGTTGTACTTGTTCATAATGGCTTAAGTTTAGCGTGTCATGAAAGATGGGATAACTTGTTCTTAAGTTGTTATATGCAGTTATGATTATGTATGTTGTTCAGGTTTAGATTGTGTAGGGATTGTTATTGAGTTGATGTTAGGTGATGTTGTTTGTATAGTTGTTCAAGGAAATGTCCTGAGTCAACTTTGAATATTACGGAACAGATATTACGGTTGTGTGCATGTGATGTAAACTCACCTCCACCGGTCTCCAATGTTCTGAAAACCGGTTAGACCGATCCGGTCGAACTGGTCGGACCGGGATTTTAGGGATTTCCGGCCGGTTGAAAACCGGTTTTGGGCTTAGTTTGACCAGTCAACGAACCGGCGGTTTTTTCGGTTTTGTCCGGTTGAACTAGGAACATGACCGGTTTTGAACCGATTTTTGAATTATTTTTTTTAAATCGCTTTTTGACCGGTTTTGGGCCGGTTTTGGGCCGGCGGTCCGACCGGTTTTACCGGAAACGGACCCTTCACTGGTCCGAGTCAAAAAACGGTTTTCAAAACATTGCCGGTCTCTCTTATATTTTAAAAGTCAACTCTACCGGTCAATGGGTTTTGAGAATCAGGCTTGTAATTTCATGGTTTAATTGGTCCAACTTATAGGCCATCACCATATATCTACGCACTTTTATCTTATATTCCCTGACATTACATAGATTCAATGTTTTAAGACCCGGTTCGACCGGCCCGGTCGGACCGCCTTTTTAGGGATTTCCGGGCCAAAAAAACCCGGCTTTTTCAATAAGTTGACTAGTCAACGACCCGGTTGGGCCGGCCGGGCGGACCGGGTTGGACCGGGACCCGGAAAATGGTACTGACCCGGATCGAGGAAAATTTAATTTTTGTTTTTTGTTATTAATTGCTTTTACCGAATAAACCTACAAAATCAAACCCCTCTTTCTTTTTTCCATATATGTGGCGGCGATAACAAAAACACGAACAAAACCAGCTGCGCCCATCTTCCGATCGTGACCTTCTCCGGCCAGCAGCGCCCTTCTCCGGTGACTTGGGGCTTATTCCGGCCACCCACAGCCTTCTCCGTTCACCCACTCGTTCCTCCGATTCAGGTTTGTAGATTTGTGTAATTTTCCTTGACCATTAGAATAACTACTCGAGATTTGCTTCACATTTTCTGTATCTATATGTGAATTTCAACCATCAAGATAAGATTAGAACATTACATTCACATAAGCATTATGCCATTATGATGTAAACGATCAGACAAATTAGAACATAGATGCATATTAAATTAGCAGCTTCTTTTGCATTAGCCTTGTGGTTTCTTTTACATAATGTATTTGATATTGATACTATGTAAAGCTTCGATCTACTATATATGAGGGTCAGTTAGAGCATTGGAGCCAAGCAGAACTTAACACAGTAAAGTAAATCCAACAAAATATGTTAAGGGAATAGAGAATAATTAATACCTACCATTCAATTAATTCTTGTTACTCTTTTTGGTATATATATATTAATTCCTTGTTTGAATTGGTTTTGTAGAATATGGATTCTAGTAAAAGAACTCCATCAGAGGCTCAATCAAATTCCACAGTTCAATCAAATGTAAGAAAAAAAGATGATAAAGCATGTTGTTTACTCGTTTGGTTTCGAACATGTGTTAACGTTAGATTGTATGACTTTGTTGTTGGAATTTTCAAGCAATTATCATGGAACATTTGTAAATTTGTTGGATTGTTGAGTTTTGTATGTGTTTACTTCATGTATATAATAGATTTTCAAGGTTTTTAATAAATCCGGTCAGACCTTCCGGCCCAACCGGTCCGACCAGAAATCGGCACTAATCCGGGTCGATTAAAAACCCGGGTTTTAAAACATTGCATAGATTAGTGTCCAACTTGTACCCAATGTTTATTGTGTGTATTTAACTTAAGTTTGCTATTATTAATACCACAAACTTTCAAAAAACGTGTTTTAATGTATTATTTAATGCTTTTTGATGACGTGTCAACTTATACGAATGCCACGTGACACCTTAAACGAACGACACATTAGCAAAATACATTAAATCACGTCTTTTGAAAGTTGGATGCATTAATAAGTGCAAACCTAAGTTCGGTACATACAATAGACATTGAGTACAAATTGGATGCATTCACAAATATGAACCCCTAAACAAATTCCGTAACTTCGAAAGTCCACACAAAACATACATTTAACTTTTAAGGGGGTTTGTATAAATTGTGCCTGTCCAATGAAGTATAAATTTCCTTAAATACTAACATTTATATTTAATACTTATTAATTCAAATTAATATACACTTTTTTATGTATATATCGATTGCAAATTCTAATATTTTGAAGAAAATACGGGTTCATTAAATGCACCTTAACGTATGTTACAGGTCAAATAGCAAAAAAAAAGCCCTTTTAAAAAGTGACTTATAATTAAGTAATATGTCACTTGTCCATAGTGAAAACTTAATTAGTTAGATCGGTTAAAGAGGCCACATATGGTCGTATAATCAAACTCAAATTTTGTGTTTGTGGTGGAGCTACAATTTGAGGTTAAGGGGTCCAATTTTACTATAACATAATGACGTTAAAGATTAAATAGAGTGATAACAAAATTATATCAATGGTATATGTATGGATATATAAAAATTATGAATCAATATATGTACAAATAAGAGAGATTAAATGATAAAATATAAAAAGTGACTCATCATCTATATCTATACTACTTTATAATTCATTTGGCCTCTAAGTCTTAATCCCTATATTCTCCTTAAAATAGGGGACAATACAATTGACTATATTACCCTCACTCAAAATTAAATTATCCAACCAGTTACACATAGTGATTACTTCTAATTTAAATACCATATAAATATAAATATCACTAAATGATCAAACGTTTTCAAATCCCACCAACCTCATTTAAATCCCACCATATTACTATCTAAGCGAAGACAAATCTAGAATAAAAAAAATAACTAATACAAACTATAGAAAAGGGATTGATCCAAAGGTGAATTTGGAATGGTCGAACCTGGTAAATGATCCAACGTTTTTGGGTATACTTGTGATGGTATCGAATGGCTAGCAGGTTTAAAATGTTTGATGGAGTAATACAACTAAAGTGAAGTATATTATGAAGTTTTGGAGTTTCCTAGGTGGCCTGCATATAAATATGTATGCGTCTAATGCGTACATGGCACAGAGTGTAAATTCGTTCATGTATGCTTCTGATGCAATCATTTTGGGTTTAAGTAATAAGAGTTTTGCCTTTTTCTTAAAAAAAGGGGGAATCTATCATACATCAATTGATGGATTTTATATCCAAAATTGTTAATATTCGTCAATGTGCATGTTAACCTAACATTCATCACGATGAATGTTAATATTAAATTAATGTTATTTAACATTCACCACGATGAATATTAACGTTTTATTAAATATATATTCATAAACTAATTTTATGACTTAAAATTGAATTTTATATGTGAATATATGCTTTATAGCATCGATTTTGATCAAAAAATCGATGGCTAAGATGTGTTCTCACCGTTCTCACGGAATCCCTTTGTTCTCACCAGAACCCAAACCTATATATATATATATATATATATACATGTATATATGTATATACATGTATATATGTATATGTATATATATACTAGCACAGTACCCGCACGATGCGGCGGAAACTAATTTTTGTTTAATGATATGCCCGTTGTTCATGCAATACTAAAATTTTATTGTCGTCTTACCACTCATCTTAACAAATATTTGTGAGCCCATTGTGATTCATGTTGCAAGTTTTATAACTTGATAAATTAAATTTTGAAAAGTAAGATGTATTTAGTTTGAATTACTATATTCGTTATATAATTGAAATTCGATCTTATTAACTAAAAGTGCAATATCAACTTTGTACATTTGAAAATGGGTAGGTGCAAATTAATTTATTTTGGAAATGAATCAATGGCCTAAATTTACGTAGGTCTATTTGGTAAGCTGGTTTTATTTTTAGACAATTAATAGTAAAGTGAATAGATAAATTACCAGAAAGTGTATAAGGGTATATTAGGCATTTTAATTATTTTTAAGAAGTGTAAGATTTCAACATAGGAGACATTTTATAAGTAGTAGTATATATATATATATATATATATATATATATATATATATATATGTATATATATATATATATGTATATGTATATGTATATATATGTATATATATATGTATATGTATATATATACATATACATCTATATATATATATATACATATATATACATATATAGTTAGAGGATCTAAAAAGAAGAAATATTTTGTGGAGAAGGTGGAGAAGCATTCATGACCATTCATTTTAATTTAAGGTCAAAGGGCATGATAGTCTTTTGTAAATTGGGTATTTAATTTAATTGGATGTAATTTAAATAATTAAGGTGGTGGACGGTTTTTTCCTCCATAATAATAGGAAAGTGGCAACCAATTTATTAGCATATATTAGGCAACTATAGATTTGGTCAAAAACATTTTTTTCTTAAACGAGTGCATCATTTGCGATCAAGGGAGTTCTTCTACTACTATAGATTCAGTAAAAACAAGATTTCTCTTGAACGAATTCATCATTTGCTATCATAATCTTGAACAAATTTTTTAACATATATTAGGCAACAGTCATAGTCTTCTGCGATCATCAGTTGCCACGAAACCGTTTTGGGCTGATTTCATTTCGGGAAGCAATTCATATGGCAACCGATGAAAATGCGATGGATCTTGTAGATAAGTATCCAACCGATGAATCCGATGATATTGGTAGTACCTCCGAAGCAAGTAAGTTAATGTGGAGTAGTTGGTCATTACAGAAGCACGTGCTCACAAAAGGCTTTAGACGATGCTGCAAAGCGAAACAGTCTTGCAGTCGAGGAACCATCTTCGGCTTCCGAGTAGTCCATTATTTTATAACATTTTGTTTACCCCCATACGTATTTTTTTATGAATAAATGGTGTCAACAGTTGGTTATTTATTTATACCATGCATGTAACTTTTTTTTTTTTCAACTGTAGGTTATCATTCTCTGTATTTCATTTCATCATTTAACACAGTTAAACAGACAAGATACAAATTAATTTACTAAATTAACTCCTTGATTCAGCCATATCTAACTAAGATTCACCTACGTATTTCAACAACATAATACACACCTTTTAGGTTCATTGCCCTAACCGCAAAGTCGGCTACTTAATTTAAAGGAATTTAACTTGTACAATTATGTTTCGAACACATTTACTGCTGTGCACTTTACTACCATTTATTTACTTAGCCCAAAACGATTCAGTAATAATTATACTTTGATTCTAAGCTAACTATGTTATGATTCAGCATTAATGTATACTATGATTCAGCATTACCAGACCATGCTAGAACACGCTCATCATTTTTACATCTAGTCTAAAAAACTGATTTAACAAATCATTTTCTGTGCAACTGAACTATAATACACGAAACTATTATTATGCACGTCTACTAGTTTAACAAATTTTATGTTGTCCGGGTTCACATTATAATAACAACTACCGGATTAGTAATACTTAGCAACTTCTCATGTAAATTTTCATAATAATACTCAGCCACGTCACCAGTCCAAAAATCGTCAAGTACAAAGATTATGCCCGGACTCGAGGCTTAGGACAAGACACCTAAAATGTCCCTTAGTCACTAACCAATGATTCAAAATTTTCCTGTGTAATACCACTTCCAAAAAAACAGTCGTACTTACAAAGCCATTATAAAAACACAGTAATCTAAACACATAAAATAAATCAAATGTTTAACTACAAAATTACGTCCTGCATATCACATTCATTTTCCAAACACAGCCAATCTTTCTTCTCTGATCATGTTTGCTCTCTCTTCTACCATTAACTTCCACTCCCTCGGAAGTTTATCATGATCCTTTGCTTCAAAGTCGACTTTAAAAGCCCTCGTGTTCAACCCGGACAACAATATCTTCGATGCGTATTTCCTCCGAAGGTCATCTAATTGCACCTGCTGCCTGTAATTCTCAGCTCTAAGCCCCGCATCAAAGTTGCTAGGTCCCTTGAAAATCTCCATGTGACGCATTAAAAATACGCCACAGTCTATCCCATTGAGAGATGTTTGCCACGATAAGCTTAGCCTACATGGAACAACATGGCGAAGAGTCCTGACCATATGGTGCCGCATGGTTTCTAAGTAGTCACAAAATCGATCCCGCTGCAATTTTAGATTCGAAATAAAAAATAATAATTAAATCAAAAACACCAACCTTTCAAGCTAAAATAACTATGCTTCAGATGCATCATACATTCAATCACTTGTTATGATTCATCATTCATTAGCCTATGATTCATCAGTAGATCTCCTTTGATTCAGTGTTAGTTATACTATGATTCAACATTATTTAATTCTGTCACTCAGCATTTATCAGTACATATTTGAATATTTTCAACCACTTATGCATCTGATCTAACATCTTTTTTGCAAAACTTTTGCCGGGCAAACAACCTTCTAAACCAAACTACTGTTATGCACATAAATGAATACAACGGGGTGTGATACAGGTTCATATTATTCAGTCTTCCATCATGTGCATAATCGATACACTCAATGCTAAAACTACGTCATTAGATCAAACACATTGAATCGTGAATGAAAAGATTCAATTTTTTTCACACATTAGAATCTACCTAACAGCTAAAGAATGGTGACGAACGCTATTAATTAGTAAATTACCAGATTTGGGTTAACAAAGTGACATTCTTATTTTGATTCACCTTCACACTAGTTAATGCAACAAACTCACACAAGGAAAAACATATGCTAATGACTGACAGTCCTTAAAAAGACACAACCATTGAATCATTAATGTGCATAAGCGATTCACTTAATCGATACACTTAATCAAAGAATCTTAGGCATTAGATCTACCAAAATAAACTGAATCAATAGTTAAAGGATTCAATTTTGCATAAGCGATTCACTTAATCGATACACTTAATCAAAGAATCTTAGGCATTAGATCTACCAAAATAAACTGAATCAATAGTTAAAGGATTCAATTTTTTTACACATTAGAATCTACCTAACAGCTTAAGCCTACTAATGAACGCTACAAATCAGTAGATTAACAGGTTTGCGTTAATAAAGTCACATTCTTATTTTGATTCAGCATCACACAACCTAATGCAACAAACTCATACAAGAAAACACAGTCGCTAATGAATCACAGTCCTACAAAAGCCATAACCATTTAACACAAAACATTCAATCTAACCGACATCACCATATTCGATAAATTACGCTAATGATTCACTGGTTCATGTGAAAAAACCCCTTCACCAAACCTGTCAATTACGATCAGCCCACTTGTTCCACCTAACTATTACAAAACGAAACAACTATTTGATGTTTGAATATACATAAACCAGAATAGATAGAATACCTTTGAAGTTCGATTTTCTGATTTTTTTCGCTGAAACCATTGATTCTAATAACAAAAACGTATTCAGCCTCCAACTAGCCCTCACGATTCAGCGGAGACGGATGCGGGTACAATAAAATCGCGATACTAGGGTAAATCGATTGGGGAATCTCAACTATGAAATCAAAATTAGGGTTTTGATGATGGATTGGTGCTGATGGAGATGGAAGATGAAGCAGCGATTACGGTTTTTTTTCTGCATGCATATCGATCGGTTATTTGATTCTGCAATAAATATGATTTGTTTCCTTTTTATGTGGACATAAGTAATAGACAATAATACCCCTCCAGCCTCTAATTTTCAAAGGAAATCCATTGACCCATCTCAACCATTGAATCATTAATCTGATGGTCAAGATTGCTTCTCCACCTTCTCCATCTAAAAAACCTTCTCCTTTGATCCCAATCCTACATATATATATACATATATATATATATATAATATTTAGGGGGTTTATGTAGGGGATATATGTGATTCTCCCACTTATAGTTATTGATGATATTTATGTAGCATTAACTTCCACGTAACATTATTCTTAATTGCTCAGTCATCATCGCCTCCTCACTTCTTCGATCTTGATAAAATTTGAATATTGTTGCAGATCACGACCGCTTTTGTGTAAAAGGTACCGCTGTACACCGCTAGTGTACTAAAATGATAATCTATAATTTAAGACTAAAATAACTTTATTTTATTGAGTAAAAACCATGAGAATCCATTTCATCTCAGTATCAATTGACAAGGAACAGAAAAATCAATAACAAAGACACAGGTAAATGAAAACAAGTAATTAAAGAAATCGTGTCACAAATTCAACAGTATTGATCATGTATATCGATATCAATCATTATTAGTAACGGTGGTAACGATGATTATACCCGCTGATGCCCATTAGTTGGGTATCAATCAACATTTGATGCACTTTCATCTGATTCTGTAGCTTAAACATTTCGACTTGAAACTGCATATCGTTCATCGGTGGTGCTATCTCCGTTACCTCAGCCGACACACAATAAGCGTGCATACCATAGTTACAACCTGACTTACACAGGTACATACAATGCTTTTGCAAAATTGCGCCTCTGCAAACATCGCATATAAACGCTTCGTATGGATTCACACGAAGTAATTTAAGCTCGTGTGGATGATCTGCTCGTTTATCCGTTTCTGGCAAACGAACACACTTTACGTGTGTACCATAATCACAACCCGACTTACAAAGGTACATACATTGCTTTTGCAAAATCGTGCCTCCACAAACATCACATTCAAAAGATTCGTATGGATTCAGATCAAGTAATTTAAGCTTGTGTGGATGATCTTCTCGTTTGTCCGTTTCTGGCAAACTAACACACCCCAAATGTACATCGTAGTTACAAGTCTCACAACGGTATTCTGGAGTGTTGGGGTCGCAGTTAGTACCACAAACGTCGCACGAACATGAATCACTGGGGGGCTTAGAGCGATAAAACAAAGGGTGGTTCGGGTGGGCTTTTATTTTGACTTTATTTGGTGCAGAGCTTGTCCCCGATTTTTGCTTATAGTCGTTACAATTACTGTTATCGTTACTGTTACTATTATTGTAAGCACAGTGAATGTGGAGATCAAACTCACAAGTGGTACAACAAAAACAAAAGCCCGAACCAACTTTATTACACGAGCTACAATAGAAGGAACCCGATTTGTAAGTCGAAGATGGGAATAAGGAGAGAGGGTGGGCGGGGTGTAGCGAATGGATCAACGTTCGTGTTGCATCGAAGCATTGCTCGTGAAGGTAGAATTTGCAACCACGACACGAGTAGATTGGTTTGTCGTCGGTACAAGGAAACTTGCAGCCAGTACAAGTGATTGTTGCACCTTCTAAGCCAAATTTGTGGAATTTGAGCAAGTGTGGGTGACTAAAGTGTTGGTGTTCTGCCATATTTTGTTAAGTTGTGGTATTGCAAATTGCAACCACAAGTTATTTATAGAAATAAATGTTAACTAAAATCTCCATCTAAAAAGATTTTGTGCAAAGTCGTCGTTTACTTTGGTGATGTAAACCCCACTTCCATCAGTGTCGCCCAATGCCATGTCTTAAAGTCCAAAGTCAAATCAATTAGATTTTTTTTCAAAAATAATAGCTTTTTGTTAAGATTTATGATAAATAACACTTTTTCAAAAACCTTTTCAAAAAGGGTGATGATAAATTCACCTAGAAATTTGATAAATCCACCAAAATCGTGCAATACTGGTTTGTACAGTACAAGTTGTAGTTGCATAAGTGTGGTGGATTTATAAAAATAGTAAGTGGAAATATCATTGCCCTTTCAAAAATGGTAGAATCGGGCTTCGCAACCCCGACTTTACCTTCCAATTGATTTAAAAAACGTACTTCGTAACCCCGACTTTACTTTTGTCATATTGAAGAGAGAGAATCGCGGTTTCAAACCCAGACTTTAGTTTGGAGTTTTGTAAGAAGTGGGGTTCCTAACCCCGACTTCACTTTTGCGTCAGAAAGAGAGAGAAGTGAGGTTTCTAACCCCGACTTTACTTTAGGGCAAGGTGGACGAATTTTCTCTAATAACACGTAAAAAAGTCTTTTAAAGGGCATGTGGTGGACGAATTTGCTTGTTAAGTCTTTTAAAGGAGAGAAAAAATACCCATGTCATGATATATTATGAGTTGTAAGTAAGGTTGAGTCTTTTAAAGGAGAAAAAAAAAGTACCCTTTTCATATTTATTCATCTTTCTGGTTTACAAAATTAAACATAATATAGATGATAAATTTATAAAACACATACGATACATTGATAAATTAACGTCGATGATGTGTACCGCAGTTCGGTCTTACAATGTTTCTTCTTCCTCTATAATCAATATCTCTCAACAACCAATAGAATTTGAGATATTTGGATAACAAAAACCCTAAAGTAAAATCGGGTTTCGCAACCCCACTTCTTTCTCTGGCAAAAGTAAAGTCGGGGTTAGGAACCCCACTTCGAGCTCTTTCTGACGCAAAAGTGAAGTCGGGGTTAGGAACCCCACTTCTTACAAAACTCCAAACTAAAGTCGGGGTTTGGAACCCCAATTCTCTCTCTTCAATCTGACAAAAGTAAAGTCGGGGTTACGAAGTACGTTTTTTAAATCAATTGGAAGGTAAAGTCGGGGTTGCGAAGCCCGATTCTACCACTTTTACAAAGGTTTTTGAAAAAGTATTATGTAACACCCGCCAAATTAGGACTAGTAATTAGTGCCTAATCATATGTTAATACATGTAATTAGTTCCTTGTTAGGCTAATTAATGTATCGAATTATATATATTGTTGAATATATACGAAAATGCGATTTGATTAAATCGTACGCAATTTAAATCGGATGTATTTCGATTCTATTTTATATGGACGTTGGTGACAAAATTTTATTAAATAACGGGTTATGTCAAAAATATTATTAGTATAATATTTCGTATCGTACAATCAGGAATTACATAATTTAAAACATAAAACGCGCAAACCAAATAAAATAAATTACAACTTATAACTCAAAATAAAGTGATTAGTAAAATATTTAAATAAACTATAGCGTAAAAATTCGTAATTTAAAACTTATAATTAAAACGTAAAATAATTATTAAACGTCAAAACGACGGAGCAAACGAACAACGCACGGAGAGCGGGGACTGAAAGTTGGAGGTTAAACCCCCAACTCCCCTTTTCCTCTTCTCAATTCTCACCACTCACTCTCTCTCTTCCTCTTTCTCCTCTCTTTTCTCTCAATATCACCAACCACCAAAAACCTCACAAAATCACCAAATAAACGCATTAAACGGCCTTGGATCATACCACTCTTTTGGAAGAAAACAACCACCGCGACACGATCTATCATCCTATCTTTTCGGATTTCTCATCCGACACTTTGTAAGTTTCCGACAAATCCCGAAATCTCTCGTTTTTAAATGTTTTCACTTGTTAGTAGTTTGTAACAACTTATAATGTCCCTATAAGGGTTGGGTAAAAGTTTTGGACCGAACGGAAACCGAAAAACTCATTTTCGACACATTTTCCGGCCAACAGACCGCTACGTCGCATTTGGCCCGGAATTTATGCGACGTCAGCCTCTACGTCGCAAAACACCTCGTGACGTCGCATAGTGCGACGTCAGTCACAACGTCGCATTAAATTGCGACGTCGCATATAGCGACGTCAGCCTTAACGTCGCCAATACCTCACTACGTCGCATTTAGCGACGTAAACCCCTACGTCGCATTAAATTGCGAAACGTCGACTTTAGCGACGTCATGCTCTACGTCGCAATCCTACCTGCGACGTCGCACCCTACGTCGCATAAAACAGCAGGTTTTCAAACTTTAATTTCACTAAGTGTCGAACTTTTGCAACCTCAAATCCTTATACGATACGACTTATAAAACACTTTGGGGCACTTGTGTAAGTGCAAAACATCGGTAACTTGATAATAATACTTAAAGTTTATTATTTCAAACCGTCACCTACGGGCCATACACTTTTCAAACACTTAAACATATCAACCAAATAGTGGAGATTTGGACATTATAGTTGGACAAACAACTGCAGGGGTGATCTTTTGAGACACCCAATCATATTTATAACCATCGCGTGTCGTGGACACCCTCAGGTTACAAGTCTTTGGACTTCGATTTTCGGCTAATCAACCTACGTTTGTTTAAACGCTTACAGACTCAGGTGAGTCTCATAGCCCCTCTTTTTACTGTTTTACTCAGGGGTGTGATATACTGCTCAACTTTTAACATGTGAACGCAAGTACCAACTTTTCATATACTACATGAGTTTTTCGAAACTAATCATTTTAAAGTCCTCCGTCAGCATAGTTGTTAATACGTTGTAGCGTGAATATTAGTATATGGTACCATATAGGATTGACCCTCCTCGTTCGGGTTAGCAAGCACTAACCGGGTAAACGGACGTACTAATATTTGGGAAGACGAATGTGGATTAGGCATTCGTGGAGGCACCTCGCCCGGAATTCTCTATAGGGGACCCGGCCCTCGAGTTAAGCTCAACTATGTGCTCATGGCTGTATACACGATGATTGTCATTTAATTGCTGGATGCAATTCATTACTAAATTGCTGGATGCAATTCATTTTTAAATCTTGCGATTCATACGATATTACTTGATTTCAAACCTGTGAGCTCACCAGCTTTATAGCTGACCTTTTAGCATATATCGCAGGTACCCAGCAGTAGGATGTTTCTGCTTCAGGATTTAGCTCGAGTCAGCATACAGACGATTGAGATTTTCTTGCATTAGTATATTTTGTATAAGTATTTATGTACTGAAATCTCATTATATTTAACTCGAGCTATGTAAAGCTTTAAATGTTGTAAACATTTCAATTATCAATATATTTTGTTAAAACGACGCATATAGAGTCGTTTGCTATTTATCTTTGTGCTTTGTTATTGATTAGTAGCACCCAAATCAAGCTTCCGCAAATCATCAAATTTGGGGGTGTTACAGATTGGTATCAGAGCCTAAGGTTATAGTGAACTAGGTTGCATTTAGTGAGCCTAGACTATGACCATTAGGCCGTATTCCTTATTAAGTATGACTGGTTCTGTGATTACAGCATACGAGTTTAATTTAACATAGCCTGATCAACTATGTACAATTAAGCAAAGATGATGTAAGACCTGAAGGTAGTTATGGCTGAACAGGATACAATAGAAGACTCTGACCTCGAGAGAACCGAGACTCAAACATGTTTATGCTAGACACTCAATAGGCTATATTATATAGGAGCTATATGAATATAGGCCTCAATCTTACTAACGCTTTGTCTCAGAAATGGCAAACATCCCATCAGATTCATCTCGTTCTCAATCCGGGTCGCAGAACCCAAGGGTAGCAAGGAGGAACAACAGGTTGCCTCGAGCTGGCCCGTACCCCACTCATTCCACCTTACCGGCCTTAGCCGCTAGAGTGAATCATCACGAGCAGCGACTTCGCACCATGGATGTCGTGTTGCAGGAAACAAACGAAAACTGGAGACTTACATCCCTTGAACGCATCGAACAGGTCTCCGACGACCTTGAAACCACAAACAACAACATGGATGTCCTTCGTAACCAAATAATAGAAATAAGGGTGGAAAATGCCCTTCTACAACAAAGGATGGAAGAATATGAGCAACGCTCACATGAAGCAGAAGAATATGCGCGTGGACTAACACAACGACTAGCACTCGCAGAAGACAACGCCCGACAAGCCAGCAGGCTTGCAAACACTGTGGACCGTCTTGTCACGATGATGGAACAAATTAATTTACGTTAAGACTAGTGTAGTCTTTGTCTTGTAATCTATCCTGTAATATAATAACTATCTAAGCGCTACTCTATAATTCAGTCGGATGTAACAATTCCCGACATCTTTTGTAATACATCTGTAGGATGTAACCTTTGAACTCGTACTATCTATTAAATGTTCCTTGCTGTTTCAACTCATATCGATTACCATTATTCCTGTTGATGTTATGTATTACTGCTTTTATACATGTACATCTGAGATAAATACAACTTTCTTGCAAAATCTCATGTATCTTCATTTCTTTTATTGAAGAATCATGCCGCCAAAGTCAAGACCTTACACCGATGCACAGATTACTTCACTCATAACCCAGGCTGTTACTGAAGCCTTGGCTCGTAATACTCCACCCAACTCTACAAGAAACAGTGATACCGCTGGAACCTCTGCCGCCAAACCTTGTTCTTACAAGGACTTCCAAAGCTGTAAACCCTCGAATTTCAAGGGTTCTGAAGGAGCCATCGGACTGATCAGATGGTTCGAGAAAATGGAAACTGTTTTCCGTGTCAGTAAATGCGCGGAGAACGACAAAGTAAACTTTGCCACCTGCTCTCTTGAAGATGATGCCCACTCTTGGTGGAATTCATATACCCAATCAGTGGGTGCTGACATTGCCTACCAAATCACTTGGGAGGAATTGAAAGCCAAACTCACTGCTAAATACTGCTCTATCGCCAAACTCCAAAAGCTAGATGAGGAGTTCTGGAACTTGAAGGTTCAGGGTGGTGACATCGATGGTTATACCACCAGGTTTCAACAATTAGCTGCCCTCCGCCCAGCTATGGTAAGCACTGAACCTGATAAAATCAGGAAGTACGCCCTTGGTCTCCCTGATTTTGTTCGGGGACACGTCATCTCTTCAAAACCAGCCACCATTGACGGTGCAATCTCATTGGCCCAAGACCTGATGTCTATGAGCCAAGATTCTGAACCACCCACTTCATCCTCCCAAAACAACAAACGCAAGTGGTCTGACTACCACAACAACCACTCCAACCAACAAAACAAGAAACCTGACACCATCAAAGCCTACAACACCACCACTGATATCATCCGGGGTTACACTGGGAGCAAGCCATATTGTCCCAAGTGCAACCATCACCATGAGGGTTCCTGTGGTTCCTTTTGCAACAACTGCAAGAGGTACGGCCACCTTACCAAAGATTGCCGCTCTCCTACCAACAACAACCCCAACAACACCAGGCCACCCAAAGTCTGCTTTGAGTGTGGAAACCCCGGGCATTTCAGGGATACGTGCCCAAAACTGAAGAACCGCAACAACAACAACAACAACAACCGCAGCAACAACAACAACAACAACAACCGCAGCAACAACAACAACAACAACACCCGCAGCAGAGCTTTCGTCATCAAATCTGGGGACGCCCGCCAGGACCCGAATGTGGTCTCGGGTATGTTCCTCCTCAACAACTTAACTGCTTCTGTTCTATTTGATACTGGTGCTGATAGAAGCTTTATCTCCGATGATTTTTGCCCATTACTTGACATCACTCCTGTTGCCTTAGATGTTAAGTACACTGTAGAGCTAGCCAACGGAAAACTTGTAGAAACCACCAGTGTGATACCTAATTGCACTTTAAACCTAGCTGATGAGACCTTTTCGATCGATCTTATACCCATTGAAATCGGCAGTTTCGACGTCATTATTGGAATGGACTGGTTGTCCAAACATCGAGCTGAAATCGTATGTCACGATAAGATCGTCCGTATCCCACTCGCTGTCGGTGGAACCTTGATCATACAGGGGGAGACCGGTGGGACGGGACTCAATATAATCTCCTGCTTAAAAACCCGAAAATTTCTGAGAAAGGGTTACCCTGCGATACTTGCACACATCACCGAGAAGAAGTCGGAGGAGAAGCGACTTGAGGATGTGCCGATTGTTAGAGACTTTCCCGAAGTCTTTCCGGAAGAACTACCTGGTCTACCTCCGTCTAGACAGGTTGAGTTCTCAATCGATCTCGTGCCGGGTGCCGCACCGGTGGCCCGTGCACCATACCGTTTAGCCCCATCTGAACTTCAGGAGTTGTCCTCTCAGTTACAGGAACTTCTGGATCGAGGATTCATTAGACCGAGTTCGTCACCTTGGGGAGCTCCGGTCTTATTTGTCAAAAAGAAGGACGGTTCATTCCGAATGTGCATCGACTATCGAGAGTTGAACAAATTGACCGTCAAGAACCGTTATCCACTTCCTCGCATTGATGATTTATTCGACCAACTTCAGGGTTCAGGTTTCTACTCAAAAATCGACCTGCGATCAGGTTATCATCAGTTACGAGTTCGCGACACCGATATTCCAAAAACTGCTTTCAGAACTCGTTACGGGCACTACGAATTCCAAGTGATGCCCTTTGGTCTAACCAACGCACCGGCTGTATTCATGGACCTCATGAACCGGGTGTGCAAACCGTACCTCGATAAGTTTGTCATTGTCTTTATCGATGACATACTCATTTACTCGCGCAACGAGCAAGAACATGCGCAACACCTCAGAACCATCCTTGAACTACTTAGATACGAGAAGCTTTATGCTAAATTCTCTAAGTGTGAGTTCTGGATCCAAACCGTTCAATTTCTTGGTCACGTGATCGACAGTCAGGGAATTCACGTGGACCCATCAAAGATCGAGGCTATCAAAGACTGGCAAGCACCCACCTCTGCAACTGAAGTACGACAATTCTTGGGTCTTGCTGGGTACTATCGGCGATTTATCGAAAATTTCTCCAAAATGGCTCAGCCACTCACGGTACTGACACAGAAGGATAAAAGGTTCGATTGGACCGAGAAACAAGAGTCAGCGTTCCAACTTCTGAAACAAAAACTTTGCAGTGCTCCGATCCTATCCTTACCCGAAGGCACCGATGACTTCGTGGTATACTGCGATGCTTCTCACCAAGGTCTTGGTTGCGTGTTGATGCAACGAGACAAGGTTATTGCTTATGCCTCACGACAGCTAAAAATTCACGAAAAGAACTACACCACTCATGATCTCGAGCTTGGAGCTGTCGTTTTTGCTCTCAAAATCTGGAGACATTATCTCTACGGCACTAAGTGCACAATCTTTACCGATCACAAAAGTCTCCAACATATCTTCGATCAGAAGGATCTCAATATGAGGCAACGTCGATGGGTCGAGTTGCTTACCGATTACGATTGCGAGATCAAGTACCATCCGGGGAAGGCTAATGTTGTAGCCGATGCCCTCAGCCGTAAGGAACGACCAAAACCACTTCGAGTCCGAGCCCTCAGTATGACCATCCATAACGATCTTACTATTCAAATTCATACCGCTCAGATCGAAGCCCTGGAATCTGAACACATCAAAAATGAAGCCTTACGGGGTATTGACAAACAATTTGAAATCAAACCTAACGGGGTTAGGTATTTCTCAAACCGAATATGGTTGCCTAGTTTTGGGAACCTACGAGACTTGGTGATGGACGAGGCTCACAAGTCTAAATATTCTATTCATCCTGGATCCGATAAGATGTACCACGGCATCAAGGAATTTTACTGGTGGCCGAACATGAAAGCCGAAATCGCCACTTATGTCAGCAAGTGTCTTACTTGCTCGAAAGTCAAAACCGAACATCAGAAACCTCCTGGTTTACTTCAACAACCTGAAATTCCTGAATGGAAATGGGATCAAATTGCCATGGATTTCATAACCAAACTACCCAAGTCATCGAACGGTTGCGATACCATTTGGGTGATCGTTGATCGTCTCACCAAATCTGCTCATTTCCTGGCAATCAAAGAAAACGATAAAATGGAACGCCTTACACAAATTTACATCAAGGAAATCATTTCTCATCATGGTGTTCCAATCTCGATCATCTCTGACAGAGATGCCCGTTTCACTTCTCACTTTTGGCAATCACTTCAAAAAGCATTGGGTACCCGTCTCGATATGAGTACCGCGTACCATCCTCAAACAGACGGCCAAAGTGAACGAACCATTCAAACCTTGGAAGATATGCTACGCGCTTGCGTAGTTGATTTCGGTACAAACTGGGAAAAACATCTACCGTTGTGCGAATTTTCGTACAATAACAGTTATCATGCCAGCATTAAGGCTGCACCATTTGAGGCACTGTACGGTCGTAAGTGCCGATCACCGATCTGTTGGACTGAAGTGGGAGATAGTCAACTCACTGGTCCTGAACTCATTCACGCCACCACTGAGAAAATTGTGGAAATCCAAAACAGACTCAAAGCCGCACGTGATCGTCAGAAAAGTTATGCTGACGTGAGACGCAAACCACTCGAGTTCCAAGTTGGGGATCGAGTACTCTTAAAAGTATCGCCTTGGAAAGGCGTCATCCGTTTTGGCAAACGCGGGAAGTTGAATCCCCGGTACATCGGGCCTTTTGAGATCCTCGAAAGGATTGGTCCTGTAGCTTATCGATTGCAGCTGCCATCCGAACTTAGCAGCGTGCACCCGACTTTTCATGTTTCAAATCTGAAGAAGTGTCTGTCTGATGAGACACTTATTATTCCATTAGATGAAATTCGTATTGACGATAAACTTCATTTCGTTGAGGAACCCGCTGAAATTATGGACCGTGAGGTCAAACAACTGAAACAAAGTCGTATTTCCATCGTCAAGGTCAGATGGAATTCGCGGCGTGGTCCGGAATTCACCTGGGAACGGGAAGACCAAATGCGACTCAAATATCCTCAACTTTTCACTGATTCTACATCGAACACGACCTCGAGCTAAATTTCGGGACGAAATTCTTCTAACAGGGGGAGAATGTAACACCCGCCAAATTAGGACTAGTAATTAGTGCCTAATCATATGTTAATACATGTAATTAGTTCCTTGTTAGGCTAATTAATGTATCGAATTATATATATTGTTGAATATATACGAAAATGCGATTTGATTAAATCGTACGCAATTTAAATCGGATGTATTTCGATTCTATTTTATATGGACGTTGGTGACAAAATTTTATTAAATAACGGGTTATGTCAAAAATATTATTAGTATAATATTTCGTATCGTACAATCAGGAATTACATAATTTAAAACATAAAACGCGCAAACCAAATAAAATAAATTACAACTTATAACTCAAAATAAAGTGATTAGTAAAATATTTAAATAAACTATAGCGTAAAAATTCGTAATTTAAAACTTATAATTAAAACGTAAAATAATTATTAAACGTCAAAACGACGGAGCAAACGAACAACGCACGGAGAGCGGGGACTGAAAGTTGGAGGTTAAACCCCCAACTCCCCTTTTCCTCTTCTCAATTCTCACCACTCACTCTCTCTCTTCCTCTTTCTCCTCTCTTTTCTCTCAATATCACCAACCACCAAAAACCTCACAAAATCACCAAATAAACGCATTAAACGGCCTTGGATCATACCACTCTTTTGGAAGAAAACAACCACCGCGACACGATCTATCATCCTATCTTTTCGGATTTCTCATCCGACACTTTGTAAGTTTCCGACAAATCCCGAAATCTCTCGTTTTTAAATGTTTTCACTTGTTAGTAGTTTGTAACAACTTATAATGTCCCTATAAGGGTTGGGTAAAAGTTTTGGACCGAACGGAAACCGAAAAACTCATTTTCGACACATTTTCCGGCCAACAGACCGCTACGTCGCATTTGGCCCGGAATTTATGCGACGTCAGCCTCTACGTCGCAAAACACCTCGTGACGTCGCATAGTGCGACGTCAGTCACAACGTCGCATTAAATTGCGACGTCGCATATAGCGACGTCAGCCTTAACGTCGCCAATACCTCACTACGTCGCATTTAGCGACGTAAACCCCTACGTCGCATTAAATTGCGAAACGTCGACTTTAGCGACGTCATGCTCTACGTCGCAATCCTACCTGCGACGTCGCACCCTACGTCGCATAAAACAGCAGGTTTTCAAACTTTAATTTCACTAAGTGTCGAACTTTTGCAACCTCAAATCCTTATACGATACGACTTATAAAACACTTTGGGGCACTTGTGTAAGTGCAAAACATCGGTAACTTGATAATAATACTTAAAGTTTATTATTTCAAACCGTCACCTACGGGCCATACACTTTTCAAACACTTAAACATATCAACCAAATAGTGGAGATTTGGACATTATAGTTGGACAAACAACTGCAGGGGTGATCTTTTGAGACACCCAATCATATTTATAACCATCGCGTGTCGTGGACACCCTCAGGTTACAAGTCTTTGGACTTCGATTTTCGGCTAATCAACCTACGTTTGTTTAAACGCTTACAGACTCAGGTGAGTCTCATAGCCCCTCTTTTTACTGTTTTACTCAGGGGTGTGATATACTGCTCAACTTTTAACATGTGAACGCAAGTACCAACTTTTCATATACTACATGAGTTTTTCGAAACTAATCATTTTAAAGTCCTCCGTCAGCATAGTTGTTAATACGTTGTAGCGTGAATATTAGTATATGGTACCATATAGGATTGACCCTCCTCGTTCGGGTTAGCAAGCACTAACCGGGTAAACGGACGTACTAATATTTGGGAAGACGAATGTGGATTAGGCATTCGTGGAGGCACCTCGCCCGGAATTCTCTATAGGGGACCCGGCCCTCGAGTTAAGCTCAACTATGTGCTCATGGCTGTATACACGATGATTGTCATTTAATTGCTGGATGCAATTCATTACTAAATTGCTGGATGCAATTCATTTTTAAATCTTGCGATTCATACGATATTACTTGATTTCAAACCTGTGAGCTCACCAGCTTTATAGCTGACCTTTTAGCATATATCGCAGGTACCCAGCAGTAGGATGTTTCTGCTTCAGGATTTAGCTCGAGTCAGCATACAGACGATTGAGATTTTCTTGCATTAGTATATTTTGTATAAGTATTTATGTACTGAAATCTCATTATATTTAACTCGAGCTATGTAAAGCTTTAAATGTTGTAAACATTTCAATTATCAATATATTTTGTTAAAACGACGCATATAGAGTCGTTTGCTATTTATCTTTGTGCTTTGTTATTGATTAGTAGCACCCAAATCAAGCTTCCGCAAATCATCAAATTTGGGGGTGTTACATATTATTTATCATAAATCTTGACAAAAACCTATTATTTATGAAAAAAATTCAATCAATTAACAAATAGTAACAATTATGGAAAGTTTTGGGTGGTACCGGTAACGGCTTCTGTATTGATAATCTAAAATTGCCCTCATTTTAATTAAATTTTAATTTTAGTAAATTTTATAAAAAGTCCCTAACTTATTAAAAAAGAATTTTTTTTAATCAACTACTCACTTACATATATAAAACAAAAATAATTCATTAATTAAAACATTATCCAAATCGGTCTGTAATGTTTCTTTTATTAATTCACAGAGTAAGAAATAAAAATTACTTGAAAAGGTTAATATAGACTTAAAATAATTAATTTTTTTCACTAACGTAGTTTCACCATCTTTTAATTTTTTTATTCTCTACTTATATAAATCCATTTACATAAAGTAATATTATCATGATTCCAATTGAATGTTTAATATACATATTAACTTACACAATCTATTATTAGAAACAATATCTACTAGATACTAAATTTCATATTAAAAATCAAAGGCATGTGTATATACACGGGTTTAAAGTCTAGTGTCATAATATATAATAGACCAACCAATGTGATTATACTTGGTAGTATTTAATTAGTTTACATCGTTCGTAAATTAAAAAATATTCCAATAAGGTAGTATTCTCTGAATAAAAAGTTAATTCAAAGTGGACAGAGTTATATGTTTGGACGTATGAATTCACAAATTAGTATCTCCTAAATTTAACAATATCTTCGTTTTCCAGTTCAGTTTGTTAGCGATACAACAACAATTTTGTGGCTCAAAAGGTCAAATTATAACCAGTATATCGATCTGTTTATCAACAAATAGAATTTTCTCCGGTACACAAAATCTTTGTGAGGTATAATTACTACTGATTGATATCTTATAAAATATCTCTTATTTGGTAGATTACACTAGTATATATTCAACAGTATGCCAATTTAGACATTATTATTACACACTATTTAACAGCGACAGTAAGACTTTAAGCACAATATTGATTTATAGACTCCTTAACGAAAATGATTGAGAGATCTAATTAGATAGATTTAATAGAGACTCAAAACTGTAAGAGTGACATGTGTCAAATTGAACCAGTAAGATTAGGAGAGAGAAACTGTGTTAACCAATAAATGCATTAAACTTACATTTAGGTTCATCTAAGTAGGTATGTGTAGCATTACCCAATACTTATCATATAGATGACATGTGTCAAATTGAACCAGTAAGATTAGGAGAGAGAAACTGTGTTAACCAATCAGTGCATTAAGCTTACATTTAGGTTCATCTAAGTAGGTATGTGTAGCATTACCCAATACTTATTATATTTATCTATATATTGTATTGTACTATTGTATATAGTAGTAGAGGTGAGTTCTTTTAAGAATGCTAAAAAAGTAGAGAATGGGAGAACCAATAGGATTCTTCCATTTCTCTACAAAACCCACTTCTATTTTTTACCCCTTTGGTTAATTATCTCACAAACCGTAAGTCCATAAATTATAAAAATTACATATTCGAAACTATCGCGTTTTTCTCTTCGATTAGAGATGTCATAAGATATATTTTCGACGAATTTTTTTTCTTCGCTTTTTTTATCCGATTTCACAATATAATCACATGTGATTTATGATAAAAAAAATTAAAATTTGTTCACGATTATTTATTCATGGTATTTGCTATTTAACACGTGATTATAACTTAATATTCACTCACATTAATAGTTATAAATGAAAAATAAAAAATTGCAATAGTTTTCATTAAAAATCATATGTGATTGTTATTTGTACACTTAATCACAAGTTATTTGTTATATAATCACATATGATTTTGCATATAATCACATATGATTTTCATTTAAAAATTGATATTTGATGAGAAATTTACCGATATATGATAATTCATGTATGATTTCAACTTGATTTTTACTCGATTGTATTTTTCTTAGTCAATGATTTGAAAATCCGTATTTTATTACTCTTTAAACACATGTGATTGATAGTTTGATATTCAATCGCATATGATTACACCTTAGTTTTTCATGTCTTAATCTTTTTACATCATCAATGATTTGAATTTAAAGTTTAATCGGAAATATAAGCGGGTGTGATTATTTTTTATTGTAAAATCACATGTGATTTCACATTAAAAATTTCTAAAACCTTAAAAAAATGGAAAAAAAACTTCGTCGAAAGTATATCTTGTCGGATCTAGAATCGAAGAGAAAAAGACGCTGATTCTGAATATGTAATTTTTATAATTTGTAGCCATACGGTTTGTGAGATATTTAGATTTGAAAAAAAAAAAGGTGAAAATAGGTATTTGAAATGGAGCAATCCTATTGGTCCCTCCATTCTTCCTTTTTTTACCATTATTTTTTGAACTTTCCTATGTAGTAGTAACTACTAACCATGATTGCATTATTTGCATGTAAACTTCCACACATGGGAAAGAGAGGGGAAATCACAGAAATGATCCGTTGACCATACCTGTTTAAACAAATTAATCCGTTGACCCAAGGTTTTAACAAACTAATCCACCATTTGGCGCCAAAAATGGCGCCCCGGCGCCCCACCAATTGTTAATACGTTTTTAATCCGTTAGTCAAAGATTTATTAGTATTTAAACCCATTAATCACATTAATTAATCCTTAAACGCAATTAATACGTGGGACCGGCGCCAAATGGAGTGGACCCGGCGCCCAGTCCGTTAAATCGCACCACGTGGATAAACCCTACACAAAATAGCAAATCGCCCGGCGCCCCCCCTTTTAATCCCGACACGTGGATAAACCCTGCACCAAATAACTAAATGCGCCCGGCGCCCCATTATATGGGCCCGGCGCCCCACCTTTTCAGACCTCGTGTTTCACAAACCAAATAAATACACAAAAAACCACGTGCGGCGCCCCGCTGTTGTCAAATCGGCGCCCCAACACTCACAAACGTCACCATCAACGGCGCCCTAACCCCTTTCACTACTTCATTCGTGTCCATAAATAATTCATTGGCGCCGGATTAATTTGTACACTTTTTTTTTTCACTTCATTGGCGCTAGGTTTACTGCCGTCACCATCAAGGGACCATAAAAAAAATTAAGGGGCGCTAGGGTTTTGTACCGCCGGGTTTTGTACGCCGTCTCCATCATCCGAATCCGGCGCCGGTAACGAGAGCAACGAAGGGGAAAGAAGAAGAAGAAAACAACGACAACATGGAAGAACTTGATGATTTTGATCTTAATTTTGATGTGAATGTAAGTTTCTTTTATGTTTTTATATATTTATATGTTTTGTTGTATGAGTAAGTATTGATTTTCATAGTTCGTATTTATTTTCATGTTTTGTGTTTACTTTAGTTTTTATTTTCAATTTGAATATGATTTTACTGTGTGTATGCGGTTTGATTAGGAGTAATTTTTGGATTTGATTGTAATGAGTTATTTGTGAATAAATATTTCTATTTGAAGACTACATTGATTAAATTGTAGTTGCATTTGTTCACTTGTTGTTTAGTATGGATTATGGTTTATATGTTTTTATGTATGTTTTATATATTTATATGTTTTCCTACCGTCACAATTACATATATTTATATGTTTTTAGATTAGTAAAGTTATTGATGTTTTTATGTATGTTAGATTATCTATCCCAATCTTTTAAAGGTAGATGTTAGTATAAATTGTTTATGAGATTTAGGAAAAGTTATTAGTTTTAATCTTTTAGATATTTATTCTTTTGCCTCACTTGAACTAATAATAACAATAATTATTGATGTAACAATAATAACAATAATAATAATAGGCCTAATAGTTGTGGTAATAATAATTATTGATGTAACAATAATAACAATAATAATAATAGGCCTAATAGTTGTGGTAATAATAATAATAGTTGTAATATAAGAATGATAATAATAATAATAGTTGTAATAATAATAATAATAATAATAATAATAATAATAATAATAATAATAATAATAATAATAATAATAATAATAATAATAAAATAATAATAATAGTTATAGTAGAAATACTGATAATAATAGTCGTAGAAGTACAACTAATAATAATAATAATAATAATAATAATAATAATAATAATTAATATTAATAAAAATAATAGTTGTAGAAATAATAATAATAATAACAATAATAATAGTTGTAGTAATAATAATAAGAATAATAATAATAATAACAATAATAATAATAATAATAATAATAATAATCCATTTTAATATTTGTAGTAGTAAATATAATAATAATAGTTGTAGTATTAGAAATAATAATAATAATGATAATAATAATAATAATAATTGTAGTAGTAGAAATAATAATAATAATAATAATAATAATAAGAATAATAATAGATGTAGTAGTAATAATAATAATAGTGATAGTAGTAGAAATAATAATTTATATATTAATAATAATAATAATAATAATAATAATAATAATAAATAATCCATTTTAATATTTGTAGTAGTAATAATAATAATAGATGTAGTAGTAGAAATAATAATAATAATAATAATAATAATAATAATAATATTTGTAGTAGTAATAATAATAATACATGTAGTAGTAGAAATAATAATAATAATAATAATAATAATAATAATAATAATATTTGTAGTAGTAATAATAATAATAATAGATGTAGTAGTAGAAATAATAATAAGGATAAACATTTATTAGTTATATTAAATACAAAAAAAAAACTTCGAAGCTGCAATTCAGATTTGTTAGTTATATTAAATAACAAAACTTCGAAGCTGCAATTCAGATTTGTTAGTTATATTAAATACAAAAAAAAAAAAGTACAACAAGGATAAACATTTACTAACCGCAACCCCAATAGCAACAAAAAGATTCTCGAACCTCCCTAGATTATCGGTCTTAATTTCGGTCGCCGTACCAGGATTAGCCTTCTTCAAATTGTGACAATAAATGGGTAGCTTGTAAAATGATTCCTCATCGGTCCCCCTTAACAATTCTATCGCACGACACTTTCCCCGCCAAGCTTGAGAATAAGACACATCTATTTGAAATCTTTGATTTAAATCGATCATGATGTCGCTCCCACGATATACCCTACTGCTATCTTTCAATTGATCACGAAGTATGTGACCCAATACATGTTTGTTTGCATTACGATGATTCGGATTAGTTTGCGTTTTAGAGCATGTGTGGTGGTCTTTTAGGGTTTTAACTTGAAACACTGAATCATCATTTTGTAGCTTTGTAGCTCTAAAGAACCAATCACAACCCTTTTTGGCACAATGTGCTTCAAATCTTGTGGTTGATGATTGAGTTACTCTGAATTCACGCCCATCTTCCAGACATTTAATACCTAAAAAAACTTTTAGCTCGTCTTTGTTATTAAAGAACTGACCTTCATAAATTTTTGCAGATGGCACATAGCTCCTAGGTTTTGCGGGTGTTTGTTGAAAAGTGGGGCATTTTAGTGATTCGGGCATTGACCAGAAGTAGTTAGGTTGCATTTGAGGAGGAACACCTACTTTTTCTTCCTGGCCAACATCATCTTCATCTTCATTATCATCACCCTTTTTAACATCGTCCTCTCGTTCGCTGCCAGAAGACTCGGATATACCAAGTGTAACACCCCCAAATTTAACAGTTTGCGGAAGCGATGTTTTGGGTGTTACTAATCAATAATCACAAGCACAAAGGATACAGTGAACGACTCTAAATGAGACGTTCGAAAAGTTATTATATTAATACATAAGTAGTTCAAAATACAAGCTCGAGTTCAGTAAATTCCTAGAGATTCTAATACATAACAACTAGTACAAAAGTAATGTATGAAAATCTCCAAGCTTGTAAATGCATGCGACTCGAGCTAAGTAAGCTTATCCTGCTGGGCATCCCTACTGATGCTGTGTACCTGAGAAGCATTACTAAAACGGTCAACCAAAAGGTTGGTGAATCTCACAGGTTTGTAAGTAAGTAAACAGTTTGAACACACAAGTTGTATTTGTAAATCATAGCCAGCCAGTAATTAATGATCACAGGTTATGCTCATCATTAACTTAAGTTTTAATAAGTGGGTGGTTGCAAGTCTTGCAAACCGTTTGATACAATCGCCATGAGCCACCATAGTTGAAGCTTAACGTACAGAAAATATCGGTACCCCCCTCATGAATGTAATCCAAAACATTCATACGGAACGAGTAAGAAACACCCGTTTCTACAGGAACGGTTCGTGGTAGTGCTTGCTACCCCGGGCGGGGATTGTCAGTCCCATATGGATCCATATACTAAAACTCGCGCTTATCACATAACTAACAACTATGATTCAGGAGGATTTCATTGGATTAGTCGTAAACTCATGCAATTGGCGTATCGTTAATCTCGTACAGTAAGTAAATCGTGGCAGCAAGTAAGTTTTGTGTGTTCATGTAAAACAGTAATGCATCTCACCCCTGAGTATAAAACAGTAAAGTAGGGGCTGTGAGACTCACCTGAGTCTGGCAGACAATGCAGTAAGTAAGCAAGTAGTATTCCCGAACTAGCAACCCTTAGCGTCCTAATACGCATAAGGTTTAGTAAGTAAATGGAATACTTGTAAAGTATCCATGCTAGTTGTTCCCAAACTAGTTAATGTCCATTAGTTTGTTTGTAAGTTTGTAATCGTTTGTAAATCGTAGTTTGTATAAAAGTTGTACGGTTCGTTTGTTATCGGTGTATAATAATAATTCCATCCATTATTATTATGTATTCATAGTAGTGGTACAGTTGTAAAGTATACTCGTATGATCGTTTGTTTGTATTACAACATGTATCGTTTGTGTACGTTCCAATGGGCTTAGTCCCCAAAGGGTACGAGTGAAACCTCGTAAGTATTCGTATGTATGTTCGTATCAGTTAACGTGTAATCCAGCACGTAACTAGTGAGTGAACTTGTAAGTTCGTATCGGATGTAATCCCGTGTAGTGTACAAGTGTAAGTTCGTTGGAGTGTAATCTCCTAAGTATTTCCGAGTGAAATCTCGTACGCGGGTGTGAGTGAAATCTCACGTTCAGTTTAGTATAGACTTGTACGTATTCAAGTATCGTTGTATACTTTCAAAAGTATAGTATTTTCATGTATAAGTAACGCCGAGTAAAGTACGTTTACGTTTTAAGTATATTCTATACTTGTATAAAAATGTAAGTTTCAATCAGCCTGTTATAGCGTCACTTGTATGCGTCACTTCTGGATATCATGCGACACTTAGGTAGTGTCGTATTATGTTATCAGTTTCGAGATGTATGCGACACTTAAGTAGTGTCGGTATTCGGATAGTGCGTCACTTTGTAAGTGACGTTAGTAAGTATTGTTTTTCATCAGTGCGTCACTATGATAGTGACGGTATAAAGTGTCGTGGTAAATCAGTGCGTCACTAACGAAGTGACGGTATAGGTGAGTAAATCAGTTTGTAAGGCGACACTGGACAAGTGTCGGTATATGTATTTATGCGTCACTTATGTAGTGACGGTATGAAGGTGAGTGACGTCATCAGTAGTAACCGGACACCATTCGTTTCTACTGAAAGTTATAAGTTTTTACCGATGATAGCGACACTAATGAAGTGTCGCTTGTTTCTGCTGAAGGTTATATGGTGGCGTCACTAAAGGAGTGACGCTCGTTACTACTGACGCTCGTTACTACTGAAAGTTATTTGGTAGCGTCACTAAGTAAGTGTCGTGTTGTTTCTGCCGAAGGCGTTATGACTGCGTCACTATTGAAGTGACGGTATAGTGTTTTAGCGGCACTTAAGAAGTGTCGCGTATGGACGGTTCGTGACATATGCGTCACTCAGACGTAGTGACGCATAACTGGCGTGAGCCATGCGACACTAGCGTCTGGCCAGTTTTTGATTCGTGTCGAAAAAGTGTCTAACGAGTTCCGTTCAAGATGAAACTTTTACACAAGTTATATTATGTTATAATAAGTTCATAAAAATTGTTGGATGTCGTTTTTAATGTTCGAGGTGTCATTTTATTTAAAATGACCAAAACCGACATTTTCGTAAAAGTGTTCAAAAACGAGTTTAAGTTACATATTTGGACATCATTTAGCTAGGGGAACAATAATCTAGCAAAATAAAAGTAATCGGAAAAGTTTCGGGTCGCCGGAAAACTTACAAAGTTGTCGAAACGAAAATCCGAAAAGATGAGATTGTAGCCCTCGTTCTCGTGATCGCTTTTCTCCAAACGAGCCTATAGCTTCGAGGTGTTTTTGTGGTGTTTTTATGGTGTTTGAGGAACGGTTTTAGAGAGAGAGAGAGAAACCGTAGAGAGAGAGAGAGAGGAGTGGGAGAGATTGAGTGAAAGAGTGTGTTTAGTTATGTTTGTGATCAAAGGGGTATGGGGGGTTTGTCCCCTTTGACCCTTGGGCCGGTTTTGGTGGGGCCACATGATGTGGTCTCACCACTTTTTGCTCCTCCGTGTTTGCGCTCCGTGCGGTGTTCGTTTCCCCGTTTGTTTAAACGTTAAAATCATTTTATACGCGATTAATTATACGTTTTAAAAATACGAAATAATACTCGATAATTAAATTGTAGTATTTTACCAAAATACTAGTTTTCAAGTTATAATTCATAACTTTGTTTGTTTTGTCGGTTGGTCGAGTTTTCGGAGAGTTCGGTGACGTTTTTATTAAAACGTACGTTTTCCGTTATATTATAAACATAATATAAAGTAATAATCAAAGTAATTAAATAACTTCGCATTATTTAATAATCGTTTTACAATGTTCGCAAGTTTGTACAATTGTTGTTTTATACGATATGTATGAATCGTATACGCGTATATATACATATATTCCATCCATATATATATATATATATATATATATATAAGTAAGTAATTAACGTATATAATCCTATTTCATATTATATACAAGTAATAAACACGTAATTAGGAAAATTTTAAATTGGTCCAAATTTTGGGGTTGTTACATTCTCCCCTTGTTAATTAAATTTCGTCCCGAAATTTGTTCGAAGTAGTAATCGGTAGTTCGATACTAGTCAGGTAGCTACAATGTGTACTAGTAGCCTACAGTAGTAGGGTAGGTCCTACAGTGTTTGAAATCAAGTAATCGTTAGGTGGTAACGTACCCTAATTTTTGTTGTCTGGAGGTAGTGGGCATTTGACCTTGAGATGGCCAGCACTCCCACAGTTGAAGCAGAGTTTCACTTTAGGAGGGTTCGTACTTTTAGGGTCGGACTTGCATCGACTGGTGGGTGTGGTACACGGTTTGTCATGATGCCGAGTGCATCGGGAGCAGTAAGGTTTACTTCCCAAGTAAACTTTCACCCTTTTAGCTGGAGGTGGCGTACAGTCAGTGTCGGTATCCTCTTCAGTAGGAGTACTTTGTGAAGTTGGTGGTGGAGTAGGGTTTTCCAAAGCTATCAAACGTAGCTCGTACTCACGCATACGTATGTCATTTTGGAAAGCAATTCGTCTTAGGTCATCGATGTCTTCCCGTGCTTCAGTTAGTTGTTTTCGCAGCGAATCAATAGTTTGGTTGAGGTGGCTGACTGATTCAGCAGTCAAGGTTTCATCAACTGATGCTTTTGCAGCAGTTAGAGCAACAGGAGATGCAGGTGCTGTTGCTGATTCAACGAAAGGTTCGGTATCGCCCTCGAGTTCGAGGAGGTAAGGAAACATCTTTGGTTCCTCACTGAGCAGTTCATTTTGCAGTGTAGGGTTGTTGACGGAGTGAGTTGTCATTTCCTACGAAATAAGTGTTCTATTTAAGAATTTGCCTCAAGTAAGTGAAGTTATATTAAATTATCTGTTTAAAGTAGCGGATAGTAGACGAGTTCCCTGTCTCAACCAGTGTGAGATAATTGGGAGGGGAGTTTGGTTACTGTATCTAAAGTGTAAGGCAAATTGTGCTGTCGGGATTTAAGTAGTCGGTCGTTTCCTAATCCTATTGTGTACTTAGGATCTAAGAAAACACACAGAATAAAATATAGTTATACATACATCATTAAACGAGAGATTTATGAGAAAACAGATTCGGGTAGTCAAAGAATGAGCGTACCCGGGTTGAGTAAATCACAAAGTCTCGGGTTTGGGTCATCATCCCTAGCATTAATTACGTAAGCTCTACTCTTCGTGTGGTTGGTTCGGAGTTTCAGTTTTGGGCAATCCTTTCTAAAGTGCCCGGTACCATTGCACTCATAGCAGGTTTTGGGTGCAGGAGTATCAGTACCAGTGGGGTTGGTTCGGCAGTCTTGGGCCAGGTGCCCGAATTTCTTGCATTTGGTGCAGGGACAGGAGCCATTATGATGGCGACTACATTGGGAGCAGTAAGGCTTGCTCCCCTTGTAAGCCTTTGAGTCATTGGCATTGACAGTTGCAGGCTTTTTGTCAGAAGTCGGGTTGGATGAGTGGGGACTTACTTCCCATTTACGTTTGTTATTCGCAGACGGGGTTGAAGTCGAGCCACGGCGGACAGAATTGGCCGTTAACTCATTAGCCATACGAATGGCACTATGAATTGTTCCTGGTTTGGACGAAGTTACTAAATCTTGAAGTCGTTCGGGAAGTCCATCAACGTACTTTTCGATCCTTTTGTACTCGGGATCAACCATGGATGGGCACAAAAGTGCCAGCTGGTGAAAGTGGTTGGTGTAACCGGTGATGTCATCACCCTGCATCTTGTGATTCCAGAATTCTATCTCTAGTTGTTTCAATTCATCTCTTGGGCAGTACTCGCCCCTCAGCATATTCTTCAGTTCATCCCACTGTAGTTTGTAAGCATCGGCAATGCTCACAGTTTGTGCATAAGTGTTCCACCAGGTAAGGGCGGTGTCAGAAAAGGTACTGGCGGCGAACTTAACTTTATCCTCTTCCTTGCAGTTGCAGATGAGGAATACTGATTCAATTTTCTCGGTCCAACGAATCAGACCGATCGCTCCTTCAGTACCTGCAAAGCTCAAGGGTTTGCAGTTTTGGAAGTCCTTGTAGGTGCAGGTTTTGGGTGGAGGTGTATTGTTAGTCGTATCTTCGCTACCAGGATTGGTTGCTCGGACAGCTAGGGCTTGAGCCACACTACGGGCAATTATACCCGCTACTTCGGCTTCAGTAAGAGTAATTTGTCGTCGAGGAGGCATGTTCCTTGAAACAATAAATAAAGAACATGTGAGGGTTTGAATAAGAATTATGACGGTGATGATTTAGTAAGTTCAAAGAAAATTTCGTCAAAGGTTGAAATTTGTTCAAAGTTTGTGGGTTATAAATAAGTTTATACAGTTTCAAAATTTTTGAGAATTTTATAAAATATTTTGTAAGAAATTTTGTAACATGTTCGATAAAAATATATTTGTTATAAAATTTGATAGTAAGAGTTGTTTGTAAAATTTTGAAGTCTGCTGGAGACTTGGGTTGAAAATGATTTTATTATGATACATCTAACGGTATGGTGGGGCACGTAATAGAATGTTATAAACGCAGAATTTGGTAGGAATAGCAAATGAAAACAAGGTCTCGATCTTCATATCGAAGACTGTTGAAGTAACTATGGTTGTCAGTTATAACGGTGTGGAAGTCTTCGGACGTAAGCCGGTAGTCGTGAATTCATAAAAGTTAAATAAGGACAGAATGACGAGAATCGAGTTGTCGTTTGTTTGATGATATTTTTAAGGAATATTAGTTTCGTAGTGGTCGAGAGAGAGTATCGTATCGGGGAAAGAGGCCTATGTATATATATATATATATCACATAACCGCCTAGTTCGTGTCTAGCACAATCACGTAAAAGTCCCGGTTCTCTCGAGGTCAGAGTCAGCTAATGCATTCCGGTTCAACATAACCCCTTTCAGAACTCACATCATCTTCATTTAATTGTACATAGTTGATCAGGCTATGTTAAATTAAACTTGTATGCTGTAATTCCTGAACCAGTTATACCTAATGAGGAATACTGCCTAACGGTCATAGTCTAGGCCCACTAAATGCAACCTAGTTCACTATAACCTTAGGCTCTGATACCAATCTGTAACACCCCCAAATTTAACAGTTTGCGGAAGCGATGTTTTGGGTGTTACTAATCAATAATCACAAGCACAAAGGATACAGTGAACGACTCTAAATGAGACGTTCGAAAAGTTATTACATTAATACATAAGTAGTTCAAAATACAAGCTCGAGTTCAGTAAATTCCTAGAGATTCTAATACATAACAACTAGTACAAAAGTAATGTATGAAAATCTCCAAGCTTGTAAATGCATGCGACTCGAGCTAAGTAAGCTTATCCTGCTGGGCATCCCTACTGATGCTGTGTACCTGAGAAGCATTACTAAAACGGTCAACCAAAAGGTTGGTGAATCTCACAGGTTTGTAAGTAAGTAAACAGTTTGAACACACAAGTTGTATTTGTAAATCATAGCCAGCCAGTAATTAATGATCACAGGTTATGCTCATCATTAACTTAAGTTTTAATAAGTGGGTGGTTGCAAGTCTTGCAAACCGTTTGATACAATCGCCATGAGCCACCATAGTTGAAGCTTAACGTACAGTAAATATCGGTACCCCCTCATGAATGTAATCCAAAACATTCATACGGAACGAGTAAGAAACGCCCGTTTCTACAGGAACGGTTCGTGGTAGTGCTTGCTACCCCGAGCGGGGATTGTCAGTCCCATATGGATCCATATACTAAAACTCGCGCTTATCACATAACTAACAACTATGATTCAGGAGGATTTCATTGGATTAGTCGTAAACTCATGCAATTGGCGTATCGTTAATCTCGTACAGTAAGTAAATCGTGGCAGCAAGTAAGTTTTGTGTGTTCATGTAAAACAGTAATGCATCTCACCCCTGAGTATAAAACAGTAAAGTAGGGGCTGTGAGACTCACCTGAGTCTGGCAGACAATGCAGTAAGTAAGCAAGTAGTATTCCCGAACTAGCAACCCTTAGCGTCCTAATACGCATAAGGTTTAGTAAGTAAATGGAATACTTGTAAAGTATCCATGCTAGTTGTTCCCAAACTAGTTAATGTCCATTAGTTTGTTTGTAAGTTTGTAATCGTTTGTAAATCGTAGTTTGTATAAAAGTTGTACGGTTCGTTTGTTATCGGTGTATAATAATAATTCCATCCATTATTATTATGTATTCATAGTAGTGGTACAGTTGTAAAGTATACTCGTATGATCGTTTGTTTGTATTACAACATGTATCGTTTGTGTACGTTCCAATGGGCTTAGTCCCCAAAGGGTACGAGTGAAACCTCGTAAGTATTCGTATGTATGTTCGTATCAGTTAACGTGTAATCCAGCACGTAACTAGTGAGTGAACTTGTAAGTTCGTATCGGATGTAATCCCGTGTAGTGTACAAGTGTAAGTTCGTTGGAGTGTAATCTCCTAAGTATTTCCGAGTGAAATCTCGTACGCGGGTGTGAGTGAAATCTCACGTTCAGTTTAGTATAGACTTGTACGTATTCAAGTATCGTTGTATACTTTCAAAAGTATAGTATTTTCATGTATAAGTAACGCCGAGTAAAGTACGTTTACGTTTTAAGTATATTCTATACTTGTATAAAAATGTAAGTTTCAATCAGCCTGTTATAGCGTCACTTGTATGCGTCACTTCTGGATATCATGCGACACTTAGGTAGTGTCGTATTATGTTATCAGTTTCGAGATGTATGCGACACTTAAGTAGTGTCGGTATTCGGATAGTGCGTCACTTTGTAAGTGACGTTAGTAAGTATTGTTTTTCATCAGTGCGTCACTATGATAGTGACGGTATAAAGTGTCGTGGTAAATCAGTGCGTCACTAACGAAGTGACGGTATAGGTGAGTAAATCAGTTTGTAAGGCGACACTGGACAAGTGTCGGTATATGTATTTATGCGTCACTTATGTAGTGACGGTATGAAGGTGAGTGACGTCATCAGTAGTAACCGGACACCATTCGTTTCTACTGAAAGTTATAAGTTTTTACCGATGATAGCGACACTAATGAAGTGTCGCTTGTTTCTGCTGAAGGTTATATGGTGGCGTCACTAAAGGAGTGACGCTCGTTACTACTGACGCTCGTTACTACTGAAAGTTATTTGGTAGCGTCACTAAGTAAGTGTCGTGTTGTTTCTGCCGAAGGCGTTATGACTGCGTCACTATTGAAGTGACGGTATAGTGTTTTAGCGGCACTTAAGAAGTGTCGCGTATGGATGGTTCGTGACATATGCGTCACTCAGACGTAGTGACGCATAACTGGCGTGAGCCATGCGACACTAGCGTCTGGCCAGTTTTTGATTCGTGTCGAAAACGTGTCTAACGAGTTCCGTTCAAGATGAAACTTTTACACAAGTTATATTATGTTATAATAAGTTCATAAAAATTGTTGGATGTCGTTTTTAATGTTCGAGGTGTCATTTTATTTAAAATGACCAAAACCGACATTTTCGTAAAAGTGTTCAAAAACGAGCTTAAGTTACATATTTGGACATCATTTAGCTAGGGGAACAATAATCTAGCAAAATAAAAGTAATCGGAAAAGTTTCGGGTCGCCGGAAAACTTACAAAGTTGTCGAAACGAAAATCCGAAAAGATGAGATTGTAGCCCTCGTTCTCGTGATCGCTTTTCTCCAAACGAGCCTATAGCTTCGAGGTGTTTTTGTGGTGTTTTTATGGTGTTTGAGGAACGGTTTTAGAGAGAGAGAGAGAAACCGTAGAGAGAGAGAGAGAGGAGTGGGAGAGATTGAGTGAAAGAGTGTGTTTAGTTATGTTTGTGATCAAAGGGGTATGGGGGGTTTGTCCCCTTTGACCCTTGGGCCGGTTTTGGTGGGGCCACATGATGTGGTCTCACCACTTTTTGCTCCTCCGTGTTTGCGCTCCGTGCGGTGTTCGTTTCCCCGTTTGTTTAAACGTTAAAATCATTTTATACGCGATTAATTATACGTTTTAAAAATACGAAATAATACTCGATAATTAAATTGTAGTATTTTACCAAAATACTAGTTTTCAAGTTATAATTCATAACTTTGTTTGTTTTGTCGGTTGGTCGAGTTTTCGGAGAGTTCGGTGACGTTTTTATTAAAACGTACGTTTTCCGTTATATTATAAACATAATATAAAGTAATAATCAAAGTAATTAAATAACTTCGCATTATTTAATAATCGTTTTACAATGTTCGCAAGTTTGTACAATTGTTGTTTTATACGATATGTACGAATCGTATACGCGTATATATACATATATTCCATCCATATATATATATATATATATATAAGTAAGTAATTAACTTATATAATCCTATTTCATATTATATACAAGTAATAAACACGTAATTAGGAAAATTTTAAATTGGTCCAAATTTTGGGGTTGTTACACCAAGTTCCTTTGCCACCTCTGGATCGGTTAAAGGGTTATAATTTAGATCGACGTAAACCACATGTTCTTTATTAGACCCAAACCGTTCAACTGTACTTTGAGGCTTTTCATTTTCGACTTCAAACGAAGGTTGAAAGAAATCTTGACGGTTACTAACATGCTGAGAAATGTGATCGTGTGAATAAACGAATGGATTATGAATTGGGTACTGGCTACTTTGAGGGGTGTGATACTGATTTAATTCTGGGGTAGGGTATGTATTTAGGTCAAATGTATTTATTTGTTGGGATGGGTAATCGTTGATCTGTTGGGGATGATATCCCGTTGAAGGACCGAGAACATGAGGTTGATTGCTTCCACTACCGAGACCCATTTGATGAACTACAAATAATGTTAGATCACCATATGAGTTATTACGAACAACTTCCATTAGAAAACCGACATCTTCGTCGTCAAAAATATCAACCGGGTGTGTGAAAGTTGACATTTTATAACATAATTTGAATTCTAGTTGAACATCTAAACGAGCCTTTTTAGCTATCAATTTTTTCAACTTCGAATGCTTTACATTTTCTGGCAAACTAATGGCTCGTCTAGGTAATCCGACCGGCAAATATTCATACACGCCGTTTACAATTTCCCACGATCCACCCCAACACAAAAGAATTTTAACACTCTCTGAACTCATTTTTTCAAACATAACACGTTTTTGAGAGACGGGTTGAAAGGAGTTAACAGTCATTCTTTTTATAAGGAGAACGCAATAATAAGCGAATAATAATAATGTACTAAATTTCCCCTCTCTACCGTCCACAAATCAAGAATCCAATGACATCAGGGGCGCAATTGATATAAATAAAATATATCATAGGGCGCTGATCGAAGTTTGATAAAATATGGCGCTAAAGAATCTGCCATGGATTATTATTATTATTATATTATTATTATTATTATTATTATTATTATTATAAAATAATAATAGCTAGTAATAATAAAATCTGTGATAATAATAATAATAATAATAATAATAATAATAATAATAATAATAATAATAATAATAATAATAATAATAAATAATAATAATAATGTGAAAAATAAAAACCATCGGCGCCGGATGAATGAAAAATGGCGCCCCTGAATTATATAATAATGTAATTGCGGAATCCGAATGTATTTAGGGTTATGGCGCTAATGATGGTGATGTTTGTGAGTAGTGGGGCGCCGGATGTGACAACCATGGGGCGCCGATTTGACTTAAGCCTTTTCCCAAACACGAGGTCTGAAAAAGGTGGGGCGCCGGGTCCATGCATGGCGCTGGATGTCACGGGGTTTATCCACGTGGTGCGATTTAACGGACTGGGCGCCGGGTCCACTCCATTTGGCGCCGGTCCCACGTATTAATTGCGTTTAAGGATTAATTAATGTGATTAATGGGTTTAAATACTAATAAATCTTTGACTAACGGATTAAAAACGTATTAACAATTGGTGGGGCGCCGGGGCGCCATTTTTGGCGCCAAATGGTGGATTAGTTTGTTAAAACCTTGGGTCAACGGATTAATTTGTTTAAACAGGTATGGTCAACGGATCATTTCTGTGATTTAATGCAAAATATCCTTGGGATCTTGAACGCCATTAATTCTCACGTTAGCTTGATTTATATTACTCTGTATATTTTAATGTTAATTAATAGCAAAGCAATATGCTTGATTAGCATTTAACTCGGAAAAATTAATAACAAAAGCAATGAATTAAACTAAATAATGTGAATATTATGTTTGGAATTTAGGACCCAAATAACGCACACAATTGAACACAAATTGCACCCACAACAATAAACGAATAATCAATTGCTAACAAAGCAATTAAACTAGCAAACAAGTTAAATAAACATGATACGAGAATGTAAACGACACAAGGATTTAACGTGTTTATATCCAATCTCCAACTTGGATATTGGTTTAGTTCACGGGGCCAAACCGAGAGATTTTTCACTATTATATTTGTACTCCAAGGGTTTACAAATACATAAGTTCTATTTATAAGAACACAAAGCTTGCTCAACAAGAATTTTGGCCGCCTCATTTTTCGCCTGGTGATGATCAGCTTCGCCAGACGAAACAGGTTCTAATCAAAATACATGCTAACTTCGCATGACGAGAATCTATTCTTCAAGCATTCTTCGATTCTTATTCTTTCACTACAACAAAAGTGTCAATTCTCCACGCTTTTTTCTTCACGCTTTTATAAAGTGTTAACTTATTTGCTAAGTTATTCACACTTATAAGTGTGTACAAAATGTTCACGCTTTTAAGTGTGAACAAATTGAACTAATAATAATATATATCACAATGTTGACGCTTACAAGTGTGAAAAAATGTTAGATTTGCAACACTTTAAAGCGTGAAGATTATTTCTTAACACCCAAATTCTTCACGCTTAAGAAGCGTGAACAAATTGAGTGTTAGCAATAATCTTCACGCTTTTAGGTGTGGACTTTGTTCAATTTTTTCACACTTATAAGTGTGAACATTATAATAAAGATTGTTATTAGTTCAATTTCTTCACACTTAAAAACGTGAACATTTTGTACACACTTATAAGTGTGAATAACTTAGCAAATAAGTTAACACTTTATAAAAGTGTGAAGAAAAAAGCGTGGAGAATTAACACCTTTTTTGTAGTGTTTCTCCACACTAACATATTATGGATGTCATTTTAAGTATAATTAATCAACTATTTAAATCCTCTAAAAATGTCTTATCAAATAAGTAGAGCGTAGATTCTAAAAGGGAAAATCACTAAAATGATCCGTTGACCATACCTATTTTAACAAAGTAATCCGTTGACCAACGTTTTTAACAAACTAATCCATCATTTGGCGCCAAAAATGGCGCCCCGACGCCCCTCCAATATTTAATCCACTTTTAATCCGTAAGTCAAAGATTTATTAATATTTAATCCCATTTAATAACCATTAATTAATCCTTAATCGCGAATAATTGATGGGCCCGGCGCCAAATGGAGTGGACCCGGCGCCCCCTTTTAATCCCGACACGTGTACAAACCCTGACATTGGATGAGACTTCAGCGCCAATATGGACCCGGCGCCCCACCTTATGGGCCCGGCGCCTCAAGCTATGCAGACCTCGTGTTTGGGAAACGAAAAACATTACATCGGCGCCCCTGGGTTGTCAAATCCGGCGCCCCTCATCTCACAAACATCACCATCATTGGCGCCATAACCTATCTCCCCACGTGATTACATTCAGGTCCATTAAATAATTGGGGGCGCCGGTTTTTGTTTTTTTTAACACTGGCGCTAAAACAAATAATAAAATAATAATAGAAATTTTATTATTTGTAGTTCATTAAATGGATACGCTAAAACAAATAACAGATTTTATTTTATTTATATCAATTGCGCGCCTGATGTCATTGGATTCTTGATTTGTGGACGGTAGAGCGTGTAAAAATAATAAAAGAAATTTAGTACATTATTATTATTGGCTTATTATTGTGTCCTCCTTATAAAGAGAATGACGGTTAACTCTTTTTCCTATCCGTCTATCAAAAACGTGTTGTATTTGAAAAAATGAGTTCAGAGAGTGTTAACATTCTATTGTGTTGGGGTGGATCATGGGAAATTGTAAACGGCGTGTATGAATACTTACCGGTTGGATTACCTAGACGAGCCATTAGTTTGCCAGCAAACATAAGGCATTCGAAGTTGAAAAAATTGATAGCTAAAAAGGCTCGTTTAGATGTTCAACAAGAATTCAGATTATGTTATAAAATGTCAACTTTCACACACCCGGTTGATATTTTTGACGACGAAGATGTCGGTTTTCTAATGGAAGTCGTTCGTAATAACCCATATGGTGATCTAACATTATTTGTAGTTCATCAAATGGGTCTCGGTAGTGGAAGCAATCAACCTCATGTTCTCGGTCCTTCAACGGGATATCATCCCCAACAGATCAACGATTACCCATCCCAACAAATAAATACATTTGACCTAAATACATACCCTACCCCAGAAATAAATCAGTATCACACCCCTCAAAGTAGCCACTACCCAATTCATAATCCATTCGTTTATTCACACGATCACATTTCTCAGCATGTTAGTAACCGTCAAGATTTCTTTCAACCTTTGTTTGAAGTTGAAAATGAAAAGCCTCAAAGTACAGTTGAACGGTTTGGGTCTAATAAAGAACATGTGGTTTACGTCGATCTAAATTATAACCCTTTAACCGATCCAGAGGTGGCAAAGGAACTTGGTATATCCGAGTCTTCTAGCAGCGAACGAGAGGACGATGATAAAAAGGGTGATGATAATGAAGATGAAGATGATGTTGACCAGGAAGAAAAAGTAGGTGTTCCTCCTCAAATGCAACCTAACTACTTCTGGTCAATGCCCGAATCACTAAAATGTCCCACTTTTCAACAAACACCCGCAAAACCTAGGAGCTATGTGCCATCTGCAAAAATTTATGAAGGTTAGTTCTTTAATAACAAAGATGAGCTAAAAGTTTTTTTAGGTATTAAATGTCTGGAAGATGGGCGTGAATTCAGAGTAACTCAATCATCAACCACAAGATTTGATGCACATTGTGTGAAAAAGGGTTGTGAATGGTTCTTTAGAGCTACAAAGCTACAAAATGATGATTCAGTTTTTCAAGTTAAAACCCTAAAAGACCACCACACATGCTCTAAAACGCAAACAAATCCGAATCATCGTAATGCAAACAAACATGTATTGGGTCACATACTTCGTGATCAATTGAAAGATAGCAGTAGGGTATATCGTGGGAGCGACATCATGATCGATTTAAATCAAAGATTTCAAATAGATGTGTCTTATTCTCAAGCTTGGCGGGGAAAGTGTTGTGCGATAGAATTGTTAAAGGGGACCGATAAGGAATCATTTTACAAGCTACCCATTTATTGTCACAATTTGAAGAAGGCTAATCCTGGTACGGTGACCCACATTAAGACCGATAATGTAGGGAGATTCGAGAATCTTTTTGTTGCTATTGGGGTTGCGGTTAGTAAATGTTTATCCTTGTTGTACTTTTTTCTTTTGTATTTAATATAACTAACAAATCTGAATTGCAGCTTCGAAGTTTTGTTTACTACTTAAGGCCAATACTCATTGTAGATGGTGCACATTAAAAGGGCCGTTACTTGGGAACAAATTTTTTAGCAGTGGGAATGGATGCGAATAATCAAATATTGCCTGTGGCATACGGAGTCGGTAAAACGGAAAGTGGCTAGACTTGGATATGGTTTTTGTCAAAGCTTAAGGAGTGCATTGGTGAAATACCCTGACCGGGCAGCATCCATCGATATGCAATAAGGCAAGTTTTCCCGCATGCTTATCATGGTTTATGTTGTCGACATTTGATGGTAATTTAGGGTTAAACACAAAAGAGAAAAAAATGTTCCAAAAATTATACTGGAAGACATGCAAAGCATATAGGGTTTCAGACTTTGAGGAATGGAAGGCGCGCCTTGAAGCAGCGGTCCCTACTACTTCTCGTATTATGTTGCAAGCCGGTGTGCATAAGTGGTCACGAGCACATTTTCCTGGTGAACGTTTTAATATAATGACTTCAAATAGTGCAGAGTCCATTAACGCCTTATCTAAATATGCACGTAAACTTCCAATCATTATGCTAGTAGAATTTTTTCGACAATCTGTGCAAGATTGGTACTTCGTTCGCCATGAAACTTCAGGTAAAATTTCAAAATTAGTTAATTTAGTTTACTGTAATGTGATCATTTTTATATAATTTTTGTTTGTTCAACATGTTTGCAGTGCAACTCCCAAATGAATTTACACCTTGGGCAGAATCTAAATTCGAAAAAAGAAAGTTTCACAGCTTCAACTGGAAAACACGTGGCATTAGTCAAACACAATTTGAGGTTGATGACGGAGGTAAAAAGGGTCTTGTTAACTTTGGTGATGGTACGTGTAGTTGTAGAAAGTGGCAACTTTCTGGAATACCTTGTGGACATGTTATTTCGGTTGCGCGGTGGTTGCGTATTGATGATTGTAATCAATATTTCTCAGGTTGGTATTCTAAACGCGTATATCAACAAACATACGAAGACAAGATTTTTCCATTACCGGCTCAATCAGAATGGGAACAACCAAGTGGACTGATGAATGTGCATCCACCACTTATGGATAAAAGACAAAGTGGTCGACCACGTGAAATAAACTGCATTCTATCCCGTGGAGAGGAAAAAAGAGAGATTGAATGTAGCAGGTGTCATAACAAAGGACATATGAGAAATAAATGCACCGCATCCGTTCCAAGCGAGTCGAAATGGCTATCTAAGACATGCAAGTTCTTCGGGAAAAAGAAATCACTGCCATCCGAGAAAGCACATCACCAATATGATACCAACGAGTCAGATGGCGAGATGTATGATCCCGTTAATTTGGATGATTTGTAGATACATATTTGTAAAATTATTTGGATTACTTTGTGTGTACCATAATGTTGTTGGTTTACGCATGTAAAATAATGTTGTTGGTTTACGCATGTAAGATAATGTTGTTGGATAAATTAAATAAACTTTCAAATAAACTAAGTTTGTATCCAAAAATTTTATACAGACCTCTAGAAAAATATACCCCTCGTAATACATCAACTAACACCAGCGTTTTCATCTTTTTTAACACGTAGCTTATATAATTCAGTTGCCATTTTTAGTCGATAGTTTCTCGCCCAGGTAGTGTAGTCGCCGTCTATATGAAGTGGTAAATCTTCTAACAATCTTTCTATAACACCCCCAAATTTCGGGTTGCGGAAGCGGTCGGGTCGGGTGTTACCAAATCAAATATCACAAGCACAAAGATATAGTAAACGACTCTAAATGAGACGTTTTGAAAATAGTTAATACATTACCAAATAAGTTTTACAAAGCTACGAGTTTATAAGTAATTTCCAAATACATAATTTGAAAATACAATAGTAGATGCAAAGTGGTCCCAAATGTTTGAAAACATGTGACTCGAGCTAGGATCCTGATAGGCCGATCCTACTATAGCAGTACCTGAAAATGCACACTAAAACGGTCTGCTGGAAAGCTGGTGAGTTCACAGGTTTAGTTAAACAAATTTGTAATGTTGTAAAACATTATAAGATATGAAAATAGTTTGTAAATCGTGTGATGATGTTAAGCCATGATTGCTCCCATGAGCAATATTACGGACCATTAAGTAAACCTACAGATCTAAGTCAATAGGGTACTAATGGTGATAACCTGAGAACAAGCATAACTAGTGTGAATTCTATTACAACGAGTACAACTCGTAGCAATACTAATGAGAACAAGTATTAACCTATATTAATACTAACGATGGCGAGTAACAACTCGTAATGATTAAATGATGATGAGTAACAACTCGTATTGATTTAATGATGACGAGTATTAACTCGTATTGATCAATAATGACGAGTCCCTGCTCGTTAAGATTTTATGATGACGAGAATTAACTTGTATTAACTAATAATGACGAGTCCCCGCTCGTTAAGAATTAATGATAGCGAGAATTAACTCGTATTAACTAATGATGACGAGTCCCCGCTCGTTAAGATTTAATGATGACGAGAATCAACTCGTCATGTTTTATATTGATGAGCCTCCAGCTCGTTGAGATTTAATGATGACGAGAATTAACTCGTCATGATTTATAATGATGAGCCTCCAGCTCATTGAGATTTAATGATGACTAGCAGCAGCTAGCATGGCTTTATTGATCACTGGCAGCAGCTAGTATGGCTTTACTGAATGATGAGAATTAACTCGTCATGATTTAAGATTTGTATCGCTTTACCACGATATCATTTTGAATCACTTTACCGTGATCTCGTTTTGTGCCCACTTTACCGTGGCATCGGGTTGCTCGCAAGCATTGAATGAAATTGAGAGTCGGTAGTACTACGACGTGGCCGACTAAGAAATTGAAAGACAGTAGTATTATGAGTTGCCTAACTAGAATATTTGTGGTTGTATAAATTTATGTATTTTAATACACATAAATGAATTGTAGATAGCACTAAGTGCTTGAGATAACATATATGTAAGTATATAAATATGTGTGTGTATATATATATATATATATATATATATACATATATATATACTTAGATAACAAATACAACACACATGATGTTATCAATTATGATTTAACATAGAAATGATGCAGGTACTCAGGTGGTACCTACGATTGTCATATAATATATGAAAACGATTTAACGTATCTAAGGATGTACAAACATAACTTAGATATTGGGTGTAGCAAGATGAACCTAGGTATGAACAGTCATCACCTAAGTGTATGTATATAGTAAGAAGCACTATGCTAATGTATGCTACTATTGTATACTCCTAGCCACAGCCTAGCAAGTATATTGAGATCTATGGGTGATGTTCACTCAAGTACTAGCCTAAGCCTAGTAACTATGGAACATAAGTGTAGGGAATAGCTATGATCCCTAAAGCAATCATATGAATACTTAACACAATTAAGTATAATTAAGAAGAGTTATTGATATGAAACACAATGTTTATGTCACAAACATTCAGTATATGGTTTGTATTCATTAGACAATGAAATGATTTAATTGAGTATGCATTCTCCCCCAGAATACATAAAACAGTTGAAAGGTGGGGCTATGAACTCACCTTTGGGTGCTAGCGTCCTAAGATACGCGAGTCATTCCGATGAAACCTCCTAGTGTCCTAGACATGTGAGGTTTAAAGTGAGTGAATGGATGTTTGAATGAACTATCCATAGTATTGTTTATTCGATAAGATTACACTCCAAAGTATTCGTTATATGATTACATTTGACGTTTGTAAAATGATTGTGGCCCGTTGGTGTTGGTTCGAAATTATATTTCAAAGATATGTTTTGCTTTGTTTTCATAAAAATATCCGTCTCATATATTTATACGATAAAAGTTTGTTGTTAAACTGATTTTGCGATGCTGCACCGTTTTGGCCATATCTCCCTCATACGAACTCGGATTAAGGCGATTCAACTGCCCAGATGACCGTGACTCAGAGGGCTACAAATCTACAAAATATGGTGGGATGATTTGCATGTTGATCCGCCGGATCATGGCCTTGATCCGCGGATCATGGCCTGATCAAGGTTTTTGCAGGTTTTAAGATGATCCGCCGGATCATGCCTTGATCCGCCGGATCAGGGCATGTTTCAGACCGTTTTTCGAAGTTTTCTGCTACAAATCAACATTTTCGGGTATAATTAACTTATACAACATTAATACACTATCATACAAGTTATATAAACATAAAACTAAGGAGGAATCGAAGGTTTTCTTGCAATTAGAAAACGAGACCGTGAGATGATGATGATGTCCACGATGATGATGATGATCGATGATGAAAAGGAAGATGATGATTATGATGCTGTGATGTTGTTATTGTTGTTGTGTTGTTTGATGATGAATCCGAAAGAGAAGAGAGGGAGAGCCGAGAGAAATGAGATCAAAGGAGTGTGCGTGTGTGTGTATTTTTGAATTATTGGAGTCGGTATATAACCGGCTCCAATTATTGGTATTAGGTGGTAAATATTCTACCCGTGTTTGCGTACCCGATCGTTATGTAGTATAATGTTTTAAAATGATAATTTCCTAAAAATGAAATCGTATATATTTTTCATTGAAGTATTTTATAAAAATTCTTTTAGTGAGTTATAAAAATATTACATTGTTTTACTTTGGATGTACGGATAGTTTTCACTGTACAAAATGTATTTAAAACTTCACTCAAGTAAATAATTATTATTCTCGTCAATAATACATTATTTAAAAATGTTTTTCACTAACGTCCGTATTTGAGATTGCGCCTTCTTTCCGATTTGTTTGTACGTGATTATTTAAATAATCATTTAACGTTATATATATATTTACATATGTATATCCGAATACTTTCGTTTTAACACGCACCAAGTACGAGTAATTAAAGTTTAAATTGGGCTTGAATTTTGGGTCATTTTTGACCGGGTGTTACATTCTCCCCTTGTTAAGAAAATTTCTTCCCGAAATTTAGAGTGTAGTTGTGAGTGCGTGAGATCTGGGGAGAAGTGTGCGTATATGTGAATAGTTTGATGCGAATACCTCTCACTGTATGGATTAGCTATAAGTCATGTATTGAAATTAGGGTGCTAATCAAATAATTGCTCCTACGAGTAATGTTATGGGTACTATGAAACCTAAATTCTATTTCAATAGAATTCTGAAGGTTTTAGATTGAAATCCTAGTAAAATCCTTACTAGATGATGTATTATTTCATTTTCACGAATTAATAATTCTATATGTGTTAATTGAAGCCTAACAGCTTTGCTGCCCTACTAATAGGGAGATTCTAATGTCACCCGACATAGGTTATGTCTCTACAGCATTAATGATACTACTCTGCTAGTATTTAGATAATGATATGCCGTCAGACATATAACGACTGCTCTACATAAACCCTGAGTTTTTCATGATGTCTTAACTTAAACATTCCTATGATGCCCTAGGCATAAGATCAATAAGTATACTATTGAGGTATGAAAAGTACACTCTTGGCATACCTATGTTATCATCTAAGGTTTATTCGATTCATGCGGAGCCAATCACGTGAGCCTTTTCTTTCAGTTTTGGACAATCCTTCTTGAAATGTCCGGGGTCATTACATTTGAAACATGTCCTTCGAGCATCAGGGTTTGCGGGAACTCCGCAGTCCCAAATTTGGTGTCCAAATCGTTGGCATCTCTCACAAGGTAGGCCACAAGAGCCGTCATGGTGGCGTTTGCAACCGTGACAAAATGGTTTCTTTCCTGCATAACCTCGTTTTCTTTTGAGTTCGGTAGTGAAAGACCTCAATGGTTCTGGTTTGATTGTTGGACCCTGACTAATGCTGGAATTGCCATTCCATTTCCCTAGATGGTTTTCAGTTGCGGGTGTTCCGCGTCGAACCACCTGTGCCATGAGTTTGTGGGCCATGCGAATAGAATCATGAATAGTGACGGGTTTGGACGCAGTAACCATTCCCTCAATTTGCATCGGGAGTCCTCCGATGTACCTTTCAATTCGTTTCTCCTCGGGGTTCACCATGGATGGGCAAAGAAGTGACAGTTAGTGAAAACGGTTGGTGTATGTCATAATGTCGTTGTCCATTACAATGAGGTGCCACAGTTCGTTCTCGAGTTTGTATAGTTCCTCACTGGGGCAATATTCGTCCCTCATGATTAGTTTCAGTTCCTCCCAAGGAAGTTTGTAAGCAGTGTCGACCTCTACAGTTTGGGCGTAGGCATTCCACCAGGTAAGAGCATTATCTTGGAGGGTGTAGGTGGAGTACTTAACTTTGTCGTCATCGGGGCAGTTGCAAATGTGGAAAACAGATTCCATTTTCTCGATCCATCGGATTAATCCGACAGCCCCTTCAGTTCCAGCGTAATTTGGTGGTTCACATCTCAGAAATTCCCTATAGGTGCAGGGCTTCGCTAGGTTCCGAGTAGCTAGAGCCTCAGCCACTCTTTGATTAGCAAATTGGTCGTGCTCAGCTTGAGTGTAAGTTTGTCGTCTAGGAGGCATGATTCTTAAATAAGAATGAAATGACGAGTATGAGACCTTTAGTCAAATATTATGATTACTACAGTGACATACATAGGAGTGCGTTACACAATTGTGTGATGTGACCATCAATGATGTACAATGATGAGTATTGGGGACTCCTTAAGGTATTTCTTTGAAAGTCCTCAGACCTTTGGGTTTGTCATGATGTGAATGGTTCACGTGAGTTTTTCAACATAATCAACCAAGACTATGTTATTGTGAGTAGTCCAACAGACTATAATGCAGTACTAGCGTACTGTGAATGAAATTCTATTGAGTTAAAGTGCAGTACCCCAAGTACTAAAATACAGTAACCCCGTACTGTAATGAAGTGCTAAAAGCACAGTAATGCAATACAAATGTATTATGAATGTATTATCGAACTACCATGAAATGAAGTACCTCTGTACTGTGAATGCAGCACCGCGTGCAGTGAATGCAGTGCCACGCACTGTAATGTAGTACCCAATGTACCGTGAATGCAGTACTAACTGTACTATGAATGCAGCACCAACGTGCAGAAATGTAGTATCAACGTATTGAGAGTGTATCACCAATGTGCCAAAATGTGTTGAAGTGACGTATTTTCACTTATATAATGTTTATGCCTCCTTCTCGAGGTTCAGTGATAAGTATGATATTCTCCTATGAATACATATAGGGAATAAGTTGAGTTGTGATGGTGAGGAAGACGGCGATGTGCCTCTTCGCGAGTATGTGATGGTACAGTACATCGGAATGTGTTATATATATTGAATATATATATATATATATATATATATATATATATCGATACGTGGAAGTAGTACACATGTAAGGCCTATTCATATATACCTACGGTACATATAATAGCCTAGGGTGTCTAGCACATAACAATCAGAGTCTACTAATGCATTCCCAATTCTGTATAACCTCTTTCAGATGTCACATCATCTTTATTTAATTGTACATAGTTAGCTAGGCTATGTTAGATTAAACTCACATGATGTAATTTCTGAACCAGTCATACCTAACGAGGAATACTGCCTAACGGTCATAGTCTAGGCCCACTAAATGCAACCTAGTTCACTATAACCTTAGGCTATGATACCAATCTAAAACACCCCCAAATTTCGGGTTGCGGAAGCGGTCGGGTCGGGTGTTACCAAATCAAATATCACAAGCACAAAGATATAGTAAACGACTCTAAATGAGACGTTTTGAAAATAGTTAATACATTACCAAATAAGTTTTACAAAGCTATGAGTTTATAAGTAATTTCCAAATACATAATTTGAAAATACAATAGTAGATGCAAAGTGGTCCCAAATGTTTGAAAGCATGTGACTCGAGCTAGGATCCTGATAGGCCGATCCTACTATAGCAGTACCTGAAAATGCACACTAAAACGGTCAGCTGGAAAGCTGGTGAGTTCACAGGTTTAGTTAAACAAATTTGTAATGTTGTAAAACATTATAAGATATGAAAATAGTTTGTAAATCGTGAGATGATGTTAAGCCATGATTGCTCCCATGAGCAATATTACGGACCATTAAGTAAACCTACAGATCTAAGTCAATAGGGTACTAATGGTGATAACCTGAGAACAAGCATAACTAGTGTGAATTCTATTACAACAAGTACAACTCGTAGCAATACTAATGAGAACAAGTATTAACCTATATTAATACTAACGATGGCGAGTAACAACTCGTAATGATTAAATGATGACGAGTAACAACTCGTATTGATTTAATGATGACGAGTATTAACTCGTATTGATCAATAATGACGAGTCCCAGCTCGTTAAGATTTTATGATGACGAGAATTAACTTGTATTAACTAATAATGACGAGTCCCCGCTCGTTAAGAATTAATGATAGCGAGAATTAACTCGTATTAACTAATGATGACGAGTCCCCGCTCGTTAAGATTTAATGATGACGAGAATCAACTCGTCATGTTTTATATTGATGAGCCTCCAGCTCGTTGAGATTTAATGATGATGAGAATTAACTCGTCATGATTTATAATGATGAGCCTCCAGCTCATTGAGATTTAATGATGACTAGCAGCAGCTAGCATGGCTTTATTGATCACTAGCAGCAGCTAGTATGGCTTTACTGAATGATGAGAATTAACTCGTCATGATTTAAGATTTGTATCGCTTTACCACGATATCATTTTGAATCACTTTACCGTGATCTCGTTTTGTGCCCACTTTACCGTGGCATCGGGTTGCTCGCAAGCATTGAATGAAATTGAGAGTCGGTAGTACTACGACGTGGCCGACTAAGAAATTGAAAGCCAGCAGTATTATGACATGCCTAACTAGAATATTTGTGGTTGTATAAATGTATGTATTTTAATACACATAAATGAATTGTAGATAGCACTAAGTGCTTGAGATAACATATATGTAAGTATATAAATATGTGTGTATATATATATATATATATATATATATATATACATACATATATATATACTTAGATAACAAATACAACACACAGGATGTTATCGATTATGATTTAACATAGAAATGATGCAGGTACTCAGGTGGTACCTACGATTGTCATATAATATATGAAAACGATTTAACGTATCTAAGGATATACAAACATAACTTAGATATTGGGTGTAGCAAGATGATCCTAGGTATGAACAGTCATCACCTAAGTGTATGGATATAGTAAGAAGCACTATGCTAATGTATGCTACTATTGTATACTCCTAGCCACAGCCTAGCAAGTATATTGAGATCTATGGGTGATGTTCACTCAAGTACTAGCCTAAGCCTAGTAACTATGGAACATAAGTGTAGGGAATAGCTATGATCCCTAAAGCAATCATATGAATACTTAACACAATTAAGTATAATTAAGAAGAGTTATTGATATGAAACACAATGTTTATGTCACAAACATTCAGTATATGGTTTGTATTCATTAGACAATGAAATGATTTAATTGAGTATGCATTCTCCCCCAAAATACATAAAACAGTTGAAAGGTGGGGCTATGAACTCACCTTTGGGTGCTAGCGTCCTAAGATACGCGAGTCATTCCGATGAAACCTCCTAGTGTCCTAGACATGTGAGGTTTAAAGTGAGTGAATGGATGTTTGAATGAACTATCCATAGTATTGTTTATTCGATAAGATTACACTCCAAAGTATTCGTTATATGATTACATTTGACGTTTGTAAAATGATTGTGGCCCGTTGGTGTTGGTTCGAAATTATATTTCAAAGATATGTTTTGCTTTGTTTTCATAAAAATATCCGTCTCATATATTTATACGATAAAAGTTTGTTGTTAAACTGATTTTGCGATGCTGCACCGTTTTGGCCATATCTCCCTCATACGAACTCGGATTAAGGCGATTCAACTGCCCAGACGACCGTGACTCAGAGGGATACAAATCTACAAAATATGGTTGGATGATTTGCATGTTGATCCACCGGATCATGGCCTTGATCCACGGATCATGTCCGGATCAAGGTTTTTGCAGGTTTTAAGATGATCCGCCGGATCATGCCTTGATCCGCCGGATCAGGGCATGTTTCAGACCGTTTTTCGAAGTTTTCTGCTACAAATCAACATTTTCGGGTATAATTAACTTATACAACATTAATACACTATCATACAAGTTATATAAACATAAAACTAAGGAGGAATCGAAGGTTTTCTTACAATTAGAAAACGAGACCATGAGATGATGATGATGTCCACGATGATGATGATGATCGATGATGAAAAGGAAGATGATGATTATGATGCTGTGATGTTGTTATTGTTGTTGTGTTGTTTGATGATGAATCCGAAAGAGAAGAGAGGGTGAGCCGAGAGAAATGAGATTAAAGGATTGTGCGTGTGTGTGTGTATTTTGAATTATTGGAGTCGGTATATAACCGGCTCCAATTATTGGTATTAGGTGGTAAATATTCTATCCGTGTTTGCGTACCCGATCGTTATGTAGTATAATGTTTTAAAATGATAATTTCCTAAAAATGAAATCGTATATATTTTTCATTGAAGTATTTTATAAAAATATTTTTAGTGAGTTATAAAAAGTGTAAATGGTGCAGATCGGCAACGAACTTTCCCTTTTTTGTCGAGTTAGGGTATGAACCCAATTTATTATACAGGTTGGTAACGAACTTTCAAATTATGTTTCGAGTTAGGTAACGAACTTTTCGAGTTACCTAACTCGAACATAATGTGAAAGTTCGTTACCTAACTCGAAACATAATCTGAAAGTTTGTTTCCTAACTCGAAATATAATTCGAAAGTCCGTGTCCAATATATGTTTCGAGTTAGGTAACAAGCTTTTGAATTATGTTTCGAGTTAGGTAACGAACTTTCAAATTATGTTTCGAGTTAGGTAATGAACTTTCAAATTATGTTTGAGTTAGGTAACTTGAAAAATTCGTTACCTAACTCGAAACATAATTTGAAAGTTTGTTACCGACCTGTATAATAAATTGGGTTCATACCCTAAATTGACAAAAAAGGAAAAGTTCGTTGCCGATCTGTGTCATTTACCCTTATAAAAATATAACATTGTTTTACTTTGGATGTATGGATAGTTTTCACTGTACAAAATGTATTTAAAACTTCACTCAAGTAAATAATTATTATTCTCGTCAATAATACATTATTTAAAAATGTTTTTCACCAACGTCCGTATTTGAGATTGCGCGTTCTTTCAGATTTGTTTGTACGCGATTATTTAAAAAATTATTTAACGTTATATATATATTTACATATGTATATCCGAATACTTTCGTTTTAACACGTACCAAGTACGAGTAATTAAAGTTTAAATTGGGCTTGAATTTTGGGTCATTTTTGACCGGGTGTTACACTTTCTATAAAGTGAAAAACAAAAACCCCACAATCCACTGCATTTGGCTGCTGTGGCACATTAACGGCTGATAAGCATCAAATAGATAGTATATTTTATATTAATTTATCCTTATATTTATATACATTTTATTGAATTTATATGATTTTAGATACTTATTTTGTTAATAATTGCAGAAATGTATTTTAATTGAAGAATGAAGAAAAAGGAACAAGAACGAGACCAGAACTGAAGAATTAAAGCACTTAAAGAAATAAAGATTAAAGACCTTGAAGAAATGAAGACTAAAAGAGTTAAAATGAAGATTTGGGCCAAAAAGAGAATAAAGTCTGGTTATGAAGATTGAGAGTCCAAAAGTTAAGCCCAAGCCCGTAATTGGAATATTCTGGAATTAACATTCAACCGGCGATTGGATTAACCAACCGGCGGTTAAGCTTTAGGGTTTAAGGCGGTGGAGACACGCGGAGTTGGACCCGGATTCGAATTACTTCAACCGGCGGTTGGAGTATCCAACCGGCGGTTGGAAGGTCGGCCAGAAAAAGTATAAATAGAGGCTTAAGCTAGGTCATTTGATATACGATTCAAGAATACTAAACCGAAAGTTAGGGTTTTAGGGCAACTTTAAGGTGCGATTTTGGAGGCAAAGGAGCTAGGGTTTGAAGGTTTTTAACCCTAGGAAAAGCTGGTTTGCTAATTGGTTTGGTTTCTTTATCCTTGTAACTTTATTAATCTTTTGGGTTATTTTGGATACTGTTTATTTGAATTAATTACTTATTAGGTTTTCATTATGAATGTTTAAATGTATGTTTATTAGAATTATTATATGAATTATATGTTTATGTTGGAACTATATTATTGAATGTTTATTATACAAAAATTGTCTGTGTTATATTAATATTGGTAAAAGTTAACTGATTTATATAGATAACTTTACGAAGCTAGTGAGTTTTATAAGTTAATTAATGATTATCAATTATTAATGTTAAGTAACACTGTAATTAAACCGAATATGAATTGTATTAATAAACTGCTGATAGATCTTAATAAATATTAATATTGTACTTAATCTTTGGCAATGCTACTATATGAAAATTATCTTAATCTTTGTGATTTTCTACATTAGTAATTCACCAATAATAATAGCCAACAAAGCAAATAGACATAAGTTGATATAATACGTTTAATAAATAATTGTTTAAATAATTATAATCTTCTATCCAATTGAGTATACTTAAGTTGTTTCCTAGAACTTATCTATTAGAATCTGTATCAATAATATAAATATGTTCGTTCGGAACTAAAACGTCCCCCTTATCTTGTAGATTATTGTAACTTGGATCCTTGTATTAAATTGTACTATAATTGTAAATATTTGTAATTAGAATAAATAGATAATTAGTTATAAATAAGAATAACGTTTTCCTGTGTTCCTTGTGTTCGAATTTGGACTTACTTATTAAGCTATATTACATGAACGGGTTAATCTTGCCTGAATTGTGTGATAGTATTATTTAGTATTTCCTTAATTAAACTTGTTATTATAATTGCATATACTTTCCGCACATCAAGTTTTTGGCGCCGTTGCCGGGGAACACTTAACCGGTTGAACTTTTGTTTTACCGGGGGAGCGGTGTATTCTATTTAAAACTAATTATTTTACTTGTATAATTTTTATTTCTGATACATTGCAAAATCGATAAGAAATATCGGCTCACCCATTGAGAATACTGACAAAAACAAAGGTATAAGGAGAGTAAAGCCCTACCTCATTGATTTATCATATAAGAGGTAAGGTGCTTCTCGAAAGAAATAGGTTTATAATAAGCTTAGCGCTGACCTGTTTCTCCGCTTTTGTGTACTATCAATGGAGCTACCGAGATCTAATTGATGAACTTTGTATTGGAAATCTAAAAATTAATCTTAACCTTAATTGTTGTATAATTAACTAAATTGCATTACTAACAAATAGGAGAGTTGGGTTAGGTATAATTTTTCGAATATTTAATTTTGAATGTGTTTTATTATTAAATTATCGGGATTCATATTTACCAACTTGAATATTATTAACAAACTACTAACATCTATTTTTGAATTTAAAGTACTACTACAATTCTGTTCTTCTTTGCAGATGGATGTATGACCCGCACACTTCATCCGGATCCACTTAGTCCATTTGACGAACCAGAACGAGAATTTCATTCTAGAAGACGATTGTCATATGCGCCACCTAATTCGCCAGAACAAGGAATTTCATCTGACGAAGACGATTTAATATTTCATAACAGTTTATTCAAAACGGCTAAAAGAGGATATTACTCTGATTCAGATTTAGATAGAGTGCATTCGAGACAACATACAGTATTTCCAAGAGATTCTGAACCAAAACAAAGAGACATGGCAGACATAGCTAACATGACGCTTGAGGATTACACGATTCAAACTCGTGGAGATCCAAGACCGGGAGTGGTTAGGCCTGCTATAGCTAGAGAAGTAGAATTTGAATTAAATGGACAATTTCTGAAGGAATTGATAGAGAATCCTTTCAGAGGAGAAGATAAAGAAGATGCAAACGAGCATGTTGAGAAAATTTTAGAAATTGCAGATATGTTTAATATTCCTAATGTTACAAGAGATCAGGTGATGTTACGAGTATTTCCTTTAACATTAAAGGATGGAGCTAAGAGATGGATTAATAATGAACCAGCCGGATCTATTACTACTTGGGAAGATCTTCGTAGAAAATTTCTAAAAATGTATTGTACACCTTCCAAAACGTCAAAGATGATAGACGAGATTAGGAATTTTAAGCAGAAACCCGATGAATCTCTATATCAAGCTTGGGAAAGATATAAGGAGATGTTACATAAATGTCCACAACATGATTTGAATGTTCAACAAGAAATAACGGTATTTTATAAGGGAGTTGATCGAGCAACACGTCAACAGTTAGATGCACAAGGCCCAGTACCTAAGAAAACTCCAGCAGTAGCAAAAGCAGGAATTGAAGAACTAGCAAAACATTCTCAATTAGGGGATGATGGTTCATCTGGAAGAAAAAGAATATCTGAAGATAGTGATGGTCTCGCAGCTATCACTGCAAAATTGGAAAGTATGGGAAGAGATATTAAGAAAGTAAATGAACAAGTTCATGCAATCAGGATTGGTTGTGAAATATGTGGAGGAAATCATCTAAAGACAGAATGTCCTAATAATGATAGTGAAATAATCACTGAAGAAGTTATGTATGGGGATTTTCAAGGAAATCCAAATTATCGTCAAGTTTCTAACTTTAGAAGAACTAGTCAACCAGGACAACAGTATCAACAAGGAGCACCAGGTTATTATGTCAAAACAGGACAAAATACTTCCTATAATGACAGAATGATGGTGATAGAAAATGCACTGGGAAAAATGGCTGAGGCAAGTAATAAAAGCCAAGAGGAAATTAATACACGAATGCGTAATAATGAAGCATCGATCAAACAAATTGAAGGATCAGTTCATCAGATTGCTAAAGCACTACAGGAGAGATTTCCAGGAACATTACCAGGATTTACTGAAACAAATCCAAAGGAGCAAGCTAAAGTAGTAATTACCAGAAGTGGTAAGAATGTTGACTCTCCTGTTATAACTAATAAAGTTGTTGAGTCTGAACAGGTTGAAAAAGAAACAATTGATGAAGACATACATCCAAATAAAAAGAGCATTGGAGAAAATAAAGTTAAAGAAGTCATTAAAGACTATACACCCCCACTTCCATATCCAGCTGCTCTGAGGAAGGACAAAGAAGATGAACAATACCACAAATTTCTGGAAAATCTGAAACAACTTCATATTAACATTCCTTTTGTTGAAGCTATAGCTCAAATGCCGAAGTATGCAAAATATCTTAAGGAGCTGCTGACCAACAAAAGTAAACTGAATAATGTGACAAAGGTGACTATGAATGCGAGATGCTCAGCAATAATGCAGAATAAGCTACCTCCAAAAGTCAAAGATCCAGGGAGTATTACTATACCTTGCAAAATTGGTGAAATTGATATTGAAAATGCATTAGCAGATTTAGGTGCTAGTATTTCATTAATTCCATATACTCTTTATATGCATTTAGGATTAGGAGAACCAAAACCTATTCGTATGTGTATTGAATTAGCTGACCGATCTGTGCAATATCCTAAGGGAATAGTTGAAAATGTTTTGATTAAAGTTGATAATTTGTTTTTCCATGTGATTTTGTAATTTTAGATATGATAGAAGACCCTAAAGTCCCTATTATATTAGGAAGACCATTTTTAGCAACTACACATGCCGTAATAGATGTTTTTAATAGAAAAATTACCATGAGGTTAGGGAATGAAAAGATTGTTTTTGATGTTAATAATTCCATGAAATTTCCTGATTATGTGGATGATACTTGTTATTATTTAAATTCATATGAATATATGGATAACTCTTCTTTTCAAGATTTTATAGGAAAAGATCAATCAGATATAGGAATTCTTAATGGATGGACTGAAGAGTTTGACACTGCAAAGGATTTAGCAGAATTTGATAAGCTATTAGAGGAAGATGAAGATTTGGAAGAAGCAACAGTGGTTATTCAACAACATCCTGAAGAGGAAGAAACACAGCCAATTGCTAAAATTATTAACCAGGAATTGATACCATATTCTGTAAATAATATTCCTTGTTTGAAGGAAGAGATATTTGAGATCAAGACATCTATTGAAGAACCACCACAGTTGGAACTTAAAGAGCTACCAGCACATTTGAAATACGCTTATTTACAAGGAACATCAAACTTGCCGGTTATAATATCTTCAAAATTGTCAAAATCAGAGAAAGAACGATTAGTTCAGGTTCTTAAACAGCATAAACAAGCAATAGCATGGAAAATAACGGATATTAAAGGAATCAGTCCTACGTACTGTACTCATAAAATCTTAATGGAAAAAGATTTTAAGCCAGTCGTACAACCTTTAAGAAGATTAAATCCGAATGTTAAAGATGTAGTGAGGAAAGAAATCATTAAATTGTTGGATTCAGGGTTAATTTATCCTATTTCAGATAGTCCATGGGTAAGTCCAATACATGTTGTACCAAAGAAAGGTGGAATAACGGTGGTACCTAATGAAAAGAATGAATTGATACCAACAAGGACGGTAACGGGATGGAGAGCTTGTATTGATTATAGAAAACTAAATGATGCTACCAGGAAAGATCATTTTCCATTACCATTTATTGATCAGATGATAGAAAGGTTATCAGGAAAGGAATTCTATTGTTTTCTGGATGGATTTTCAGGATATTTTCAAATACCGATAGCAGCTGAAGATCAAGATAAAACAACATTTACCTGTCCGTTTGGTACTTTCGCTTATAGAAGAATGCCGTTTGGTTTATGTAATGCACCAGCTACATTTCAGCGTTGCATGATCGCAATATTTCATGATATGGTAGAAGACTTCATGGAAGTATTTATGGATGATTTCTCGGTATTTGGAGATTCGTTTGATGCTTGTTTAGAAAATTTACATAAGATGTTGCAAAGATGTGAAGGAGCAAATCTAGTTCTTAATTGGGAAAAATGTCATTTTATGGTTAGAGAAGGAATTGTTTTAGGTCATAAATTATCCAAAACAGGAATTGAGGTAGATCAAGCGAAGATTGAAGCTATTTCAAAACTACCTTATCCTACAAATGTAAAAAGAATAAGAAGTTTTCTAGGACATGCTGGATTTTATAGGAGATTTATAAAAGATTTTTCAAAAATTGCAAAACCGCTTAATCATTTACTAGAGAAGGATGCAAAATTTAAGTTTACAGATGAATGCAAACAGTCGTTTGATGCATTAAAAGAAAAGTTGGTATCTGCTCCAGTAATGACGAGTCCAGATTGGAGTTTACCTTTTGAATTGATGTGTGATGCTAGTGACTATGCAGTTGGAGAGGTTCTAGGACAAAAAGTTGATAAGAAGTTTAAGCCAATTTATTATGCCAGTAAAACATTAACAGATGCTCAGGAAAATTACACAACTACGGAAAAGGAACTTTTGGCAGTAGTTTTTGCTTTCGATAAATTTCGTTCATATCTTGTCTTAACTAAAACTGTGGTTTATACTGACCATTCTGCTTTGAAGTATTTATTTAATAAGCAGGATGCGCGCCCTCGTTTATTACAATGGATTCTTTTATTGCAGGAATTCGATATTGAAATTAAAGATAAGAAAGGAGCTGAAAATGTTGCAGCTGATCATTTGTCAAGGTTGGAAAATCCTGGATTAGAAGTATTGGATGAAGAAGATATTAAAGATACATTTCCGGATGAGAAATTAATGACTGTACGAGAATTAATGGATATACCTTGGTTTGCGAATTATGCAAATTATTTGGTTAGTAAAATTTTACCAAAGATGAATTAACAGAAGAAGAAGAAATTCTTTTCTGATTTAAAGTATTATTTTTGGGAAGATCCATTTCTTTTCAGATACTGTGCAGATGGAATAATCAGACGTTGTGTACATGGTGAAGAAGCTCAACAGATTATAAAACATTGTCATGAAGGACCAGTAGGGGGTCATAATGGACCAAGTTACACTGCGAAGAAAATATTTGATGCAGGATTCTATTGGCCGACAATTTTTAAAGATGCATATGCTTACGTTAGGAATTGTGATTCATGCCAAAGAGCTGGGAATATTTCTAAAAAAGATGAGATGCCACAAACTGGTATACAGGTTTGTGAAATATTTGATGTTTGGGGTATTGATTTTATGGGACCATTTCCAATGAGTCACGGTAATAAGTATATATTAGTAGCTGTGGATTATGTTTCCAAGTGGGCAGAGGCAAAGGCATTACCTACGAATGATACAAGAGTTGTGGTAAAATTTCTTAAACAGTTATTTTCGAGATTTGGAACTCCTAAGGCATTGATTAGTGATCGGGGTACTCATTTTTGTAACGCTCAATTGGAGAAAATATTGAAAAGATATGGAGTTACTCATAGAATTGCTACGCCTTATCATCCACAAACGAGTGGACAAGTTGAAAATACCAATCGTGCGTTAAAACGTATTTTGGAACGTTCTATTGGTTCTAACAGAAAAGAATGGTCGGAAAAATTAAATGATGCACTTTGGGCATATAGGACAGCATTTAAAACACCTACAGGTTGTACTCCGTATAGACTAGTTTATGGAAAAGCTTGTCATTTACCAGTGGAAATAGAACATAAAGCATATTGGGCACTTCGAGAATGCAACATGGATACCGATAAAGTTGGTAAGCATCGCTTTTTACAGTTACATGAGTTAGATGAGCTTCGTTGGAATGCTTATGAGAATTCAAGATTTTATAAAGAAAGAACGAAGAAATGGCACGATGCAAGACTTCGGGGAGATAAAGAATTCGTTGCTGGAGAACGTGTGCTTTTATATAATTCACGTATTAGGTTATTTCCGGGTAAATTGAAATCAAGATGGAGCGGACCATATGTTATTCACCAAGTTAATACAAATGGGAGTGTAGATTTGATTTCGCTTAATGGGGATATTTTTAAAGTCAATGGGCATCGTTTGAAGAAATACTATGAAAATAATGTTATTGAACATATTTCAGATATATCTCTAGAAGAATAGGAGATATGATTAAGTCGAACTTACCGACACTTAAACAAAAGTGCTTCTCGGGAGACAACCCGTGTTTATGTTTATATGTTATGTTTTTCTTTTTATTTTTAGGTTGAACTTTGTGGGTGTGTTCACTGGAAACCCTCATGAGACTATAACTCGTCCACTTGGGATACCGAGGGGTTTAAAGGCTAATTGCATATGCTAAATGCAATCGTGATTAACTACGAAAGTGTGGATGTTGTATATTATTTTTCAAGAGATGAAGGAATCAACCAAGAAGATTTTTATTAGCCGATGATGAAATTTTTTATTTCAGTCAGGGGAGTTTTTCTGTTCTATTTTTCTTTCCCTTACTCACTTTTTGTTTATCATTTTTCTACAATGAGGGCATTGTATAATTTAAGTGTGGGGATAGGGTTCGTAAGAAAAAGAATTTCTTTAATTAAACATTTAAGTTTCTATTGTTCTTAAAATTTTTAAAAATTTAAAATTTTAAGTGAATAACTAAGTATTTATTAGTTAGAATACTTTTGTTAAAAATTTTGTTTTTAATTTAAAAGTTTAGACTTTAATATGGATTAACTGTTTTGTATATATAACGTAAGCAACTTAATAAGGAAGTGATATATAGTTATATGATATGATGTACTAATAGGCAATCTATATAAAGATTTCTGAATTTTAATAAATTAATAATATAACTTGTTTATTATTTTATGATACATAATATGATGTATGACATAAAAGTCTTAATTTTTAAATTTATTATGCAATAATTTTATATCTTTTTACTTATGTGAGTACATTTGGGGGTATATATTGATGGTTTCCTCTGTTATACGAAAGTATAGACCTGGTTTCTATTAATATATACTTAAAAATTAAGCAAACGCAAGTCAAAAGTACTTGAAAAGTCTTAAAAATAAGATACCTAATGAGGTCGCCAAAAATGGTTTGACCAAGTCTGGTTTTGCTTAAACCTGAATCAAGTTATGTCGCTCTGTTGCATGAAAATGCAGACCTGTCACCAATGTCTTGATTCTTAAAAATGTATTTCATATATTTAATTGGAATATAGAAGTAAATTGTATAATTAAATTTAAAGGTATATCATATATGGGAATCATAAGTAATATACAAACTAACAATAAAGGTGTATTCAGAAGTATAAATATAGATTGTTTAAAGTGGACAAATATATTAGTAATCGTTCATGAACTATATATTACACAAATAATAATAATTTTATTTATACATTATAGTTATCCATGTTAATTAAATTGTTTAAAATTTTAATTTATGAAACAGATTTTTAGTATTGGTATTCTGATTCTTAAATATTAGTTTGATGCTTATTTTTAAATTTTATTCAGTATTCTACTTGAGGACAAGTAGAACTTAAGTGTGGGGATATTTGATAAGCATCAAATAGATAGTATATTTTATATTAATTTATCCTTATATTTATATACATTTTATTGCATTTATATGATTTTAGATACTTATTTTGTTAATAATTGCATAAATGTATTTTAATTGAAGAATGAAAAAAAAGGAACAAGAATGAGACCAGAACTGAAGAATTAAAGCACTTAAAGAAATAAAGATTAAAGACCTTGAAGAAATGAAGACTAAAAGAGTTAAAATGAATATTTGGGCCAAAAAGAGAATAAAGTCCGGTTATGAAGATTGAGAGTCCAAAAGTTAAGCCCAAACCCGTAATTGGAATATTCTGGAATTAACATTCAACCGGCGGTTGGATTAACCAACCGGCGGTTGAGCTTTAGGGTTTAAGGCGGTGGAGACACGCGGAGTTGGACCCTGATCGAATTACTTCAACCGGCGGTTGGAGTATCCAACCGGCGGTTGGAAGGTCGGCCAGAAAAAGTATAAATAGAGGCTTAAGCTAGGTCATTTGATATACGATTCAAGAATACTAAACCGAAAGTTAGGGTTTTAGGGAAACTTTAAGGTGCGATTTTGGAGGCAAAGGAGCCAGGGTTTGAAGGTTTTTAACCCTAGGAAAAGCTGGTTTGCTAATTGGTTCGGTTTCTTTATCCTTGTAACTTTATTAATCTTTTGGGTTATTTTGGATATTGTTTATTTGAATTAATTACGTATTAGGTTTTCATTATGAATGTTTAAATGTATGTTTATTAGAATTATTATATGAATTATATGTTTATGTTCGAACTATATTATTGAATGTTTATTATACAAGAATTGTCTGTGTTATATTAATATTGTAACAACCCTAAAATTAGGGCCAATTTAAAATTTCCCTAATTACGTGTTTACTACATGTATTTAATATGAAATATGATTAAATACGTCGATTACTTATTATATATATATAGGTGATATATATATATATATATACAAGTATACGATTCGTTCAAATCGTATAAAACTACAATTGTACAAACATACGGACGTGGGTAAAACAATTATTAAATAATGTGGAATTATTTAATTACTTCAACAACTACTTTATATTATATTTATAATATAATGGAAACGTACGTTTTTAATCAAAACGTTACCGAACTCTACGAAAACGCGATCAACCGACAAAACAAAGCAAAGTTATATTTTATAACTTAAAAACTAGCATTTTGGTAAAATACTACAACAAATATCGAGTAACAATTTCGTATTTTAAAACGTATAATTAAACGCGTATAAAATGATTTTTACGTTTAAACGACCGGGGAAACGAACACCGCACGGAGCGCGAACACGAGGAAGCAAAAATTGGTGAGACCACACCATGGTGGACCCCACCAACCGGCCAAAAGTAAGGGGACATCACCCCCCTCACTTTCTTTCTTCCTTCACACACAAACACATTTCATCACTCAATCTCTTTTCTCTCCCTCCTCTCTCTCTCTCACGGCTCTCTCTCTCACGGCTCTCTCTCTCTAGCAAAAACACCACAAAAACTCCCTAAATCACCTAGCTCGTTTGGAGAAAGTTGATCACCGCAACGAAGGCTACGCGTTCATCTTTTCGGATTTTCGATCCGACGACTTTGTAAGGTTTCCCGCGACTCTCGAAACTTTCCGATTTCAATTATTTTGCTAGTATAATGTTCCCCTAGCTAAATGATGTCCAAATATATAATTAAAACTCGCTTCCGCAAACTGTTAAATTTGGGGGTGTTACAGATTGGTATCAGAGCCTAAGGTTATAGTGAACTAGGTGCATTTAGTGGGCCTAGACTATGACCGTTAGGCAGTATTCCTCATTAGGTATAACCGGTTCAGGGATTACATCATACAAGTTTAATTTAACATAGCCTGATCAACTATGTACAATTAAATGAAGATGATGTGAGTTCTGAAAGGGGTTATGTTGAACATGAATGCACTAGCTGACTCTGACCTCGAGAGAACCGGGACTTTTACTTGTTTGTGCTAGACACACACTAGGTGGTTATGTGATATAGGTATATATACGTACATAGGCCCCGACTACATACTACTCTCTAGGCTATTATATACTGAAGGTATAGGAATAGGCCTTGTCCGATGATACTTTGTTTACCACCTACACCATCATAACCGACAAACATAGCTACTCCAACGTCCTTCGATATGAAGATCGGGACTTTGTTTTCATTCACTACCCCTACCTAATTCTACGTTGATAACATTCTACAACGTACTCCACTGTACCGTTAGGTGTATCCTAGGAAAACCATTTTCAACAAATTTCAACATGCTTTTACCCCGAAACTTTTTCATAACTTCTGTTTTTGAACAGATTTTGTTAAAAAAAAAAAAAAAATTCAAAACTTTGTCGCTGACCAGAATTTCAACCGAACCATTTCGACTCAAGTTTTCATCAGACTTCAAATTTTTCAACCGACTTTCACCATCAAAATTTTCTAACAAATGTATTTCTATCAAACATGTTACAAAATTTCTTACAAAATGTTTTATAAAATTCTCAAAATTTCAAAACCGTGTAAACTTACTTATAGTACACAACTTTAAACAAATTTCAAACTCTGGATAGTCAACAAAATTACACAGTATACAATGACCTCCTTGCTTTATAAGAACAAAACCTATCAAGACCCGAATGCGAACTAGGGTATGTTCATTCTTAGACAATCTGATTTACTTCGATTTACTTCTTAAAATTTCTCGTCAAATAAATTTTATCTGATTGTCTCATATTTCATGTACACCCTCTTAGATCCTAAGTACCCAATAGGATTAGAGAACGACCGACTACTTGAAATCCCGACAGCGTAACTTACAATGCACTTTAAATACAGCAACCAAACATCCTCCCCAAATATCTCACACTGGTTGAGACAGGGAACTCGAACACTCTCACTTAATTTCCAACTGACCATGTCTCGTGGACAAATGGTCGATACTCCTTACCAACTTTCATAATCAATACCGATTACTACTTCGAACAAATTTCGGGACGAAATTCTCCTAACAAGGGGAGAATGTAACAACCCTAAAATTAGGGCCAATTTAAAATTTCCCTAATTACGTGTTTACTACATGTATTTAATATGAAATAGGATTAAATACGTCGATTACTTATTAAATATATATAGGTGATATATATATACACGTATACGATTCGTTCAAATCGTATAAAACTACAATTGTACAAACATACGGACGTGGGTAAAACAATTATTAAATAATGTGGAATTATTTATTTACTTCAACAACTACTTTATATTATATTTATAATATAACGGAAACGTACGTTTTTAATCAAAACGTTACCGAACTCTACGAAAACGCGATCAACCGACAAAACAAAGCAAAGTTATATTTTATAACTTAAAAACTAGCATTTTGGTAAAATACTACAACCAAATATCGAGTAACAATTTCGTATTTTAAAACGTATAATTAAATGCGTATAAAATGATTTTTACGTTTAAACGACCGGGGAAACGAACACCGCACGGTGCGCGAACACGAGGAAGCAAAAATTGGTGAGACCACACCATGGTGGACCCCACCAACCGGCCAAAAGTAAGGGGACATCACCCCCCTCACTTTCTTTCTTCCTTCACACACAAACACATTTCATCACTCAATCTCTTTTCTCTCCCTCCTCTCTCTCTCTCACGGCTCTCTCTCTCACGGCTCTCTCTCTCTAGCAAAAACACCACAAAAACTCCCTAAATCACCTAACTCGTTTGGAGAAAGTTGATCACCGTAACGAAGGCTACGCGTTCATCTTTTCGGATTTTCGATCCGACGACTTTGTAAGTTTTCCGGCGACTCTCGAAACTTTCCGATTTCAATTATTTTGCTAGTATAATGTTCCCCTAGCTAAATGATGTCCAAATATATAATTAAAACTCGCTTCCGCAAACTGTTAAATTTAGGGGTGTTACAAATATTGATAAAAGTTAACTGCTTTATATAGATAACTTTACGAAGCTAGTGAGTTTTATAAGTTAATTAATGATTATCAATTATTAATGTTAAGTAACACTGTAATTAAACCGAAGCTATGAATTGTATTAATAAACTGCTGATAGATCTTAATAAATAGTAATATTGTACTTAATCTTTGGCAATGCTACTATATGAAAATTATCTTAATCTTTGTGATTTTCTACATTAGTAATTCACCAATAATAATAGCCAACAAAGCAAATAGACATAAGTTGATATAATACGTTTAATAAATAATTGTTTAAATAATTATAATCTTCTATCCAATTGAGTATACTTAAGTTGTTTCCTAGAACTTATCTATTAGAATCTGTATCAATAATATAAATATGTTCGTTCGGAACTAAAACGTCCCCCTTATCTTGTAGATTATTGTAAATTGGATCCTTGTATTAATGTTGATACATGTTTGTGTGTCTGTCAGTTGGTCTATTGAGTTGTAAGTGTCGTTAGTTAGTTTTATTAGAAAAGTCATTTTCTGTATTTGCGACACTTAAGTTTAGCATTAGGCGACACTTGCCTTAGTGACGCATAGCGACACTTAGGTAAGTGACGCATGAGGGCGGCGACATGCGACACTTCCCAAGTGACGCATGTCTGCCGATTTTGTTTTAGTATAAATTGAAACCTACGGGTTTTCGGCAAGGGTTGATGAAAACCCTAGCACCATTTGTCGACTAAGCACTTCTGTAAACAGTTCCAATACGATTTACAAGCTAATATACTCGTTTACTTTGATTAATCATTGTTTTCGTTTTGAGTTTATTACTTGTTTGTGTAATTGATTGATTCCGCCAATCTATTACTATCGATCAACACTTAGATCCACATCCAGGGGGCACTTTCAACTGGTATCAGAGCCTCGGAGTTGATTTGATCGACGTGTGTACGTGTATTGAAGTGTTTTCGGTTCGATTTTGTGAAGATCAAAGACATTCTAGCAAGATTAGGATCGATTTGGTGCTATTACTGTGTTTTGAGTAAAGATTTACAGGTTTCGTACGATTGGGACTCAAGAATTTTCGTTAGGTTTACGAAAATTCGATTTTTAGGGTTTTTGGGTGTTCACAGCCGTTTCTGCGTCACTCAGAGCGTCACTTCGACACTTTGTGCGGCACTTCGAGCGACACTTCTGTAAGGAACAATTAGGGTTTTTACGACACTCAAGTGCGTCACTTAGTAACGTCACTTGAGTATTATACGTCACTTACATTAGTGACACCTACTGTTCAATCCGACACTCTACTGCGTCATTTGATACGACACTTGTGTATCATCCGTCACTTACTACGAGTGACGCGTTACTTCTGTCAGTCACTTAAAGCGTCACTTACCTTAGTGACGCCTGTTATTGCTAAGCGACACTCAAGTCCGTCACTTGAGTACGTCACTTACGTGTTTATAAGACACTCATCTCTAGTGTCGTTCTGTTTGTTTATCCGTCACTCGATAGCGTCACTTATCAAGTGCCGCTACTCTTTGCGACACTAAGGTGCGTCACTTACCAAGTGACGCCTTTGTTACTAATCAGCTTCCAAGTTTTTTTTTAAGTTGATTTTACAGGTACGCTTCAATGTCTGATAAGGAAGATATTAGAGGAATCAGAGAGATGCTCAGACAGAGCAATGATATTGGCTCCAGTAATAAACCTCCGTTCTTTGGACCAGATTTAGATTATGTGTATTGGAGAGATAGATATGAACAGTATATAGATTTCCACTGTCCTGAACTGTGGGGACCTTTAAAAGAACGATATGTTGCTCCAGTGGCTGAAGGAAATTATCGTGGAGTTCCTCCAGCTAAAACATATAATGCTATGTCACCTCAAGAGAAAAAGGAGTATGAAACAGAAAGAAAGGCTCATTCTTCTATCTGTATGTGTTTGCCAAAGGATGTTATGAGACTCTTTAAATCTCATGACACAACTTATGATCTGTGGAAGGCAATTGAGACAAGATGCGGAGGAAATGAAAAGTACAAGGAGGCTAAGCTAGAATTAATCAAAAAGCAGTATGATCTATTTGACATGATTCCTAATGAGCTGACTTCCAGTCTATTTACTCGATACTCACATCTGGTTAGTGAGTTAAATGAAGGAGGATACAATCTCCCTGCACTTGAGGTAAACAAGAAGTTGCTGGACGTGTTGCCAAGTGCTTGGGATGTGAAAGTCCAATTTTTAAAAGAAAATCCAGAATTACAGAGGATGACTTTGGATCAATTGATAGGTATTCTACAAGCTCATGCGATGGAATTGAAGAAGAAAGAATGTAAGTCAGGTGGATCTGTACAGAATGCCACAACTGGTGGAGTTGGACTAGTCAATTCTGGCAAGAGTTACGGTGGAGTAGCATTTATAACGGATACCAATTCATCTTCTGCTTCTTCTGGAGGTCATCATACAGCTTATCTTTCTGGTACATCTCAAGGAAATCAACAACAGGCTCCAGTTTCACCAGCAATACAAGAGCAAGCTGCAATTTATACAGCTTTTCTGAGCTCTTACAAAGATTTGGTTACTCAACCAAATACAACTTTGGAACTGATCAAGGAGGATTACGTACAATTGGATGAAGATGATCTAGAACAGATGGACTTGAATTGGAACATTGCTATGATAACAAGAAGGGTTTAAAAATTCTTGCAACGAACTGGACGCAAGAGTTTAGAAGGCAATGGGAAGTCAGGATTTGGTTTTGATAAAAGCAAGGTCCGTTGTTATAACTGCCAGAATTTGGGTCATTTCGCTAGGGAATGCGAGAAACCCAAGATGCCACCGTCGGGCCTTACTAAACCTGATCCTCCAAAAACGAAAGAAGAGGGCAAGACGTTAGCTGTGGACAATGCTTTGGTGGTTTTTTAGCCAACTACTCATGACTGGAATGCGGAGGCTACAAAGTTTCAACAGTGTCTCATGGCTCATATTACACCTGAGGTACAAAATGAATCACCTGAACCTTTAAACTGTATCTCATGCATTAATCTAACTGAATCTCTAGAGGCTTTTCAAAAGGATAACCAAGAGTTGCGAGATAAAGTTGAAAAACTTAATGAGTCAAATAAGTTTTTGAAAGAAAATGAAAAACTCTATGAAAAACATATTGAAGCTCATAAGTTAGATACTCAAACTTATAAAGCTAAAGTTTTTAGTCAACAGGATGCAATTAAAAGTTATCTTACTGAAATTGAACTGTTGAACAAAGAGCTTTCAGACTTAAAAAGTGAGTATGGTAATTATCAAGATAAAGTCTTAGGGTCAACTTCTGCGACAATGATCTTTAATGAAATTATTAGCAATCATAAGCAAGATAGGAAAAGTAAGGGAGGAAAAGGAATAGGTTTTGTTGAAATAGCACCTCCTACTACTTATACTCCTTTACCTGTTAAGGAAGGCCTTGATGAAATTCCAGTTGATTATGCTAAGTTGTTGGGTATCAAGGGTAAAGTGGCTAAATCTAACAAACAGGAGAAGGAGAAAACCACGAGGCCAGAGTATCCCACTCCTAAGTTTGTTAAGCCACTGAATAAATCTCCTGTTAGTGCTGAGGAGATTGTTGAGCAAAAGGATGTATCTCCAGTTTGTTTTGAGGAGATCGTTGAGATTGAGGACATTACGGATCAGGAGTATCCTGAAGTTAAGAGAGTTGAAGTTAAACCTGAAAATGTGGTTTCAAAAGTTGAACCTGAAATTAAGGTTCAAACAAATAAGGGTAAAGCCAAGGTTTTAAACTCAAAACAACAAACTTTACAGTCACCTGTAAAGATTTTGCAACGAAAATTAGTAAATGAAAAAGTTTTGTCTGATAAACATTCAACTTTGACCTCTCAACCAAAGCAAACATTTTCTAAGACATGTACTCAATGTTCATGTTCTAGAAATGTTTCTCCACCTCCTGTGGTAATGCCTCAGCCTCAACCGTTAGTTGAGACTCGTTCTTGTTTCTACTGCAAGAGACAAGGACATTTGATCCGTGACTGTCCCAAGCTGTCAAATCAGCGCTATGGGAGAGAGATGCCTAGGACATCAGTTTATAAAAATTCCTTTTCAAAATCTCCACCTAGGCGTTACTCAAAATCTCCCAAGCCTGTTCTGAAACTAAGTAATGTTGAGCAAAAACCTTTGCCAATTCAAAAGCCCAACATTATTTCTGATATCAATTCCGAACCTTCAAAAGTTTGGAAATGAAAAGAGTCTGATGCTGACTCTTCAGTCGTCAACAATAACACTTCAGATAAAAATTCTAATTTGTTTAAAGATAAAGTCCTATCTGACGTGCTTATTGTTGATGACCATGGAAGACCTAAGTCTGTAAAGGCTTGGGTCTCCGTTTCTCACTAATCTCTTTCTTTGATGTGTTGCAGCAGTCGGAACGTGTGAAGGATAGTTTATGGTATATGGATAGTGGCTGCTCGCGACACATGACTGGCGATGTGTCTCTTCTGACGGATATTAAACCATACTCGGGAGGATACGTTGCTTTCGCGGGAGATTCAGGAGGAACGATTTCGGGAAAGGGAACGCTAACAAATGGAAAAGTTAGCTTTGAAAATGTGAATTATGTGGCAGAGCTGACTCACAACTTGCTGAGCGTTTCACAAGTTTGTCACAAGGACTACACCACGTTATTCACAAAGACGGAATGTGTAATATTGAAACCGGGGTATGTCATTCCTGAGGATTGGGTATTGATGCGGGCACCTAGAAAGAATGACACCTATGTGATAAATATGCGAACTGTGGAGACTACAAGTGACTATACTTGTCTTCTTTCAAAGGCTTCTGAAAAGGAATCACTCCTTTGGCACAGACGGATGGGACATATTCATTTCCGTAAAATGAATTTTCTGATTAACAATGATTTAGTGAGGGGAGTTCCAAAAAAGTCATTTGCTCTAAAAGACGACTGCGTTTCTTGTCACAAAGGAAAACTCCACAAGAAGTCCCACAAGTCTAAGGTTGTGAATTCTATTGCAGCTCCGTTGGAACTACTGCATATGGATCTGTTCGGTCCAGTTTCAACAAAGAGCATTGGTGGTCGGTCTTACTGCTTGGTAGTTACTGATGACTACTCAAGGTTTTCATGGGTATATTTCTTGACTACAAAGGGGGAGACTCCTGATATTCTGGTGTATTTGTTGGATAAGTTGGCAAATCTATGCAACTTAAAGGTGAAAAGGATTCGAAGCGACAATGGAACTGAATTCAAGAACTCAACTCTCGAATTGTTTTGTGCTACAAGAGGAATTGAGCATCAATTCAGTGCTCCAAGGACTCCACAACAGAATGGAGTTGCAGAAAGAAAGAACAGGACAATTATAGAGACAGCTCGGACTATGTTAGCTGACTCCAAATTACCAATCATCTTCTGGGCTGAGGCAGTTAATACTGCCTGTTATGTTCTCAACAGAGTGCTCACGGTTAAGAAAAAGAACAAGACGTGTTATGAACTTTTCAATAACCGAAAGCCAAACCTTCAGTTCTTAGAACCATTTGGGTGTCCATGCATGATCATGATTACAAAAGATAAGGTCTCTAAGTTTGGTGACAAAGCTGTTGAAGGGATTTTTCTTGGATATTCAGTCAATTCTCCGAACAAAAGAGTCTTTAACAAATCAACGAATCAGATTGAGGAACAGTTTGAAGTAAAATGTTTAAGGTATACGGAGCCTCCTCAAGGAACAGGTCCGGATTGGTTTTTCAATTATGGAAACCTCTTTAACTCTTTCAATATTCCAGAAGATGATGAAACGGAAGAGTTAGTTTCCATGCTACATGGACTTGATTTTTCTCAAGATACACCAGTTAGTAAACCATCCGACCCATCTCCTAATGCAACACCCGAACCACCACCAATTGATACTACACCCACACCACCATCAACAACACCTAATCCAACATCTACTTCTCAAGTTACACCTTCGAAAGATGCTCCTTCTACCTCTAAAACAGTGTATAACTACACCAAGGAGCTTCCTTATGATCCAAACATGCCGTCATTAGAGGAAGGAGGAGAGGATGAGGTAAGTGATGAGGGAGAGGAAGCAGAAAATATGAATTATTCTCATTTATTTTCTCAAAGAGATGAAGATGATGATGCTTCTCCGAATATTTCTGCAAATGAGGGAGATCTGAGTAACCTGGAACAGAATCTTGTGCCAGATCAAATTCCAGTGACTCGGATACATAAGGATCACCCCATTGATAATATCATTGGTGATCCTCATGCAAAGGTTCAAACAAGACATCAAGCGAAACAGACTGATACTGAGCAACTTTCGGGTCTGGTGGCTAATGTTAATTCATGTTATCTTTCGCAGAATGAACCTAAGAAAGTTGAAGAGGCCTTAAAAGATCCATCCTGGATCGAGGCCATGCAAGAGGAACTACAACAATTTGAAAAGTTGCAAGTCTGGGAAGTAGTTCCATTACCCAAGGGTGCCCACTTGACTGGCACTCGTTGGGTTTTTCGTAATAAGATGGATGATAGGGGCGTTGTAATTCGTAATAAAGCACGTCTAGTAGTTCAAGGCTTTAGCCAAATTGAGGGGTTGGACTATGATGATGTATTTGCCCCTGTTGCTCGATTGGAATCCATACGCATTTTTCTGGCATACGCGTCCTTCAAGGGATTTCACGTCAATCAACTTGATGTGAAAAGTGCGTTTCTGTATGGAAAGGTTGACAACGATGTGTACGTTAAGCAGCCTCCTGGTTTTGAAGACCCTGCGCATCCTGAATACGTCTGTAAATTGAACAAGGCGTTGTATGGTCTTCACCAAGCACCAAGACTTTGGTACGAGAGGCTAACTACACATCTGATTAAGCATGGTTTTGTGAGAGGGAACATCGATAGCACGCTATTTATTCTTCGTGAACAGTCAGAGGATAGGGAAGATATGCTACTTGTGCAGGTTTACGTGGACGATATTATCTTCGGGTCTACCAATGAGGCAATGTGTAAGAACTTTGAGAAAATCATGAAGTCTGAGTTTGAGATGAGCGCAATGGGGGAGCTCACTTTCTTTTTAGGTGTACAAGTTGAGCAGCTTGCAAAAGGTATTTATATACATCAGTCAAAATATGTCAATGACATGTTGACTAGGAATGACCTGCTCACTTGTAAAACCTATGGGACTCCCATCGAGCTTAATCACAATCTCAAACTTGCTGAGGAAGATGAAGATTGCAAGGAGAGGGACTATCGTTCAATGATAGGTTCTCTTATGTATTTGACTGCCTCAAGACCGGACATTGTATTTGCCATGTCGATTTGCTCGCGTTATCAGGCTAAACCAAAGGTGTCACATATGAAGGCAGTAAAGCGAATTTTTGGTTATCTCAGAGCTAGACCTACCCTTGGTCTTTGGTATTCAAATGAGAAGACTTTCGCTCTCACAGCCTATTCAGATTCGGATCATGGAGGTTGCAGTATCGATAAGAAGTCTACAACGGGTGGATTTCAGTTTCTGGGATCGCGTTTGGTCTCATGGCAGTGCAAGAAGCAAACTACAGTCTCTCTTTCTACAGCAGAGGCTGAGTATGTTGCTGCCGCTAGTTGCTGTGCCCAAGTTCTCTGGATTCAGCACCAATTACGCGATTACGGGTTACTTCTTACTATGACTCCCATTCACATAGATAACACTGCTGCTATTTCTATCACACGCAATCCCGTACAGCACTCTAAGACAAAACATATTGAACTTAGGTTCCACTTCATACGGGATTGCTATGAAAAACACTTGATAGACCTGGTCCACATAGACACCCTTAAACAAAATGCTGACCTATTCACCAAAGCCTTTTCACGTGCTCGATTTGATGAACTGGTCAACATGATCGGTTTAAGATTCTTTGGGTCTAAAAAGTAATGTGTGACTTGGATAGTTAACGTTATTTGCTTTTATGTGTGTTTAAAAAAAAATAATAATAATAAAAAAAATAATAATAAAAAATAAAAAATTTTGCAACAGCCACTCTTTGTACTCTTTAGTATTAAAGAAAACGCAAGGTTGCTACATTTTTAAAATAGACGTTGAAGTTGTGTCTGTAAACAACTTGGGATATGATAGTACATCGGGTGACATGCACAAAATGGAATTTTAAGGTTTATCTTGGATGTGTCAGTAGGTTTATCTGACACACTTAAAACAGTTTTTATCTAAATTATCTTCATCATACGATGTATTGGTAGGCATGGTACACACCGGTCTCTGAGGTATTAAGAAGTAATTTAAATACATGTCTATGGTCATGTGGTAAACACATTGTGATGTACGACTCTAAGTCTTAATTCCTTAGCATAGCTTGACATACTTCTATTTTTGGATCGTATATCTGAGATCTTTTGGGGGAGTATGCTGCTTGTTTCCTCTGTTGTACGAAAGTGCAGACCTGGTCTCAATTCAGCTTACTCTCAAAACTAAGCAAACGTGAGTCAATGCACTTGCAAAGTCTTAAATTTAAGATACTACACAAGGTCGCCACAAATTTGGTTTGACTGCGTTTAGTTTTGCTTATACCTGCATCAAGTTATGTTGCTCTGTTGTACGCAAGTACAGACCTGTCACCGCTGGCTTGATTCTTAAAATTGATTCTCTTATATTCTTTCTAAATTTGGAAACTATGTTCATGTCTAAGTTATAGGGGTATATCTATGGTGGGGACCATGGTGCAATATTCATTCTAACAATAAAAGGTTAACTCACAAACACGGATGTAACATGTTTAGGTGGACAAACAATACCAATAATTGTCTTGAAATAATTTTTATAAAAGGTGTTTTAAATGTGTCAAGTAAATTTAAAGTGGACAAATATACTGATGATCGAAATAACACTTACTATTCCTAATAATTGCATGTTATTCCGATATGATCCCTAACCAGACTCAATCAACTCCGTCACCAAAAAGAATGCATTTAGTTTGGTTTTATATTTGTAATTTTGTGTCTTTAAATTTTATTTTTAATTTTATTTTTTTTATTTTTTAACCACGTCACATTTACTGTCAAATTGAGCACTCCGCAAAAGATCGATAAAAGTTTAAATTTTTTCAAAAACTGTCGATATGCGTCACTTTATAAGTGACGCTCATAGTGACGCATAAAAGTGACGCTTTAAGAGTCGTTCTAAGTGACGCTGATTAGGGTCTTGGTATAAATAGTCCGTATCCGGCACTTATTTCTACCACCAACACTATTCACTACGCGTCACTTCCACTAACCTTGCGTCACTTCTCTCGTCGCTGCGTCACTTCGACTGTATGTGATTTCCGATCGATCTACGGCTTTTTGTGTATTTTGCGTGCAATCGGCCTCCGTTACCTTGTTCATCTCACTCATACGCATCATTAGGTACCGTTTTATCTATTATAATTGCGTATCCATGATTTAATCGCCGATTGAAGTTTCGGGTTTTTAGGGTTTATGTAATCACGATTATTGGGGATCGTTTTGTTATTGTTTTGTGTTAATAAACGGTGTGTTTTACTCGCTTTCACTTGCCGCACCGTTTGGTTAACTCGTTTTCAAAAAACCCCAAATTTGGTTCGTCGTGATTTCCGGGCTTGAACAGTGACACGATGATCTTCATCGTTGCGTCACTTCAAGCGTCACTTCCTTAAGTGACGCTTAATGGTAATTTCACAGGTTAAGTGTCACTTCCACAAGTGACGCCTTTAAACGTCACTTTGCTGAGTGACGCCTTTATGCGTCACTCCCACATCATACTTACCGAGTGACGCTTTGATCCGTCACTTCCTTAACTGACGCTGTCAGTGCCGCTTTAACTGACCGTCACTTTTTAAATGACGCATACCCGTCACTTGATCAGTACCGCTTGAATGATACATGTTGGGACAACGTCACTTACACCAGTGACGCCTTCAATGCGTCACTTACCTCAAGTGACGCATCCTTCTGATTTCTGATTTTCATACGTCACTTCGTTATGATTTTCCGTTAGTGACGCATCCTTCTTAAGTGTCGGATGTGTTACGTGCGTCACTTCGTTAGTGACGCTATAAAATCAGATTTTTCGATTATGATTTTGAGCTTATTCTGTAACGATTTTTCGTGTTCTTGTCCTGTTTATAGTTACAGATGGAGAATCTTCATGATTATTATCGTCGCACAAACACCAGGCACAACATTGTTGCATTTTTGGAATCTACGCATAAGAACTCGTTGCCTTTTCGGCCGATGATCGAGTTTCTTAGACGTTCGAGGATTCATTACGCTATTACAGCTTCAGTACCAGTGTATATGAATCAAATCGAGGAGTTTTATGACCACGCATTTATCAGAACAGAGAGCGACACTCCGAGGATTGTGTCCACTATGTTTGGTCGTGAGATTCAGATTACACAGGATTCAGTTCGCCGTGTTTTGCGGTTTGATGATGCAAACAATATGCCGACTGTTTTTGAGACCACTTTTATCTACGGGGGTCTTCAGAGATTGGGTTATCCGGCTGATCAGCTTACTGATTTTCGTAAACAGTATCTCTGTCGGGTTTGGAGATACTTAGCTCACATTGTAATTGTGTGTTTATCTCCGCGAAAAGGAGGATACGATGCTGCAAGTCACATGACGTTATCTCTGATGCTGGCATTAGTTTATAACAAGCCGTATAACTTCAGTGGTTATATTTTCGGGAATATGGTTGATAATGTTCGAGCTGGAAAAGAAAAATGGCTGTTATATCCTCGTTTTGTTCAGCTGTTGTTAAATGATTTGAATTTGGGAATAGCTCCGGATCTAAGATCGTTACTATTTCCAACGCCCATGATGTTACGTGTTTTCAATGATTGTAAGCTGCCACCAAAAGATTATCAGATCTTACCTGATCGTGAGTTATTTGGGCACATAGTAAACGAAAACTATGTTGCGCCGCCTGGGGATGGTTATGAGGATGTTGTTGCTCCTCCGGTCAATGATGCAGATTTAGTTGATGCTGCTGTAGCTCAAGATTTGGAGGATATTGAGCAAGTTGAAGAGGTTCCAGCTGAGGAATCTGATGGTGGTCTTACACCACCTGATTCTCCAGGTGATGTACCACCTCAGGATGCATTGGATGGAATACAGTTGGCTGATCGTCGACGCTTTAAGCGTATTTTGAGAAGGATTTCTGCGGGGCGTGTTCATGTACCGCCTAATCTTGGAAAGCGACCAGCTGGGTCTTCTCCGTCTTATGCTAATTTACCATTGAGAAGACGCCAGCGAACAGGAATTACTATTCAGGAACCTGGTCACCAAGATCAACAACAACAACAACAACCGCCGACTGCGATGCTTCAGCAGTTACTTGATCAGATAACTCAGATGAACAAGCGTTTTGATGATCAGGCTGTCGTGATTGAAGCTCAAGCTGCTCAAATAAAAGATTTGGAGATAAAAGCAGCTCATGTGCAGGAGTTGCAGCTAGAATTGAAAGATGTGCAGTCTAGGTTGTTAGAATTGGAAGCGGTTACTGTTGTTTCGGGGGAGGAAGGTCAGAGAACCTTAGAAACAAATGTAACCCCTCCCCCAGAATCCGAAAATGTAAATCCAGATTCTATTAATGAAAACATTGCTTTGGATTATTTCGTTGATGTTCCAGGACAACCGAGACCCATTTCGGTTGATTATTCGAATGTTAATCTCACATACATTCAGAGTTTGATAAATCCGGATGATGAAGAAGATAGATCAGTCGATCCGGATGATATAGAGATGGATGCTGAGGTTCCAGGGTCAGACGAAGAATATTTGGTTAATCCTCATCAGGAACCAGCACCTGAGCGAGAATCGGAACCAGTTCAGAAACAACCAGCTCAACCGTATGATTTTGATGCACCGATCATTGAGTCCGATGATTCTGATGATGACCAAGAGCCTCAAACAGATACTACTCAGGAACAACCAACTGCTGAATCTGTTCCTGAACAAGCGCAACCGTCTACATCTTCAGAGCGCCCAATGTTTCGAAAGCTCAAGCCTGAATTGAAGATTTGCAAAACATATCAGGTTCGAGGTGATTTGACTGGATTAATCAGAAGTTGGAAGTTTGATGAAGTCAACTTTCTGATTCTTATTAAGCGAAGAGATGGAGTACAGTATTTTCGGCCAAGATTTAACTGTATCAGCACATTGCCGAAGGAGGAATTAAATCGTCTTGCTCAGCTGAACATCGTTAACCACACTGATGATTTTCGTGGTAATATGTTTCAGAAGATTCTCAGAAGAGATATTAACAGCAAGAAGTATTTGTAGGTTAGACCAGAGTTGGGAGTTCGTTATTCATACAAGAAAAAGTTGGATTCAAGAACTCAGCAACCGATTGTGAAGTATCATTATCCTCCAGCTGCTAGTCAGAAAACTGTGCCTTTGCAGTCATTACCACTTGATTTTCTGAAAAGATTACGATATTGGTGGTTTGACTCTGTTACTCAAGAAGCAGTCATTGAATATCTTTCGGTTGAAGATCCAGTGATTGAGAAGGATAATTGGAGTTTATCAGCAAAGTATGGAAGAACTCTTCGTGTTTTTGATCCGATCAGCCTTATCAATTTGACGAAGAAAGATTTGAAAGCTCTTCACAAAAGTAAGATGGAGTATCATCGTTATGATCAAGAAGAAGCTTCAAAGTTCGAGAAGGTGGTCGAGATTTGTGTTCGAGTGGGTATTCATGCTGGTGGAGTATTCCCACCGGGTTGGGTTTAAACTGAAGATGTTTTTTTGAAGACCAAGCTGAAGACACGGGGGAGTTTGTTGATACATGTTTGTGTGTCTGTCAGTTGGTCTATTGAGTTGTAAGTGTCGTTAGTTAGTTTTATTAGAAAAGTCATTTTCTGTATTTGCGACACTTAAGTTTAGCATTAGGCGACACTTGCCTTAGTGACGCATAGCGACACTTAGGTAAGTGACGCATGAGGGCGGCGACATGCGACACTTCCCAAGTGACGCATGTCTGCCGATTTTGTTTTAGTATAAATTGAAACCTACGGGTTTTCGGCTAGGGTTGACGAAAACCCTAGCACCATTTGTCGACTAAGCACTTCTGTAAACAGTTCCAATACGATTTACAAGCTAATATACTCGTTTACTTTGATTAATCATTGTTTTCGTTTTGAGTTTATTACTTGTTTGTGTAATTGATTGATTCCGCCAATCTATTACTATCGATCAACACTTAGATCCACATCCAGGGGGCACTTTCAATTAAATTGTACTATAATTGTAAATATTTGTAATTAGAATAAATAGATAATTAGTTATAAATAAGAATAACATTTTCATGTGTTCCTTGTGTTCGAATTTGGACTTACTTATTAAGCTATATTACATGAACGGGTTAATCTTGCCTGAATTGTGTGATAGTATTATTTAGTATTTCCTTAATTAAACTTGTTATTATAATTGCATATACTTTCCGTACATCAATGGCATACCCAATTGTCACCTTGATCTTCTTTTTCGCTGTCTTCTTGATATGTTTCCAGTAGCCTATGCTCTTTAAAAAATCTGGAAGATACTTCTCAAAACTTTGCTTGACAGTCGTTAGGTACTCGCTTCGATCGGATGACTTGCTGTCATATACAGTCAACGTCCACGTCGACAACTGTAGCTCCCCAAGCATCCAGTGACCACTAGGGTGTAAAGGGATGAGAACCTGTAAATATAAAGCATTTTTATATCTATTATTTATGAAGTAATTTGTTATTTATGAAGTACTTTTTGTTATATAAAGCATATATAAATTATATATATTTACTTTGATGTTCTATATTTACTTACACGATCGACATCCCACCATGCATGGTATATATATCTACTACCGTTTGCATAACTGGCAACCTCAGCAGGGTTAGAGTCTTTTTTAAATAATATGTATAGGAAATAGTCTGGAACCACAGCGCAACGCATGTCTCTTGAAGTCGAATTGAGAATCAAATACTGGATCCATGCGTTAATATGCTGATACAATTGCAAAAAATAAACAAGTTTAAAATTAATATCAAAGCAATGGTAAAAAGTTATAAGGTAAACGAGGCTAAGAAATTACTGCGGAATCGAGCCAACAACTTCCATGTACCCCAAGAAGTAATCCCCAAAACTCCTTATTGTATGGAAAGTTCGGGGGATCTAAACTAAGATAGCACTCTTCCCTATCTTCGTATGAATAAAAATCCATGGGAGTTTGTGCCCAAGTTTCTTTTTCTCTGTCGGGATCAAACGGCACTGTTTCAATATCACGCCGGTCTGTGGTATATTCTGGACTTCGGATGGCAGCATTAGTAGACTGGAATGCCATAAAGGGTGTAGAAATTTGTCGGCCTTTCATCTTCTCTCTCGGACTTCATTGTAGTGCCATGGGAGGTGTCTAAGAAGTTGACCACATACAATTATTAGTGACTTGGCAAAACTTAGTAATATATGTTCTACGTACTCAATAGTGTGTGTGTGTATATATATATATATATATATATATATATATATATATATATAAGTATAAAAATATAAATATATATAAATAGGTTAACTAATATACCTCCATGACAGTCACGGACGGTGTGCGCAACCCCTCTGTAGCATCATAACCTGCAAACCAGTCGTGTGTTACATTCTCTTGCGGCACCACGTTGTCGAATGGGTTGGCACCAAACCTAAATGCTGACGTGTCCTCAGGCATGGGGCCGTGACCGGTGTGAGAAGCACCGCGAAATTCCTGTACATATATTACAAAAAATAAAACATAACACCTTTTATAACAGGTTAAATAAAAATAACATTGAAACACTTACATCAAACTCAAACCGCAGATCCTTAAGCTGTTTTTCAAGGGTCGACACCCTCAAGTCAAGGCTTGGGTCACTATATGTCGGCGGGGGGACGAAGGATGGTTGTTGAAACCCAGGCATGGTTCCGTATGCTTGTTGAAAACTAGGCATGGGGCCAAATGATGGTTGAAATCCTCCCATTGGTGTGTACGAATCCCCAAAACCAGGCATGGGGCCATAGTGAGATTGCTGAAATGTTGGCTTGGGTGGCGACTGGGGTCTAAAATCAAAGTTTGTTGGTGGGGGCCGTGGCTTCTTTGAACGAGGTCTGACGTCCATACCATTAAAAAAACGTTCACTAGCTATCCACCAGTCCGTCTGTTGCTCCTCACGTGTTGGCACCAAACCCAACAGTGGTAAACGTCCGGGCTGATTACAACCAATTTAATGTTAAATGTGTAACGTAGGTTTAAATATTAAATCTGAATTTTTTTTTTTTAGAATAGCCTGAAAAACTGTAGTGAGAAAACTCCGTGTAACCTCCCACGGACAGCCAATGATGGTCCTCCTCCAAGCAATGGCTCTAGGGATTACACCTTCACTTTTGGTACAGTATCCAGAAAGTTGGCCGTGTGGAAATACCTCGTAAATCCATATCTATTATAGTTTTTGCAAAAATATTAAAGGCAATTATTGTTATAATATATACGTAGTAACAATTAAATTCATCAAGTATAAAGCATAATAATAAGTAGATAAATGTGGATATAACTAAACAAATATGGAGATGTTACCTTAAAGGCCCAATCAAATCCGGCTAATGAGTAACAAGTGCGTGACTCTGAAGTCTTATTTGTATGATGTAACTCATGACGTTTTTCTAGCGCATTACGTAGTTTGGGGAAGGTTTCATCCCACAAGTAAGAACCCCACGGAAATTGGTTCCATGCATTTAAGTCTTCCAGAAGGACTAAGACGCTGTCTTTAACTGTATTCTTAACCTCGCCACCAGAGAACCCAAAATGAATTAGGTACAATAAGCACAATCGCACGTGATCAACATCACCTAATGAGTCACTATCTGACTCTAACACATATCTAACATCATGACCCTTAATTGAATGACCAGCTCTTAATGGAAAAACTCTATCTCTAAATGGATTGCCAAATCTGTCAGGTAACCAGTCCTGGCGACCGAATCGAAATCCTGTAATGAGACAAAAGTCCCGGCGTGTGAATGTAAGTTGTTGGCCTGCAACACTGAACATCTAATAATCGACTTCATGTTCTAGGACAAACTCAGTCTGTAGTATCAAACTCGGGTCTCGATTATCGCATTGAAGATCCAGCCATCGTCCGAAACACGTATTTCTAAATAACTGTAGTCTATTTGGGAATTTAGATAAGCTTTTATTAATTAGTTTGATCGCCTTCCTAGGATTACATCTAATAGTTAAGTGTGCATCGTAATATATCTTCTGCAATCCCAAAAAATTCACCTAAAATGTGTTAGTTAATAAACAAACAATATACATAAGTTAAAAGAGGGGATATAAATTAGCTAAAATGTGTTAGTTATAATTATTATTACTACTACTACTACTACTACAACAACAACTATTATTATTACTATTAAAATGGATTATTATTATTATTATTATTATTATTATTATTATTATTATTATTATTATTATTATTATTATTATTATTATTTCTACTACTACAACAATTATTATTGTTATTGTTATTATTACTACTACTACTACAAGTTTGTACGTCAGAATAAAGCAAACAATTAATCTAATGCTTTGTTCCCTAGATTTTGAAAATATCAAAATGTAGGCAAATTGTATATGAAATATAGTAATAAATTAGTTGTATTGTTAGGTAAAATCTTGTCTAGTTGTATTGTTAGGTAAAATCTTGTCTAGTTGTATTATTTCCAATGTACGAACTAAAGCGCCAAAATGTGGTACCCGATTATTATTATTATTATTATTATTATTATTATTATTATTATTATTATTATTATTATTATTATTATTATTATTATTATTATAAAAACAGGGGATTAAAGTGGTTACCAAAAAGGCTCGCTCAGATTAAAACTAACATCCATAAATATCTAAAAGATTAAAACTAATAACTTTTCTTAATTCTCATAATTAATTTATTCTAAAATCTACCTTCTAAAAAGAAATTGGGATATAATCTAACATACTTAAAAACATCAATGACTTACTAATATAAAAACATATAAATATATGTAACTGTGACGGTAGGAAAACATATAAATATAAAAACATATAAATATATAAAACATACATAGAAACATATAAATATATAAAAACATCAAAGAAACTTACATTAACATCGAAATTAAGATCAAAATCATCAAGTTCTTCAATCTTCTTGTTGTTTTCTTCTTCTTTCCGTCAAAAATTCCCTTCCTTGCTCTAGGGTTACCGGCGATGATGGTGACGATACAGTGTTGAAAGAAAAAAAACCCTAGCGCCCCTTACCGGCGGATTGATGATGATGGTGACGGTACAAAGTGAAAGAAAAAAACCCTAGCGCCCCTTACCGGCGGATTGATGATGATGGTGACGGAACAAAGTGAAAGAAAAAAACCCTAGCGTCGATTGAAAGAAAAGCCAGTGTTAATAAAAAATAAAGTGGCGCCCCCAATTATTTAATGGACCCGAATGTAATCACATGGGGAGATAGGTTATGGCGCCAATGATGGTGATGTTTGTGAGATGAGGGGCGCCGGATTTGACAACCCAGGGGCGCCGATGTGATGTTTTTCGTTTCTCAAACACGAGGTCTGCATAGCTTGGGGCGCCGGGTCCATATTGGCGCTGAAGTCTCATCCAATGTCAGGGTTTGTACACGTGTCGGGATTAAAAGGGGGGGCGCCGGGTCCACTCCATTTGGCGCCGGGCCCATCAATTATTCACGATTAAGGATTAATTAATGGTGATTAAATGGGATTAAATATTAATAAATCTTTGACTTACGGATTAAAAGTGGATTAAATATTGGAGGGGCACCGGGGCGCCATTTTTAGCGCCAAATGATGGATTAGTTTGTTAAAAACGTTGGTCAACGGATTACTTTGTTAAAATAGGTATGGTCAACGGATCATTTTAGTGATTTTCCCATTCTAATATGTCTTGTTATCCATGATAATAAGTCTCTTGATTGGTGACGTTTATATTATAGTATGGGTGAGCATTAGACACCTCCCAACGGGCCTCGTCGCTTGCCCCGTCGGTTGTGTCACCAAACCGACATGGATGAGAGTGGTACCTCGGTTTGTTCGTCAGTTGCGTTTACTTCGGTTATCCGACGAGCTTTGTCAGTTTTTCTTTTTTTTTTTTTTTTAAATTTTTTGTGTATAAAATAGAAGGTAAATTGGTAAATGCGGGACCCAAAAATTAAAGTGACGGAGTAGGGATGGGAGTGGTCAGTCAGTTTCAGTCGGTTTCTGTCAGTTTTCTAAAAAAGCTGATGTGGCGCTGACGTGGCTCCGTCAGTTTCAGTCAGTTGGTTTTTGGGTTGGGAATTGCCTTATATATTGATTATATTATGATATGATTGTTGAGAATTGAGATATAGCAAGAGGTTTAAAGGAATCAGAAGTACGTCTACTATTATTCATTTAATAACTACAGTGTATGAATTTATTGTCAATGAGTCAGACTTGAAGTCAGTATAGGGTGTTGATAATTACAACACCAAACTTGATTTATACATCAAAGTTATGCTTCTGCATCTTTGTACAGTAAACTTTAACTGTTATACTGTGTGTTGTATGAAACAATATTCTTGTTAATTGTATTTATCAATTCCCGTCATTATAAGCACAATGGATGTGGAGATCAAATTGACAAGTGGAGCAACAAAAACATAAACCCGAACCTTTTTTTCTGCATGAGTTACAAATGAAAGAAGCGTGTGAGTGTAAGCAGTAGCGGATCTTGAAATTTAAGTGACCCGTAGCACAAATTTGTTCATAATATTAAATAGATAATTTTTTCATGAACATATACGATTTCATTAGAAATTAGTAGTTTTTAGAGTAAATAAGATACAAAATGGACTAATTATGTATCAAACCAGTAGCAAAACTTGTTTGACCCGTAGCAATAGCAATAAAATTAATTATATCTAAAAAAAACTACATTTCGCATGACGAACGGACCCGTACCAAGTGCTACTCCTAACTTCTACGTGGCTCCGCCCATGAGTGTAAGTTACGTTGGAGAAGGGAATAACGAGAGAGGGTGATCTGGATGTGATGGATGGATGGATGTGATCTGGATGTGATGGATGTGATGGTGCATCGAAGCATTGTTCGTGAAGAAAGAATTTGCAAGGTAGACACGAGTAGATACGAGTGCCCGTACTAGGAAGTTTGCATCCTGTGCAAGTGAGTTCAGCACTTTCCAAGCTATTGTGAAAGATAGTTTGTGTGGGTGGCTAAAATGATCGTACCTTGCCATATTTGTTATGTTCATTAAATTGTATGTTAAATTGCCATATTTTTTTTTTGGGTCACAGATGCTCCCCAACGGATACCTCTTTTCTTTTTTTCTTTTTTTTTTTGGTAACCGTTACACTCAAGGAAAAGAAAAAAAAAACTGACGCGGGCCCCACATTTACACAACCTCCGTCGCCAAAGTGACGCATCAAACCGACGGACCGTGCGTCGGTTCCGTCGGTCCAAACCGATGCCCACACCGACGTTCCATAGGGACGGGTCTTATTGGAGAAGTGGTTACTTGTGGTAGTGTGGTGGTGTTTAGGTAGGTTATTGGTGTAGGGGTGACTCACAAAGTGATTCGTATTAGTGTGGAGGTGTGTGGTTGTTAGTGGTGGTAGTGAAATAAGTATCTTAAACGCAATTCAACTTTTAAATCGAAATGTTACAATAAAATCGCCTAAGTAACCGGTATAAATTTCCTTTTTGGTGATTTTCCAAAAAGACGTGGCAAAAATCTAGTGGTAGGCAATTTGTTGCGTTGACTTGTGAAAAAGTGCTGACCGGAGATTTACTTTGGACACGTGGCGGGATATAACTAAGTTATTGGAAAATTGCCTACGTCGTTTAAAGGTTTTTGCATTTTGGCGATTTTTTTGTCTACTTTTGAAAAAAATTCTAACACGGTTTATATAGTGAGAAGGGATCCTTTTACCGTTTATTTTAATAATTTTCTCTAAAAAAAGAGGGTTAAAAGTAAACAATGTAAAATTTCCTTTGCTTTCTACTTGGTCAAAAACACGAAGCATTTGTACCATCAACAATATTGATATTATTTATGTTGATAAAATAATAATAATAATAATTAATAATTAATAATTAATAATAATAATAATAATAATAATAATAATAATAATAATAATAATAATAATACTCCGTAATAAATTAACCGTAGAAAATCCTTAAAAATAATGTGAGAAAGAAAATGAATAGCATTTTGGTTTTGGCCCACTTGCTGGTTGATCCAGATCCCAGCCCATGGCCTACTTGCACAATTTGTTTCAACCCATTTCATACTTTATGGACCAATTTATTTTGCAACTTTTAAGTTAAAACTGCATTCATCTTAATTACTTAATAACAAAGCTTTTAATTATTAAGGGATTATATACGTGGATGCCACCCAAGTATTGAATTAACTTTTTGTATGCCACCCATATTGAAAAACGATGTTATAGGCCACCCAAAACTCGTATGTTGTTCATTTTATACCAAATTCGGCGATAAACTCATCGGAAAAATATAAAATTAATATAAACACATATGTTTTTCTTAATTAACATTAATTATATCATTTTAACTTTTCTCAAATACATGGGTATTTGTGCCGCTTTACATTTTTCGGATGAGTTTCTAGCCGAATTTGTTATACATGAAACAACATGCAAACTTGGGTGGCCTATAAAGTGGTTTTCAAATATGGGTGGCCTACAAAAATAAAATGATATACTTGAGTGGCCTTCAGATGTATAATCCCAATTATTAAACGTGTGATAATCGATGAATAGCAAGTCCAATCGGTACGAATCTTCTCTTTTTTACATATATAAAGGAAAAGTGAAGTCAAAAGACTTATGCATAGATTCAGAGAAAGAGCAATGCGTTTCTTTTTCATTTTTCTTTTCTTTGTCCAATATTGTATATAGTACTCGCTACACGAGCTGTTCAAGAGCCACTCTGGGGCGGTTTTTCCTAAAACCAAAGTCGAACCGAAAAAATAAAATCATTTTAACACGTAAAAAAAATTATTTGCTAAAGTTATACATATTCACTACTACTAAGCAAACAAATAAATATAGGCATAGGTATACTAAAACAAACAAGAAGCATATTTTCTCTTTTTAATGGGAGTTGATAAATAAAACATAAAAATTGTTTCATGCACCACACAGTACAACGGTTTTAGCTTAATGTACAAATATGCAAAAGCATATTTTTGGTGTATGAAACAATTTAAGGGGGTGTTTAGTTATGGGAAAAAGGGGGAGTTTTCTAGAAAAAATTTTCAAGAAAAGTGAAAAACTGGAAAACGCGTTCAAAATGAATTTTTCTGATAAAATTTTCCAAGAAAATGGAAAATCCACTTTTCCAAAATATAACTTGGAGGTGGAAAACACTTCCCCCACACTTTTCCAAATTTCCATTTATACAATTACCCCACACTTTTCCAAATTTTCCAAGATATAACTAGTTTTCCAAAATCCACTTTTCTAACATTTGAACGCGTTTTCTAAATTTTCAACACTTTTTCAGGAGAACGATTTTCTTTAGAAAATTGGAAATGAAAAATTGTGAAAAATTTTCCACAACTAAACACACAATGTTTTATTTATCAGCTCCCTTTTTTAATTGTTGATGACATGATAGTTATTACATGTCATAAACTTTTAGACACAAAAAGATAGGTGTAGAAGTTTATTATAAGAAAGAGTTCAATTGAGACCATTTATTTTGTGTGAGAATGGGGGAACCAACCACAATATGTCATGTGTCACTTTTTTATCTCTCATCCAAGTTTTTAAAAATTAAATATCTCACAAACGACAAGTCGAAAAAAATTGCACCATATTTTTCAGCGTTTTATCCTCTTCGATTTGCCGTCCATCAGGGCATACTTCCGACGAACTTTTTTTTTCTTCATTTTTTTGGTGGGTTTTATATATTAGTAACACATGTGTTAGTGATTGATTATACATTTGATTTAGGGTTTAGGGTTAGGGTTTAGAGTTAGGGTTTAGCAGGGTTTAGTGTTAGTGTTTAGCAGGGTTTAGGGTTTAGGGTTTATTATGACTTAGGGTTTAGAGTTTTATAAAGCGTTTAGGGTTTAGGGTTTGGGGTTTAGGGGTTAGGGTTTAGGGTTGGAAGTTTGGGGTTTCGTCCCGAAACCCCAAACTCCCAACCCTAAACCCTAAACCCTAACCCCTAAACCCCAAACCCTAAACCCTAAACGCAACACTATAACACACGTGTTAGTAATGTGAAACCCACTAAAAATAATGGAAAAAAAAAAAACTCTTCGAAAGTATGCCTTAATAGACGGCAAATCGAAGAGGATCAAACGCTGAATCTAATGGTACAATTTTCATAATTTTTCGATTTGTCGTTTGTGAGATATTTAACTTAAGGGGTAAATGGGTTTTGTATTCTCTTTGTACACATGGCACCATATCATTGGTTCCTCTATTCTCACACAAATTTTTAGTCTCATTTGAACCTTACCCTAACTTGATATACTATATAACTTGCAACTACTAAAATTAATTACAAAAATGCTAAAGCGATTTAAAATATTTTAAAATGTAAAAGACGTTATATCAAGAAGCTTTAGAAGCGTACGTGTTTCAAATGATGAAAGTACGGCTACATAAATAAAGGTCTATTGTCATTATTTTCTAACAGGGGTCAAATTTATAAACAATTGTTCAATTGTGATGTATAAACTACAAAACTATCAATTTTAGTCCTCGAATAATTAAATTTTTTTTTCTCACTAGAACATGCTTCTAATCTTTAATAGTAATTAGATAACTCAGGTTTATGTGTGGTCACACTCTTTGCTCTCACAGCAAATTCATTTTGCTTAAACTAGAAATGAAAAACTAATAAGTATCATAAAATTTAATCAAAGATGAGAGTATAAAGAAAACTCTAAATTTATAAATCACACCGTCGGTTTTCTTTTATTGACAACAGCTCTAAATTTGAGAGATATGATTAGCGAAATCCATGGGTGTTAATTTGATTAATTCGGTTTAAACTAGGCCAAATAGATAAAATGATTAGTCTTCAGTTTTTGAAAGTTGAAATCAAACGGTTCAAACAAATTAGGAAGTTCAGTCAAAACGAACCAAATTACTATTTGATTTGTTCGGCTTTTACAGTTTGGTTCATAATTTAAAAATATTAATAATGACATTCGAACATAATCAAAGAACTATAGTACCAAGCAAAATAAATCGAGTTGTAAGACAAAATTAAAATACAATTGAGAATACATTGATAAATGATTATTAAAGTTGATAATGGTATCATGAATAAATAAAACTAGGTGAGTAATTTAATGAATGTTTACACATTTAGAATATAAAAACCAAAATATAATACTTTTCGGTTTATTTGGACAACTCGGTTTAAACAACTGTAACCAAAACCAATCCAAAAACCCAAAAATTGTATTAGATTTTGTAACAAACAGAACCAAAAAACCAAACTCCGAACCGAATAGTTAAATCCAAATTGTCCGGTTCGACAATTCGATTATGTCCAAAGAGTGAACAACCCTAGCAAAATCCACCATATTTGTAATATTACAAATAACATTTTGTTGTCAACAACTCATTTCTCATCCCATGAAAATTATACATGAATAACTTTTTAACTATGTACCAACTAACTATGGGTACTAAAATTGAGATCACATGAAACTTAGAGCCCTTTGACACAAATTAAGTATTCATATTATTATAGTGTTCAATTATTTATTAGTGTAGGTTGCCCGCGTTTTCTTGTTGATTAAGTTCAGGTAGGTAATGCTTCTGCTTTTCTGAATTCCCTCCCTCTTACTGTTATTGTTACATAGGTTTCTTTTTAAATCAAAAGCTAGCTTTCTACATCATAAATCTCTCTTTTTGCAAGTACCAAAGCTTCCACTACTACCATTATAAAAAGCAACTTTCTATATAACTTTGAGCTTCAATTATTTACTACAACTTTATCATCATAATCATCTGTTATTTTGATTATTCTGTAAACTAAACTAGTAGTTCGATACGTCTATCGATCTTGCATAGTTTTGTCCACAGTTACTGAAAGATGAAATTTTGTTTTTAGTCCATCAAATTTGAAAAGGGTGAGAGTCAAAGTGTGTGTTTGTGTGCTGTATGTAGAAGTGAATGCCAGAAATTTTTAGTGACAGTTCACTATTTCAGTGCTGATTTTCTTGTTTTTTTTGTTAACGTATTTATATTGAGGGAAAATGGCTTACAACCAAGCTGCGTCTGAAAAGCAGCAGTCGCCTGCGCGGCTGCTGAGGACTCAAACAGCTGGTAATTTGGGAATTGAGTCTATGATGGATAGTGAGGTGGTTCCTTCATCACTTGTTGAAATTGCACCTATTCTTCGTGTTGCTAATGAAGTTGAAGCTACAAATCCACGAGTTGCATACCTTTGTAAGTGTGCTTATATATGCTATCCGTCCCAATTTGTATGATTAAAAGTTATTTTGACCATTTTATCATTATTTGAGTCATTCTACTGTCCCGGGACTCTAGCTTTGTAAATTCTGCTGAAGTTGAGCTCCTATTTATGTTCCATCTCTAAATAAATTGTGTACAATATTAGAAAGGAGACATGCTTAATTTGTAAGTTATCGCTTCACATACGTAAATGTAACAGTAGAAAACTTTATTGTGTATGCACTCAGGTCGATTCTACGCCTTTGAGAAAGCCCACAAACTGGATCCAAAATCAAATGGGCGAGGTGTTCGCCAATTCAAGACTCTCCTACTTCAACGCCTAGAGAAGGTATGTAGATATAATACATATGAATTATAAATACTGTCTTTCCATTTGTTAAAAAAATCTGAAGTGTTTATTAAATGTTTTAGGAAGACAAAACAACATTAGCAGGACGAACAAGGAGTGATGCTCGTGAAATGCAGAGTTTTTATCAACTTTATTACAGGAAGTACATTCAAGCCTTAGAAAACGCTGAAAAAACTGACCGGTAATAATATTTGGTTTATATAAAATGTTTCTTGCAATCTGGATTAAATATCTAATGAGACCTGAGGATTTGCTTCTTGTATTAGTACTCGGCTTACAAAAGCTTATCAGACTGCTGCTGTTCTATTTGAGGTTTTAAAAGCTGTGAATTTCACAGAATCTGTAGAGGTAGCAAATGAGGTAAACTTTAAAGATATAATATTTTTTATATTATTATGAAAACTATCTACGCAATTTTAATTAATTATTTTATGCGTAGATTTTGAAAGCTCATACTGAGGTTGCTGAAAAAACAGAGATGTATGCTCCTTATAATATACTTCCACTTGACCCTGATAGTGCAAATCAAGCAATAATGCGATTTCCAGAGGTTAGTTTCAAATTTCTTGTAGAGCGGCCTCATGTCTTCTTAAAATAGCTTTTATTAGGGGTGGCAAGATGGGTGGGTCAGGTAACTGTGAATCACCTTTTGTCCATTATCTATTTCTTTATTTTGTTATTGTGTAAGAATGATCCCAAAAACAATATTATTTCAATAATCATCAAAGTCTTTCAATAAAATGATGCAGAAGGTTGTATGCATTATAAATAGACTTTGGAAGACTTTTAACCCATTCCCCTTACAGCTAATATTTTAAATTTGATCTGTTTGACATAAAATGCTACTCAAGTCGATCCATACATAATTAAACGGATCGAATTGCCACCTCTGGTTCTAATTAATGTTATATTCATACTATCATTGGTTGTAGATTCAAGCTTCTGTTTCCGCACTACGTAATACCAGGGGGCTTCCTTGGCCCAAGGGCTACAAAAAGAAAGCACATGAAGACATTCTGGATTGGCTACAGGCTATGTTTGGTTTTCAGGTTTACATATAGTTTGTTCATTATTAACATCAACTATAATATGATTACTCTAAACGTGACTTGTTTTTATTCACAGAAAGATAGTGTCTCGAATCAGAGAGAGCACTTAATCTTGTTGCTCGCAAATGTTCACATTCGTCAATTTCCAAACCCTGACCAACCACCTAAGGTATTATTATACTTTAAATATGCTTACAATTATAGCATCTTGGTTATAATTAATATATAGTATAAATTTTGATGCTTAATACATTCCTCTTACGGTCGTACTAAATAGCTGGATGATAGTGCGCTAACTGAAGTTATGAAGAAACTTTTCAAGAATTACAAGAAGTGGTGCAAATATTTGGGTCGCAAAAGTAGTCTTTGGTAAGTAAACTTTTTTGTAGTCTTTAAAGTGTTCATGATGAGTTTCACCTTCTAAATTAGTAATAATCTATTTTCTATTTCATAACTTTCTGTTTATAGAGTACCAAATATATCATGAATAATGGTATGAATCTAATAGCTATAGTGTCTTAATATTTCTTCTTGAGCAGGTTGCCAAATATTCAACAAGAAGTGCAACAGAGGAAATTGTTGTACATGGGTCTATATCTTCTCATATGGGGTGAAGCTGCAAACTTAAGATTTATGCCCGAATGCCTTTGCTATATTTATCATCATGTATGCTTTTCGATTACTTTTACTATTTAATCATTCCATTTATGTTCATGCATGTGTTGAAACTGATCCATCTTTCATTGCTTCCATAGATGGCATTTGAAGTATATGGTATTCTGGCTGGTAGTGTTAGTCCTGTGACTGGTGAGTATATTAGACCTGCGTATGGCGGTGAAAAAGAGGCATTCTTACTGAAAGTAGTGACTCCTATCTACAATACAATAGCACAGGTGTCAATGTGTCATTATTCTTTTGAATGTTTGCAGCTTATTTATATATTTTGTGCTACAGTTTACATGCTTATTTTGTTATTATTTTCCTTCACAGGAAGCTAAAAAAAGCAAAGGGGGGAAATCTAAACATTCTCAATGGAGAAACTATGATGACCTAAATGAATACTTCTGGTATCATGCTCTTACTTCATTTATTTATTTAATGGTAGATCAAATAAATTATATATTGATTGATATCAAAATTATAGGTCAGCTGACTGTTTTCGTCTGGGATGGCCAATGCGTCAGCAAGAAGATACTTATTTCTTTTGTCGGTCTCAAGATGACGTACGTACAGATATAACTTCTGATCGGTATCATGCTCTTCAATTGAGTTAATCTGGATGCTTAATTATTTTGTGATGTTTATTTATCAAATTATTACAGGAGAAAAAAACTGCTTCAACTGAAAGACCAACTATAAGTGATCACTTTATAGGAAAAAACAATTTCGTAGAGATAGATTCGTATTTTCATATTTTTAGGAGTTTCGATAGGATGTGGAGCTTTTTCATTTTGTGTTTACAGGTTATTATTTCTTGTTTCTCTTCTGTCATAGTGCATACCCCTGCCTTTTTGTTATATTAACTCGATTATGCATGTTTAAGGCAATGATCATTATAGCATGGAACGGATCAGGTGAACTGAGTTCTATATTTGATGGAGCCATTTTTAAGAAAGTGTTGAGCATCTTCATAACAGCAGCAGTCTTGAAACTTATACAAGGTAACCACTGATCCTGTATGCATGTATGTATATATTTTTGTATGTACTGTTTAGTTGGAGCTAGATCTAATCAAATTCTTGCCTCCAAAATTTGCAGCCGTAATCGATGTAGTTATGATGTGGAAAGCAAGGTTCAACATGACATTTCATGTTAAACTTCGATACATGCTGAAGGTTCTTTCTGCAGCAGCTTGGGTGGTAATTTTACCGATAACATATTCATATAGTTGGAAACATCCTTCTGGGTTCGAGGAGACTGTTAAAAACTGGTTCGGCAAAGGAGGAACTGCACCTTCTCTGTTCATTATAGCCGTCATTATTTACTTATCTCCAAATATTCTTTCGGGACTATTATTCCTCCTACCCATTATACGCCGAAATCTAGAGAAATCGGACTACAAAATCGTCAAGTTCATGATGTGGTGGTCTCAGGTAAAACAAACCAAGTTCACCTTCGCAATGCCATATAGAATTTATCATAAAATATTATAAAATGTCGCAGCTTTCGCTCTATGTGGGGAGAGGAATGCATGAAGACTCTTTGTCTCTGGTCAAGTATGAATTTCATATTAGAATTGTGTTTGCTTGAATTAGTTGTACGTCCGCTTGAATATATACAATTTGGCTCTTTAGGTACACGATATTCTGGGTTCTCCTCATAATGGCAAAGTTAGCTTTCAGTTACTACTTAGAGGTGCCTCTCTCGTCCCTCATATTTTGCTTGTGGAGAAAAAAATCTATGCTTTTTCTGATATCAATGAGAATTACATGATGCAGATACGGCCTCTAGTGGGCCCAACAAAAGAAATTATGGGACTTCACATAAGACGTTATCAATGGCATGAGTTCTTCCCTCAAGGTAACAGAGATTAAGAACCAATATATGTTTATGCATGTTGTTACAATGGAAGCATATTGTAGAAAAGTGAGGATGTTACAACTTTTCCTTTTCCATTTTCAGCCAACAGCAATATTGGTGTTGTGGTTTCACTTTGGGCTCCTATCATTCTTGTATGTCATATTTATCTTAGTCCTATCCTATTAACGCCACTCCTTTGCCACCGAAAGTTGTTTCAACTTGTGATTTTTGCAGGTCTATTTCATGGATACTCAAATATGGTATGCCATATTTTCCACAATATTTGGTGGTATTTATGGCGCTTTTCGGCGTCTTGGAGAGGTTCGTTCTCCAAATTGCATTAGTAACCATTTTATATATATTCGTTATCTTATTTATTTTACCATTTTAACTTTTGGTTCTGTAGATTCGAACTTTAGGGATGTTGAGAAGCCGATTTCAGTCACTTCCGGGTGCTTTCAATGACTGCTTAATTCCAGCAGAAAATAGTGAAAGGGCTAAAAAGGGACTCAAGGCCACCTTATCCCGTCGATTCACTAAGGTTCAATATTCTTGCTTTTTGGCTCCTTTTGGTATTTTATAGAGTACTTCATTACTTCGGGTGTCTATGCAGGAACCAACCAATAAAGCAGAGACAGCAAGGTTTGCTCAACTGTGGAACAAAATCATTACAAGTTTCAGGGAGGAAGATTTGATAAGTAATAGGTACTTTGAAGATAATTCCATGAATGTACTTCAATTTTTTATTTTTTTTAGTTGGTACTAATTTATACACACATTTTTATTTTATCAGGGAAATGGACCTTTTACTCATGCCATGCTGGGCTGATTTTGAGTTGAATCTTATACAATGGCCTCCATTTTTACTTGCTAGCAAGGTTATAAATTTCTAAGACTTTTATTCATTACGAGTAACATTGAGTATATGTATATATATACATATATATATATATATATATATATATATATATATATATATATATATATATATATATATTGACTTGTCAATGATACTATGCAGCTTCCAATAGCTTTGGACATGGCAAAAGACAGTAAGGGAAAAGACCGTGACCGTGAACGAGAATTGCAAAAGAGGCTAAATGCAGATGGTTATATGCTCTGTGCTGTTCAGGAATGCTATGCAACATGCAAAAATATTTTGAATTTTCTTGTTGTTGGAGAACATGAAAAGGCGTATGTATAGCACCATCCGAGTCATTTCACTGTAGATGTTATGAGTCAATCTCGACCCATTTACTAATGAATGGGTCGATTCAGGTTATGTTTTATATGTAGAGGGTAAAATCAACAGGATTGGCTAAAAGGGAAACTGGTCAAACGGGTTGAGAGAGACCAATAGGTTGAAAGTCTCCCAAAGTGTATAATTAACTCATAAACCTCCCAAGTCATTTACATTTCAAACTTTTATGATATTATACGATACTCTAATTGTTTGGAAAACAATGTATATCTTTGGCGGGAACCGTTTCCGGTCAACCCAACCTAGCCTGTTTTAAGTTGACCCGTTACCCAACCCACTCATTTTTCCATCTCTAGTACAGTAGTACATGTATTAGATGTGATGTATGTGTTAACTGATTTGGTTTGACTGTTTGCAGAGTAATTACACAGATTTTCGAAAAAGTTGACCATCACATAAAGGAGGGAGATCTTATAAAGGTGTCGGATATGAGTGCCCTGCCCATTCTCACTGATCATTTCATCCGGCTTATCGAGCTTTTGGTAAAAACTACATCTTTATATTTCCTTCTTTTCTTCTTATGAGGCTAATGTTAAATCCTAATTAACATCTTTGTTTACAGAAAACAAATAAAGTAAGTGATAAGGATGACATCGTAATTGTGCTACAGAACATGCTGGAAGTGGTGAATAGAGACATATTCGGCGAGCCAGATTCTAGGTCAGATGAAATATAACCAGAGTTTTTTTCATATACTTATTACATATATATTAATATGTTTTCAATGTCCATTGCATTTATCATATAGCTTTCTGGATCATACGGCTTTTGGAGTACTTAATTTTCCTGTTACACAAGTGACAGAACCTTGGGAAGAAAAAGTAAGTTCTAAATTTATGAAAAACTTTATTTGCATAGTAACCGATTCTTAAAACTTAGTATATATCAAGTCCCTTGCTGAAGATTTGGACAAATTTTATTAATTAATGCCTACATAAACCATGCTTGTTATTACCTCCAGATCAGAAGGCTACATCTCTTGCTTACCGAGAAAGAATCTGCTATGGATGTACCATCAAACTTAGAAGCCAGAAGACGTATATCTTTCTTCTCAAACTCATTGTTTATGGACATGCCTGTGCCACCCAAAGTTCGAAACATGATATCTTTTTCGTAAGTTAGCACCTCGCATGTTAGCTGCATTGGACAAATTTTATAAGAATTCTAATTCAAATGGTTCATTTTAGAGCTGAAGTGCTCACTGTTCTAGAAACTTCTTTTATCTAATGCTACTGCATTCAGGGTCTTGACTCCTTACTACAACGAGGATGTCCTTTTCTCAATGGATACCTTAGAAAAGCCGAACGAAGATGGAGTTTCCATCCTTTTCTACTTGCAGAAAATTTTCCCAGGTCAGTCTGTTTTCTTACTTGTATCCTCTTCTTAATTAAATTCTACATTGCATGCTTCTAAATAAGTTTACTTTTCAGATGAATGGTACAATTTTCTTGAGCGGGTGGAACATAGCAATGAAGAAGAAATGAAAGGAAATCCAGATTCGGAAGAGAAACTTCGCCTTTGGGCATCATATAGAGGCCAAACGCTTACTAAAACCGGTATCTGGTTATATAGTAGTTTGCTGCTTCTTCTTCTTCTTTTTTTCTTTCTTTTTTTTTAATATTATTGTAGCATAACTGAGTTGTTCTATAAGTATGCACATATATCATAACTCAATCACCTTTTATATTCTAATCATAATCTCAATCTGCTGTGAACACAATTAGTACGAGGCATGATGTATTATCGACAAGCATTTGAACTTCAAGCTTTCCTTGACACGGCAACGGATGATGGTACATATCACCACAAATATCTGCTCATGGTAATTAAATATATAATGCGCGCTATATAACTTCTTATCATTGTTACAGACTTAATGAAAGGTTACAAGGCTGCTGCATCTAACACAGAAGAATACCTAAGTAATGAAAAGTCAGTACTGGCACAATTTCAAGCAGTTGCAGATATGAAGTTCACATATGTCGTCTCATGTCAACAATACGGCATCCAGAAAAGATCACAAGATCCTCGTGCTGTTGACATTTTAAGGCTTATGACAACGTAAAACATGTGCAATATTTACTTAATTTAATACGTCGAGTATTTCTTCAATATTCTAACCATGGTGTGGGCATCCATATGTTCGTGATGCAGGTATCCTTCTCTTCGTGTTTCTTATATCGATGAGGTTGAAACCCCCAACAATGATGAATCAGAAAATGTGATCGGCAGAGTTTCGTACTATGCAGTTCTTGTGAAAGCTGTACCTAAGTCTGCAGATGCCTCTGACCGAGTCCAAAATTTAGATCAGGTACATAATATCTTGTAAAAGGATTTCATTATCTGCAGAAAGCATAATACCACTTAACTGAAGCAAATATGCCATTTTCCTTGTTCAGGATATATATCGTATAAAACTTCCGGGACCTGCCATATTGGGTGAAGGAAAACCAGAGAATCAAAATCATGCCATAATTTTCACACGCGGAGAAGGTCTGCAGACAATAGACATGAACCAGGTACATCAGTCTATCTGCCAAAATTTTATCGGAATAGTTCTCTCATAGCCCGAAATAAAACTGTTTATTGTCTTATTAACAGGACAATTACATGGAGGAAGCGTTCAAAATGAGAAATTTGCTTCAAGAGTTTCTTATCAAACATGGTGTCAGAACTCCAACCATACTTGGACTTAGAGAGCATATATTTACTGGCAGGTAAATAATCATTTTTTTGTTAGTATACAGTATATAATTAGTAGGAAAAAATCGGAGAGGGATCCCTTTTCAGGCTACACGGGGAAAGTCGAGCCTTTTTGGCTCAGACCTACGCGGCCTAACCGGTATCCCCATGCCATTTCTTGACTTTTGCCTGACCATCCGAAGATTTTTACAATATATCAAATGCATTGCTATATCATCTAATTAGTGACTTTTTTATGCTATTGTGCTTTTAGTGTTTCTTCTCTAGCATGGTTCATGTCAAACCAGGAGACTAGTTTTGTAACAATTGGACAAAGATTGCTGGCCAACCCATTAAAGTAAGTTTCAAGATTGACCCTTTTTACATTCTAGATTCATAATACGGATTTATGTCATTTTAATCTTTGTTAAATGTCATGTAAGTTTTTCTTGGTCTTGTCTGAGTTTTATTGATTTCTGTGTTTTGGTACATTTAGGGTTAGATTTCACTATGGGCATCCTGATGTGTTTGAAAGACTGTTTCACTTGACTAGAGGGGGTATCAGCAAGGCTTCAAAAATCGTTAACCTGAGTGAAGACATATTTGCAGGTATCATTTTGTTGTTAAAATTCTCTGTTTCTATTTATTTATCTGATTTAATATTACAAGTTGGTTCACATTTAGGCTGCGTTTGATAGAACAAAATGATTTAGCACTTAATGGTTCAAAGTTTGAATGATTTAAAGGCCCTAAATGAACTTAAAACTGAACGAAAATAATCTGTTTGATAATGAATCTGAATGATGACTCTGAATGATAAAAAATGATATATAAAAAATGAAAATAATCGTTATTAGCGAAGTAATATTTAAAATCGAAGTTCATTGAAATTCAACATGATTTAGAATACTTGACTTCTTGGTTGTTGTAACATAGCTTGACACAGATACATGTTGTTATTATTATTAGGGGTTAGTGTCTGGAAATGCATTTAACTTGTGCACGATATTAATTGTGTGTATCATACTCACACTCGTCATTTTTAATGTATCAAACTTTCAAAAATGGTGTTTTAGTGTATTTTGATGAAGTTTTGATGATGTGTCAAACTCTGATGATGTCACGTGGCACCTTAAACGAGCGACACATCACCAAAATACACTAAAACGCATTTTTTTGAAAGTTTGATGCATTAAAAATGACGAGTGTAAGTATGATACACACAATTGATATCGAGCACAAGTTCGGTACATTTCCACACTAAGCCCTTATTATTATTATTATTATTATTATTATTATTATTATTATTATTATTATTATTATTATTATTATTATTATTATTATTAATTAATGTCAAATATTAATTAAAAGAATTCTAAGTAGCACTATATTAAAAGCTTAAAGATCAAAGGTTCCATTGTCTACATCATGAATCATAATGAGGTGAGTCAAATCAATTCAATAACTTGTCGCTTCAGGTTTCAATTCTACATTGCGTGGAGGAAATGTTACTCATCACGAATACATACAAGTTGGTAAAGGAAGAGACGTCGGCCTCAACCAGATCTCTTTGTTTGAGGCAAAGATAGCCAATGGAAACGGGGAACAGACGATGAGTCGTGATGTATATAGGCTTGGACACCGTTTTGATTTCTTTCGCATGCTCTCCTGCTATTTCACTACTGTAGGATTTTATTTTAACACACTGGTAAGAGTTGACATATGGAGTTTTTACTAGATCTTAGATGTGGCAAATTGGGTAGGTCGGGGCCTGTTGGGTAACATGGTCAGAACGGGTTAGTTTTTTGTGTGGGTTGGTTTTATGAGGAACACATTTTTTTGTCCAAACCTTTAAATATATAGAATCATTATTTTCAAATTAAATCATTAATAATGATTCGACTTTTTGAATAAAATGGTTTAGGCGCAACAATTGACCCGTCTCCTTTTGAGCTATTTTGTTTTAATTAACCACTAGAGAAAAAAACTATCCAAATTAACCCCATCATATAGAAGTGAATGGGTCAAAATCGCCACTATCTATTAAGTCGTCATGCACCATCTTATACCATAAGCTTCTTTTACGTGGCAGCTCACCGTGCTTATTGTATATGTATTTCTCTATGGCCGCCTTTATCTTGTACTCAGTGGACTTGAGAGAGAGTTGAGTACAAATAAATCACTTGCAAAAAATCAACCTCTTCAAGTAGCTCTTGCTTCTCAATCTTTTGTTCAAATCGGCTTTCTTATGGCACTTCCAATGATAATGGAAATAGGACTAGAAAGAGGTTTCCGAAGCGCGCTTACTGATTTCGTTCTAATGCAACTACAGTTAGCTTCCGTGTTTTTCACATTTTCACTTGGAACAAAAACACATTATTACGGTAGAACTTTGCTTCATGGGGGTGCACAGTACAGGGCTACAGGCCGTGGATTTGTCGTGTTTCATGCCAAGTTTGCCGAGAATTACAGGCTCTACTCTCGCAGTCACTTTGTCAAGGGAATCGAACTTTTGATCTTACTTGTTGTGTATGAAATATTCGGTGAATCTTATAGAAGTACAGTTGCATACGTATTGATTACAATATCTATGTGGTTCATGGTTGGGACGTGGCTTTTCGCTCCATTTCTTTTCAACCCATCAGGATTCGAATGGCAGAAGATCGTCGATGACTGGACAGATTGGAGTAAATGGATAAGCAACCAAGGCGGGATCGGTGTATCTGCAGATAAAAGCTGGGAATCATGGTGGGAAAAAGAGCATGACCATCTTCAGTCTTCCGGTCTACGAGGTACCATTGTGGAGATTTTGTTAGCAGTTCGCTTCTTTATCTATCAGTTTGGACTTGTATATCATCTCAACATCACAAACAGCAAAAGTTTTATGGTATTTCTTCATATCAGTGTCTCAATGTCTCAAAATATACAGCATAATTGACTTCAACTAAACAGTAACCATGATTTGCTTCTTAACTGCAGGTCTATGGAATATCATGGCTTGTGATATTCGCAGGACTTACTATAATGAAGGTTAGTTAATGGGTGTTCTTATATTCTTGTTTTGATCTGCTTATTGAATTCGTTTGTTGTTGTGCTTTTGTTGTTTAGGGGGTGTCATACTGTAAAAAATCTCTTAGTAATGACTACCAGCTTGCGTTCCGGTTGATCAAGGGATTAATCTTTGTCACTCTTCTTTCTATACTGATTACCATTATCGCGCAACCTCAGATGACGGTAAAGGATGTAGTAGTATGCGTACTCGCCTTGATGCCAACTGGCTGGGGAATGCTTCTGGTGAGCAATCCCTTTATTCCATTGTTCTTATCTTCATCATGTGTATACGATAACGGGCCAAACGGGTTGAAAGTCATCCAAACTATATTTAGAGAACATACAATTATAAACCCTCAATCATTTTAAATATAAATTTTCATTTCCAGACAAAGGCATTTTATAGCAACTCTGCAAAAATACACTTTTTGTCACGAACCAATTTAATTTGTTTTACTTTGCTTTCTTCTGTTAGATTGCTCAAGCTCTTAAGCCTTTCTTGAAAGGATCTGGATTCTGGTCATCTGTTAGAACGTTGGCACAGTATTATGAAATGATCATGGGTTTGCTTCTCTTCACACCAGTTGCATTTTTCGCTTGGTTCCCATTTGTCTCAGAGTTCCAAACACGGATGCTGTTTAACCAAGCATTTAGCAGAGGTCTACAAATCCGACGTATTCTAGGCGGTGGGCAAAAGAAAGACAAATCCCGCAAGGAGTGAATACGGAATCATCATACAATGTCTGTTATCCTTGGGGCATATAAGAAACATGCTGATAATATATACATGGTGCCAGATAGTATGCATGTATAACCATTAGGTGCTTACCTTGAACTGGCCTCCTATAAGTCTATAACTTAGCAGGTAAGAAATACTGTGTGAATACATGTATAGTTATATGTTTATTTAATATTGAGTGAGCATTACTTATACTTTTATAAATCTTAAGGATAGTGCAACTTTTTCGCCATCCTATTTTCTGATTACTAATAGAAAAAAGTGAGTAAAATCAGTCTACTAAAGAGTGATTTAGTTCGGGTTATATCTTATTATACAGAGTAATTTAGATATCAGTCAAAAAATTATTTACACGAAAATACGTAATACAGTAAAATGTCTTCGATGACATGCTCAAACTAAAAAAAACCTCCTACATTTTTTAAAAGCAAAGTTGGCTCATCGTTTTAATTAATTTGTATCAAGATTTTTTAATATATATAAATTTGTGTAAATTACACAGAGCAAAACTATAAAAGTTAATATAAAGGGCCAGTTCCTCTAGCTACCTGCTAATTCTATGTTTGAAACTCAAGGTTTCAATAACAACTTGCACAACAGGTCAAGTTACAAACTAGAGTTTACACATGCTGACGATAATGTCCCGAAAATGATTTCCAAAGAAAATACAGAAAAAGCATAACCGGTTATTTAGAAAAAATCAAACCCAAAAGACCAATAAGCCACGACACAATAGATCCAATGACCCAAAGTACAAGAGCAAATACGACGATACCAGCCAAAATAGTAAGAAAAGGAGGTCCTTGGGGAGTGCTTGTATCACCACTTGAAAGTGCTCCCGGCTTCTCTATGGATCCTTCTGAAGGCTTGTTTGATGCATGCACTAAAGGCAATCTTCTACTTGTCAGTAATTTGGCGGCATTCTTGAACCTGCGAAGTTGATAGAATACATGTTCAATGATCAAGTAAAGAAGATGAGTCAAAAAATAAAACCACTTAAAAATAGGTGAAATAGCTCATTTGGTCAATAGGACTCTATGTTCTAGTATAAAAGGCTCAAGCACACCAATCTATCACGCATTCTCTGTAACTGGGTCGGGTCAGGCTGACCGTCAAGACATTTTTGTCCCCATTTTTAACTTAATAAGTAACTGTTAATGGATTGCGAGTAATAATCTATGTTTTATTTATGAAACAATTTAATCTAAGTTTCATTTATGAAACAATTTAGGAGGTATTAAATAATAAATACACATTAGGTGACTTTGAACCCATTTGACCCGGGTGACCCATTTCCATATAAGCTAATTTTTGTGCCATACAAAAAAATAAAATAATAATAATAATAAATATTGACCCGTTCTTAGGGGAATGGGTTGAAACTGTCGACCCATTAAATTGGACCATGATTTATTGCATTTATGCTTAATAGTCATACTCTAGCCATACAACGGCTCCATCTAGTCTTGGTTGGTAGTTTAAATGAGAGAACAGAAAAGGTTGCATAATTACAGGTTTGGGTTCACTATAATCCCTTAAAGAATTGGAAGTATAGCCATCATTAACAACTTCTCCAAACCATCTTAGACGAGCATCCATAGTATATGATTTTATACAATTATACATAAACTAATTGAAGCCAAAAATGTGCTGCTACTTTCATAATAAATAATAGTAAATACCACGTTCTTAACAATCAGCTACATGCAAAATTTTCTTACTAGTTTATTCAAATTTGATTCTTTAGCATCTTGCTTGCAAATTGCAACGAAACAAAGCAACACACAGAGATAGTCTTGGTCGAGAACACATCACACAAAGGAGATTACAGTCTACAAATAAGTTACATTAATCAAATAATAACATTTGTATGTTTATGATTTTATATATTCAATGCTATTCACAATTTAAGTCCGCATTTGGTAATGTGTACAGTTTCTTTATCTTAGCTCCAAATATTTTCTACTGTAGAAGTACATTGATAAATCATAATGGTTTCTAAAGAGTTAAATCTTATCTACGACCGCCAAATTTGAATACATTTTATTATAAAGAAAATCATGTAGATAATATCCCACACAAACTAGATTCTTGGACAGTAACCACAATAGTTGGATTTAATCAGCAAGGCAATTCAACGAATTGCAGCTAAAATCGAATCAAACGAATTACAATACTCATAATCCATTGCATCTTGAGTTTCAAGACTCCAAATAAAACCCAAAATGTAATAAGAAAAGTAGAAAAAAATATCTTGGTAAAAAGGGAATAGCAACAGAACCACTACCAATTACGGAGTATAACCCAATATTATCCAACAAATTTATTAGCATTGGCAGCCCAATAATTCAATATCCTAAATCTTATTGAAACCCTAAAGCCTGGGTTTTTTACATTGCAAACCCCACAAATATAAGTGTGCATTAGCATTGCAGATGAACACTGAAACAGAATTAGGGCGTACACTTATGATAAACTTAATTAATTTAAGAATGAAGTTAACATACATACATACACATAAATTATGAAGAAATTGAAAAGGATGATTGATAGAAAGTGAAAATTTTGGAACCTGGAAACTGAAGTGGATTGAAGATTGAGTGAAGAAGAAATAGCAAGGGAATTGGGAGTTTGATGAAACCCTAGTTTAATTGATTGACCTGGGATTGCATTACAACATAGGGAAAGGGATCCCATTTGCTCTTTCTGTATATATCTATATCTATAATAACTATCTCTTCTCCAGTTCTGCTTGAATAATAACAAGTGGTCAGTGGTGATAAATAAACTGATAATAATATCATAACAGTACAAACTTCAGGTCCTTCCAAGTTCCAACAGCATCTTACAGTAATTCCCACTTGTTTTTGCATATTACCCAAAAAATGTTTATTAGAATATTTGGTATGTCAAAATATAAAAAGATGTACTCAGTATTTGGGGTAAGGTTCAGAGGAGAAGGCCTTAAATGAGGAGCATGAGGAGCAGACCTAATTCACTGCATTTTAGGGTAAAATTTCGCTCAGATTCACTGCATTTTACCAACGGAGTACTACATTTTAACAAATAATGCATTTTACACTTATAAAATTTTACTGCATTTTAACGACACTGCATTTTAAACCTTCAAATTTGTTCTTAAAATGCAGTAAATTTGGCCTGCTCCCTATGCTCCTCATTTGAGGCCTTCTCCTCTTATCCTTAATTCCGTATTTGTTCACATAAAAAAAGTTTATAAATAATTTAATTTCATCGTTATATAAAACATGAGTGAGGTTGAAACGAGTACAACAACTTTTTATGAGAATAGAATTGTGCCACGTGTCACTAAACTCTCTTTCCCCACTTTTTTAAAAATTAAATATCTCCCAAACGGTAAGTGGAAAATTCACAAAAATTGCACCATAAAAATCAGCGTTTTATTCTCTTCGATTAGAGATGTGACAAGGTATACCCTCGACGAACTTTTCTTTTTCGTTTTTCGATGGATTTTGAAAACAACTAACACATGTGATACCAGCGGGTAACACATGTGATATAAGCAAGCATGTGTTACTAATTTTGTATAATTTATAAAACCAAAAAAAAAAAAAAAGTCGTCGAAAGTATACCTTGTGAGATGGAAAATCGAAGAGAAAAAAATGCTGATTTTTATGGTGTAATTTTTATAATTTTTCGACTTACCGTTTTGTGAGATATTTTAATTTTTAAAAACGCAGGGAGAAATGGATTTTATGACACGTGACACATTTTTATTGGTTCCTTCATTCTCGCTAACTTTTCCATTCTCATTTGAACATCATTTTATAAAACATAGCAAAATGATTACATGCTATGAGCTTTAAAATGATTACATGCTATTAGCTTTAGGTGAGTGATCATTCTATACATAAAAAAAGTTGACGATCTTTTATACGAACTTTACGAATCTACTAAGACACCTCCAATCGGGGCGTTCTGGAGCTATTTACTAATTGAGAACGCCCACAACGCCTGTAGTGGGGGTGTTCTGGGCGGGGCGTTGTGGGGCTCAAAACGGGCAAAAATTGAACGTTCATGCGGGATCCACGATCGTTTCCATTTTCTTTTTCGTTTTCTTTCCCTTGTTTTAATTCAAAACAAATGATGTTTTGGGACTAGGGGCAAAAAATGGGTGTTCTGGTGTTACCATTGCTAGTGGTAAAAATGGTGTTGTGGTGTTGTGCTGATGTGACGTTTAAAAAATGGACGTTCTGGAGTTACGACTGCATGTGGTCTAATTGACTTACAGAGTGAGGTTCAAATAAGTATAATAACATTTAGTGAGAATAAAAGAACCAATAAGAATGTATCACGTGTCACAAAGCCAACTTTTCCCCCACGTTTTTAAAAATTAAATATCTCACAAACGGTAAGTCAAAAAATCATAAAAATTAGCATTTTTTCTCTTCGATTAGAGATCTCACGAGGTATACTTTAACGAACTTTTTTTTGTGGGTTTTGAAAACAACTAACACATGTGATACCAGCGAGTGTCACATCTTATATCAGCGAATAACACATGTGATACGAGCGGGTAACACATCTGATACCAGTGAGTAACACATGTGATACTAACAATGAACAATTTGTAAAACCTAAAAAAAAGTTGTCGAAAGTATACCATGTGATATCTCTAATTGGAGAGAGAGAAAATGTTTATTTTTATGGTGCAATTTTTATAATTTTTTAATGAGCCATTCTTGAGATGTTTATTTTTAAAAAACGTGAGCGAAAGTGAGTTTTGTGACTGGTAACACATTCTTATTGGTTCCTCTATTCTCACCAAAATTTTAATTCTCGTTTGACCCCACTCTTGACTAACATCACAAATGTTTTAATTTGTGAAGTCTACAACACAAATGATATGCCTTGATAATAATTTGAATTTTAGTTTTAGTAGCGATATTAGAAGATTTAAACCTTTTTACCATCAAAAGTTTTTGACATTGAAGTTTATAATTATACGTAGAAGGAGATAAAAGGCACATCATGAATGTTGCTAAGATACTTAGATATAATGTAAATGAAGTCTAACAAATATAAATCCAAATCGTTAAGTGGTAGCTCAAGAATAAGAAAAACGATATGTAGTCATAAGTTTGTAAGACTATATATAAACTTAAAAATGTGATTGGTAATTATGATAAATTATTTGGGAAGGAAAGGGACTCGAACACTATCAATTTTAAGCCATTATAAAACATGATTAGTTGTATGCGGTTATCAAATGGTATTGTACGAATCATAACCCATTTGGAAAGGCCTTAACCACTGTATCTAAATTTTCGTTTAGACCCCTTATCGTGTGCTTGAGACTCTTATGGCTTATCACAATTTTCTGTACATGTTCAAACCGATTCGTTCGATCGAAACGAATACCTCTACCTTATAGTATGATTAAACACAAAGAAAATGATACATTAAGGCATACAAAACCTTAACCAACGGATTTGGACTAAATGTATTCTCCCCCTAAGGTATTCTAGAAAAACTTGACAACCAGTATAATGTTATGTTTTTTTCTAGTTTGTAAGGATTTAATGAGACAAAAGTAAGCCTATGAACATGCCACAATTTTATATAGAAAGTGGCAATTAGCTAAAAATGATGCAATAAGAACTAGATTGGTCCGTAAATTTTCAACTTTGTCAGGTAAATTTAATTCTCGTAATGAACTTTTCAATCAAACATTTAAGCCGTGTTTACAAAGAGCTAGTGCTTCAATGTAAAAATGCTCTTCAAATGTTTTTTAATCAAACAAAATGAATGGTTGATATGTTAAGGAATTGGCAATAAAAAGGTTTCTATCGAAAGTTTAAGACATCTCGAAATTTTGAACAAAAAGGTTTTTTTACAACGAAGAAAATCTTCATCAAAATTTTTTTAATCAGATAGAAAATCTTAATTTGAGATGTACTCGGTATCAAAAGATAAATAAGATATATGTATGTAAATGTAAATCAGGGGCGATTCCACGATAGGAGCAGCGTGGGCAGCCACCCCCACAAAGTTTAGACTAGTTGAGAATATTTTCGTAGGTATCGGTATGATCTGTATGTTGCCCCTACAACTAATAAATTTAAATTAGTTCCAATAGAATTACTATTTGTGTATTTAGCTTGATGGTTGGAAGTGAGCTTGATATTTACAACTTAAAAGGTCCATAATTCAATCCCTCCTTATTGCATAAGGTTTAGTTTTAGTTTCCTTTTATGTTTCCTCCTTCTTTCTTTGTTTTTTTTTCATTGTATTCATTGTATATAATCAATCAATGTAATACTATTTTAAATCAACACAATTGTTGAACTATATATCTTAATTATTACAATTTTTCCTTTTCTTCATAATCTTCGAATGATAATGTTTTACTATATAAACATGTTAGATATAAGCATGTTTGAATTAGAATTAACTATATATTGTTAATTATATGAGTATATGTTATATATTGTCCATGTAATTAAAAATTTGAATTTGATGTTGAACCAAATTTAGTTTATTTCAACTAAAATAGTTTTGGTTAAAGCAAAAAAATCGAGTTGAAGACTCAGACCCAATACACACTATTTAAATTTTGCCAGGTTTAAATTTGTTCCTATACCGTACCTGATGTAAATGCACCGGTCCACCCATGATTATGATAGATTTAATTTTGTACACCAAATTGGTTTAGATTATTAATTTGGTAATTAAACATACAAAATTTGAAACATAATGTCATGTGTTAGACTGTTAGATATAGGATAACGACAACAATCTTCAATATTTTAGTCTTTTAAGAATATATGCTATAAAAGATTATACTAACTTTATGTAAAAAAAATGACGTTGTAGGGCCTCAAAATAGTTTAAATCTTAAAATATTAGGCCTATTTTATGTGAAAAAACAACTATATGTCCATTATTGTAATTAAGTTTTAAGCAATTTCATTAGAAAAGTTTTGACAATCTATTATTCATGTCTTCTTTTTCAATATATTGTTTTTCGTTGGCTATAACAAATGTAATTTTTCTCATAATCATTTTGTTTTCACGATGAGTTCCTCAAACATTTTTTTACGCATGATCATTTATTATATTGTTCATACAACAAACTCAATTATTTCAAATATGATTCACGATTAAGTGTGTGAGTTATCTAGAACTGCATATTGAGTTTAATATTATGTTTTGCGTAATATATGGTCGTTAAAAGTTACTTACAATTCGCTATTGACTATATAATGTAATGTTTTTAAGAAGAAAGCACGACATATATGATATCTACATAATCAATATTAGTAAAGTATTTATAAGTTATATGGATAAAATACGCGAAAGTTAATTTTTATAAGTAGCTAAAAACTTTGTTAAAACCTTTATATAAACTAATAGCAATAAAATGTGGATTTATAAATCTATAATTAGTCGATAACTTGATTTTTTTCAAAACTTTATATTATATAAGTAAAAAGATTGAAGATGATCGTTTGTGTAATTTCCCCTTTTGTTTATCGAAATTTATGAAATGGGTAACAAGCTATAAAAGTCGATGTACAATATCATACCAAAATATATGGAATCGCTTTTGTACATTAGAAAATAAATTGTCCGCACTATACCGAACAAAGTTTTCTGAATTTGCAATCTATCTATCTATCTTATAAATTAAAAGAAAATTTTTGAGATAATAAACACCATTAGATTAGATGAAGATCAACAATTAAGATCTAACCCTTAATTTATTTCATGACATCATTAATCTCATTATTATGTGACTATAAGACTAATTTACCCTTCCATATTTACAATATGCACCATTCAATATTTACAATATAAATCCTCCATTTTTCCTTTAATTGTAGATAATCATTCAAATATATTATAATATAGTATTTCTTCTATAATTCAAACTCTTCCTACAATCTTATTTATTTATTTTTTCTAAAAAAACCCCAATAAGTTATTTTCAATTCCAAATAATTCATAACTTCATTCCATCGCTCAGTGATTTAAATTCTTATACGACCTACTATTTGAATCCTTTTATCAATTTCAAATTTACAATTCTTGGATCATCGATGCCAACGGGTCGGATTTCGGTGGATTTTAGTGTATTTGTAACCATACTACCGCCTTTTTTGAATTCTTTTATCAATTTATAATTTACAATTCTTGGATTATGGATGCTAACGGGTCGGTTTCCGGCGGGTTTTAGTGTATCTGTACACATACCGGTTTAGAATATTCGTACTGATACCCGGCCTAATACCCGTTGGGTACCCAATTAGTATTAACCATCGGTTTTTCATATTTATTCGCGGGTTCCGTTTATCCTCATGTATGTAACTTTGGAGAAACAAAAAAAATTAGTTATTGATAATACGACGCAAATTTGAAACATGAAAAAAAAAAACAATACCGAATTACAAGATTTGAAATCTTAAAGCTAACAATTTAACTTTTAAATTAACTAATGCAAAGTTTTGGTACATAATATAGTATTATTATTAAAGAACAATACAAATACAAATAATGAAGTGGTATCATGCACAATATTATTAATAATTGATTAATTAATTTACTCTTTTGTCACTAATTTCTCTATATCTCGATTTACATCCCTAAAATAATTTACCATTTAATCTTTTAAGGCTGTGTTAACGTCATTCGGGTCAGTAGACCCTGCATTACATCCCTAAAATAATTTATCATTTAATCTTCTAAGGATGTGTTAACGTCATTCGGATCAGTAGAGTCTGCATTTGAGTTGTCATGTTTTGCCATCTTTCATCAAAGTTAAAAAAACAAAGTAATGCATTATAGGTTGTTGATTTAAATTACAGAGAGTAACTTGGATGGACGAAAACCACTAATACACTGCAAAGAACGTTATTTTTTTAAGTACAAAATGGTATTTACCCGCTGAATTGGTAAATTTGCTTATTTGGAAAAACATATCCGTACGATTTTAAATAATATATTATTATTAAATATCAATACAAATAACAAAGTGACATCATACACAATATCATCCCTATTAGTTAATTTATTTATTTGGACTCATCAATTCAAAATCTATCACAATTCAAATCCTAAATACATTTTCATTTAAAATTAAAACAATACAAACCGATGTATCGTACACCAACACCAAAACACTTATTAAATCCATATAACACATCCATATAAGACATATCATAAAGATAACCCGCAAATTTTGTGGGTCTTAAACTAGTAAAATAAAGTAGAAAAATAGTAATTATGAGAAAAGTACATTAGAGTACACATTTTTCTGAAAGTATGAAAGGATGCATGCTAGCCATTGGATCATAAAAATCAATGGTCCATATTTATTTCAGCAATTTCTTTAAAAAAAAATGTAACATATGTTATTTTGGGCGGAGGGGCAAATGTGTCATTTGACAAAAATCCCTGGTTCATCTCCTTCATTCACACAGATATTATACTATAAAAAAAACCCCGTTCTTTATTTCCTCTTAAGCCCTAACTCAAATCCTTCAAAACAGTCTCCTATGTTTCGATTCAACACTTGTAATTTTCATTTTATCATTCTTCTCAATCGTTCGACCGATTTGATCTACGAAATTGAGATTTTCATCTAGTTTTACCCTAAATCCAATTTGCCCTAATTTCTTCAATTTTATCCAATTCAAACTTGTTAAATATGGATATAATGAGTCTACATGCTTTGCAAAACCCTATTGGTACCTCCTATTCCAGCAATTTCATTGATTTTGATTCCACTTGGTAAGATTTCAATTAATGAATTTTTTAAGTTAGATTTTTTTTATTAATTTTATCTCATTGTATGAGTTTGTTAAGTTTGTTCTACTGTAGTTTTTGTGGATTTTGTATTATTGAGGTAGATGATATATATATCTAGCTTTTGCCCTGATTTTTGCTGTTTTTTGTTTTATGTATGTGTTTTGATAGGTACATGGTACATGAGTTCAATGATATAATGTATCGCAATGTCCTCATTTTATTCATTAATCTTTGATTTATTTATCAGTGGTTCCCTTTGCCTACATAAGAGCAAAGTCAAATCATGCAACTGTTGATTTTGCTAACTCTGTTTATAAAAGGTTTACTATAAAGATGATGTGATGATGAATATATGAGAGTTGGGTTTAGCGTTGAGGGAAAAAAACGGGTCATATATTGGCAGGGTAAGGTAAATGTTGCAACCACGGCTATTCATGTTAACGTCAATGATATTATTTATTTTTAAATGAATCACATGTTTATGTCTCTATTTGACTTGTTTAGTTAATTTTGCTATTGTTATTGATATCACATGTGTTAGAAGCAGTTTTGCTGTTGAACATCATATTGTTTTTACAGGGTATGTTCTTTTTTGTTTGTTATTATTAAATATTCAAAATATGTATGTTGATTTTTTTCAGTATTGAACATGTATTATCGGTTTAGTAACATATGTGTTATCTTTGTTTATACATCAGACATTGCAACTACCGTTGTTAAGAAGTTGCCTCATATTCTAGTTTTCAAACCTCCCACAGCTAAAAAGGATTTGAAGGTGAAGTTTTTTGTAAATAAGAAAGGTTATTATAAAAGATTTGGTTGATGTACTCAAAGAGACTTAGGGATACAACAACTTCAACAAAAGGGTGAAGTTCAAAATAATGCTACTCCCTCAAAACTGAAGGATAGAAGTTTAGCAATTAGGCTTTCTCCTTCGGCATCACATGTGTCATCATCGAAGGTAATGGATACTGAAAATAAAATCGCTCGATAGGTTTATGTTTATAATTTGTTTGAGAAGTTGTATGATAATGATGAAGTTTAGAATTGCTGATTAGTTTGAAAATCAGTATAATATGGATGAAGTTAACAAGATGATCGATTTTGCATGGGATCAAGACCCGAAAGAAGATCAATGAGGAAGAAAAGATGAAAATAAAAATGATGAAGTTTGATATGTTTCAGTTGATCAATTTGTGGTGACTTTGGAAGGTTTTGTTGATAATTTATTTTGTAACTTGCACATATATGGCTTGTAGTACGTTGACTAGTGTTTTGAAATTCTTTTTGCATATATTTAGGTGTAATATGTAGTATAACAAATGTGTTTAATGTCGTAATGAGGCTTTATCACATGTGTTATTGCTTTAAACTCACATGGTATTTACTAATAATATCGCATGTGATTTCATTTATTTTATAATATGTTTTTGGTATTGGTGTAGGTTTAGGTTGAAAACATGTAAAAAGTATAGAAAATATAATATCTTACATGAGTTAGTTTATATGTAAAAAGGTATGTAATCTCGTGTAATTTTACAATGATGTTTGTCTTTGTTAAAGGTTGAACGTTAGTTGAGGAAGCCTCTATAATATGTCTTGATCTTCTTCATCTTTTGCACCAAATTATCTAGCTTCTCTTGTTCATTCCCTATCAACTTACGATTTATTCAACCTCTTTTTGAAGTAGATAGCATATTAGTATATTAGCACAAATCTGCAACTATAAAATGACTTTATTCAACATTTATTGTAAATTACATGTGATACAATAAGATAACACATGTGCTACAATGACATAACATATGTGTTACAATGACATAACACATGATTGTTATGGTGTCTTAACACATGTGATAGTGTAGTTTAAAGCATGTGATACACGTGAAATTATATATGCAATATGTTACAGTGACATAACACATGTGTTACAGTTGATTAACAAATGTGTTACAGTGGCTTAACACACATGTTGCAGTGGCTTAACACATGTGTTATGTATCTTAACACATGTGTTATGGTGTAGTTTAATGCGTGTGATACACAGGTGAAATTATATGTGAAATATATTATAGTGACATAACACATGTGTTACAGTTGATTAATACATGTGTTACAGTGGCTTAACACATGTGTTGTAGTGGCTTAACACATGTGATAGTGTAATTTAACGCATGTGATACACAGGTAAAATTATATGTGCAGGTAAAATTATATGTGCAATATTAACACATGTGTTACAGTGGCTTAACACATGTGTTGCAGTGGCTTAACACATGTGTTATGGTGTAGTTTAACACGTGTGTTATGGTGTAGTTTAACACGTGTGATACACAGGTAAAATTATATGTGAAATATGTTACAGTGACATAACACATGTGTTACTGTTGATTAACACATGTGTTACAATAACATAACACGTGTTGTAGTTTCTTAACACATGTGTTGCAGTAGCTTAACACATGTGTTGCAGTGGCTTAACGCATGTGTTATGATGTCTTAACACATGTAATAGTGTAATTTAACGCATGTGATACACATGTAAAATTATATGTCTAGGTAAAATTATATGTGCAATATGTTAAAGTGATATAACTCGTGTTATAGTGAATTAACACAATTGTTATAGTGACATATCACATGTGTTGCACTGACTTAACATATGTGTTAACATAACACTAACACATATGTTAACATAACACTAACACATGTGTTACTGAACACTAATACATATACAACATGTTTAATAGTAACGTATCATTGATAGTCATAACACACGTGTTACAAAACACTAACACCGTATACTAACACACGTGTTACCATCTACTAACACATGTGTTACCGACTACTAACACACGTGTTACAGAACACTAACAAATATATTGTAATAATACAACTCATGTGGCAAGGAAAACACAAAAGATGTGTGATCAACACAACATATGATGATAAAACACAAATAATTTATAAAATCAGATTCTTGTGCTTGTGCCTTTTCTTCGGCCAGTTTCTTTGCTTTTGCCTCCGTTTTCTTTCTATCACATGACCTCCTATTATGGTCCGTCATTCCACATATTCCGCATGGGCTCTATTCCTTTCTTCTTTTTCGCCTTCTCCTTCTGCTGTATATTCTGCAACCGTCAGGTGTTTCAGTCGGGTTTAAAACATATTGAACATTTTCTGCATCATCTTCTGTAGAAAAAGTACGTAATTATAAAATTATGAATGAATAAATATGATGGAACAATATACACATGTGTTATGTTTTTGGATAATGCATGTGTTATGGTGGATAACACATGTGTCCTCATAAATTAACAATGAAATAGTTTTTTAATGAACACATGTGTTATAATTACTATAATAACACATATATTTACGTTAGGAGCACTTTAACGAAGGTTTGTACAACACATGTGTTATGGTGAACAACACATTCTCTACATTAGTTATAATAGCAGTGCTATTTATCATTAACATATGTGTTATGGAGAACAACACATGCGTTATGGTGAAGAACAGTAGGCTCAGTGCAAATCAAAGCCTATTTACTTGCATCAGTATATATAGGTTTTTACACTTGCATCAGTAGGCTCAACAAAAATCAACAGGCTGGTTACCTATATCATGATTTACAAAATAATTGCAAGTTAAAGTTTGATCAAATGAAAAGTAATGTAATGTAACTAATGAAAATAATAATGCAAGTAAATAAGTGTCTCTAATTTCATAACACGGTCAAAACTTAAACAAACTAATCGGCAATCTGCATCCTACTCTCACAGTCTAACACTGAACTATGCCTAGTCATATACAAATATCAGAAAAACTCAAAAATAACATTTAGATGAATTCATGGACTCTTTTTATCATCCATTTAGTTTATAACATGCTACAAAATTCAGCTAGGCATATAATCAAACACCTAGTGTGCATAACAAATGGAACACAACAAAAATGAACTTTTAGTAGGCTGCAATTGCCTGATAGTAACAAGTATCATATACATGTAGATACAACAATAATAACTCAAGATCATATGAAAGACATACGTGAAACGCCCTGAAAACCATAAATTTTTTTTTTTTTAATCTCAAAACTCATATAATAATGCCCCAACAGTTTAAACCCATTGTGAAATGTATATAATCGAATTGTCTCAAAAATAAAGAGTCAAGAAAACTGACAAGTAAAACAAGACTATTTTAGCTAGAACAAGGTTGTTTTAGTAGCTAGAACAAAGGCTGTTTTAGTTCACTGCAGATTTTTCAACTAACAACATAGACCTATTTTGCACTTTATAAAATTTGTATGAAATTCAAACTCGTATAACTTTTGACTCGGAAATCCGTTTGACCTGAAATTTTGCGAGCACCTTTATAATATCATATTGAAACTTTCTCTTTTAAAACTTTTCCAAATTTCACATTTATCGAGAAAATGGACGTATGAGCAACTCTGGACCATTTTAAACCAATTTTGTGAACATCTTATATTTCAAACTACTTGGTATTAACACCCGACCTTTTACTAACATATTCATACATACATTTGACACGTGCGACAATGAAAACATATTACATACCTACACCGTAACCCATTTTGACACATTGAACCATTTAGGACCCATTTGGACACTTTTTGACCCATTTGCCAATTCCATCATATTTTGACCCAATGATTGACTCATTTCACCTATGTTTGATCAATTCAACTTGGTTGACTATATGTCAACACCAAAACCCAATCAATGACTCTTTGACTTTGATCACTTTTCTCACTTTGACTTTATCAAGTCAAGGTGTTCATCTTTGATCATCAACATTCTTACGCTTTAATTAATATGTGTCAAAATCTTATTTTTAGGCGATTTACACAATGGCATACACAACGATAATTCAAAAGAGATGGAGCTTTGTCTAACCGTATAAGCTAGCTCCATTATCCATTTTAGCTTAATGTCCTCATAGCTCACTTATTTTATCCAATTGATTCAACCAACCAAACCTACAAAATTAAACACTTAACGGGGTAAGCATAAGCTTAGTGAATATATAGCAATTAAAAGAATATCACTTAAACACACAATCATAATCTTACCAAAAACACTTAACACAACAATCTTTCTTTAATCAACTTAACATACTTTAACATAAAAACTTACTTGAATCACTCTATTTACTTCTTCCATAATGTTAAGGATCCTTAACCACTTCCACATGTTAATTACGCATAATTAACATACTTTAACAAGCTAATCACAATGGATTAACTACTTCCACAAGTGATACCAATGTCATTCCTTGGCTACCATCAAGCAAACGACAAAGAAATCACTTACTTTAACAAATCCCATTACTTAATAAGCAATGGACAATTTAACACTTTCACAAGTGATGTCATGATCATCACTACTTTAATAATTCCTCCATACTTATTTAATAAGTAATGGAGACACTTCAATATATCCATCTACCTACATATTAGGTAATGGAAATAATATATATATACACCTTATTCAATCTTCACCAAAAACTAATACCAATTACTTTCAATATAACTTACCAATAAACATGTAACTAACACATCACATGCTAGACAACTACATAATCATTTCATGATTCGTATAAATTTAACATTTATTTAATAACAACACAAATAACACTTTACCCGGTTATATGAATCATTTACTTGAAAACATATAACCGTTATTCATTTAATTCCCATATACTCACCTTTGCCTTGATTACTCGAAATCATGAGATATAGATATACAAGCACCACTTCTTCTTCGTACCTAAACAAACATAATATATCACATAAACATTCATATATATAAGACTACTCATGCTTTTAATTAATTTAATTTGTTTATAGTTTTTAACTCCAAACTTGTACCCTTTTCTGCAGCTCTAACTAGCTCTTTTGGACCCCACTTTTGAACCTTCTAAACCTTTTCAAAATAAACATATTTTATATCGTTACGAAGGTATTACAGCATAATTCAATGTACAACTTTCATTTCTTTATAAAACACAATACGTGTTAAGTTACAGCCTTCTGACAATGACAAAAAGTCATTTTATGCTGCTGGAAATCTCAACAAACAGCACCAAGTTGCTGTTTAGCGACCCACTTTTGACCCATCTAGACATGTCCGTTTTCTGCAAACTTTATATCGAATTAAAGGTATTTGACCATACTTTTATTCTCCATTTTCAGATTTCTACACAACCTCATACACACAAAGTTACAAGCCCTCAAAGTTTGCCAAAAACACTTATCTCTACTTTTCATTCATTATACCCAAGTTGATCATAATCCAATATATGGTTTACTTACTACTTCCACTACTTTAAACATCATTAGTTATGATAATTAAACTCATTTAAACTAACCATAAGGTGAACTATCTTCAATTTATAAGAATTCATCAAAACCCCAATTTAGTTATGGATGAACACTTGATCAAATCCCACTTTTTATTCAACTAGTGATTAATAACAACTAGTTCCATATTCAATACACACTAATCAAACATAAAACACCCTTAATTTCATTCAATTCATAACCCCCACTCAAATTCATCACCTCTCTAAATTTCAAGGTCAAAGAAGCATAAATAATAAATTACCTTATGTTAGGAATGATGATTGATGATTAATCTCAACTTCTTGAAGTTTAATTTAATGATTTCAATTTGGTTTCTTGCTCCCTCCTTCCTTCTGCGATTTCTACCCCATCCCAAAAAGGTTCTGGAAAGTTTTATTTAGATATACATGTATGTGTGTCGATGCATATGTATGTATGTGAATGTATTTTATTTTTTTTAATTGCTTTATTTTATAGTTACAATTCTAGTCCCTCAATTATAATTGTTTAGAAACTTAAAACCATTCGCGATTTTTAACTATTTTATTTTTATTACAGTTATATCAATTTACAATAGTCAATTATTTGTCTGTCAAAATAATACATTTTGAAATTTTGGGATGTTACAACTCTCCCCCCCCTTATTTGATTCGTGTCCTCACGAATCTCTTTCGTCTCTGCTGAGAATCTTAACATTGTCTTCTTAATTTATGACATGCGGAAGCGTACCATTACATCTAAAGATTTCATTATTACCCAGCTTGCCACATGGCTTTAAGTTATTTATGTCTAGCAATATTATTTAGACTTCTACCATGAAATTCTTATTCTTATCACATAACTTTCAACCATTAATTAAACAACTTACGCACATCACCTTATCAACACAGGCACATAAATGTAAATACTTCTTAAACACTTATACAAGTAACTTTATCAACACAAATGCACAAAGTGAGCATATTTCTTGAACAGTTTATACTTAACCTTATCAACAACGACACTTAATGTAACAACTCGCAAATTTAAACAGGATTAATTAAATTAATCACTTGCATTATTAGGCTAATTCCCTACTTGAGTGAATTCACAATACAATTTAGAGGTAAGTCTAGCATAGCCCAACTAGATAATACGCGTAGTATTACGTATTCGTAATTAGTTGTAATTACGTACTGAACAATTTGAAAACAGACGCGACAAAGATATGCGACTCTTGGTGAACAAAATTATTTAATAAAACGAAATTATTAAATAACGTAGTAACGAATAAATATTTTGTCAAAAATATTTACAAATAATTTTATAACGCAAAAACGTCAAAACGTATAATTGAAATTAAACAAAATTTAAAACTTATAAAAATTTTGTATTTAGTTTTGTAAAAAGATCCTAAATAATAATATAATGAAAAATGTAATTTAAAAACATATTAGTTAAAATAAAGTAACATTTAACGATCGGGTAAACGAACGCGGAGCGCGAACACGGAGGCAGGAAATGGGAACAAAACCCACACCCACCTCCCTTTTTCTTTCATTTTATCCATCTATCTCTCTCTCTTCTTTACTCTTTCTCCCACCACTCTCTAAACTCACCACCAAAATCACACAAATCACCTAAATACTACGCTAAAACGACGCCGAATCACATAGCTCCTTTGGAATAAAGTGACCACGAGACCCCGATCTACATCTCTATCTTTTCGGATTTCAAATCCGACACTCGTAAGTTTCCGACAAATCCCGCAAATCTCTAGATTTCAAAGTTATAATTGCTATTTAGTGTTTAATATACTTAGATTAACATGTTTTAGTGTTTTATACAACCGAAAATGTCCAAAACCGACCAAAAACTCGAGATTTTGAAGCTGTTCGTCGAACAGACATAAGTGTCGCATAGGACCGAAAACAGTATAGCGGCACTTCCCTAGTGACGCTATTAGTGCCGCATACAACCCAACATATACCGTCACTTATCTAGTGACGCTACCAACCTTACGATACCGACACTCCCCGAGTGACGCTAGTCACTAACCGACACATCTATGCGTCACTTGACAAGTGCCGCATAAATCAGATTTTTCACTTATACCCGACACTCCGTTAGTGACGCACTGATCTTATACACGACACTTCGTAAGTGCCGCACTACTATTTTAACCGACACTTCATAAGTGACGCATAACAATCTGATCACACGTATACCGACACTAGCCTAGTGCCGCATGACCAAAGCCAGTGACGCCCCTAGTGTCGCATAAAACAGGAACATTCCAAACTATTTTTCCACTAAGTGTCGAACTTAACCGGCAACGAGTACTCACATATTATACGATACACGAACTATACAAACATTACAAACATACTTGTTTTAACGAAATGTTGATTTCAAACTATCACCAACGAGTCGTACACATTTTCACAAACAACGAAATACAAACATAAACATTAAACAAACGATTTGGACGTGACTTGGTTGTACAAACGCTAGCATAGATGATTAGTTTAGACATCCACATACTTATTAAATCTCGTACGTTTAGGACGTTAGGAGATTTCAGACTGTACTTGGGCTTAGGTTTGCTAGCACTCGCACAACTACTTAAACTCAACAGGTGAGTTCACAGCCCCTACTTTTACTGATTTAACTACTTTTGAACAGGGGTGGAAAACATAGACAACTGTTTTACTGCTTTGCCATAACTACTTTTACTACATGATTATTTATCATACTGTTTACTCGAACGACTAGAGTACTTGAACTGTTAAACTGTTATACGAACTGCCACTTAACTGCCTTTGGCACACTTATACAAACTGTTTATGACTGCGGTCAACTACTTCAACTGTCTGAACTTAATGGTATTTTCATACGAAAACTGAACTGAGAACATGCTGGAGAACGACCAGCTACATACTTTTATTACTAGCTCTTATGAAACAACATTTTCATAAACGCACAGAAAGTCCCTACGTCTTGGGCACGCACGCACAGAAAGTCCCTACGTCTTGGGCAAACAGAAAGTCCCTACTTCTTGGGCACGGCGCCATCCTACGTCTTGGGTGAAGGCTCTACTTCTTGAGCAGATGGGTCCTACGTCTTGGATGCCAGTCCTACTTCTTGGACACAACTATACAAGTCCCTACGTCTTGGGCACATACATAGAAGTCCCTACTTCTTGGGCAACACTATAGGTCCTACTTCTTGGACAAACGCTTTAAATCCCTATTCCTTGGGTAAACTAATAGGATACTGCTTTCCTACGAAACTTAAACTGTGTTTTGGGCAAACGACCCACTAAACTTATACTTTTGGGCAACATCCCAACGAAACATACCTACTACTAGGATACGTACAATCCTACAGAACATACTTGAAAATAGGATACTGTTTTCCTACAACTTATAGGATACGAACATTCCTACAAATAACTATTTAAGAACGTAACGGATTTCAGAAACTATACTTTTGGGTGACATCCCAACGATACAATATAAACAACAGTGGTTTATCACAACTGAACTTGTAAACATAAAACCTGTGAATTCACTCAACCTAGTTGTTGACTTTTACTATGTTTTTCAGGGAATTAGCTGCGCATGTAAGATCGCCAACACACATGGAGAACTAGGCGACCCTTGAAGATTAGGATGCCAACTTTTGGGAAAACATATGGATTTCTCTAGTATAACTGAAACTGTTTTGTCATATTCTAGAAATCCACTTTTGTAAACTCACTACTTTTAACTTATACGATCCGATGAATCGTAAACTTTGTAATTAACACTTTTGGCATCTTAATATATATTGTTCTGTTGTAATCATAAGCTCTGATACGTATGCATGCTTTGTTATTGTGACACCCCATACTTAAACTAAACGCTTCCGCTAAACGATACTTGGGGGTGTTACAGATTGGTATCAGAGCCATTGGTTATAGCGAACTAGGAAACTTTAGGTGACTTAGCGACCTAGAGACCTAGACTATAGCCTTGGCTAGAACGCACATGCATACATACAATTGCATACATCCAAATTATCGTTACGATACCTCGATATACGTGAACTGTTCACCACATTCGACTCGTTCATTGTACTCAGATCTTATGTGAACCGGATCGTGATTAAACGGTTGATGAAAAGAAGTATGTATTTAGCATCATATAATGACGCCTGGCCAACGTGATTATATTATACTAAGTACATATGGGTGTTTCATAGTCGTGAGATACGTGATGGGGATCCGACAATTTTTCTTAAAACTCGAAAACTTGTAATATGTGAAACTTCATTTCTCACATATTTTTCATTGGCATTGACTTCTGCATCTTTTCATAGCAGAACGTCAGCATGCCTCCTAAACAAAGAAAGACTCGAAACAGCCGACAAAGGACTCCACCTCCGCCTCCAGAAACAAACGAAGAAATAATCGAACGCCGCGTGGCTGAAGCCATCGCACAATACGAGGCCAACCGCAATCGTGAAAACCTAACCAACAACAGTGGAGCCACTCCAGTCATTAGCGAAACCCCAAACAATACCCAACAGGGGTGTTCATACAAAACATTCCAAGCCTGCAAACCGAGTACCTTTACCGGGACTGAAGGGGCCGTTGGCCTAGTCCACTGGATTGAGAAAACGGAATCAGTCATCGACATCAGTGACTGCGCCACCGACAAAATCGTGAAATACGCCACCTGCACTCTAGCCGACAAAGCGCTAACATGGTGGAACGCTCAGGTACAAATCATGGGACGCCCAGCTGCTTACTCCATCTCATGGGAGACTTTGAAACGAATGCTGATTGAGGAATTTTGCCCTCCCAACGAGATGCAGAAACTTGAGAACGAATTCTGGAACATCCAAATGATCGGCGCTGACATTTCCGGTTATACAACTAGATTCCAGGAGCTCGCACGTCTAGTGCCTCACATGGTAACCCCCGAGAGCAAACGCATTGAGCGTTACAACAGGGGTTTGGCACCACAGATCCGAGGCATGGTTATGTCCTCCAAACCAGCTACCTTTAGGAGCGCAGTAGACCTGGCTCAAAGCTTAACTGATGACGCCATTCTGATTGGCACTTTGAAAACTACTACCGGGAAAATTGAACTTACCCGTACTGATGCGGGCGACTCTGGAACCCGCAAACGCAAATGGCCCAGTGAGAACAATGACCGTCAGGGTCAACAAAACAGGAACGTGGGAAACACTCGAGCCTACGTCGCCATCACTAACACTGAACCGAAACCATACCTAGGCAAAAGGCCTAAATGCGGAAAATGCGAAAGGCATCATGAGGGTAACTGTACTCTCTGCGACAGATGCAACCAATGGGGACATCGAGCTCAAACCTGCAAAGCCAACCTCTCCGCTCGAACAAACAATGGGTGTTTCGAGTGCGGTGAGCCCGGACACTATCGAAACCAATGTCCAAAACTGAACAACACCCAGAACAACCCCGGAAACAACAACCACATCGCAACCATCCCACCGGCTCGTGGCCGCGCATACATCCTCCGTGCACCGGAAACTGTTGCGGACTATGGCAAGAACGGTATGTCTTACCAACTATTGCTACGATTTAACGTTTCTTTCATTCGAATGTCGATTCGAACACCACATTTGGTAAACTCTGATCACGAAACGAAACACACAACATATTAAACTATGCCGCGAGCATACTTAAACCAATTGAACTTCTATGGCAACAATTGAACGCCACGCAAACTATGGTTAACGACATGACTTATCGGAGAACATACGCCGCGGGCGATCCGACTTGATTTTAAATCTCGGGACGAGATTTCTCTAACATGGGGAGAATGTAACAACTCGCAAATTTAAACAGGATTAATTAAATTAATCACTTGCATTATTAGGCTAATTCCCTACTTGAGTGAATTCACAATACAATTTAGAGGTAAGTCTAGCATAGCCCAACTAGATAATACGCGTAGTATTACGTATTCGTAATTAGTTGTAATTACGTACTGAACAATTTGAAAACAGACGCGACAAAGATATGCGACTCTTGGTGAACAAAATTATTTAATAAAACGAAATTATTAAATAACGTAGTAACGAATAAATATTTTGTCAAAAATATTTACAAATAATTTTATAACGCAAAAACGTCAAAACGTATAATTGAAATTAAACAAAATTTAAAACTTATAAAAATTTTGTATTTAGTTTTGTAAAAAGATCCTAAATAATAATATAATGAAAAATGTAATTTAAAAACATATTAGTTAAAATAAAGTAACATTTAACGATCGGGTAAACGAACGCGGAGCGCGAACACGGAGGCAGGAAATGGGAACAAAACCCACACCCACCTCCCTTTTTCTTTCATTTTATCCATCTATCTCTCTCTCTTCTTTACTCTTTCTCCCACCACTCTCTAAACTCACCACCAAAATCACACAAATCACCTAAATACTACGCTAAAACGACGCCGAATCACATAGCTCCTTTGGAATAAAGTGACCACGAGACCCCGATCTACATCTCTATCTTTTCGGATTTCAAATCCGACACTCGTAAGTTTCCGACAAATCCCGCAAATCTCTAGATTTCAAAGTTATAATTGCTATTTAGTGTTTAATATACTTAGATTAACATGTTTTAGTGTTTTATACAACCGAAAATGTCCAAAACCGACCAAAAACTCGAGATTTTGAAGCTGTTCGTCGAACAGACATAAGTGTCGCATAGGACCGAAAACAGTATAGCGGCACTTCCCTAGTGACGCTATTAGTGCCGCATACAACCCAACATATACCGTCACTTATCTAGTGACGCTACCAACCTTACGATACCGACACTCCCCGAGTGACGCTAGTCACTAACCGACACATCTATGCGTCACTTGACAAGTGCCGCATAAATCAGATTTTTCACTTATACCCGACACTCCGTTAGTGACGCACTGATCTTATACACGACACTTCGTAAGTGCCGCACTACTATTTTAACCGACACTTCATAAGTGACGCATAACAATCTGATCACACGTATACCGACACTAGCCTAGTGCCGCATGACCAAAGCCAGTGACGCCCCTAGTGTCGCATAAAACAGGAACATTCCAAACTATTTTTCCACTAAGTGTCGAACTTAACCGGCAACGAGTACTCACATATTATACGATACACGAACTATACAAACATTACAAACATACTTGTTTTAACGAAATGTTGATTTCAAACTATCACCAACGAGTCGTACACATTTTCACAAACAACGAAATACAAACATAAACATTAAACAAACGATTTGGACGTGACTTGGTTGTACAAATGCTAGCATAGATGATTAGTTTAGACATCCACATACTTATTAAATCTCGTACGTTTAGGACGTTAGGAGATTTCAGACTGTACTTGGGCTTAGGTTTGCTAGCACTCGCACAACTACTTAAACTCAACAGGTGAGTTCACAGCCCCTACTTTTACTGATTTAACTACTTTTGAACAGGGGTGGAAAACATAGACAACTGTTTTACTGCTTTGCCATAACTACTTTTACTACATGATTATTTATCATACTGTTTACTCGAACGACTAGAGTACTTGAACTGTTAAACTGTTATACGAACTGCCACTTAACTGCCTTTGGCACACTTATACAAACTGTTTATGACTGCGGTCAACTACTTCAACTGTCTGAACTTAATGGTATTTTCATACGAAAACTGAACTGAGAACATGCTGGAGAACGACCAGCTACATACTTTTATTACTAGCTCTTATGAAACAACATTTTCATAAACGCACAGAAAGTCCCTACGTCTTGGGCACGCACGCACAGAAAGTCCCTACGTCTTGGGCAAACAGAAAGTCCCTACTTCTTGGGCACGGCGCCATCCTACGTCTTGGGTGAAGGCTCTACTTCTTGAGCAGATGGGTCCTACGTCTTGGATGCCAGTCCTACTTCTTGGACACAACTATACAAGTCCCTACGTCTTGGGCACATACATAGAAGTCCCTACTTCTTGGGCAACACTATAGGTCCTACTTCTTGGACAAACGCTTTAAATCCCTATTCCTTGGGTAAACTAATAGGATACTGCTTTCCTACGAAACTTAAACTGTGTTTTGGGCAAACGACCCACTAAACTTATACTTTTGGGCAACATCCCAACGAAACATACCTACTACTAGGATACGTACAATCCTACAGAACATACTTGAAAATAGGATACTGTTTTCCTACAACTTATAGGATACGAACATTCCTACAAATAACTATTTAAGAACGTAACGGATTTCAGAAACTATACTTTTGGGTGACATCCCAACGATACAATATAAACAACAGTGGTTTATCACAACTGAACTTGTAAACATAAAACCTGTGAATTCACTCAACCTAGTTGTTGACTTTTACTATGTTTTTCAGGGAATTAGCTGCGCATGTAAGATCGCCAACACACATGGAGAACTAGGCGACCCTTGAAGATTAGGATGCCAACTTTTTGGGAAAACATATGGATTTCTCTAGTATAACTGAAACTGTTTTGTCATATTCTAGAAATCCACTTTTGTAAACTCACTACTTTTAACTTATACGATCCGATGAATCGTAAACTTTGTAATTAACACTTTTGGCATCTTAATATATATTGTTCTGTTGTAATCATAAGCTCTGATACGTATGCATGCTTTGTTATTGTGACACCCCATACTTAAACTAAACGCTTCCGCTAAACGATACTTGGGGGTGTTACACTTAACCTTTCATTCTCTTGCACACATAAAGTGTGCCTTTACTTTATCACATAAGCACATAACATGTGGTCTTAACCTTTCACCTTTCTTTAGCACTTCATGCACAGAGTGCAACTTCTACAACTAATATCATGACATACATTACACGATTTAAGCAACTTATACATATAAACATATATGTTCAATTCTTTCGACATGCACATATAGAATGTGCATTTTCCTTGCCTTTCCCTTTTGTGCCCATATACTCTGAATCATTTATACTTCATCACATAAACACTTTAAAACACTTAACCATGTATAGTACTTAGAGCAAATAACTACTTATAACAATTCTTACAATTAAAAACTAGCAATCAGACTAGAATCTTCATACATTAACAATACCTGAATAACATCCGACATTTGATCACCTAACACAGCTTTTACCAATTAAAACTAGTAACATGCTAGAATTTTTTTTACCTTACAGCCATTACTTTCACTTTTACGATAACTTAAATGTGACATTAAAAGTCACCTTACACTTATCAAAAATAATCATTTCAACTTTAACAATAACCAACAAAAGAGCTATTATTTGTACATTATATTATCCAGCATAAAGCTAGAATTCTTTATACTTGCAACTAGTTAATTACTTAATCATATTCTACAATCAAAAAAATTTATCTAAGTTAATAAATTCTTGATTGATCACTTTAATACTTTCTTTCTTTGACTTAATCAAGTCATTATTTCTTTAGTATAGGCTAAGTGAGTCTTTAGAACTCGCGTTCAGTCTTTATCATTATAGAATTATAACTTTTCTCCCCCACTTAAGATTTATCTTATCATTCTTTTATAATAATTTTACCTTACTATAACACTTAAGTGGGTTAGACTATTTTATATCAATTAACTTTTACCTTCTTTTCAACATTTATGTTGAACTTCTAACTATGAAAAGAACTTATCACGTATCATATTAATATAATATCCAGTAACAGATATACTTATTTCCATAGCGACAGTAAGTTTGATTATATACACTTCTTAGCAATCTACCGTTCTTACTTTACTCACTTACTGTCACCCCCGTTTAATCCCAATCAAAGCTAATCACCACTAGTCTCATTATACATTTAACAATCATGAATCACCCATGTGTCTTAATATAATAAAACCACGTTGGCCAGGCGTTGTTTTATTATACCAGTCTCACATTTCCATTCACCATTGTCAGATATATACTGATTCCAGTGTGACTATACCTTAATTTCATAAAACTTGAACCATCATAAAACACTTTAGTCTACACAACAAGAAATCATAAAGATTTCATTTAGCACATAAAACTGTAATTAGCACAAACTTTAATACACTTATTCACATAAATTCTTAACATAATAACTAATATAAGTCAGTACCCCCCCCCTTTTTTTTTTTTTTTACCATCAACAAACAAGTAAGCAAAGAATAGAGATTACTCTCATTAAATAGTTTCACTTACATTCTTCACCTGTATATATGTTTTATCACAATCATGGCTAACATAAATTAGTAGTTCTTAACACTTTTCTAGCTAACACCATTTAGCTATTTTTATCACTTTCAATTTCTTTAATACTTAAACATACTTCACGACGTCTTAACAACAAATACTTTCATGGGATTTACTTGCTATCTCATTCACTTTGTATCGTGGAGTATAAAACTACTCATGCAATTAGTTTTCACATAAGCAAGTAATTCCACATCAGCATTTAACACCACATTATTACTTTAATTTACACGCACAATAATAAGTCATGAAGATCTTAACTTAACACTGAAACTTGCATATAACATAACTAAGCACAAATACATATGTTTTACTTTACTTAAATTTCACATAAACAAATATTTACACTTAAACAAAAAAATTCACATAAACATTTAATACCTTTCACTTAAACACATTTACTTCTCCCCCTTTAATAAATTGTAATTTAATAATAGAATATAATAATAGTGTCATTATTTCACATAATTTGTCTTAACATGTACTTCTCACACTTAACATCTTATCATAACTTACTTATTTCATAAACATTTTCAAACACAAAAGATCTTGAGGTTCCCGAATTAAACAGTATGTATGCAGGTATAAATTTAACAAAAAAGAAAAAAAGGTACCTGTCAACACATCAGGATTCTTACCTTCTTCCAGCTCCTTTAACATATTTTTAAGTTCAATAAGAACTATTCATAATACTTAGTCGCATCATTAACCTTTCGGCTACTACTTTATCTAGCAACAACTTCCACTTAATTTTTAACTGTGCATTTCATCATCTCAATTTACTTTAGCATAATGATGCAAATAATAATCTTAACAACTTTAATAATTCATATAGGTTTAAGCCTAGGCAATCATACCGTGAATTACCTAAGTCTCTTAAACCATCGCTTTGATACCAACTTGAAACGCCCTGAAAACCATAAAATTTTTTTTTTTTATCTCAAAACTCAAATAATAATGCCCCAACAGTTTAAACCCATTGTGAAATGTATATAATCGAATTGTCTCAAAAATAAAGAGTCAAGAAAACTGACAAGTAAAACAAGACTATTTTAGCTAGAACAAGGTTGTTTTAGTAGCTAGAACAAAGGCTGTTTTAGTTCACTGCAGATTTTTCAACTAACAACATAGACCTATTTTGCACTTTATAAAATTTGTATGAAATTCAAACTCGTATAACTTTTGACTCGGAAATCCGTTTGACCTGAAATTTTGCGAGCACCTTTATAATATCATATTGAAACTTTCTCTTTTAAAACTTTTCCAAATTTCACATTTATCGAGAAAATGGACGTATGAGCAACTCTGGACCATTTTAAACCAATTTGGTGAACATCTTATATTTCAAACTACTTGGTATTAACACCCGACCTTTTACTAACATATTCATACATACATTTGACACGTGCGACAATGAAAACATATTACATACCTACACCGTAGCCCATTTTGACACATTGAACCATTTAGGACCCATTTGGACACTTTTTGACCCATTTGCCAATTCCATCATATTTTGACCCAATGATTGACTCATTTCACCTATGTTTGATCAATTCAACTTGGTTGACTATATGTCAACACCAAAACCCAATCAATGACTCTTTGACTTTGATCACTTTTCTCACTTTGACTTTATCAAGTCAAGGTGTTCATCTTTGATCATCAACATTCTTACGCTTTAATTAATATGTGTCAAAATCTTATTTTTAGGCGATTTACACAATGGCATACACAACGATAATTCAAAAGAGATGGAGCTTTGTCTAACCGTATAAGCTAGCTCCATTATCCATTTTAGCTTAATGTCCTCATAGCTCACTTATTTTATCCAATTGATTCAACCAACCAAACCTACAAAATTAAACACTTAACGGGGTAAGCATAAGCTTAGTGAATATATAGCAATTAAAAGAATATCACTTAAACACACAATCATAATCTTACCAAAAACACTTAACATAACAATCTTTCTTTAATCAACTTAACATACTTTAACATAAAAACTTACTTGAATCACTCTATTTACTTCTTCCATAATGTTAAGGATCCTTAACCACTTCCACATGTTAATTACGCATAATTAACATACTTTAACAAGCTAATCACAATGGATTAACTACTTCCACAAGTGATACCAATGTCATTCCTTGGCTACCATCAAGCAAACGACAAAGAAATCACTTACTTTAACAAATCCCATTACTTAATAAGCAATGGACAATTTAACACTTTCACAAGTGATGTCATGATCATCACTACTTTAATAATTCCTCCATACTTATTTAATAAGTAATGGAGACACTTCAATATATCCACCTACCTACATATTAGGTAATGGAAATAATATATATATACACCTTATTCAATCTTCACCAAAAACTAATACCAATTACTTTCAATATAACTTACCAATAAACATGTAACTAACACATCACATGCTAGACAACTACATAATCATTTCATGATTCGTATAAATTTAACATTTATTTAATAACAACACAAATAACACTTTACCCGGTTATATGAATCATTTACTTGAAAACATATAACCGTTATTCATTTAATTCACATATACTCACCTTTGCCTTGATTACTCGAAAGCATGAGATATAGATATACAAGCACCACTTCTTATTCGTACCTAAACAAACATAATATATCACATAAACATTCATATATATAAGACTACTCATGCTTTTAATTAATTTAATTTGTTTATAGTTTTTAACTCCAAACTTGTACCCTTTTCTGCAGCTCTAACTAGCTCTTTTGGACCCCACTTTTGAACCTTCTAAACCTTTTCAAAATAAACATATTTTATATCGTTACGAAGGTATTACAACATAATTCAATGTACAACTTTCATTTCTTTATAAAACACAATACGTGTTAAGTTACAGCCTTCTGAAAATGACAAAAAGTCATTTTATGCTGCTGGAAATCTCAGCAAACAGCACCAAGTTGCTGTTTAGCGACCCACTTTTGACCCATCTAGACATGTCCGTTTTCTGCAAACTTTATATCGAATTAAAGGTATTTGACCATACTTTTATTCTCCATTTTCAGATTTCTACACAACCTCATACACACAAAGTTACAAGCCCTCAAAGTTTGCCAAAAACACTTATCTCTACTTTTCATTCATTATACCCAAGTTGATCATAATCCAATATATGGTTTACTTACTACTTCCACTACTCTAAACATCATTAGTTATGATAATTAAACTCATTTAAACTAACCATAAGGTGAACTATCTTCAATTTATAAGAATTCATCAAAACCCCAATTTAGTTATGGATGAACACTTGATCAAATCCCACTTTTTATTCAACTAGTGATTAATAACAACTAGTTCCATATTCAATACACACTAATCAAACATAAAACACCCTTAATTTCATTCAATTCATAACCCCCACTCAAATTCATCACCTCTCTAAATTTCTAGGTCAAAGAAGCATAAATAAGAAATTACCTTATGTTAGGAATGATGATTGATGATTAATCTCAACTTCTTGAAGTTTAATTTGATGATTTCAATTTGGTTTCTTGCTCCCTCCTTCCTTCTGCGATTTCTACCCCATCCCAAAAAGGTTCTGGAAATTTTTATTTAGGGGGTGCTTGGTTAAGGGTATTGGACTATAGGTAATGGGTAAGGTAATCAATAAATGTGCTTGGTTCTCTATAATATAATCATTCATTCCTTAAAAGTGAGTAATGGAGCATTACCCACAAAATTGGGTGGAATGACTATTATTACCCTCTAATTCACATTCTTCACTTCTCTCTTTTCCCTATTTTACGTTCATCTTCAACAAAACATTAATCATCAAAAATTAATCATCTCTTACCTAGATAATTAAAAGCCAATAACTATAAATTACAATCCAATAAGAATATCAATGGAAGCATGTAGTGTCTGACACGAACAAATTAAATCCGTTTTTGATTCGTCTAGAACTTCGAAATAGTTTTTTGCTTATACTGCAATTCATCTTGTATCCTTATATATTTTCAATCTAAAAATTCAATCTTTTATTCATCATTATCTATTTGAACGAGTTTATCTTCATTGATATTTGTGTTTTCAAATCATTATCATGTGGCAAATGCATAAGGAAAAATTATTAATTTCATATCGATCGAAATCAGTTTGTGTAATTGTAATCCTTTTTAGTAACCTCTAGTAAAGCTAAAATATCAAACGCAGAATTTAGGGTTCATGTACCCTGTTCTTGATAATGAGTCCTTAGTAGTAACCAAGCAGTAGTAATGGAATGATTATAATCATTAATATTCCTTTGCATTCCCTTTATATTACCCTTTCCCATAACTGAGTTTGAACCAAGCACCCCCTTAGATATACATGTATGTGTGTCGATGCATATGTATGTATGTGAATGTATTTTATTTTTTTTAATTGCTTTATTTTATAGTTACACTTCTAGTCCCTCAATTATAATTGTTTAGAAACTTAAAACCATTCGCGATTTTTAACTATTTTATTTTTATTACAGTTATATCAATTTACAATAGTCAATTATTTGTCTGTCAAAATAATACATTTTGAAATTTTGGGATGTTACAATACGTTCTTATATTTTCACAATCAAACATAAGTAACACATGTGTTACTTATAATAACAGTGCTTTTATCACTAACACGTGTGTTTTTGTAGTTACACATATGATCACAAGTTATGTTACAGATTTTTGCCCTAAGTTACCTACAGCATTCTTTTCGTTAGATTGCTCATCATGAGTATCCTTGTGTTCTTCGAATTCAACCATTATTTAAGTTTATCAACAGTTCTGAGAAGTTGAAATCAACAGGATTAGATATCAAAAGCATTACATGAATTTGCAGGTTCAAATGTTCAATTATACGAAATTACAGCTTCAATTGCGTTAAAAATCGCATCTTCAAAATTTAACATAATCACAACAAATTACTTGTAGCAATGTGTAAGCTGAATCTCTCGATGAATGAGTCTTCAATTGCTCGATGAATGAGTCTTCAATTGCTCGTTTAGGTGAAGATCCAGTCATTTTTTTGATTGCAAAAGCCCTAGATTGAGTCGTCACTATTGGAAAAACCCTAACTTTTGTGTTTTTTCTTTTTCACGCTCTGTATCTATATAATCCTGTTTGTTTGTTTTTCTTTTTTTTTCCTGGATTAATTTGTAAAATTACTAAAATATCCTTCCTCCTTTAATGAAAATGGTGAGATGTGATTGGTTATTCCATTCTCTAATAATAACCCATACTCTCTTGATCCCAACTCCAGTAATTATATCAAATTAATAAAGCCTCTTATTTAAAGCTTGCTTTAAAATAGGAGGCACGTTGTCATATATTTTTATTGATAACACCAATTCAGTCACTCAAAACTTGAAACGATGGAGCCTTTCACCACATTCTTAGTCATTGTTTCTTCCCTAACTCTCATCACTTGTTGGGTACTCATAACAACCAAGACTGAAAAAAACTTGCCACCGGGGCCACCGATTATCGGAAACATGCACCAACTCGAAAGTCAAGCACCCCATCGAGTTCTTAGAAAGTTGGCTCGAAAATATGGTCCGATCATGCATTTACAGCTCGGCCAAGTGCCTACCGTCGTCATATCCACACCCCGATTAGTCCAAGAGATCATGAAGACCCATGATATTAACTTTTCGGACAGACCAACTAATACAACTTCTCAAATATTTTTTTACAACAATCAGAATGTTGCATGGTCTTCTTATGGGAATTATTGGAGACAAATAAAAAAGATTGTTACTTTAGAACTTCTAAGCGCCAAAAAAATTCGATCATTTGGTTATATTCGAGAGGACGAGCTCAAAAGAGTGGTTAAGAGTCTTGAATCTTGTGTTGGAACACCCATTAACTTTAGGACATTGACCTCACAAACGGTTAGTAATTTGGTTAGCAGGGCTACATTAGGAGACGTTTGCAAAGACCGAAATATTTTCTTAGATACTATGAATGACATATTGAAAACATTTAACTCTTTCAATGTGGTCAATTTTTATCCTAGTTTGCAATTTCTTAATGTTATTACTGGGAAGAAAGCTAAGTGGTTGAAGATACAAAAACAACTTGATGGAATCTTGGAAAACATCTTGGAAGAACATAGAAATCGAGCACGTAGTAGCCAGGATCATGAAGATCTTGTTGATGTTCTATTGAGGGTGAAAGATACTGGTGGTCTTGAACTGCCCCTCACTAATAACAACATCAAAGCAATCATTCTGGTAAGTACACAATTTTTTGGAAGGGAAAACTAGGGCTACCAATTCGTGTCGGGTTTGGATTGGTCTATTGGCAGGTCCATGTATCCCAACCCTAACCCGGCCCGTTTGATTAGTTCTATAGAAATATATATAGTTCTTAACAAGTATTTTTGTAATTATTGTAACGTAAAATTAAACTAATATCCTTATTCGCAACTTTTGACATGTAGGAAATGTTGACAGCTGGGACAAGTTCGTCTTCAATGACAATCGAATGGGCATTTTGCGAACTAATAAGGCACCCAAAGGTTATGCAGAAAGTACAATCGGATGTAAGAGCCGCAGTGAAGGGAACTACCATCACAGATTCTGATATACAAAACATGCATTACCTAACATTAGTAGTAAAAGAAACATTGAGGTGATGGATTGGTAGTGGTTGTGTCTTGTTATGTAGTGTCTTGTGCCTATGTCGTAACGGGCTGAGGTGTGGGAGTCACCCACACCCTTTGTACTTAACCGTTTATTTTGGAGTAATATATTTGCCGGGTGTAAACCCTTTACCCAAAGAAACATTGAGGTTACATGGTGTGCCTATTTTGGTTCCTAGACAAAACAGAGAAGATTCCAATGTTCTTGGATATCATATTCCAGCAAAAACCAAAATACTTATAAATGCATGGGCATGCGGAACAGATCCTGATTTTTGGGAAGATCCTAAAAGTTTCATGCCAGAACGATTTGAAAACAGTTCAATCAGTTATCTGGGTGCCGATTTTGAGTTCATTCCGTTTGGAACGGGAAGGAGAATTTGTCCTGGTATTAATTTTGGGATTTGTACAGTTGAATGTATCTTGTCTAACTTACTGTATCATTTCGATTGGAAGCTTCCGGATGGAGTGAAACCGCAAGATGTTGATATGACAGAAGTTACTGGAATTTCTACTTTACCTATATATCCGTTACAGATTGTTCCTATCCCCAGGCCGCTAGCGAAGTAAACAACTGTGGTGAATCAAATGAACGTTTCACTTGAAGCTTACTTGTTATATCGTTAGTTTTGTTACATAAAATTGTAATTAAGCTTGTGTTTCCGTGGTGTTATAAGCTAAAACACATTATGTACGTAATAGTTTGAATGGAAAAGTTAATCGTATGGTTAGAAGTCATATATGGCTCCCATTTCATAGAGGTATGTGTATCACTTCCAGAGGCCAAGCTAGGATAAAATTATTGGGGAGCACTTAAAAAAACTTTTGTTCTATATCAATTTTTAGCCATATAAGTGGCGGATTCAGAATTTGTGTGGTAACCTCTTTCAAGTGTATCTCAATTTCCGTGAGGAATTGATTTTTTTTAATTGTTGTAATTATTGTTGGATTTGACATTGTGGGCTTTGATAGAAACTGTTATTGTGTTGCTTTGAATGGTGTGTTTGTGAACGTAGTTTGGTTGATGTTGAGCTAAGACCACTCGCAGTCATAACACCAGAATGCCCATTTTTCTCCTGCCACGTCAGCACAACACCACAACACCAATTTAACCCATGCAATCATAACACCAGAACGCCCCTTTTTTTCCATCCTGGCCCCACTAATTTCCACCTCAATCCTATATCTATACCTTTTTTTTAAATCAAAAAGGATGAAAAAAAGGAAAAAATAATTAAAAAATCACGTGGGTCCCACTTTTCTCCCGTTCTCCTCCCGTTCTCCCACAACCGAAGCCCCAGAACGCCCCGCCGAGAACGCCCCATTGCGGGCGTTCTGGGCGTTGTCAAGCTCCAAAACGGGCGTTGTCAACCCCATTGCGAGTGGTCTAAAGACACTTTAAGGCATTTTGACAAACACCTTATGTACTATGTACATGTTGCTCCTTTTTACATATAATACGAAGCTCAAATTTTAATCACTAAAAACAAATAATTTAAAATAATACTCCCTCCGTCAAAATCAAATTGTCCACTTCGACTGTGCACACAGTTTTAAAATTCTCCATTAATTATATTTTTCACCAATCAAATACAAACTCTACCGACTGAAATCTTTTTTGATTGGTTAAATATCAAAGTGAACACTTGTAATTGAACAACCCAAAATGGTAACCTAGACATTTTAGGTGGGATGAAGGGAGTAATTATTTTGGATTGGTAGAGTACCCGGTTTGAAAATTTTCTTCAAAAGGAGTTTACTTTTAGAAACAATTATGAGAACCATAGGGTGTATTTAGTTACAGAAAACTCCCCACTTTTTTGGAAAATTATCTAAGTAAACAAGAAAATTAGAAAATGTGTTCAAATTCGAGTTTTCTAAAAAAAAATTCCAAGAAAAGGAAAATCCTTGTTTTTCTTCTTTTAATAACAAAGTTGAAAACTACTTTTGATAGCTTACTTTTGATGGCTTTATGAAGTTTTCCATCTCTACTATTCCTTGGAAAAGGAAAACTCCACTCTTTGCAACTAAACACGTTTTCTAGAATTTTTATGATTTTCTAGAGAAAGTAAAACACTTCTCATTCTCTAGAGAAATGGAAAAATTTTTTTGAAGAAACTCCGTAACTAAACGCGCCCATTGTTTTTAGAAAGCATTTCCAAAACTAGTAGAACCGGGGTTCTCAAACCTGGTTTCTAACTCTCTCTTAGAAGCTAACGTGAAATAGTCAAAATGTGTCGATGGTGAAGACAGTCAAAATGTGTCGATGCTAAAGTGAAATAGTCAAAATGTGTCGATGGTGAAGACAGTCAAAATGTGTGGATGGTGAAGACTACTGTGATAGTATTTTCTTGTTATTTAATTTTTTCAATTTGTGCCCTTAAACTATTCGTAAATGTTCTATTCAACACTTTGAGTTGATATTTTTTTCAATTTTAAGTATTCAACACTTGTTAATGTTATTTTATACGTTTTATTTAGCACATTTTATTGTTATTATTACATTACATGGTATTATAAAAATTATAATGGTTTGGATAACTTATCATAGTGAACCCATTATTAAAGTATGTGTGTTTAGTTGAAGAAAAAAGTGATAAATTTTCAGAAAATTTTTCTGAGAAAAGTGAAAAAGAAAACGCGTTCAAAATAGGTATTTTCAAGAAAAAATTTCCAAGAAAATGGAAAAACCATTTTTCCATCTTATAACTAGGAGATGGAAACTTTCCTAAAATAATGAAAATTGTATTTGAAATTATAAGAAATACACATGTATAAATGGAAACTGATGAGTCCATTAAATGAATTTTATAGTACTTAATAAGAAAGTTTGAGTGTATTTAATTACCATTAAGTTATATGCTCTAAGAGCACAAAATAGATAAATCCAAATTTATAATGCAATTTTCTAATGATCGATCGTTGTAAAACCAACTTTAAATCTTATATTTGTTTTTAACATCTAACTAACTTTACTTGAGGTTATTGTGACCGTACATATTGCATTTATTTATACGTCACAGCTGTAGTTCGTATTGTATATTGTTGAGTAGCAGGTAAACCAACGTGTTGCAACATATTTTTTGAAGAGTAATTTCCCCCCTTTTTCATTTTAAAAAGTAGATATGTTTGATAATATTATCGCAAAACATGGGTAAAACTCATATTTTGTAATATACGTGGACTATAGTTGTGACGAATAAACAAGTACAATGAAAAGAAACTTATGGCTATGTATATGGTTGTAATGACCCAAGTAGCGTTAGTTAAATATTTACTCAATATAAGGTTTGAAGTTGCTTTTCTTAATAATGTTGAAAAATTACGTCATAGTTTTTATAATATCATATATCATATATCATATATCATATATGCGATACGTAATATAAATTTGAATTGTTGAATGTAGCATTAACGAATAATGTAGGGGTATAAAATGTAAAAATAAATAACATGATATAGCATACTACTCTTCAACAATTTGCACATTTTAATGTTGTCATAGACAGTTATGGAGTATTAGGAACCGGGTTTGAAAATTCCCGGTTCCACTAAAATTGAAAATGTTTTTTATTAATCTACACTTCTCGTAATTATTTTTAATAGTAAAACTACTTTTGGAAAAAAAATCCCAGTGTGATCGTTCAAAGTTTGTGGTTCGATTTATTCAATGATTTTCAGCCCAAGTTTATTCCGGTTAAACAACACTACAATTTTCAGCCCAAGTTTCTGAGCCCAAACTGCAATATTTTCTTGGGTGTTCGGGTGAGATCCTAAAGCTTATTAGCATACTAAGGTCCTGTTTGTTTCACTGATTTTGGAGGATTTCTGGCGGAATTGGAATCAAATTCCATCAACAATCGTGTTTGGTTGTCAAAAATTGAAGGAATTAAATTCCATGGAATGTAAACATTCCTTTAGTTACAGAATCTCCATTCCATCAAAGTTGTGATGGATTTTAATTTCAAGCAACCCTTGAATCTACCAAAGACCCAAATACCCTCACAAAGCATCATCTCTTTCATTCTCTTTCTCATTTCTATCAAACATCACCATCTTCACAAACCCCACCATATCTCCGGCCACCACCACTACATCAGCTGCCCCCATCTTTCACCATCACATACACCACGCAGACCGCACCGTTGAACAAGTCACCGTCGCCGTCACAATTTCCGCCCGACCAGTCACCGACCGGAAGTTCGTAACCACCGTTACCGTTGGACCTGTTACTGGCGCCACCACCGTAACACCGCAACATTTGCTTCTTTGTTGTTGTTCTTCATCTTCATTCTTTATTTATTTGAAATTTTTTGAGTTTTGTAGCTGTGTATGATTTATGGTAGTGGTGAGTGGCTTTGTTGAAAAAGTGTCTGGATCTAAAACTTTTTTTCTTTTATAATTTCTGTGGTAATCGATGATAAATAAAGGGAGTTGATATTTCCACCATCCAGTTTGATATATCCATCAAAAATATGTATTAACTTGTTGTACTATACAACCAGTTAATGCACATATTTGGTGGATCTAACAAATAAATAAATGCGGAGTATTAAAAACAAGAACAGGTGGTGAATGGTGATTGGCAAATCTGACATAATGTAGATCTGGAAAATATTGAAGGGTAAATGTGTCATTTATCGTATTTACATTACAAACCAAATATGTTTATTTGAAGGGATTAGATTCAAATTCCATCCCATTTTAACAACCAAACACGATACATAATTTAATTCCTTTCAATTCCAAATGGGTCCTAATAAAGCTACCTTCCTTTTTGTACTTTTCCCCATTTCCTACCCCCCTCACCCATCTAATTAATCACATCATACTCTCTTTTTTTTCTTTTCTTGGTATACCCCGTCTTTTTTTAATTCCTACCCCCTGTTTAATCTAAAACTGAACCTGATTCTGTACTGAACTGGACCGATCATAGATAAAACTGGACTGAAAAAAGACTGGACGGGGACTGAGGGTGGGCCAAGGGTATCCCCTGTAATTTGGGGGGTGTCGTCATAATTCCATTAAATTCCATTTCTTTGACACATTTCATTCCATCCGGAAAACATTCCGCCAACCAACCGGGACCTTAGTTTATGGATCCTGATAACACGGATTTGATGAAAAAAAATTAAATTATAGCATTACTCATATTTTTTTAAATATAATAAATTTGGAAATAAGTTTTATCTATTAAATTTTGTGCTATTATTACGTACATTTAGTAGTCATTTTAGTAGATGATGTGATTTGAAGTAACTTCATAATTAAGTTGGACAATGGGTTTAAGATATGGAAAAATAAAAGCTATACATAATTCAAACATGTGATAGTTGATACTCTGTGTTAAAACAATCTCTTTTAGTTGCGTGATGATTGTATTCCAAAATATTCAATGTGCACTCAAATTACTCGTTCCGAACACATTTAGCTCCTAAAAAAATGACACGTGATTATCCTAAAAGATTTTGTCCTTTTTTTTTTTGGGGAAAACAAAAACATCGTCCTCTTTAGTTACTTCATATGCACAGTTAGTTATACTACTACTTATAGGTAATAATGAGAGATTCATAGTGTTTTTAGTTTCCTTAATATCCTGATTTGTGCAAACAACTAGAGGTAGTTGTTGTTCAAGTAGTCTAACCTAATTAATTAATTTGTGACTAATTTTTTAAATTAGCTAAACAATATCGTTGTAAAAAGATGTATTCCAATTAAATCAAGCATCAACTTCGAAGATATTATTGTAAAATAGCCTATTAATCTTTTTAAATGTGGGTCGTACATCTCACTACCTAAATATTTCCAAGTCACACTCAAAAAGGTTAATGTTAATTTTCTACAATTTTGTATGTATATTTACTTCAACACTAATGCTTAATCGAAACGGAAAAGACGTCTATATCTTCCTCTTTACTATTGCCTAGCACGACAAGAAAAAATATCAAACATTTTCAATAATTGCATATGATATACCTTCATTTAGGGTTTAGGGTTTGGGGTTTAGGGGTTAGGGTTTAGGGTTTAGGGTTTGAGGTTTGGGGTTTCGGGGAGAAACCCCAAACCTCAAACCCTAAACCCTAAACCCTAACCCCTAAACCCCAAACCCTAAACCCTAAACGCTTTACAAAACGCTAAACCCTAAATCTTTCTAAACCCTAAACCTTGAACCCCTTCTAAACCCTAAACCCTTATAAACCCTAAACCATAAACCCTACTAAACCCTAAACCTAACCCTAAACCCTAACCTTAACCACAAATTAAATGTACAACTAATCACTAACACATGTGTTACTAATTTGTGAAACCCACCAAAAAATGAGAAAAAAAAAAGTTGTCAAAAGTATGCCTTGAGGGACGGCAAATCGAAGAGGAGAAAACGCTGAATTTTATGGTGCAATTTTCATGATTTTTCGACTTACCGTTTGTGAGATATTTAATTTTTAAAAATGTGTAGGAGAGAGAATAAAGTGTGGAGGAGAGAGAATAAAGTGACACATGGCAGAAATATGTTGGTTCCCTCATTCTCACTCAAAATTGGTGTACTCATTTGAACTTTACTCTATAAAACAATTTAAACTCTGTTAATAGTAGAGAATTGTTTATTCTCACATCACCATCTTCTTAAATTTGACAACTAAAACTTCAACAAGAAATATGAGGTTACAATAGTTTATAATATATATCCTTTTAAATTTGATATATTTCTACGACAATCTATTTTGACATAGTAACGTATTATACGCTATAGTTCATATATTTTTGTATCGTAGTTTTGATTTTTTTATTTTTTTTTTTTACTAAAATGATATTTTTTTTTGTTTAAATTACTACATTGTTTATATTATTACGAAGTAGTCATATATTGTAAAACACTAACAGTTTACCTGCATATAACGGCGAAAATAATTAACAAATTATTACATCAAATCGAAAGGAATCAACAATATAGTTGAAAGTTTTACCTATATGTTAGTATTAGTGTCCAAGATTAGTTACTAAATTAGTATTAGTTGTTTCCATATGCAAGTATTACTTGGCTTGCAAGGCAAGCTTCGATAGTTTTATTTTAGATGTTGATTTGAGTCGGCTAGCATTCCTAATTGGTTTGTGATTAGGATATTTGACCCCCTCACCCTATAAAAGGAGGTGAGGGGGTGAGCCAAAGAATCATCCGATAACCCATCTTTGTTCTTTCCTTGTAACCGATTGTAATCTAATAAACGTTAAGCTTTCGGTTGATATTGTGGTGTCGTTCTTTTTTGTTCGTGGAGAAGTCATTCGACTTCTTGGTTTGATCTCGTGCGATTAACGCAAGTGATTTTGATTCCGTGTTTCGTCGGTTCGGGTTTGTTGAAGCTTCGATTCAACAAGTGGTATCAGAGACACGTTATCATTGTGGATTCTGAATCGTCGAAGAAGATCGCTTGTCTGGAAAAAGTCAGATCGTTTTTGGACGTGGGGTTTACGTCCAAATTGCAGGTTAATATAACGAAGACGACGAAGACAAAAGGTGACGTACGTACGTGGGGTTCTTGATTTGTTAATTAAACAAAGGTGAAAAGTTATAATATTATAATATTGATACTAACGTGAAGGATACTGCATGTGCAAAGGTGTACGTGTGATTTAATCTTGTATTCAAATTAAGGTGAATCAATATTATAATATTAAACGTACGTGGATACACATAAAAGGTTACGAAAGTTTTAGTTTTTCGTCAGAGGGTTTTTTCGATTTTAAAAGATCGACTTCTGGTTTATCGTTTTTGGGGTTTTTAAAGAGCGATTAAAGTGAAGGTTCTTGTTTGCGGGGTTTCTTGTGGTTCAAGTTTCGATCGTGTTTTGCTTGGGTTACAAGTTTTCGATCGGGTTTTGCTTGTACGAGATCGAGGTTTTAGGGTCTTCTAATTAATTCGATTTGCAAGAAACGGTTTTTAGCAACAAGGTTTGAAAGAATATGTCGTCGGTGGAGAAGTTTGACGTCGAAAAATTCGACGGGTCTAATGACTTCGGGTTGTGGCGTGTAAAGATGCGGTGTCTATTAATTCAACATGGTTGGGAAGCTGCGTTAGATCCATTCCCGGATACCATGACGGATGCAGAAAAGACTGCGGCATTGAAAACGGATGTTCACAAAAAGGCACAGAGTGCCATACTCTTATGTTTGGGTAACAAGGTGTTGAGAGAAGTCAACAACGAAAAGTCTGATGCGGGAGTGTGGTTAAAGTTGGAATCTTTGTATATGACAAAGTCTTTAGCCAATAAATTGTACTTGAAGAAGAAGTTGTTCACGTTCTATATGCATTCAGGTAAGAAACTATCCGAACATATAGATGAGTTTAATAAGTTGATTGGTGACTTGGCAAATATAGACGTTGAAATTGATGATGAAGATCAGGCGCTCATGTTACTTACATCGTTACCACCTTCATATGATAACTTTGTGGAGACATTGCTTTATGGAAGGGAGTCTCTCACTTTGGAAGATGTCTTGTCTACTCTCAATTCACGGGAGTTGAAGAAAAGGGATGATGCAAAGGGGGAAGTTGGTGATGGGTTATTTGTAAGAGGGAGAGCTGATCAGAGACATAATCAAAAGGGTCGGAGTAATTCACGGTCTAAATCACGAGGTAAAGGAACTTATAAACAAAAGTGTTACATCTGCTATTCGGAGGATCACCTGAAGAAAGATTGTCCTAAGAGGAACAAGGGAAAGTCAACTTTTGTCAAGAAGGATGTGGCTTCAAGTTCTGGTCCACGTTCTGAGGGTTATGACAATGGCGATTTGCTTATGGCGGTGAGTGGGGAGAAACGGATAGAGTGGGTTATGGACTCTGGAGGATCGTACCACATGATGCCTAAGCGGGAATACTTGTTTGACTTTGAGGAGTTTAATGGTGGCACAGTGTTACTAGGAGATGATAGGCCATGTGTCATCAAGGGGATAGGAAAGGTGAGAGTACAGTTGAAAGATGGTTCAAATTTTGTACTGGAGAATGTGCGTCACATTCCCTAGTTGAAGAGACATTTGATATCTTTAGGAACTCTTGAGAAAGAGGGTTATTCCGTGAAGCTTCAAAACGGCAGAGCAAAGGTTATCAAGGGTTATATGATGGTTTTGTCTGGAACCAGGAAAGAGAATAATGTGTACACTTTGGACGGATGGGCGGAAGAAGCTAGTGAAGCTAATGTTGGTGTTGAAGAGAAGGAAAGTCTTGCACAGGTTTGGCATAAACGGCTGGGACATATCAGTGAAGCAGGACTACATGAACTAGAGAAAAGGGAGATGCTTGGAAAGAAGAGTCTAGGAAAGCTTGAATTCTGTGAAAATTGTGTTATGAGAAAATCGACTAGGGTTAGTTTTGGTCGAGGCCAGCACACGACAGATGGAATTATAGACTATATTCATGCAGATCTCTGGGGACTGGTTAGAGTAGAATCGATGAGTAAGTGCAAGTACTTTCTATCGATTGTTAAAGACCCTGATAAGGGTAGGTCGATAACCGGGTACGTGTTTATGGTGTACGGTTGTGTTGTGAGTTGGAAAGCGACTCTACAACATGTTGTTGCATTATCTACTACAGAGGCGGAGTATATGGCGCTGACTGAAGCTGTTAAGGAAAGCATGTGGCTTACAGGTCTACTAATCGAGCTGGGAGTAAACCTGAGGTCAGTGGTTGTGAATTGTGATAATCAAGGCGCAATTCATCTCTCAAAGAATGCAGTGTTTCATGAGAGGACGAAGCATATCAACGTGAGGTATCATTTCATCAGGGAGATCGTGGAGTCTAAAGAGATTGAAGTGGTAAAGATAGGCACGGAAGATAATGCAGCTGATGCGTTCACAAAGGTGGTTCCAGGTCCGAAGTTCAAGTGTTGCATGAAGATACTTGGTGTCGGGGATAACTAGTCTTGACACTAAGGTAGAAATTGTTAGTATTAGTGTCCAAGATTAGTTACTAAATTAGTATTAGTTGTTTCCATATGCAAGTATTACTTGGCTTGCAAGGCAAGCTTCGATAGTTTTATTTTAGATGTTGATTTGAGTCGGCTAGCATTCCTAATTGGTTTGTGATTAGGATATTTGACCCCCTCACCCTATAAAAGGAGGTGAGGGGGTGAGCCAAAGAATCATCCGATAACCCATCTTTGTTCTTTCCTTGTAACCGATTGTAATCTAATAAACGTTAAGCTTTCGGTTGATATTGTGGTGTCGTTCTTTTTTGTTCGTGGAGAAGTCATTCGACTTCTTGGTTTGATCTCGTGCGATTAACGCAGGTGATTTTGATTCCGTGTTTCGTCGGTTCGGGTTTGTTGAAGCTTTATTAAGGAACAGAGGTGGTGGTGAACAAAAAAACCGGGTTTTATACCCTACCTGATTTTAAACCCGAATATCCGACCCGATCCTACCCGGTTTTACCCTACCCGGTTCGGGTTTTCTTAGTACCTGACGGGTACCAAACCGGGTTGGGTTTTTTGAATTCGAAACCGGGTTGAAATCGGGTCGGGTTGGAAAACCGGTCAAAAACCCAGAAAAAACCGGTTTGAACCCGGTCAACAACCCGGTTGAAACCCGAAAAAAACCCGGTTCGGGTTGGTCAAAACCCGGTTTGACCAAAACCAGGTTCTGATTTCGGGCCGGGTCATGTTGGGCGAATACCCGGTTTTGTTCATGCCTGAACAGAGGCGAATCTATGTATGCCTTAGGTGGGTCATTGGACCCCCTTGGAAATCAATTTTTACCACAAAGCCCATTCAAATTATAATTGGACCCTCCTTGAAATCAAGTTTTGGACCCCCCTTGGCTTCCAAATTCTCAGAAAAAGATCATTTGCTCATTAACAAATTAGCCCAATTCCAAACAAATTATTCATGTCGCCATAGTAGTCAAGTAGATCGTACATAGAATGTGGCCCAGGCCTGGTATTAGTGATTGTACATATAAGCATACGAGTTGTACATTTGACATGAAGGTATATAAATAGAAGTTTCTTAATTAAAAATAGATATTATGAATTAGATTTCGTATAAACTTGTTATAGAATCACTAAATTATTATATATCCATTGCAATTTTCTTGGATTATATTGATTTTTTTTTATTTGGTTCTACATACAGTTAATCAATGTTTGGTTACCAGGTTATCTTAATTTTGCAATTTGATTTGGTTTATCCTAGGAGATTTTAGTTGCTTCAATAAAAAAGGTTTTTGCTAAAAAAAAATAATTTGAAAAGGTTTGAGTTGTTAATTGCAACAAATTAACAATTGACAATTTTTATAACAGAGACAAAAGATAAAACTTTACTGGAAGGATTTGCATATATTTTACTCTTTAAAACTAGTGTTGAAGTTATGTTATATGATGATGCGTATTCACGACCCGACCCGAAAAACTTGTATAACCATTTTTTTTTTTGTTGGTTTAGCAAAGTTAAGTTCTAATGGACTCACCTTAGTTTAAGGTCTAGATTCGCCACTGTTAAGGAATCAGCAATATTATAGAAACGTCCATGGATGATTTATATTTTATATCTTTTATAGTTTACCTATACATTTTTTAAAAGAAAAAATATAAGGGAAATGCTATTGACAGCCCTAAGGGCTGTCAATAAGTGCATTTATTGAAGTCATAGTTTCCTTATATAATCAAAATTATAATTAATACACTGAAGTTTTGTATTTAATTCATTGAAACTTTCCTTTTATATGTGATGTATTAATTATGATTTTTGATAATAAAGGAAAGTTTGAGTTTAATAAATAAGTTCAAGGGTTCTTATTGACAGCCCTAAGGGCTGTCAATAGCATTTCCCAAAATATAATACCTATTATGTGTTAGAAATTAAGTTTAAAGTATCCGAAAGTAAAATTGAAGGGTTATTATTTATAGTAAGTGGTTCATTTGGAAAGATTGAGATTGAGATAATAAAAGTTTAAGGGTAATTTGGAGTTTAACCATTGTTGAATATAACTTTAAGACAAAGAAGAAAATACTTTTTATATAGTTAAGATTAAGATTAAGATAAATGAAAAGAAACTAATATTTAATACGCAAGTGTATTTGACTGAAAATGATATTTTTGCATAGATAGCAACAAATATTAAAGATAAATCATTTTTGAGGTTTAAGATGTATTTTGCAAAACAAAAGAAATAAGAAACCCTTCAATTTTACTATTTATAGAGTTATTAAGATGCATATACGTTCTGCGATATTCGATACAACATATATGTGATGGTGTCGGGAAAACGATCGAGAAGGATTTGTAGAATAACCAGTGTACTTTCAAGTCTTCATCTTCGGATTCTTTTATATATGTGATGTATATGTATTATGTGATTCTTGTCACAAGATCAACATTATTTGTTAATTCAGATATGTATACCTTTTAAATTCGACTTTAATAACTTATTCATCAAAAAGTATATCACACAAACACCACACTAACTCTTAAATTTTTATTTAATCGCACGCCCATTTACACGCATGTAAAGTGCCACAAATTCTGAATGTTTGTTTATAACAACAAAAACATTCTTTTGCCTTTTTGCCACAAAACCTTGGATTACTTGGTATGCATTCAAAGTGCTCTTTTAATGGATGTGAACTCTCAATAGTGGTTGATGCGATTAATGTAGCCATTTCTTCATCGTCATGATTACTTCCATTAATACCTACATTAAAAAAACACATATTAGTATCACGATTTTGCAAGACTTGTGTAAGATAATGTGAAATGATAATAATTGGTGTATAAAATTTAAGTATAAATTAGAAACCACCTCTTTAGTTCAATTAATTGGATCAAATTATATGAGAATCGAAATAGTGACTCACATAAGATTAGAAGACTAAGAATAAAGAGCAAATGTAGCAAGTTATTGTTGATCGACATCTGCTTCCTAATATGATATATGAGTATTACTTTTGCAATCGTTGATGGTGACATTTATACTAAAAAGATTGCAATAAATTGCATTAGGTGTCCAAGTTTAGAAAGTGGTTGGAATAAATGGTTCAAGACTCGTACAAACAGGTATTCTATTTTGGGTATATTTCTAACAGCTTATTGCTCCCACTTAAAACTAAAACACCACCAATATAAAAACCTTACTGAAGATTTAGTATATCTTCTATATTCCATGTAAGTAAGATGTTAGGGTATGCTTTCATATTAACCATTTTTTCATTTCAGAATGGTCTTCTAAAATGTTCTCTTTTAAACTTATTTTGGGTTAGTACAAAAGAGGAACCACGAAAGCCCATGCCCAAAAACACTCTCTTTCTACTGTGATTTGTATGTGATTTTGCTGTGTTTTTTTATATTTTTCTTTCCTTTTATTCCCAGTTTGCAGTTGGTTGATTTACATTGTAATAGTATAAGATTCTCCCTTATTATGTAAAGCATTGTTAGGTTTGTGGTCCTAGCTAGCTTACTGCTTACAGATCTTACTTTCAAAAAATTTAGTTAGTGTTATTTAACACAACAAAGACTAGGACCACAAAGTTTGTTCTAAGTAAGTTTCTTTTGTTTGCTGGTTAGAGATTGTGTGAAAGAACAAAAAAATGTTCAAGATTACAACAACTCAATATTCTTGGGTAGTTGGTTGACCTATATGTACATTGATTAGCATTTAATTATGTAATAATCAGTTGTGTTGGGTACCAGGTTGAGGTGGGAGGGTCCTAACGAGTCTGCCTATGCCGCTCAAGTTTTCTTACCCATTTGAATCTCAGTACTACCAAGGCTTACATCTCTTCAAATGGAATCGAGTGTAAGATCATTCCTTATGATTAACCGGGATTCCCATTCGCCAGATGATATGATCAATATGAGCTGAATGGACAAATGAGTTTAGTTACTCTTATCTACACATCTATACCCCAATTTAGCATTAGTAGTTTGAATTCTTTGATTCATATGCGTTGTTCTTTTCTAAATTATATTCGTTATATCTTTTCTCAGCTTCATAAATCTATACAGGCACCAATTACCTCATCATGAAGAGGTTCGCAAACTTACTGTCTCATCTCTTTCATTTAGCTCTTTGACTCGTCCGTGGTGCTTTGACGTTGTTAAAATGTTATATATAGTATTTAGACCTATTCAGCAAAATTTCAATTCATCCTTCATTTTTGGTTGATTACGCAAAGCTATAATTTTTGGATGAGCTGCAAGGAAATGTGCTATTTAGATTAATTTGTAGCTGAAGGGGTTTTCCACTAACATTAGATCTGTTTTTTTGTTTATTAGTTCGCTGTAATGTTAGCCTTGTGTGTATGAAAGTTACTACTGCATTTGTATCTATTTGGGGTGAAGGGTGTGTAATCTGCATACTTGCTATTCATTTGGTGTTAAGAAATATGAGGGTTACAACTCCGAGTTGTTCTGGTTTATTAGGTAACACTTATTGGTAATATGAAACTTTAAATTTACACTATGTGTTATCGCACTGGACATAAAATACCTATTAAAGAGTAGGTGCAAAACTTTGTTTATATAGACATGCTTAAGGAATGGTTAATACTTGGTATCAAGCGTTGGTGGTAAAGTTTAACATTGGCCCCAAATTTTGAAGTAAATATTAAATTTATATTGGTACATGTAACATCTTTTATGGTTTGTTTTTTTTTTTATTTTGTACTGTCCAACTTGAGCTTATTCGGATCAATCTGTTTAATCCGAACACCGATCCGAAACCGTTTAATCCGTATCCGATTAATCTGTTTCTTATTTGGATTGAATTAAGGATTAACTAGAGATTATCAAAAATCCAAATAATCCGAACCGAATAATTCGAAATGTCGAATAATCCGTCCGAATAACACCCCTAACGTTAGTATATCCAACACTTACATAATGACCTGTGCTATCTATTTAAGAACATAAGTTGTCTTTTACTTTATATTTGAAAATTATTCCATTGATTAGAAGGGAATTTGTTTTGAAGTGTTTGAACTGTCACTAAACTTGCTTTTTTGCTTTTATATGCCAAATTTTTTCCAAGTGTTTTTTAAACACGTTGATTTATTTTAAAATTGTTACCTGATTAGATTAACAAAAATCTAAAATACCATAAATATTGAGTTCTTGAGTCATAAATGATAGTAGTAAATATATTTTTAAACAACTAATAGATACAAAGGGGTGTTCATTAAATGGTTTCAACAGAAAATCCTACCAAACCGAATGATTTTTGATGAATCGGGTTTGGTTTAATCAGATTTTGGTCGGGTCATTGGTTACACCCGAAAACGTAATTGGTTATTTGCTTCGAATATGGTTATTAAAGTCACAATTTGGGTTCCACCCGGATACACAACACGTTAATAGCAGGTTAGCAGCATATATTTTGATGTGGGAATGGAGAATGGTTTTTTACTTCTAATAATAGCACAAAAAAATTGGTACTATTATTAACAAAATAAATAAATTTTCATTTACCTTGAAATCAAAATACGTATATCTCTCCTTCCATTCAAAACACTTCTGCAATGTTAACAACGCACAAGTATGTTAATTTGAAAATTACGTAATAAAAAAAAATACTAATACACATATCTCATATCAAAGATTATACCATACAATTATTTAATTACAACCACTTGTCTAGATGGCCCATTGGTAAGGAGGGCCTTTGGCTAAGGGTTCAAACATTGCCATGGGTAAATATTTAGCATGCTAGGTACCCACCTCCGTAAAACACATGGGGCTCTGGAGGAACTTGCTGGATAATGGTTCATTCCAACTTCAGACACCCCACTGTGCCAGGGGAGTTGCCCGGAGTCATCCTTGTGGAGTGGACAATGACTGGTGCCAAAGACACGCGGGACCAAGGTGTTTCCGCCAATTTACATCTTTTGCTGGACAATTATTTAATTACAACGTAGCTGTAATTTGTACTAACAATTATATATAAGCCCGCAAGTTTTGCGGGTTATAATCTAGTTACAATGATAATAAGGCCACTTACAATGGGTCGTGATCAACATTCGTGGAGTGGGCATAGGTTCCTGAAACTCCCTAAAATTTTTTTTTTTAATTCATACATCATAATTCATAAAAATCATAATGTTTAGAATTATGATTCCTTTACATTTGGTCCATATAAAATAAATACCAATTTGTATCAACTAATACTAGCCTTGTACCCGCGCAAAGCGGCGGCGTCAAATATTTCTAACGATTTTGCATTGGGTTTCTCTTGTGTGGTGATTCATGCGTTTGTTATGCATCAAGGTTGCTTTCAAATAATTCCCGAACGGTGTCTTACATCGTGTTTAGTAGTTTATATACATATTAAAGCCAAAAATACTATAGTTGACAACAGTTAAGTTGATACTAAAAATGTATAATTGAAATTTAAAAATTGTTAATTCTTTTGACTGCGGACATACTACATAAATAACTCAAGATTTAACAAATTCTAAGACTCTAGAACGTTGTTTATTTTTTCTTTATCTTAAATATAATATACGATTCACCTTTTTGATGTCATCAAATTAAAAAAAAATAATTAGTCAATTGAACCCTTTAATTTCACCCTCAAATTTCTCAACTTTGATAAAAAAAAAAAATAGAAAAGAATTTACAACATATTTAAATAAAATTTCAACGGCCCGTGTGTAAACACGGGTTTGATTGTTTGAAAGCTAGTAATATATATAGTAATAGTAATTTCTACACTTTAATTAATACCCCCTTCATCCCAAAATAAGTGTCCACTTTTTTTTTAGTTTGTCCCAAAATAAGTGTTCAATTTCAAAAGTAGTAATTAACTTTATCATCTTACCCTCAATATACATTTTCTCAAAACTGAAACATAGGAGTCTGTGCAAAAACCAAGGTTAAAACTGTCTTCTTCACTATCAGACAATGAAATTTCTTAAACTTCGTAAAAACTTATTGTGAATCAATTATTTTGGGACGGAGGTAGTACAAACATATAAATGACTCTTCCTCATAATAACTTTTGTATATACATCAAAAGTTTACGCTAACTACGAGACTTTTGCTTATATTTTTGAGTACGCTTTCAAATTGGCTTTTCTTGTTCTTTCACTGCTTTTGCTTCTATTTTGAGTACGCTTTCAAATTGGCTTTTCTTGTTCTTTCACTGAATTTGCCATGCATAAAATTTGAATTTATCTTTGAAGAGGCTGAAAATCTTTGATAAAATATTTTTCTCTACCTTTCTGGATAAAAAGTTATCAGAAGCTTTGGTATAGTAAAAGTAAATTTGAATAGTATGTCTACACTACGTCTACTACGCTTGAAGAAAACACCTTATTATTACATTATATAGAATTTTTAGGAGATATATCTAATGCATCCTCTTTTTGTGTTTTGTAGATTAAATTTTCAGGTTCACTACGTGGTACATATCTTTATTTTTTTTGGTTGTTTTAAATCTTGAAGATTAAATTTTTAAATGACGGAAATATTAAATTAAAATGGTAGAAAAAGAAATTTCAACTTTCTAAATTTAAATATAACGTACTCCCTCCTTCCCACCCCAAATGTCCACCTTACTATTTTGGGTTGTCCCAAATAAATGTCCATTTTCAAATTACAACCAATCAAAAAGGATTTTAGTGGGTAAGGATGTTTTTTGATTGGTTAAAAAGATAGTTAGTGGATTTTCCTAAAACTGTGTGCAAAGTCAAAATGAACACTTAGACGGCTCCCATCACAGTCCGTTGGCTCACAGTCGGTTTACATCCGACGAACCGACGGCGATGTTACCATCTCGTCACTTCGCTTCGTCAGTTTTCTTCATCGCCAAACAGACACGTTCTTTTTTTAAAAAAATTTGTGTGTATAATATTAAAGGTAAATTGGTAAATGTGGAACCCAAAAATTAAAGTGACGGGTCACTGATAACAGGGGTCCGTCAGTTTCAATCAGTTTTTGAAAAAGCTGATGTGACGCTGACGTGGCTCAGTCATTTTTAATCACGGATGGGAGGAGTCTTATGGTGGGACGGAGGGAGTAATTAAAATGAAATGTACAAAAAAAAACTTGTCATGTACATCTTCCCAACGCAATTATCAACACTTTTGACAATTTCAGTTGCAAGTATTAAAAAAAAAGCGTAAATTACATTTTTCATCCTTGTGGTTTTTCTGCACCCGGTCCTTTTACTTCGTTAATTGCAACTCTCATCCTTATGGTATGTCTGTTTTTCCAACTTCATCCTTTTGATGTATAAAAAATGACGATGATACCCTTGTCTTTGAATTTGTTCCGTCCTTTTTAACTTCTTTTGTTAAAACCCACTTTTTAGTCTTTTAAATTCTGATATTTAATTTAATATTTAATTTAATTAAAAACATTAAACAATAGCAAGTCACCACTGTCATCGAAGAGCAGCAAGACACCATCAATACATCATCTTCATTAGTTTATCTCTAAAATTAAAAGTGTGAAACAATATCATTAATTCCTAATACAAATTTCATCAAATTCCGATCTATAATTTTATAGCATCTCATTTTTATAAAAATACATAACAAACACAAAAATTCAAAATTATACAAACAGCCTAATAAAATCCACCAAAAGCCCTAACTTCAAAATTTGGTATTGGCAAACTACCTCCACCAAAAGCAGATCTGAAATTTTATTTATCGAAAGAATGAACACAAGCATCAGATACGGAAAAAAAATTCAAGGTCTAAAGACCTCTTCTTTGTGCAGCCGCCGCCTGTGAAGGGCGTGGTGATGAAGTGAGTTCGACTGGTGTCATCGATTTACTGGTTCGGGGCGAGGAGATGGTATCGAATGGTGATGGGACCGGGTTCAACCGGTTTTATCGAAGGGAGATGTCAGTGAGTTGTGGTGGTGGGCCGCCGGCGACGTTTCCGATGGTGTCCCGTGGTGTAATAACTGTAAATAAGATATAAGAGATTTATTGTCAAATTAAGGTATTTATTGTAGATCTAAAACAAAATTAAGATATTTATTGTTAAATAAGTGTATATAAACCATGAAACAAAAGTTAAATCGAAATATACAGATCTGAGACAAACTTACAAGGATGGTGGTGTCCCGTGGTGTAATAACCAGCCTTTAGAGTAAGATGGTAGCAGTGTTATGTCCAAAAGTAGTCTGAAAAAAAGTAGTCGACGGTTTCATCCGTGTTTTTAGTGACGGTAGAGGTAGTAGCTGCGGAGATGGTAGACTGGTGTTGGTGGTGAGAGGGAGAGGAGAAAATATTGAAGATGTGTGTGTTTTTCATGGTGCAAACTATGTGTTTTTTGCTAGGTGGAGTGTTTATATACGAGGGTAAAATATGTGTTTTTATATAGCTTATGCTGATTGGAGAATAAAGGTTCACATGGATTATCATCTAACGGTTGAAAACATAATGTGAAAATGAATGGTCAAGATTTGATATTGACTTAATTTTAAGACATAGGCCAAATGCTTTATATAGGAGTAAAGATAACGGTTGAAAACATAATGTGAAAATGAATGGTCAAGATTTGATATTGACTTAATTTTAAGACATAGGCCAAATGCTTTATATAGGAGTAAAGATTAACAATTGACTTTACAAGCCAATTATGTACAATTATTACAACTTATCAAAACCTTTCTTTCGAATAATACATGACACTAAATCATTTTCTTTTGGGCGATTTGTACACGTATCGTCATAACGATAATTCAAAAGAAAAGAAGCTTGTCTAACCAATAAGCAAGCTCCAATCCACGCTATTCCCCATAAATCACCCGTCGTGCACTTTTAGTTCAACCGAACCATCACCTACAACGTAAAACAACTGAAGGAGTAAGCATAAAGCTTAGTGAGTATACAACCAATTAAACGAATAATACACCTCTATTATGAAATAACAAATGTCAAGAGCAAATTCCGATCCCAAGAGCTCCCCATCGATACTTTCCTAGAGATCGTGAAGCAATGGGCCAACGTTTGTTTCTAGACTACTTTTCGGAGAACCCAACATTTCCGGCGGATATCTTTCGACGATGTTTTCGGATGAGTAAGTCATTATTTATCCGTGTATGTCAACGTATTCTATCATTTTCACAAGTTCCGGTACCGGAATACTTTACATATTTTCATCAACGTCCTGATGCAACCGGCGGGGTTTTAATGTTTTCCAAATATGCACTTCCGCCATACAACAATTGGTGTACAGTTGTGCCGCGGATGCGTTTGATGAATACTTGCATATGGGTGAACAAACATCATACGAGTGTTTGGATAACTTTTGTAAATGTGTATTTCATTTATACTCTACTGAATATTTAAGAAAATCAACACAACAATATGTGCAACGTTTACATCAACGTCATGCCGAGTTGCATGGTTTTTGGGGTATGCTCGGAAGCATCGATTGTATGCATTGGCTTTGGAAAACTTGTCCAGTAGAATGGCAAGGTCAATACACTAGAAGTGATCAAGGTCATCCAACAATCATGCTCGAAGCGGTAGCCTCTTACGATTTGTGAATTTGGCACACTTTCTTTGGTCTAGTGGGCTCGAGCAACGACATTAACGTCCTTAATCAATCGCATTTGTTCTCCGATTTACTAGAAGATAGAGCTCCCCAAGTTAATTTCACGATTGCCGGACAAGAATTCACCAAAGGCTATTATCTAGGGGATGAAGATTTATTCGGAATAGGCGACTATTGTAAAGTCGTTTAGGCATCCACTAATTCAAGCCGAGGTTCGCTTCAAGAGATATCAAGAATCTGCAAGAAAAGATGTGGAACGAGCATTCGGTGTGCTTCAAGGCCGTTGGCAAATCATCCGTCATCCGACTAGACCATATAGCACCAACAAAATAAAAAGAATAATGTATTGTTGTGTTATTCTACACAACATGATAACCGAGGACAACGGGCGAAATATGTGTGAACTAGAGGAGGATTATCCGTCAGACCCGGCAAATAGACCAAGACGCTCGTGGGAAGAAAATGTTGTAACTTCATTGCGTATGGACAAGGAATTACGCAATTGGGAAATTCATCATCAACTTCGTAATGCTCTAATCGAACACATTTCACAACTTCCACCAAATTTTCGTACTCGTTAATTAATGTAATCGTGTTTTTTTCTTAAGGATTGTAACTGTTTTTTATTTTATTTTATTAAAATGTAATGTTTTTATTTTAATGAAATGTGTTTTATTTAAATTATTGTATTTTAATTGTTTAATTATTTAGTCAGTGGGTCCCAGAAAAATGAAGTGACAGAGCACTTATGGGAGTGGTCAGTCAGTTTTTTAAAAAAGTTGACGTGGCGCTGACATGACTTAGTCGGTTTCAGTCAGTTTTAGTCACCATTGGGTATGGTCTAAGCACAACGGATATGAAGATCGAATTGGCAAGTGGAGCAACAATAACATAAACCCGAACCTTGTTTTGTACACGAGTTACAAATGAAAGAAGCGTGAGTGTAAGTTGGAGAAGGGAATAACGAGAGAGGGTGATCGGGATGTGATGGATGGATGATGGATCAACAACCGCGGTGCATCGAAGCATTGTTCGTGAAGAAAGAATTTGCAAGGTAGACACGAGTGCCCGTACTAGGAAGTTTGCAGCCTGTACAAGTGAGTTCAGCACTTTCCAAGCAATTGTGGGAAGATAGCTTGTGTGGATGGCTAAAATGCTCGTACCTGAAATTTCAAATAAGCAAAAGACAACTACATTTGTGCTAAGTCTTCGGAGACCTTTATGTGATTATAACTTAGGCAATAGTCACCTATCCTTTCTAGTGGTATGTCTTACGTGTTAAAGGCCAAAGTCAAATACTCAAATCCAACATATATAATAATATTATTAATAGTAATAGTAACTAATAATAACGCTATTTGTAAAGGGAAGTGAATAGGTTGGTGTCATCACTCATCATTCACTAAAACTCATGTTGCAAACACGTTAAAACCACGCTGATTCAATTGAATTCTATTGAATAAAGTAATAAACCTTTGACCAACATTTTGACTTATTTTTTACTACCAGTGTGAAGCAATAAAATTAAAATCGAAGTTTATTTTCCATAGTTTGTCTCTGACACATTGAACAAATACTATGTTACACTAAAGAAAATGCACCACATATTCGCAGAAAGTGGCAAAGAAAAACTATAAATAAATGGTTATTTATAGGCTGATTTTTATTAATGTAGGAATGTCTTTAAAAATAATGTGAGAATTGAAGTAAAAAAAAATCCAACCCTCAATGGGTTTTGGGAATTAAAGCTATTTTCATCTTTTTTATTAACAAAGGTTTTCAATGTGTGATCATCGATAAAAAGCAAGTTCAATCGGGTATGAATATACTCCTTTTTTTATATTTTAGTAAAAGTAAAGCCCAAAGACTCGTACTAGATCCGGAGAAAGACCATACGTTTTATCTAGTCGGTTTTTCTTTTTTTATAGTTAGTTTTTTTATTTTTACAATTGTCCAACTCGTGTATATAATATGAGTAATGCCAATGTTTTGAAAACCGGACCGGACCGGCCGGTCCGACCGGTTGGACCGGATTTTTTGGGGTTTCCGAGCCGGGGAAAACCGGTTTTGACCATAAGTTGACCAGTCAACGAACCGCCCGGTTCGGTCAAAACCGGACGGTTCGACCGGGAACCGGGCCGGTTAACTCGGATTTTGTTTTTTTTTTTTTTAATTTTTAAAGAAATGGGGTGACGTGGCCGGTTTTGGGGCGGTTCAATCGGACCGGTCCGACCGGTTGGACCGGATTTTGAGGCCTATCCGGTCCGATCCGGTTTTCGGTTTTAAAAACATTGAGTAATGCTAAACGTAACTACTAATACGGACCTACAAATAGACCTAAATTTTTGATTGGTTAAATTTTCTCTCTCCTAATTTCCACCAATCATTTTTTCACATCAACCAATCAAATATGTAGGTCTAGTTTTAGGCTTATTAATTTAGGTCTACTTATGTATATATTAATAATTAGTCGTGTATGATAAAAATAACTTTCCCACAATATCAACTACCAAAAATACCACTTAATAGAGTTTGTTTATAACCTTATTTTTTTTTTTTTTTTTTTTTTTGTTAAAGTTAAACTTACAAATACTCTATAATCACTACTATTGAGAGATATTATATAGTTTTTATAAGATAACTTGAAATACTAGATAGCTTGAAACGTTTTAATATTAAAAAATAAATAAACGCTAAAGCGATTTAAATTACTTTAAATTGTAAAAGACGTTATATCGAGAAGCTTTCTACTTTGTCAACACCACAAATTATTTATATTGTCACTACTAAGCAAACAAATAACTATAGGCATAGGTATGGTAAAACAAACAAGAAGCGTATTTTCTTTTTTTAATTGTTGATGACATGATAGTTTTTACATGTCATAAACTCTTAGACACAAAAAGATAGGTGTAGAAGTTTATTGAGAAATGAAACTATATTTTTTTTAGATAACTTGACATACTATATAACTTGAAACTACTAAAATTAATTAAAAAAAATGATAAAGCGATTTAAAATATTTTAAAATGTAAAAGACGTTATATCAGGAAGCTTTACAAGCGTACGTGTTTCAAATGATGAATGTACGGCTACATAAATAAAGGTTTATTGTCATTATTTTCTAACAGGGGTCAAATTTATAAATAATTGTTCAATTCTGATGTATAAACTACAAAACTATCAATTTTAATCCTCGAATAATTATATATGTTATTTTCTAACTAGAACATGCTTCTAATCTTTAATAGTAATTAGATAACCAGGTTTATGTTTGGTCACACTCTTTGCTCTCACAGCAAATTCATTTTGCTAAAACTAAAAATGAAAAACTAATAGGTATCATAAATTCAATGAGAGATGAGAGTATAAAGAAAACTTTAAATTTATAAATCACACCGTCGGTTTTCTTTTACAGACAATAGCTCTAAATTTGAGAGATATGATTACCGAAATCCATGGGTGTTAATTTGATTAATTCGGTTTAAACTAAGCCAAATAGATAAAATGATTAGTCTTCAGTTTTTGAAAATTGAAATCGAACGGTTCAAACAAATTAGAAAGTCCAGCCAAAACGAACCAAATTACTATTCGGTTTGTTTGGCTTACAGTTTGGTTTATAATTTAAAATTTTTAATAATGACATTCTGATAGAGGCCCAAGTGTTGAAAAAAGGGCTCTTGTGTTTCTGGAAGCCCATGACTGTGTAACAAAAAGGGCTGCACACAAAATGCCATAACTTGAGCTACAGAGTTCCGTTTCAGGCCCATGAGCAGGCGAATCGAAGCTTGGAGGGAGGTCCACCAAGTCGTTAACAGCCATAGGCGGTTAAGCCTACCCTTGAAGCCCAAAAATGACTCCGTTTAGAAGATATGGGCCATTTTATGTTTTTTCGGCTGCATTTGGACTTTCGTTTTGGGTTTTTTGGCCGGCCCATTATGTTTTTAAGGCCCATTCGAAATTCTGCTTGTTATTTAGGGTTCCTTTGACGTTGTAAAGAACTCAGTTTTTGATTTCAAGAAATTTGATTTTCCTCTCAATTTTGTGAGTCGAATTATACCCATCCACGGAATTCTTTGTGAATCAAAGTGTTTTGGAAGAGATTTTTCCTGGTATTTTAAGGAATCAACAGGTTTAATCTTATTATCTCAATTAGCACTACATCACATTCAAACATAATCAAAGAACTATAGTACCAAGCAAAATAAATCGAGTTGTAAGACAAAATTAAAATACAATTGAGAATACATTGATAAATGATTATTAAAGTTGATAATGGTATCACGAATAAATAAAACTAGGTGAGTAATTTAATGAATGTGTACACATTTAGAATAAAATAACCAAAATATAATACTTTTCGGTTTATTTGGACTACTCGGTTTAAACAATTGTAACCAAAACCAATCCAAAAACCAAAAAAATGTATAAGATTTTGTAACAAACAGAACCAAAAAACCAAACTCCAAACCGAATAGTTAAATCCAAATTGTATGGTTCAACAATTCGATTATGTCCAAATAGTGAACACCCGAGCAAAGTCCACCCTATTTGTAATATTACAAATAACATTTTGTTGTTAATAACTCATGAATCATCCCATGATAATTATACATGAATAACTATTTAACTATGTACCAACTAACTATGGGTACTAAAATTGAAAACACATGAAACTTAGAGCCCTTTGACATAAATTAAGTATCCATATTGTTATATTGTTCAATTATTTATTAGTGTAGGTTGCCCGCGTTTTCTTGTTGATTAAGTTCAGGTAGGTAATGCTTCTGCTTTTATGAATTTCCTCCATCTTACTGTTATTGTTACATAGGTGTCTTTTTAAATCAAAAGCTAGCTTTCTACATCATAAATCTCTCTTTTTGTAAGTACCAAATCTTTCCACTACCATCATAAAAAGCAACTTTTCTATATAACTTTGAGCTTCAATTATTTACTATAACTTTATCATCATAATCATCTGTTATTTTGATTGATTTTGTAAACTAAACTAGTAGTTCGATACGTCTATCGATCTTGCATAGTTTTGTCCACAGTTACTGAAAGATGAAATTTTGTTTTCAATTAGTCCATCAAATTTGAAAAGGGTGAGAGTCAAAGTGTTTATAAAGTGTGTGTTTGTGTGCTGTATGTAGAAGTGAATGCCAGAAATTTTTAGTGACAGTTCACTATTTCAGTGCTGATTTTCTTGTTTTTTTTTGTTAACGTATTTATATTAAGGAAAAATGGCTTACAACCAAGGAGCGTCTGAAAAGCAGCAGTCGCCTGCGCGGCTGCTGAGGACTCAAACAGCTGGTAATTTGGGAATTGAGTCTATGATGGATAGTGAGGTGGTTCCTTCATCACTTGTTGAAATTGCACCTATTCTTCGTGTTGCTAATGAAGTTGAAGCTACAAATCCACGAGTTGCATACCTTTGTAAGTGTGCTTATATATGCTATCTGTCCCAATTTGTATGATTAAAAGTTATTTTGACCATTTTATCATTATTTTAGTCATTCTAATGTCCCGCAACTCTAGCTTTGTAAATTCTGCTGAAGTTGAGCTCCAATTTATGTTCCATCTCTAAGTAAATTGTGTACAATATTAGAAAGGAGACATGCTTAATTTGTAAGTTATCACTTCACATACGTAAATGTAACAGTAGAAAACTTTATTGTGTATGCACTCAGGTCGATTCTACGCCTTTGAGAAAGCCCACAAACTGGATCCAAAATCAAGTGGGCGAGGTGTTCGCCAATTCAAGACTCTCCTACTTCAACGCCTAGAGAAGGTATGTAAATATAATACATATGAATTATGAATACTGTCTTTCCATTTGTTAAAAAAATCTGAAGTGTTCATTAAATATTTTAGGAAGACAAAACAACATTAGTAGGACGAACAAAGAGTGATGCTAGTGAAATGCAGAGTTTTTATCAACTTTATTACAGGAAGTACATTCAAGCCTTAGAAAACGCTGAAAAAACTGACCGGTAATAATATTTGGTTTGTATAATATGTTTCTTGCAATCTGGATTAAATATCTAATATGACCTGAAAATTTGCTTCTTGTATTAGTACTCGGCTTACAAAAGCTTATCAGACTGCTGCTGTTCTATTTGAGGTTTTAAAAGCTGTGAATTTCACAGAATCTGTAGAGGTGGCAAATGAGGTATTAAAGATTTAATATTTTTATATTATTATGAAAACTATCTACGCAATTTTAATTAATTATTTTATGCGTAGATTTTGGAAGCTCATACTGAGGCTGCTGAAAAAACAGAGATGTATGCTCCTTATAATATACTTCCACTTGACCCTGACAGTGCAAATCAAGTAATAATGCGATTTCCAGAGGTTAGTTTCAAATTTCTTGTAGAGCGGCCTCAAGTCTTCTTAAAATAGCTTTTATAAGGGGTGGCAATATGGGTGGGTCAGGTAACCGTCAATCACTTTTTGTCCATTATCTATTTCTTTATTTTGTTATTGTGTAAGAATGATCCCAAAAACAATATTATTTCAATAATCATCGAAGTCTTTCAATAAAATGATGCAGAATGTTGTATGTATTATAAATAGACTTTGGAAGACTTCTAACCCGTTCCCCTTATAGCTAATATTTTAAATTTGATCTGTTTGACATTAAATGCTACTCAAGTCGATCCATACATAATTAAACGGATCGAGTTGCCACCTCTGGTTCTTATAAATGTTATATTCATACTATCATTGGTTGTAGATTCAAGCTTCTGTTTCCGCGCTACGTAATACCAGGGGGCTTCCTTGGCCCAAGGGCTACAAAAAGAAAGCACATGAAGACATTCTGGATTGGCTACAGGCTATGTTTGGTTTTCAGGTTTACATTTAGTTTGTTCATTATTAACATCAACTATATCATGATTACTCTTAACGTGACTTGCTTTTATTCACAGAAAGATAGTGTCTCGAATCAGAGAGAGCACTTAATCTTGTTGCTCGCAAATGTTCACATTCGTCAATTTCCAAACCCTGACCAACCACCTAAGGTATTATTATACTTTAAATATACTCACAATTATAGCATCTTAGTTATAATTAATATATAGTATAAATTTTGATGCTTAATACATTCCTCTTACGGTCGTACTAAATAGCTGGATGATAGTGCGCTAACTGAAGTTATGAAGAAACTTTTCAAGAATTACAAGAAGTGGTGCAAATATTTGGGTCGCAAAAGTAGTCTTTGGTAAGTAAACTTTTTTTGTAGTCTTTAAAGTGTTCATGATGAGTTTCACCTTCTAAATTAGTAATAATTAATTTTCTATTTCATAACTTTCTGTTTATAGAGTACCAAATATATCATGAATAATGGTATGAATCTAATAGCTATAGTGTCTTAATATTTCTTCTTGAGCAGGTTGCCAAATATTCAACAAGAAGTGCAACAGAGGAAATTGCTGTACATGGGTCTATATCTTCTCATATGGGGTGAAGCTGCAAACTTAAGATTTATGCCCGAATGCCTTTGCTATATTTATCATCATGTATGCTTTTCGATTACTTTTACTATTTAATTATTCCATTTATGTTCATGCATGTGTTGAAACTGATCCATCTTTCATTGCTTCCATAGATGGCATTTGAAGTATATGGTATTCTGACTGGTAGTGTTAGTCCTGTGACTGGTGAGTATATTAGACCTGCGTATGGCGGTGAAAAAGAGGCATTCTTACTGGAAGTAGTGACTCCTATCTACAATACAATAGCACAGGTGTCAATGTGTCATTATTCTTTTGAATGTTTGCAGCTTATTTATATATTTTGTGCTACAGTTTACATGCTTATTTTGTTATTATTTTCCTTCACAGGAAGCTAAAAAAAGCAAAGGGGGGAAATCTAAACATTCTCAATGGAGAAACTATGATGACCTAAATGAATACTTCTGGTATCATGCTCTTACTTCATTTATTTATTTAATGGTAGATCAAATAAATTATATATTGATTGATATCAAAATTATAGGTCAGCTGACTGTTTTCGTCTGGGATGGCCAATGCGTCAGCAAGAAGATACTTATTTCTTTTGTCGGTCTCAAGATGACGTACGTACAGATATACCTTCTGATCGGTATCATGCTCTTCAATTGAGTTAATCTGGATGCTTAATTATTTTGTGATGTTTATTTATCAAATTATTTCAGGAGAAAAAAACTGCTGCAACTGAAAGACCAACTACAAGTGATCACTTTATAGGAAAAAACAATTTCGTAGAGATAGATTCGTATTTTCATATTTTTAGGAGCTTCGATAGGATGTGGAGCTTTTTCATTTTGTGCTTACAGGTAATTATTTCTTGTTTCTCTTCTGTCATAGTGCATACCCCTGCCTTTTTGTTATATTAACTCGATTATGCATGTTTAAGGCAATGATTATTATAGCATGGAACGGATCGGGTGAACTGAGTTCTATTTTTGATGGAGCCATTTTTAAGAAAGTGTTGAGCATCTTCATAACAGCAGCAGTCTTGAAACTTATACAAGGTAAACACTGATTCTGTATTCATGTATGTATATATGTTTGTATGTACTGTTTAGTTGGAGCTAGATCTAATCAAATTCTTGCCTCCAAAATTTGCAGCCATAATTGATGTAGTTATGATGTGGAAAGCAAGGTTCAACATGACATTTCATGTTAAACTTCGATACATTCTGAAGGTTCTTTCTGCAGCAGCTTGGGTGGTAATTCTACCGATAACATATTCATATAGTTGGAAACATCCTTCTGGGATCGAGGAGACTGTTAAAAACTAGTTCGGCAAAGGAGGAACTGCACCTTCTCTGTTCATTATAGCCGTCATTGTTTACTTATCTCCAAATATTCTTTCGGGACTATTATTCCTCCTACCCATTATACGCCGAAATCTAGAGAAATCGGACTACAAAAACGTCAAGTTCATGATGTGGTGGTCTCAGGTAAAACAAACCAAGTTCACATTCGCAATGCCATATAGAATTTATCATAAAATATTATAAAATGTCGCAGCTTTCGCTTTATGTGGGGAGAGGAATGCATGAAGACTCGTTGTCTCTGGTCAAGTATGAATTTCATATTAGAATTGTGTTTGCACATTGCTTGAATTAGTTGTACGTCCGCTTGAATATATATACAATTTGGCTCTTTAGGTACACGATATTCTGGGTTCTCCTCATAATGGCAAAGTTAGCTTTCAGTTACTATTTAGAGGTGCCTCTCTCGTCCCTCATATTTTGCTTGTGGAGAAAAAAATCTATGCTTTTTCTGATATCAATGAGAATTACATGATGCAGATACGGCCTCTAGTGGGCCCAACAAAAGAAATTATGGGACTTCACATAAGACGTTATCAATGGCATGAGTTCTTCCCTCAAGGTAACAGAGATTAAGAACCAATATATGTTTATGCATGTTGTTACAATGGAAGCATATTGTAGAAAAGTGAGGATGTTACAACTTTTCCTTTTCCATTTTCAGCCAACAGCAATATTGGTGTTGTGGTTTCACTTTGGGCTCCTATCATTCTTGTATGTCATATTTATCTTAGTCCTATCCTATTAACGCCACTCCTTTGCCACCGAAAGTTGTTTCAACTTGTGATTTTTGCAGGTCTATTTCATGGATACTCAAATATGGTATGCCATATTTTCCACAATATTTGGTGGTATTTATGGCGCTTTTCGGCGTCTTGGAGAGGTTCGTTCTCCAAATTGCATTAGGTACCATTTTATATATATTCGTTATCTTATTTATTTTACCATTTTAACTTTTGGTTCTGTAGATTCGAACTTTAGGGATGTTGAGAAGCCGATTTCAGTCACTTCCGGGTGCTTTCAATGACTGCTTAATTCCAGCAGAAAATAGTGAAAGGGCTAAAAAGGGACTCAAGGCCACCTTATCCCGTCGATTCACTAAGGTTCAATTTTCTTGCTTTTTGGCTCCTTTTGGCATTTTATAGAGTACTTCATTACTTCGGGTGTCTATGCAGGAACCAACCAATAAAGCAGAGACAGCAAGGTTTGCTCAACTGTGGAACAAAATCATTACAAGTTTCAGGGAGGAAGATTTGATATATAATAGGTACTTTGAAGATAATTCCATGAGTGTACTTCAAACTTTTATTTTTTTTAGTTGGTACTAATTTATACAAACATTTTTATTTTATCAGGGAAATGGACCTTTTACTCATGCCATGCTGGGCTGATTTTGAGTTGAATCAAATACAATGGCCTCCATTTTTACTTGCTAGCAAGGTTATAAATTTCTAAGACTTTTATTCATTACGAGTAACATTGAGGATATATATATATATATATATATATATATATATATATATATATATATATATATATATATATGTTGACTTGTCATTGATACTATGCAGCTTCCAATAGCTTTGGACATGGCAAAAGACAGTAAGGGAAAAGACCGTGACCGTGAAGGAGAATTGCAAAAGAGGCTAAATGCAGATGGTTATATGCTCTGTGCTGTTCAGGAATGCTATGCAACATGCAAAAATATTTTAAATTTTCTTGTTGTTGGAGAACATGAAAAGGCGTATGTATAGCACCATCCGAGTCATTTCACTGTAGATGTTATGAGTCAATCTCGACCCATTTACTAATGAATGGGTCGATTCAGGTTATGTTTTATATGTAGAGGGTAAAATCAAACGGATTGGCTAAAAGGGAAACTGGTCAAACGGGTTGAGAGAGACCAATAGGTTGAAAGTCTCCCAAAGTGTATAATTAACTCATAAACCTCCCAAGTCATTTACATTTCAAACTTTTATGATATTATATGATACTCTAATTGTTTGGAAAACAATGTATATCTTTGGCGTGAACCGTTTCCGGTCAACCCAACCTAGCCTGTTTTAAGTTGACCTGTTACCCAACCCACTCATTTTTCTACCTCTAGTACAGTAATACATGTATTAGATATGATGTATGTGTTAACTGATTTGGTTTGACTGTTTGCAGAGTAATTACACAGATTTTTGAAAAAGTTGACCATCACATAAAGGAGGGAGATCTTATAAAGGTGTCGGATATGAGTGCCCTGCCCATTCTCGCTGATCATTTCATCCGGCTTATCGAGCTTTTGGTAAAAACCACATCTTTATATTTCCTTCTTTTCTTCTTATGAGGCTAATGTTAAATCCTAATTAACATCTTTGTTTACAGAAAACAAATAAAGTAAGTGACAAGGATGACATCGTAATTGTGCTACAGAACATGCTGGAAGTGGTGAATAGAGACATATTCGGCGAGTCAGATTCTAGGTCAGATGAAATATAACCAGAGTTTTTTTCATATACGGAGTACTTATTACATATATATTAATATGTTTAAAATGTCCATTGCATTTATCATATAGCTTTCTGGATCATACGGCTTTTGGAGTACTTAATTTTCCTGTTGCACAAGTGACAGAACCTTGGGAAGAAAAAGTAAGTTCTAAATTTATGAAAAACTTTATTTGCATAGTAACCGATTCTTAAAACTTAGTATATATCAAGTCCCTTGCTCAAGATTTGGACAAATTTTATTAATTAATGCCTACATAAACCATGCTTGTTATTACCTCCAGATCAGAAGGCTACATCTCTTGCTTACCGAGAAAGAATCTGCTATGGATGTACCATCAAACTTAGAAGCCAGAAGACGTATATCTTTCTTCTCAAACTCATTGTTTATGAACATGCCTGTGCCACCCAAAGTTCGAAACATGATATCTTTTTCGTAAGTTTGCACCTCGCATGTTAGCTGCATTGGACAAATTTTATAAGAATTCTAATTCAAATGGTTCATTTTAGAGCTGAAGTGCTCACTGTTCTAGAAACTTCTTTTATCTAATGCTACTGCATTCAGGGTCTTGACTTCTTACTACAACGAGGATGTCCTTTTCTCAATGGATACCTTAGAAAAGCCGAACGAAGATGGAGTTTCCATTCTTTTCTACTTGCAGAAAATTTTCCCAGGTCAGTCTGTTTTCTTACTTGTATCCTCTTCTTAATTAAATTCTACATTGCATGCTTCTAAATAAATTTACTTTTCAGATGAATGGTACAATTTTCTTGAGCGGGTGGAACATAGCAATGAAGAAATGAAAGGAAATCCAGATTCGGAAGAGAAACTTCGCCTTTGGGCATCATATAGAGGCCAAACGCTTACTAAAACCGGTATCTGGTTATATAGTAGTTTTCTGCTTCTTCTTCTTCTTCTTTTTCTTTCTTTTTTTTTTTTAATATTATTGTAGCATAACTGAGTTGTTCTATAAGTATGCACATATATCATAACTCAATCACCTTTTATATTCTAATCATAATCTCAATCTGCTGTGAACACAATTAGTACGAGGCATGATGTATTATCGACAAGCATTTGAACTTCAAGCTTTCCTTGACACGGCAACGGATGATGGTACATATCACCACAAATATCTGCTCATGGTAATTAAATATATAATGCGCTCTATATAACTTCTTATCATTGTTACAGACTTAATGAAAGGTTACAAGGCTGCTGCATCTAACACAGAAGAATACCTAAGTAATGAAAAGTCAGTAGTGGCACAATTTCAAGCAGTTGCAGATATGAAGTTCACATATGTCGTCTCATGTCAACAATACGGCATCCAGAAAAGATCACAAGATCCTCGTGCTGTTGACATTTTAAGGCTTATGACAACGTAAAACATGGGCAATATTTACTTAATTTAATACGTCGAGTATTTCTTCTATTTTCTAACCATGGTGTGGGCATCCATATGTTCGTGATGCAGGTATCCTTCTCTTCGTGTTTCTTATATCGATGAGGTTGAAAACCCCAACAATGATGAATCAGAAAATGTGATTGACAGAGTTTCGTACTATGCAGTTCTTGTGAAAGCTGTACCTAAGTCTGCAGATGCCTCTGACCGAGACCAAAATTTAGATCAGGTACATAATATCTTGTAAAAGGATTTCATTATCTGCAGAGAGCATAATACCACTTAACTGAAGCAAATATGCCATTTTCCTTGTTCAGGTTATATATCGTATAAAACTTCCGGGACCTGCCATATTGGGTGAAGGAAAACCAGAGAATCAAAATCATGCCATAATTTTCACACGCGGAGAAGGTCTGCAGACAATAGACATGAACCAGGTACATCAGTCTATCTGCCAAAATTTTATTGGAATAGTTCCCTCATAGCCCGAAATAAAACTGTTTATTGTCTTATTAACAGGACAATTACATGGAGGAAGCGTTCAAAATGAGAAATTTGCTTCAAGAGTTTCTTATCAAACATGGTGTCAGAACTCCAACCATACTTGGACTTAGAGAGCATATATTTACTGGCAGGTAAATAATCATTTTTTTGTTAGTCTACAGTATATAATTAGTAGAAAAAAATCGGAGAGGGATCCCTTTTCAGGCTACCCGAGGAAAGTCGAGCCTTTTTGGCTCAGACCTAAGCGGCCTAACCGGTATCCCCATGCCATTTCTTGACTTTTGCCTGACCATCCGAAGATTTTTTACAATATATCAAATGCATTGCTATATTTTCTAATTAGTGACTTTTTTATGCTATCGTGCTTTTAGTGTCTCTTCTCTAGCATGGTTCATGTCAAAACAGGAGACTAGTTTTGTAACAATTGGACAAAGATTGCTGGCTAACCCATTAAAGTAAGTTTCAAGATTAACCCTTTTTACATTCTAGATTCATAATACGGATTTATGTCATTTTAATCTTTGTTAAATGTCATGTAAGTTTTTCTTGGTCTTGTCTGAGTTTTATTGATTTCTGTGTTTTGGTACATTTAGGGTTAGATTTCACTATGGGCATCCTGATGTGTTTGAAAGACTGTTTCACTTGACTAGAGGGGGTATCAGCAAGGCTTCAAAAATCGTTAACCTGAGTGAAGTCATATTTGCAGGTATCATTTTGTTGTAATAATTATCTATAAACTTGAAACTGAACGAAAATAATCTGTTTGATATTGAATCTGAATGACGACTCCGAATGATAAAAAATGATATATAATTTAATTGTTCAATATAAAATATTATTCATATGAGTTATATGACCTTATTGCAACATCGTTATTAGTGAAGTTATATTTAAAATCGAAGTTCATTGAAATTAAACATGATTTAGAATACTTGACTTCTTGGTTGTTGTAATATAGCTTGACACAAGATACATGTTGTTGTTGTTATTATTATTATTATTATTATTATTATTATTCAATAATGCCATTTCCTACTGCAAGCATGATACAACGTCAAATATTAACTAAAAGAATTCTAAGTAGCACTATATTAAAAGCTTAAAGATCAAAGGTTCCATTGTCTACATCATGAATCATGATGAGGTGAGTCAAATCAATTCAATAACTTGTCGCTTCAGGTTTCAATTCTACATTGCGTGGAGGAAATGTTACTCATCACGAATACATACAAGTTGGTAAAGGAAGAGACGTCGGCCTCAACCAGATCTCTTTGTTTGAGGCAAAGATAGCCAATGGAAACGGGGAACAGACGATGAGTCGTGATGTATATAGGCTTGGACACCGTTTTGATTTCTTTCGCATGCTCTCCTACTATTTCACTACTTTAGGATTTTATTTTAACACACTGGTAAGAGTTGACATATGGAGTTTTTACTAGATCTTAGATGTGGCAAATTGGGTAGGTCGGGGCCTGTTGGATAATATGGTCAGAACGGGTTAATTTTTTGTGTGGGTTTACGAGGAACACATTTTTTTGTCCAAACCTTTAAATATAGAATCATTATTTTCAAATTAAATCGTTAATAATGATTCGACTTTTTAGATAAAATGGTTTAGGCGCAACAATTGACCGTCTCCTTTTGAGCTATTTTGTTTTAATTAACCACTAGAGAAAAAAACTATCCAAATTAACCCCATCATATAGAAGTGAATGGGTCAAAATCGCCACTATCTATTAAGTTGTCATGCACCATCTTATACCATAATGTGACAATCCTCAAATTAGGGTACTAATTTTTACCTAATTACATGCATTACCTAGAGTAATTCCCTGATTAAGTGAATTCAAAACTGTTTTATGTGTTAAGTTTTGTGAAACTTACTGTTATAATCCGTGCAATATTTAGTTGAATAGTAGTTATTATATAATTACTGTACTAAACGAACGTATCAAATTCGACAAATAAGCATATACAATAAAGTTGGTGATACAAAATAATTAATAATATGGAATTATTAATTACAAATAATTATTAACTTATATTATTGAGATAATATAATGTATTATACGTTTTATATTAAATGTATCAAACGCGATACAAAAGTTCAAAAAGAACTTCAAAATACTTTAGAATAATTTTTGTTTGAAATTATTATAGAAAAGTATTAGAACAAAAATAAAACGGAAACCTTTAGACGACTATTTAATACGCGTTATACACGAACAGAAATAATTATAAAACGTACCTAAAGGTCAAAAATAATAAAAGTATTATTTTTCCCATTCCTGTTTTAGTATTTGGAACATTACCCCAAAATATAATTTTGAAATTCAACCGAAAATTGGCACACAATTGGACCTGTACACGAAACTAACAGGCTAAAAACCCAAACTAATACAATAAACAAAATATCTACCAGACATCTCAGTACATACCCACACCTTTCTTTGAAATATTGGAGCTGAAAAATCATTTAAATATACTCCCTCCCTCATGTGTCTGAGATACAACCACCACCAATAATTCATCCCACCTAAAAATTTCATCAGTGCTTGTGTGTGTGTGCTGGGTCGAGCAGAAGAACAAGAACAAGCAGCAGCTTCACACCCTCTAAAACTTTAAACTTTCAAATCAAACATCTAACAAAATGGTTTCCTAATCATCTCATCGTCATCATCATCAAACGATCATCATCATCAGTCATCATCATCATCGAAATCATCTCCATTGTGAGGATTTTTATAACTTAAAATCTTTATTTCATACATATATTTTCATACTACTTTGATTATATAATGATTTCATAATGTCATTATAGTATGTAAACTGGTTATAATGTGTTATTACACAATAGTTGTGGTTGATTTCATAGTTTGGTAGTGATTTGGTTGATAAATTCTTGAAATAAAACTTAGAATCCAAATTAGTAAATAAGAAATATGTCATAATTATAGTGTAATAAATTGTTAAAACATGCCATATTACGTTTATGTATCATATTATGGGTGTTGGATATGTAAAATACGGGTATAGATTATATATATACACTGTACAGTATGAAAATCACGAACAGGGGACAAGGCCTGGAACTAACAGCCGATCGGCTGTGGTGTTCTATAGCCGAACGGCTATCAACATCCATAGAACGGCTAGGATGTTTGATAGCCGAACGGCTGGTGATGTTTGGGTACTGGTCAGTTTCGGGTATAAATTTTAAACACACAGACGACGTAACTTTTGTAGTACAAAAGCATTAACGAGTAACTGATACAAATATTGACAAGTTATAAATTTTGTAAAACTTTTTGATACAAAATTTGGTACAAAATTGTACTCGACCGCGGGACGATATTTTGACACAAATATTAAACGATATAACTTTTGGACCAAACGGGTCGATTATATGATGGGCTAAAATAATTGGTTAAATATATTTGGGTCACACTAATTTGGGCCGCATCTATTTGGGCCTCCTTGGTGGGCCAAACTAATTGGGCTTTGTATTTGGTCCGAATTGATTTGGGCCGAGCCCAACGGGCCACGTGATTCCAAAACGCAAACTTAAACCGGTTATATATAAGTGACGAGTTAAACGAGACGAATGATAGTAGTAACACGACAAATGGATTATATATATATACAAACGACAATAATTTATATATATATATATATATATATATATATATATATATATATATATATATATATATATATATATGTAACACCCGCCAATTTAGGACTTTAATTAGTGCCTAAGCTACTTGTAATTACGTGTATTTAGTTTTGTAATATTCTAAGTATATGTAACGTTTTGGTGTAATTAAATACACGCTTACGCGATTTGATTTAAATCGTGCACTTATGAACCGGACGAAGTCCGACATTATATAATACGGACGTTGGTGACAAAACTTTTAAATAATGTGGAATTATACAAACAAACATTATTTGCATTAATATATCATGAAAATATATTACACGTATTTTGTATCGTTTAAAACACTCCGAACGTGGCGAAAACACGCGTGACGCGCCCAACAAAGGAAAATAATGCAAATTATATTTTTATAACTTATTATGAAGTATTTTGGTAAAATACTTCCGTAAAAAGGTTTCAGATAAACTTTAACATAAAACGCAGAACAACATTTAATCAATCACGAAACGTAATACAAATTCGAGGAAACAAGTCCACGAGACCCAAGATGGGTCGGCCCGGACCCGCGACCCGAACTCAGCCCCAAACCGACCCACCCCTTTTAAAACCCTTTTGTTTCCTTTTATTTTACATTTCACCAAACACACACACACACCCTTTTTGTTCTCAAAACCACAGCCCCAAATCCACCAAAAACACCATCAAAAATTGTTCATCATCATCATCCGGAACAAGCACGAGGATCACCATCACGAGCTCTACATCTTCATCTTCTTCGTTTTCAATTTCGAGGTATAAAACGTTAAAACCCTTTTAGATAACTTGTAACACTTTTATTTACATGCTAGAACGTTTCCCTAACAAGATTATGTCCAAAAATCCGGCCGAAAACCCTTTAAAAATTGAAAACCGCATGAAAATCGCTGACAGTTCATCTCGCGAGTCGAGATCTGTTCGTCCAACGAGGCGAGTCGAGATTCGACTCGCGAAGCCATCCTGCGAATCGGAATCACCTACGAACCAAACTGTAACACCCCCATAATTCGTTGATTTTGTTTAGCGGAAGCATTTAGTTTGAGTACGGGGGTGCCACAATAACAAAGCATGCATACGTATCAGAGCTTATGATTACAACATAACATAATATATTAAGATGCCAAGAGTATTAATTACAAAGTTTACGATTCATCGAATCGTACAAGTTAAAAGTAATAAGTTTACAAAAGTAGATTTCTGAAATATGACTAAAACATTTCAGTTATACTAAAGAAATCCACGTGTTTCCAAAAGTTGGCATCCTAAACTTCACGGGTCGCCTAATTCTCCATGTGTGTTGGCGATTCTTATATGCGCAGCTAATTCCCTGAAAAACATAGTAAAAGTCAACAACTAGGTTGAGTGAATTCACAGGTTTCATGTTTGTAGCTATAGTTGGTGTCTCAAGGTGTACACCAATTAGATGTTGTTATCAGTTTCAAATAAAGTTTGGAAACTTGTTTCCAAAGTATACGTTTTGTGGGATGTTACCCAAAGTGTCAGTTTGTAAAACCAAATACGTTTCCAAATAGTTGTTGGTAGGAAAGTTCGTGTCCTAGTAGTTGTAGGAAATCAGTATCCTATTAGTTTATGTAGGAATGTAAGTATCCTATTCTCTGATTCGTAGGAATGTCAGTATCCTAATAGTTGTTCAGTTGGATCCATGTCAGAAGGATATTGTGCCCATGTCAGTAGGGACTTTTCATCAGTTTAATAACAATAGTAGACCCATGTTCGCAGGATCTAGTGCCCATGTCAGAAGGGACTTTTCAACAGTCGTTGCCCATGTCAGAAGGGACTTTTCAGTAGTTTGTGCCCATGTAAGTAGGGACTTTTCAGTAATTTTGCCCATGTAAGTAGGGACTTTTCAGTAGCGTCGCCCATGTCAGTAGGGACTTTTTGTTACCCAGTCCGTTATAAAAATTGTTGCTGGTTATCCTCCATGTAACACCCCCAAATTTGATGATTTGCGGAAGCTTGATTTGGGTGTTACTAATCAATAACAAAGCACAAAGATAAATAGCAAACGACTCTATATGCGTCGTTTTTACAAAATATATTGATAACTGAAATGTTTACAACATTTAAAGCTTTACATAGCTCGAGTTAAATAAAATGAGATTTCAGTACATAAGTACTTGTACAAAATATACTAATGCAAGAAAATCTCAATCGTCTGTATGCTGACTCGAGCTAACTCCTGAAGCAGAAACATCCTACTGCTGGGTACCTGCGATATATGCTAAAAGGTCAGCTATAAAGCTGGTGAGCTCACAGGTTTGAAATCAAGTAATATCGTATGAACCGCAAGATTTAAATAATGAATTGCATCCAGCAATTAAATAGTGAATTGCATCCAGCAATTAAATAATGAATTGCATCCAGCAATTAAATGATAATCATCGTGTATACAGCCATGAGCACATAGTTGAGCTTAACTCGAGGGCCGGGTCCCCTATAGAGAATTCCGGGCGAGGTGCCTCCACGAATGCCTAATCCACATTCGTCTTCCCAAATATTAGTACGTTCGTTTACCCGGTTAGTGCTTGCTAACCCGAACGAGGAGGGTCAATCCTATATGGTACCATATACTAATATTCACGCTACAACGTATTAACAACTATGCTGACGGAGGACTTTAAATGATTAGTTTTGAAAAACTCATGTAGTATATGAAAAGTTGGTACTTGCGTTCACATGTTAAAAGTTTGAGCAGTATATCACACCCCTGAGTAAAACAGTAAAAAGAGGGGCTATGAGACTCACCTGAGTCTGAATGCGTTTAAACAAACGTAAGTTGATTAGCCGAAATGAAGTCCAAAGACTTGTAACCTGAGGGTGTCCACGACACGCGATGGTTATAATATGCGAAGGTATCTAATAAGACTACCTTGTAGTTGTTCATCCAACTATAATGTCCAAATCTCCACTATTTGGTTGATACGTTTAAGTGTTTGAAAAGTGTACGGCCCGTTGGTGACGGATTTGTAATAATAATCTCAATTATTATTATTTTGATTACGTGTCGTTTTACTTGAAAAATGTGTTTTGATTGTGTTTTAGAAGCCGTTACAAAATCTAAGTACGGGGGTCCGGGGGCAGCGCCCCTGGTAGCGGGGTCCAAGGGGCGGCAGCCCCTGGCGGGGTCCAAGGGGCAGAGCCCCTGGCTGGGGTCGAGCTGCCAGGTCAGCTTGGAAAATTTTTATTTCTACTATATTGCTTTGACGAAAAACGCATCTGGATTTGAATTTGGGTAAAATCGAGTGATAAATTTCGAGTCTCGACACTTAGTAAAAATCTGTGTTTTTGAGGTTCTGGTTTGTGCGACGTTGGGTGCGACGTCGCAGGTAAGATTGCGACGTTGAGCATGACGTCGCTAAAGGCGACGTTTCGCAATTTAATGCGACGTAGGGTGCTGCGTCGCTAATGCGACGTAGGTGATTTCTGCGACGTAGGGGCTTGCGTCGCTAAGTGCGACGTGGTGAGGTATTTGCGACGTTAAGGCTGACGTCGCTATATGCGACGTCGCAATTTAATGCGACGTTGTGACTGACGTCGCACTATGCGACGTCACGAGGGGTTTTGCGACGTAGAAGCTGACGTCGCATAAATTCTGGGCCAAATGCGACGTAGCGGTCTGTTGGCCGGAAAATGTGTCGAAAACGAGTTTTGCGGTTTCCGTTCGGTCCAAAACTTTTACCCAACCCTTATAGGGACATTATAAGTTGTTACAAACTACTAGAAAGTGAAAACACTTAAAAACGAGAGATTTCGGGATTTGTCGGAAACTTACAAAGTGTCGGATGAGAAATCCGAAAAGATAGGATGATAGATCGTGTCGCGGTGGTCGTTTTCTTCCAAAGGAGTAGTATGATCCAAGGCTGTTTGGTACGTTTATTTGTCGATTTTAATGGTTTTGGTGGTGATGAACTTTTGAGAGAAAAAGTGAAGGAGAGAGAGAATGCAGAAAGTGGAAGGAAAGGAGGGGGAAATGGGAGGTTATCTCCCATTTTCGCTCCGCATTCTCGTTCCGTGCGGTGTTCGTTCGCTCCGTCGTTTAAACGTTAATTAATTATTTTACGTATTAATTATAAGTTTTAAAATACAATTTATTACGCGATATTTTATTTAAATATTTTACAATTTAATTCCTATTAGAGTTATAAAATGTAAGTTTGTTTGTTTGTTTGCGCGTTTTTAATATTTTGAATTGTGTAGGTTCAGTTTGTACGATACGTATGAATACGAAATATTATTATAATAATATTTTTGACATAACAACGTTATTTAATAAAATTTGTCACCAACGTCCATATTAAATAGAATCGAAATACATCCGATTTAAATTGCGTACGATTTAACCAAATCGCATTTCGTATATATATTCAACAATATATATAATTCGATACATTAATTAGCCTAACCAGGAACTAATTACATGTATTAACATAAGATTAGGCACTAATTACTAGTCCTAATTTGGCGGGTGTTACACTCCAGTGTTCTCAAAACATGTTCATGTGTTTACAGCATTGGTTGTATGAAAGTATTATGTAACACCCCCATAAGACCCGTACCTGGACCACGTGCGGGCAGTGTTACATATTTTGTTGTAATCGTCAATTTGTTTTATCAGTTTACCAGTTCAATGTACTCCACTTGTTTAAGTAAAATAGTATACAACCATGTTTGTATAAAAGTGTTTGACTATGTTTTCCACCCCTGTTCAATGCAGTTAAAACAGTAAAAGTAGGGGCTGTGAACTTACCTGTTGAGTTAAGTAGTTGTGCGAGTGCTAGCAAACTTAAGCCCAAGTACAGTCCAGAATCTCCTAACGTCCTAAACGTATGAGATTTAATAAGTATGTGGATGTCTAAACTAATCATCCATGCTAGTGTTTGTACAACTAAGTTATGTCCAAAGTGTTGGTTTATACGTTTGTGTTTTGGAAAATATGTACGGCTTGTTGGTGAGTTTTCGTAATAATAATTCAAAGTATTATTATTATATTTATCGTATTGTATGCTACCCAAAGTATATGTGTTTCATGTGCGAGTTATATCATAAAGGTTTGGTTCTTGAAGATGTTTAATAATTAGCGTGAAAGTATCCTTAAATTTATAGTTATTTTATCCGAAAGTATACATATATATATGTACATATGTCCGAATGTGTCAAAATTCATCGTTTAGGATCAAAAATGCACTTTTTCAAAAAGTCAACTCGCAGTCAAAAAGTCAACTCGCAAGTGGACTCGCAAGTCAAGTGGACCCGCAAGTCAAGTGGACCCGCAAGTCAAGTCGACCCGCAAGTCAAGTCGACCCGCAAGTCAAGTCGACCCGCAAGTCAAGTCGACCCGCAAGTCAAATCGACTTGCAAGCTAAGTCGACTCGCAAGTCAAGTCGACTCGCAAGTTAAGTCGACCCGCAAGTCCAAATCTCGACTCGCGAAATTCGTCAGGTTTGGATCTCGGCTCGCGAAACTGGCTGTTCAGCGATTTTTATGCAAATTTCGACTTTTAAAGCGTTTTTAATGATGTTTTTGGACATAATAAGTTAATGTAACACTAATACATGGTATATTAAGTATTATAAACATGAAAACTTCGAAATCTAAAGATTTGCGGGATTTGTCGGAAACTTACGAGTGGTCGGATTTGAAATCCGAAAAGATAGATGTGTAGCTCTCATTGTGGTGATCGTTTTTCCTAAAAGGGTTTTGCGATTTGATGCCGTTTAGCGGTAGTTTTGGTGGTGTTTGTGGTGGTTTTTGGTAGGTGGTGGTGAAAGAGAGAGAGAGAGAGAGTTGAGAGAAAAAGAGGGTAGAGAGAGAAGTGAGATGAAAGAAAAGTGAAAGAAAATTGGGAGGTGGAAGGGGTTTTGTCCCTTTTTCTGCCTCCGTGGTTGTACTCCGTGTTTGTTTACCGGATCGTTAACTGTTACTTTATTTTAACTAATATATTTTTAATTACATATTTCATTATATTTTTAATTAGGATTTTTTTATGAAACCAAATTAATTTAGTTATAAAATTTTAACTTTGTTTTATTTTAATTATACAAGTTTACATTTTTCGTTATAAAATGATATGTAAATATTATCGACATAATATTTAATTGTTAATATCGTTATTTAAATATTTCGTTTTATTAAATAATTTTGTTCATCAACAGTCGTATATTTTTGTCGCGTTTGTTTTCAGATTGTTCAGTACGTAATTACAACTAATTACGAATACGTAATACTACGCGTATTATCTAGTTGGGCTTTGCTAGACTTAACTCTAAAATGTGTTGTGAATTCACTCAAGTAGGGAATTAGCCTAATAATGCAAGTGATTAACGTTAATAATCGCGTTTAAATTTGCGGAGTGTTACACAAACTGACCCGCGAGTTGACCTGCGAGTCGAGTTGACCCGCGAGTCGAGTTGACCTGCGAGTCGAGTTGACCTGCGAGTCGAGTTGACCCGCGAGTCGAGTTGGCCTGCGAGTCGAGTTCTCCCAGCTCGGTTCGCAGCCCACTTTGTCTTTCGAACCCAAATTCAGTAAATAAAGCACTAATATGGACTAAGAATTATTTCTTGATTTTACACCGAAATTAGATTTCAAATGCGTTTTCGATAAAGCAATATAGTAGAAATAAAAATTTTCCAAGCTGACTTGGCAGCTCGACCCCAACCAGGGGCTCTGCCCCTTGGACCCCGCCAGGGGCTGCCGCCCCTTAGACCCCGCTACCAGGGGCGCTGCCCCCGGACCCCCGTCATTAGATGTTGCAAATACTTTTCGCACTAAGTGTCAAACACTTACAAATAACGAAACCTGATTCAACGATACATATAATAATAACACTTTTGGATTATTATTATAAACCGTCACCAACGGGCCATACTTGTTTTCAAACTACAAACGAATTTCTAACAAACACTTGGACATTTCCTAGTTGAGTGGACAACTAGCATGGGTGGTCTTTTAAGACACCAACTTATTTACTTGTTTACTTACAACCTTGCGCGTTTCGGACGCCAGAAGGTTGCAGCCTTGCAGGGTTCGGAGAACCACTTACGGACTTACATCCGCATTACTTGTTTGATTTCCCAGACATACTTACTAGACTCAGGTGAGTCTTACAGCCCCACTTTTACTGTTTTTATACTTTGGGGTGAGATACTTAGCAACTATTTTACATATGAACACAATGTACTGAACTGATTACATTACTGTTTACACACAAACGCATGAGTTACTTTTATCCACTGAAAGCCTCCTATTCGTAAGTTGTTAGTTATGGACTTAAGCGCGATTACTAGTAGATGGATCCATTTGGGACTGACAATCCCTGCCTGGGGTGGTAGCGCCACCACGTACTGATTTACACGTAGAAACAGACATATTAGTATTTGTTTAGTATGAGTGTACGGATAGCACTCACGGGGGTACGTGATATATTCACATTACACGGTTAAGCTTCAACTTATGAGCTCATGGCACTTGTGATGATTTACTGATTTACTAATTTAATGATTTACTGATTTACTTACTTTGCTTGATAGCAATACGGGTACATACTTGTGGTTCATAACGCTTATTTAATATTAAACCTGTAAGATTCACCAACCTTTTTGGTTGACACTTTTAGCTTTGTATCTCAGGTACACAGATGGAGTAAGGTTTCCCTTGGACACTAGCTAGAGTCGCATGATTTCTACTTGCATTTAACGGAGATTCTCAGCATTATCTTTTGTATATTATGATTATGTAATAGAATCTCCCGCTTTACGCGTGGACTCTAGGGAACTATATTTTTGTAACCGAAAACACTATGTTTTCAAACATTTTATATCTGGAAGTGTATCTATTTTACAAACGTTGCATATAGATGTCGTTTGCTTTACTTTTATGCTGTAATATTTGATTAGTAGCACCCCAAAGCTTGCTTCCGCTAAACAGTGAATTTGGGGGTGTTACAATATATATATATATATATATATATATATATATATATATATATATATATAAACTGATATCGACAACTTATATTTATTTATATATATATATATATATAGATACGACCTTTTGACAAAGTGTATTTATTTATATATATACGACTGAAAGAGATTATTTTTATAACAAATATATTTATGTTTTAAAACATAAACGACAGTGATAAACTATATATATATATATATATATATATATATATATATATATATATATATATATATATATATATATATGCGATATTAACAAGTGAATAATGCATATATATATACGACGACAACAATTGATATATATAAGAATATATATATTCAACTAAAAAGTATATATATAGGGATATACTTACACACGCGCATTGTTTAACACATGTATCACCAACCAACTAAAGTTGTACAAATACTTAATCGCAACGAATGGTCTGTGTACTTATATAAAGTATATTTATTTGCGTCTAGGTATTTGAGGTCTGCTTTCGGACTACTGTATATTACTAGCTGAAGACTTGCAAATTATGAGTTCACAGCCCCTACCTTTTACTTGTTTTAAATGCTTTTAAAACCAGGGGTGGAAAACATAGAACTATGTGCTATAACATGCTACTTGTTTATATAATTGCTTGACATGCTTTTACATCAAATTGATTGGTATAAATGCTTTATGCTTTATAAATCAACTGTTAACTATATGAAATGTTTTCACAACTTTTTTGGAAATAAGACAACGCATCTTGGTACGATCCTAGGTTTACACGAGGTAGTTGTAGTGCACATAAGTCCCAGTGCTTGCAACCTATAACCATTAGCTAGGTGACTCTAGCCACTGAGTATACAGATAGTACTATCGATTTGACAACCCTCCCAGGATATAACTCGTTGGTCATTCCAACCACACGACGGCAGTCGTAACGAGGAGTGTATACTTACTGTGTTACTGAGGCAACAACATTAACTCGTCGTGGATTGGTTATAGCACTAGGTATCGTTACTTTAACTTTAAAGGTGTCGCTCACCTTAGAGGGATCATAGTCTATATTTCCCACATAAACTAAACAACTAAACTACAACTTGAATTGGGAAGGGTATTCCCTGTGATAACTAATAGGACAGGTGATCCTACACATGAATACGTTTTAGGAAACGTTTACCTTGATTTGGTTAAACTTGGTTTCTCTACAAGACAACTTTTATAGGAAATGTTTACTTGATTGTTAAACTTGTGTTTCCTACACAGCTATTATTTGTAGTAAGAATGACATTCTTACAGTAAATAGGAAATGTTTTCTTTAATTAGATTACTTGTATTTCCTACTATACATATAAACATTATGTTTGTGTACATGAATGATTTATACAAAACTTGGGTTAACTACGTATATACTATACCTGTGAATTTATTCAACATTCAATGTTGACGGTTTACTATGTTTTTCAAGGAATTAGGACTGAGGTACTGTACATGCATAAAAGGACGTAAGCTACCCAGACTATTTAGGATGCCACTTTTGGGACACTTGGATTTCTTCTGTATTACCAATCTCATTGGTTATACTTACGAAATCCCACTTTCATAAACTTGTATTTGCTAAAACTTCTGTTGTTCTACAACACTACTATTTGTACGACTTTATAAGTCGTACCCTTTTGTAATAACTTAAACTTTGGCATCTTAAATATATATGTTCTGTATGATCATATGCTCTGATACAGTGAATGCACTATTGTAACGTTAGCACCCCCGCTGTTAAACTGTAAACATAAAATGCTTCCGCTAATTATAAAATGCTTCTGCTAATTACTAAATAAACGCGATTACCGATTTTGGGGGTGTGACAGACTTGGTATCAGAGCCATTGGTTATAGCGAACTAGAAGTCTTTAAGTGACTGAAAACCTTAGAGACCTAGACTATAGCCTTGGCTAACACACTCTTGCATTCATACCTTTGCATATATCTAACATAAAACTAACACGTCACACACGAACCTTCTGTCTAGGCATGTCAAGACAAGCGCCTATTTACATATCTGACTCGGACGAGGAGCCTATGGAGGAGTCATTTGACGGAGTAGCTACAGTTGTGCCTGAGAGCCCATCTATTCATACTAGGTCCGTGTCTGATGACACTTATGTACCACCACCGACACTACGTGTCACTACACCTGTTACCACCCACCCAATTACTAGGTCACAGTATCACCTCGGTGAGACCTCTACTAGGCCTATGACCGAGGAGAGAGAGATCCATTGTGATCAGCAGGCACCGCAGAGGGCTAGAGTTCCGCATCTCGACTGGATGCCACGTATACTACGCCACTGGAGGACACTGGAGAGGATTCCTTCCACTTCTGAGACTGGGGAGTCATCTGACACATCGACACCGTTGCATCTGACCGAGGAGCCTCTGGAGCTCACTGTCCCTACAGTGGTTGCAGTTATCCGTACCCTGCTTGGATTTCATTATGGTACGCAGGATTCTATCCGAGAGCTGCACAGTGACGCCTCTCGACTTGACGGTGATGTACTTGCTATCTATGGACGTCTTGCCACTTCTGAGATGCACATTGAGATGGACCGAGAGTCAGCTGATGATACTAGAGCACGTCTGATTATGCTAGAGAGACGTTTGGGGGTAGTAGGTTCTGCAGTTGGAGTTTGTGTATTGATGGCAGTTGTTAGGATGTTTGTGGGGATGTTTTTAGCGTATTTCCGTTTGACTCACCATGTCAGGACTATATTTGTGATGTATTAGGTTAAACTTTTGACTAGATGGATGTATAGGTTAAATCCGTCACATTTTGGGTATTACTTTTGACTGATGGGTATATTATTATATAGTAAATCCCATCCTTGTACAAAACTTATGTAACAATGTTTAACCTATGATATAATATATATTATGTTTGGTTTACATTACCGTGTTTATTACATCTAGTATTGCTATGAGCGAGATCGATTAGTGTTGATTAGCGTATCCTACTTATACTTATATACATGTTTTAGAACGTAAACCAATCGATGACCTCTTGTGATCACATCTTGTACTCTTTGAAACCTATTATATTTTGATCAAAAAAATTCTTACCTTGAATTCGTTTGAACCAAATCTTGTTAAATGATGATGAAAAGAAATATGTATTTGTGCATTATATAATGACGCCTGGCCAACGTGATTATATTGTACTAAGTACATATGGGCGTTTCAAAGTCGTGTGACACGTGATGTGAAATCTTTCTCTTCATCCATCATACTTTTTCCTTGTTATACAATGTGAAATCTTGTCCTTTTCACATTCACTATCTTGGCATTGACTTCTGCATTTTCTTAACCGCAGAACGGAATCATGCCACCAAAACGAAGAATGACTAAGAATAGTCAACGGACGACTACACCTCCTGTCCCGGAAAACACTCCACCCCCCAACAATGAGGAAACTACTGAGCAAATGATTGCGAGACGAATAGCTGAAGGTATTGCTCAGTATGAAGCAAGCCGTAATCCCTAAAATGTGATAAATAACAGCGGATCTACTCCTGTTAACACTGAGACACTTGTGAGTACCTGCCGAGGGTGTTCATACAAGACATTTCTGGCTTGTAAGCCCACTACTTTCGGTGGCACCGAGGGTGCTATTGGTATCATTCACTGGATAAAAAAGATGGTGTTGATGCAAAATCAACATGTTTTGTCAATAGTTTGTATAGAAAATTTAGCTTGAATAATTGTATTGCAATTACATGTGTTTGGGCCTGCGACATAGTCTATGTCGCTGTGGGCTTGGGCCTGCGACATTGAGCCCAATGTCGCAGGGTCCAACGGTCCAACATATATAAGGTCATTTAGGGTTTCATTTGTTTCCATTCGTTCATTTTGCATGTGTGTGGAACGAAAATCAGAGAGAGAGTTCAGAGAGTTTGGTTTGGTGCTTAATTGTTTTGTTTTTGTTAATCAATAAACAGAAACATTATTTATCTTTGTGTGTTTGTTTGATTCAAATTAATTACAATTGATTGTTGATTTCCGCTTTATTCAATTGATTGTGATTCACATCTCCGAGATCGCTACAGGGACTTTCAGCTGGTATCAGAGCGGGAGGAGTTGTTTGAATCGTTATTCAACGTGTTTTCAGGTTAAACAAAGGTGCGTATTGAAGATTAATTGATTATTCATTGTTTCGGTGGTTGGTGGATCATTCAGATCGGTTTTTGGAGTTATTTTTGGTGCCTGATCGTCCTCCGTTCATCGATTTTTGTTAGGGTTTCGAATGTAGTCGAATTTTAGGGTTTGGAGCTGCTGCAGTCGTGATTTGCGACATTAGCTACAGTGCTGCGACATTGCATGCGACGTTGCGTGCGACGTTAGCCCTGTTATAACACCCCTCATTTTACTATCATTTAGTATAATATATCGGAAGCGTAAGTCCATATAAATCTTTATTGTTTACATTATTTTAACAAACCTAAAATATTCAAACTATTTCAAACCATAGTTTATCATCTCGGGGGTTATATAAAACAACATATTACACTGATTTACACAAATCATTTATCAGAGTATTGCTCAGTTGTCAAACATTCCATTCCAGTGCCACTGCCTTGCCCAGCCCTTTATCAAATCATGCCCTGCAAGGAGTATTTAATGTGGGGGATTAGCATAACGCTAAGTGAGGCAGAACTATCACCAACAGTCCAACTCAGTAATAAAAAATCAGTTTACAGCAAATAATCGTAAACATAGAAAATCACTGAGTATCTATGGTTCTTGGGGAAACCCTCAGCCAAGAACACACAACATAATATAATATCAAATACAACTGGCGTCAAAGAGGACCGGTGGTTCTTGAGGTAACACCTTCTCATAGAACACTTTAAAACCAACTGCAGGCCAATACAACGGTTTAACTGAATACTTGGTGCTATTAACACAAATAACACAGGCTACGACAATAATACTTGTACTAAGACCCTGTGTTATCCAACCAATAGCAAACCAAGCCCAGCTCCAGGCTGGCCTCTGAATATCGTCAAAGCCCAAAGGCTGAATATCATGTGATCACATATTTATCATATCAGACTAAAAGTCTATCAACAGTATTATTACTAACAACCATAATCATGATGGAATAATAAAACAGTAATAATACGTTACCCGTTGTAACCAAACTTGTTACAACTAAATTACACTGAGGTTACAGATCCACTCACCAACTACCTCAGTTGTCCACTCAGTAGTCTAATGTCACTGAGTCTTCTGTTTATCTGAAAACACAACAGAACAACACAAGTCAGTCACTTGTCTCAAAATCTATATAACATCACTCCAATAGACTTACACCAACAAATCTAAATTACTCAATTCATATGAATTACTTAATCTTGATTAATTATCATAATGATCACTTTTCAACTTCAATTCAAGTAAGTTATCACTTACTTAAAATCATTTAACACAATTAATTCCAAGGTTATGATCATTATTATCACAACATCACCTTAACCAACTTTGATTATCACTAAGTAACATAGTTAAACCATTTCCAAGGTTATTAACATCTAACATCAATAATTCATCATGAACACTTTTAATCAACATCATGAATCAACCCTAATATGATCATTAATAACAATTATCAATATACACTAATAACATAAGCTTAAAAGCTTCAATTCTAGCATAATAAACTAAACCCATGAACTTTAATTATGATCATACATCATTTTCTCAATTCTAAGTTAGGGTTTAGTTAAGGATCATAATTCAATTATCAACTAGTCATTCTAACATGATTACAAGCTTTAATTATTGAATTATCAACCAAAAACCATAACTTTCTATATGATCATACCTTAAATTCTTCATTTTTAAACTAGGGTTTAGGTTAAAATCATGAATTTAGCATCAACTAACAACTATATCATCATCTCAATCTTCAATTTCACTTTAATCATACAAATTCTATTGATTACCCAAAAACCCATTTTCTAGGGTTATAAAAATCAAGGAATTAACACTTACAAAGTGATTACAAGGATGAAGAAATGATTAATTCACGTTTATGAAGCTTGAATCAAAGTTCTAAGGCTTCAATTTTACTCCAAAGCTTGTTTTGTAAATTGCTAGTCGTCCCTGTGGTTTAGTACGTACGGCCAGACCAAGAACAGAGGAGCAAAGTGTGTTTTAATTCAAGAACTTTGATGATTGATGATGCTTTAGGTGAGAATTAGGGTTTTGATCTTGTATCACAGACTCACGAACTCACTAGAGTGTTTCTGAAGATTATCACGTATTTTACACATATAACAGTTTAATATACGTACTAGTTTTGTCCCCTTTTAAATCTATTGTCTGGAACTGAAAAACCATTCGCGGGAAAAACTATTTTATTTTACCGTCAACTGAATTAAATTAAAACAGTTAACAATTTACTAGTCACAATAAATTATGTGACTCTTTAACCAATTATTTTCAAATAACAACACAGAACTATTTTCTGACTCACGAATTAAATATTAAAATTCAGAAAATATTAAAATACAACTAGACCCGAGGAGTGGATGTTACAAATCTCTCCCCCTTAAAGAGATTTCGTCCTCGAAATCTGATCACACTTATCCAATCTATTTAATAGAATCACATATTCGCTCATTTACTATATGTACATAAAATGTGTGTAACATTTTAAATCGTTTATGCATATTATCATTATGCATATCTTTATTCCTGCAAACACAAATTGTACATACATTATACTCTATTCCAATAGCTATCATCAATGCAATATCCAGCATAAAGTGTAGCATAATCAACTATTTTCTCACAATATACACGTATCAGACGTTACTCCCTTGAGCAACTTATATATATAAATACCTATTTTCAATTCTTTCCACATGCACATAACCGAATGTACATGTTTCTATCTTTTCCCTGCATAGGTATTATGCATATATCCTGATCTCTAAACAGATAACTAATCACTTACACGACTATTTATAACTAGCCATGTATACAATTTAAAACACACATAGTCACATGAACATTTTATTGTTACATCAATAACACTAGTGGTAAGGAATACCACAATATACACATTAACAATAAAAGTTCTACTCAATTCACAACTAGCAATTTAGCTAATAACTATGTATTTCTTTAAATAACACATTGCTAGAATATCTACTTTCACAACTAGTTCTTTACTGATTTACAACTTGTATTTATACATCACCACTAGGTTATATGAAACTTTTTACTCGAAAGGAATCCAATTCATATAACCCTAAACACATAAGAGTAAGCAATATGTAGAGGTCAGATTAAATAGGTAAAACTATTATCACATAATCAATTAGCATCCTACCATATCTAGTTGGATGCTAAATCAGCACCAGTTGATACCATGCTGCATTAGCATAAATCTTTCAACAACATAAGGTGCTGTCTTTAGTCACATATTCAACAATATATCAACACATTGTTATTCACAATCAACTGACCTCCACTTTGCTTAACTCTTATTTTAATTCATACTAGTTGCAATTAACCACATACACATTTCTTGTACCATAGGTACCACATTAACAACTAATTAGTGGTCTAGTACTCTATCATTTCAGTCAATCATTGACTATTTCTCCACTACAGGTCAACATATCTTTCCTGTTATTTCAAAATCACTTTAAATTTTTTGGTACTTGGTAACCTCAACAATTCCACATAAAATGGCATAATATTAATACGTTGGCCAGACGTCGTCATATTATGTCAGGTACACTTCATTTTCAGGTCACTTCATACCATCAATCTCCAAAGTGATTAACTTTTATTTTCACATATCTCACAAAGTGATATCAATAATTATCACACGTATAATAACACTTTGTAGCAGTTATATAACCACTTATTAACTTGCTATCAATTTCATCTATCACTTTGAGTGTGCATCTAATCACATAATCAGGTAGATATAATTCTTTCCACTATTTCATTAGCACAGATGTAATGTCCAACACAAATACATCAACCAATTTCTTTATTACCTGATTCAATGTCAATTACTGGTATGACAATTTAATACTTATAGTACATTTAGTACCACACATTGTTGTCAATACTATGTGTAATACTCAACACATATTCATCAATCTAGACAACTTTAGTTGAATTACAATTGAGCATTTCATGTTCAATTATCATCTAATATAAGCTCATGTACTTATCTTGCAATTTCTTAAAATGCTCAATTTAACACTTTCTAATATTCTACATGATTTAAATGCTTCATCATGTTCAATTAATTCACATATATGATCCACATAATCCCATAATCAATGTTTACTAACCCAGGTTAGCAACAATCAACAATAAAATTTACTGGTATATTGTGCAGTTAAATAAACCGTCGGAAAACAATTCATACCCATTAGCATATGTGGACTACTTAAAACAGGTTTTTAACATTGCACATATACACATGAATGATCTCTGGGCTAAAAGAAACAAAAGCCCAATACAAAACGTAAGCTAAAAGTCCGAAATAAGGTCCGAAAAACAACAAAAGCCCAATACAAAACGTAACCATGAGAGATAGGTTGAAGTCTTTATTCAATGAAGATTTTGATCGATGGAAGACTATCTTTGAAGATTTGATTACGTTGTATGATCCATATTTATGGATTTTCATTACCGAGCCGTATGAAACACCGACAATCGCAGAAAATGAATTCTTCCTAGAGATACCTACAAGTGTAAAAACGGAAAACCAAATGTCAGACACGGAAAGGAAGATGTTTGATTTGGAAAAGAAGACATTTGAATCAATACTGGCTTGTTTACCAAACGAAGTAGCCTCACATTACAAAATAGAACCTACATCATTTCATTTGTGGGACTCTCTTAAATTTAGTTACGAAAGTAATACTTCATTCAGTGTGATAAGTTATGAAGAAAGGATGAAAGAGGATTTGATGAAGAAAGAAAGTGAAATCAAAGCCCTTCAAACCCAAGTGCTCAACATGGAGAATGAACGTGAAGAATTACGATTAAAGGTTGCCAGGATGGAAGAAGGTATTCTGGAATTTGAGAGCCAACAAACAGTATTAACAAGGCTACAAAAAGATCATGAGCTTGCATTAAAGACTATTCAAGATCTTCTTGAACGACTCTCTGAATCTGTAAAGGATGTGAAGAAGGTTTATGAACATAAATCTTCATGCGGGAAGAATAATTCTTCATGTGGGAAGAATAATTCTTCATGTGATAAGAAGAAATTTTCTCAGTTCACTAATTATTCTTTACAAAAGAATAAGAAGTGTATGAAGTGTTCAGGGAAAATACAATCAACCAAAACAAGTAATCATCAAAAGGTTGATTTCCGTGATAATTCCGGTAACGTTACATGTAACAAAAGTTCGGCTTCGAAATCTCCAAAGAAATCAAGAGATTTTAATCCGACACTACAACCGGAATCGAGACGAACAAAGTCTTATGCTTATACTCGTGAGCAAATGTTTGCGTTTGCACCACCACGGTTTCATCATATGGTGCAAAATAGACGAAAAGATTTTGTTCCTTTCTCCTAGAGGACATAGGTTCGGCGTAACGAATTCAAAAATGAAACAAAATGTTTAAATTTCAGGTGGAATTCGATGTCTTTGAATTTTATTGATGAATCATATCGGAAGGTCTCGACGATCTCAAGAAAGATTGGGACCGTGCTCAAATGGGTTCCAAAAGTTAAAGTTTAGTTTTTATTTTGTTTTTGTAATTGTATATGGTATACAAATATACAATATACATCTTAAAAAAAATAAAAAAAATAAAAAATAAATAAATTTTGTTTCTGTTATTTGAGCACGGTTAAATACTTATCAGAAGACCAAGGAGAAAGATTGAAGAGAAAGAAAAATCCAGCATCATCAACAACAAATTGCTTGCATCTGACGATCCTTCAAGAGTTCGAGGTGAATCTGCTATTCAGGGGGAGTTTGTTGATACATGTTTATTGAACAGCAGATTCTTGAAGGTTTCAGTGAAGTTATTGATTAGAGAGAGGATAAGTGCTGGAAGATACTCAAGCTAATGTTGAAGATTTGAAGACATATCCAAGCTGTTGCCAAGGGGGAGTTTGTTGATGCAAAATCAACATGTTTTGTCAATAGTTTGTATAGAAAATTTAGCTTGAATAATTGTATTGCAATTACATGTGTTTGGGCCTGCGACATAGTCTATGTCGCTGTGGGCTTGGGCCTGCGACATTGAGCCCAATGTCGCAGGGTCCAACGGTCCAACATATATAAGGTCATTTAGGGTTTCATTTGTTTCCGTTCGTTCATTTTGTATGTGTGTGGAACGAAAATGTGAGAGAGAGAGTTCAGAGAGTTTGGTTTAGTGCTTAATTGTTTTGTTTTTGTTAATCAATAAACAGAAACATTATTTATCTTTGTGTGTTTGTTTGATTCACGTTAATTACAATTGATTGTTGATTTCCGCTTTATTCAATTGATTGTGATTCACATCTCCGAGATCGCTACAGGGACTTTCAGATGGAATCAGTGTTAGATATCAGTGATTGTTTACCTGAGTGTATGGTGAAGTATGCCACCTGCACCTTGGCTGACAAGGCGCTAACATGGTGGAACAGTCAACTCCAATCCATGGGAAGGGACGCTGCTCACTCCTTGTCATGGGGAGTACTGAAAAACATGATGCTGGAAGAGTTTTGTCCCCGTAGTGAGATGCAGAATGTGGAAACTGACTTGTGGGACATTAAGATGATTGGTGCTGATATCAATGGGTACACCACTAAGTTCCAGGAACTAGCACGTCTAGTGCCACATATGGTGACACCTGAGTACAAACGCATTAAGCGTTACATTTGGGGATTGGCAACGCAAATCAGGAGTTTGGTCACATCGTCCAAACCTGACACATTCAGGAGTGCTGTTACCCTAGCGCAAAGTCTGACTGATGAAGCAGTCAGGATGGGGACCCTCACTAAGAAAGCTGCTACGGGTAAGAGTGAATCAAGCAGTACCGATGCTAGAAAGTCTGGAAAAGGGAAACGCAAGTGGAATGACCGTCAGGGTCAACAGAATAAGAAGCAGGCTGGAACCGCGAAAGCCTACCTTGCCACAACTGCTGAACAAAAGACTTACTTGGGGAACAAGCCCAAGTGTGGCAAGTGTGAACGTCACCATGAGGATGATTGTACTTTCTGTGGGAACTGCAAATGCTGGGGACATCTGGCCCAATACTGTAGATCGAACCCTACTACTCAAGAAAATAGGAATCGACCAGCTAATGGATGTTTTGAATTTGGCGAGCAAGGTCATTTCCGAAACAAGTGCCCTAAACTTAACCATGGCAACCAAAATAATCAGAACCACAATACCAACCAGAACAACGACAATCGCAACAACAATAACAACCGTGGTAACACCAACAACCAACCAGCTCAAGGTCGTGCGTTTGTCATTGGAGCACAAGAGGCACGCCAGGACCCCAACACTGTCACTGGTACGTTTCTAGTTAACAACCATTATGCCTCTGTGTTATTTGATTCAGGCGCCGATTTGAGTTTTGTGTCTAAGGAATTTAGACCACTATTAGACATTAAATCCCGTAAACTAGACAACAAGTACACCCTATAACTAGCCGATGGTAAGTTGATTGAATCAGGAGAAATAGTACCAGGATGTACTCTAGCATTGGAGGGTCATCCTTTCAAAATAGACTTACTACCGGTTAAGTTGGGAAGCTTTGACATCGTAGTCGGTATGGACTGGTTGTCGAAAAATCGTGCAGAGATTGTTTGTTTTGATAAAATGGTTCGTCTACCGTTGTTGACTGGAGAAACTTTAGTGATACAAGGAGATAAGAGGACGAGTGCTTTCAAAACGATTAATTGCTTGAAAGCTTGTAAATATCTCCGAAAGGTTAATCTAGGATTTTTGGCACATGTTGTGGAGAAGAAACCCGAAGAGAAACGCTTGGACGACATACCTGTAGTGAAAGACTATCCGGGAGTGTTTCCTGCTAATCTTCTAGGATTACCACCTCCGCGACAAGTCGAGTTTCGCATCGATCTGGTGCCCGGAGCCGCACCAATCGCTCGCTCACCTTATCGTCTAGCTCCATTAGAAATGTAAGAACTGTCTACACAGTTGCAGGAGCTCTTAGACTTAGGATTCATCCGACCGAGCTTTTCGCCTTGGGGAGCTCCGGTTTTGTTTGTCAAGAAGAAGGATGGATCCATGCGGATGTGCATTGACTACCGAGAGTTGAATAAAGTAACTATCAAGAACCGATATCCATTACCATGCATCGATGATCTGTTTGATCAGCTACAAGGATCGAGTTACTACTCTAAGATCGACCTTCGATCGGGCTATCATCAACTGAAGGTTCGAGAAGAGGATGTACCGAAGACCGCGTTTAGGACTCGTTATGGTCATTATGAGTTCCTAGTCATGCCGTTTGGATTGACTAACGCGCCGGCAGTATTCATGGATCTCATGAACCGAGTGTGCAAACCATATTTAGATAAGTTTGTCATTGTGTTCATCGACGACATATTAATATACTCACGAACGAAGGAGGATCATGAACAACATCTAAGGATAATTCTTGAACTACTGGAGAAAGAGAAACTTTATGCAAAGTTCTCTAAATGCGAATTTTGGATGTGTGAGGTTCATTTCCTTGGTCATGTGATCAATAACAAAGGAATTCATGTGGACCCATCTAAAATTGAGGCTATCAAGAACTGGGAAGCCCCGAAAACCCCATCAGAGATAAGACAATTTCTTGGGCTAGCCGGCTATTACCGACGATTCATCGAGAATTTTTCAAAGATAGCCCAGCCACTTACCGCTCTAACTCAAAAAGATAAGAAATTTGATTGGGGCGAGAAGCAAGAGAATGCTTTTCAATTGTTCAAGCAGAAACTGAGTACCGCGCCCATTCTATCATTACCTGAAGGAGTAGAGAACTTTGTTGTCTACTATGATGCTTCACATCAGGGATTGGGTTGCGTGTTAATGCAAAACGACAAAGTCATTGCTTATGCGTCTCGTTAGTTGAAAGTTCATGAGAAGAACTATACGACGCATGACTTAGAAATGGGAGCAGTCGTTTTTGCTCTTAAGATTTGGAGACACTATCTGTACGGTATGAAGTGTACTATCTTCACTGATCACAAAAGTCTTCAACATATATTTGATCAGAAAGAACTCAACATGAGACAAAGACGTTGGGTTGAACTGCTGAATGATTACGACCGTGAGATCAAGTATCACCCGGGCAAGGCAAACGTTGTAGCTGATGCCCTGAGTCGTAAAGAAAGAACTAAACCTCGTAGAGTTCGAGCTTTGGGTTTGACAATCCACTCGAATCTCATTACTCAAATTCGAGACGCTCAACAAATAGCTTTCGTTCCCGAATGTCTTAAGGAAGAATCCTTGAAGGGAATAGAAAAACAACTCGAAACTAAGGACAACGGAGTGTTGTACTTTATGAACCGGATTTGGGTACCGTGTGTAGAGGAGTTACGCAAACTGATATTGGACGAAGCTCATAAGTCCAATTACTCGATATACCCTGGTGCAGACAAAATGTACCACGATTTGAAGGGTTTCTATTGGTGGCCTGGCATGAAACGAGACATTGCAACATATGTTAGCAAATGCCTGACTTGTGCAAAAGTAAAGGTTGAATATCAGAAACCTTCAGGACTTTTGCAACAACCTGAATTGCCACAATGGAAATGGGAAAATATCACGATGGACTTTATCACAAAACTACCCAAAACATCGTCTGGAATGGACACCATATGGGTGATTGTGGATCGACTGACCAAGTCAACTCATTTTCTAGCCATTAAGGAAACGGATAGGATGGAAAAGCTGACTAGAATCTACATAAAAGAGGTTGTTTCTAGACATGGAGTGCCGTTATCCATCATCTCGGATAGAGATGCACGATTCACCTCTTGCTTTTGGCAATCACTACAACAGGCACTGGGTACTCGACTCGATATGAGTACTGCCTACCACCCGCAAACCTACGGCCAAAGCGAGCGAACGATACAGACGCTCGAGGATTTGTTGCGAGCATGTGTGATAGATTTTGGAGGTATTTGGGACACACACCTACCTCTAGCAGAATTTTCTTATAACAATAGTTATCACACCAGTATACAGATGGCACCATTTAAAGCACTATATGGACGAAAGTGCCGATCACCACTCTGTTGGGCAGAGTTGGGTGACAGACAACTATACGGGCCTGAAATTGTCTAAGAAACTACGGAAAAAATATTATAAGTGCTTAATCGATTGAAAACGGCACGAGACCGACAAAAGAGTTATGCCGACAACAGACGGAAACCTTTGGAGTTCCAAGTAGGTGACAAGGTCCTACTCAAAGTATCTCCTTGGAAAGGAGTTGTACGATTTGGGAAACGCGGTAAACTGAATCCACGTTATGTCGGACCTTTTGAAATCCTTGCAAGAGTAGGTCCTGTCGCCTACAAGCTCAAACTACCACAAGAGCTTAGTAGCATCCATGACACTTTTCACATTAGTAACCTCAAAAAGTGTCTATCGGACGAGACACTAATCATCCCTCATGACGAAGTTTTCATTGACGCAAAACTCAATTTTTTGGAGGAACCCATCGAAATAATTGATCGGAAAACACATAAACTCCGACGCAGTCGGATCGAACTATTCAAGATTCGATGAAACTCGAACCGCGGTCCAGAGTCTACATGGGAGCGTGAGGATGAAATGCGAAAGAAATACCCTCAACTTTTCGAAAACGTGACCGAGACTCACGACTCAACTTAAATCTCGGGACAAGATTTCGCTAACGGGGGGGAGAATGTGACAATCCTCAAATTAGGGTACTAATTTTTACCTAATTACATGCATTACCTAGAGTAATTCCCTGATTAAGTGAATTCAAAACTGTTTTATGTGTTAAGTTTTGTGAAACTTACTATTATAATCCGTGCAATATTTAGTTGAATAGTAGTTATTATATAATTACGGTACTAAACGAACGTATCAAATTCGACAAATAAGCATATACAATAAAGTTGGTGATACAAAATAATTAATAATATGGAATTTTTAATTACAAATAATTATTAACTTATATTATTGAGTTAATATAATGTATTATACGTTTTATATTAAATGTATCAAACGCGATACAAAAGTTCAAAAAGAACTTCAAAATACTTTAGAATAATTTTTGTTTGAAATTATTATAGAAAAGTATTAGAACAAAAATAAAACGGAAACCTTTAGACGACTATTTAATACGCGTTATACACGAACAGAAACAATTATAAAACGTACCTAAAGGTCAAAAATAATAAAAGTATTATTTTTCCCATTCCTGTTTTAGTATTTGGAACATTACCCCAAAATATAATTTTGAAATTCAACCGAAAATTGGCACACAATTGGACCTGTACACGAAACTAACGGGCTAAAAACCCAAACTAATACAATAAACAAAATATCTACCAGACATCTCAGTACACACCCACGCCTTTCTTTGAAATATTGGAGCTGAAAAATCATTTAAATATACTCCCTCCCTCATGTGTCTGAGATACAACCACCACCAATAATTCATCCCACCTAAAAATTTCAACAGTGCTTGTGTGTGTGTGTGTGCTGGGTCGAGCAGAAGAACAAGAAGAAGCAGGAGCTTCACACCCTCTAAAACCTTCAAACTTTCAAATCAAACATCTAACAAAATGGTTTCCTAATCATCTCATCGTCATCATCATCAAACGATCATCATCATCAGTCATCATCATCATCGAAATCATCTCCATTGTTTGGATTTTTATAACTTAAAAATCTATATTTCATACATATATTTTCATACTACTTTGATTATATAATGATTTCATAATGTCATTATAGTATGTAAACTGGTTATAATGTGTTATTACACAATAGTTGTGGTTGATTTCATAGTTTGGTAGTGATTTGGTTGATAAATTCTTGAAATAAAACTTAGAACCCAAATTAGTAAATAAGAAATTTGTCATAATTATAGTGTAATAACTTGTTAAAACATGCCATATTACGTTTATGTATCATATTATGGGTGTTGGATATGTAAAATACGGATATAGATTATATATATACACTGTACAATATGAAAATCACGAACAGGGGACGAGGCCTGGAACTAACAGCCGATCGGCTGTGGTGTTCTATAGCCGAACGGCTATCAACATCCATAGCCGAACGGCTAGGATGTTTGATAGCCGAACGGCTGGTGATGTTTGGGTACTGGTCAGTTTCGGGTATAAATTTTAAACACACAGACGACGTAACTTTTGTAGTACAAAAGCATTAACGAGTAACTGATACAAATATTGACAAGTTATAAATTTTGTAAAACTTTTTGATACAAAATTTGGTACAAAATTGTACTCGACCGCGGGACGATATTTTGACACAAATATTAAACGATATAACTTTTGGACCAAACGGGTCGATTATATGATGGGCCTAAAATAATTGGTTAAATATATTTGGGTCACACTAATTTGGGCCGCATCTATTTGGGCCTCCTTGGTGGGCCAAACTAATTGGGCTTTGTATTTGGGCCGAATTGATTTGGCCCGAGCCCAACGGGCCACGTGATTCCAAAACGCAAACTTAAACCGGTTATATATAAGTGACGAGTTAAACAAGACGAAAGATATTAGTAACACGACAAATGGATTGTATATATATATACAAACGACAATAATTATATATATATATATATATATATATATATATATATAAATGGATATCGACAACTTATATATATATATATAGATATGACCTTTTGACAAAGTGTATTTATTTATATATATACGACTGAAAGAGATTATTTTTATAACAAATATATTTATGTTTTAAAACATAAACGACAGTGATAAACTATATATATATATATATATGCGACATTAACAAGTGAATAATGCATATATATATATATATATATATATATATATATATACGACGACAACAATTGATATATATAAGAATATATATATTCAACTAAAAAGTATATATATAGGGATATACTTACACACGCGCATTGTTTAACACATGTATCACCAACCAACTAAAGTTGTACAAATACTTAATCGTAACGAATGGTCTGTGTACTTATATAAAGTATATTTATTTGCGTCAAGGTATTTGAGGGACGCTTTCGAACTACTGTATATTACTAGCTGAAGACTTGCAAATTGTGAGTTCACAGCCTATCTTTTACTTGTTTTAAATGCTTTTAAAACCAGGGGTGGAAAAAACAGAACTATGTGCTATAACATGCTACTTGTTTATATAATTGCTTGACATGCTTTTATATCAAATTGATTTGTATAAATGCTTTATGCTTTATAAATCAACTGTTAACTATATGAAATATTTTCACAACTTTTTTGGGAATAAGACAACGCATCTTGGTACGATCCTAGGTTTACACGAGTTAGTTGTAGTGCACATAAGTCCCAGTGCTTGCAACCTATAACCATTAGCTAGGTGACTCTAGCCACTGAGTATACAGATAGTACTATCGATTTGACAACCCTCCCAGGATATAACTCGTTGGTCATTCCAACCACACGACGGCAGTCGTAACGAGGAGTGTATACTTACTGTGTTACTGAGGCAACAACATTAACTAGTCGTGGATTGGTTATAGCACTAGGTTGATAGCATCAAATAAGTACAATATTTATATATTAATATTCCCCAAAGTTTGTATACTTTTATTCTATTTATGTAATTTTAGGTACTCATTTCTTTAATATTTGCAAAATAGGTGTAAGTGAAGTTTGGATAAAAAAAGAAGCAGAAATCGAGTTATTATTGCAGAGAATTATGAAAATGAGAAGCTAAAGGAATTGTTGGGATAGGCTGATGAAAAATCTGTAAAATTCATTCCATACGGCGGATGGATTAATCCATCCGGCTTATGGATTGTTTGGGCCAAGCTGGATCAGACGCGTATTCAGAATCTGGGCTTTAACATCCATCCGGCGGATGGATCGATTCGGCCAAAAACACTATAAATTCTATTTTAAACCCTCATTTTAACCCTAATCTTGGAGCAGCCAAATTCAGAAGCCAGAGGATGATTCTTAGGGATACCTAGGGTCCGAATCTTCTGTTTCCACCCGTTCGAAGCTAGAAGATTGATTCCATACGTCATTCGCATTGGTTTATTTGTTATTTACTCGATTATGAACATTTCTATGTTTTTGATTACTTGTTTTGTTGAACCCATGATTATGGGCTAAGTTTCCAATACTTGTTTGGACCAATATTGTATCTAGTTTGGATATATTTTCATAATTGGATTTATATACTTTGATTTCTTGGTAACGAAAGAACGATTGATATTATTTATTGGTTGATTAATTCAAGTAGTAGCTTTATTGTTTTGCAATTAGTGATAACTTTTGCGTGATATTGTTACTTTGTCAATTGAGTGATTAATTGTGAATTCTAATTAGACGTGATTAGAATACTTGAATTAATTTGTTGATTTATAATATTGGTGGACCATAATTTAGAGATATCTTGTATGGTTAATAGTTTTTATGAAAGTAAGACTATAAGTTAATTTGTGATTTCATTGATTGCATAATTCATAGTTAAGAGGTTTTAAATTTCAAGGACACTTGGATTGTATAATCTTGACTAGGTGGTTATTAAGTGACAACTTGTAATCCGGATTGTGTATTCTAGGTGGACTGATCCAGTTCTTAATCTAAAATATCCAATAAACTAGATGTCAAAAGGTCTAAACAAGTATATTTTCTCTATTTGAGTACAACTATCTTTTATTTGCTTTTAGTATTCAATTATTAGTTAAATAATTCTCTTTGACTGTCTGTCGTTAAAAGACACAAAAACTCCAAATATTTACTTGCTTTGTTAGTTTAATTATTAGATAAATTAATTGTTTAAAATAATCATTACACTGTTCCCTGTGGAGACGAACTTAACCGGAGTTTACCTTTACTATACTATTGTGCGATTAGGTACACTTGCCTAGTTGTGTTTTAGTCTAGATCTTTGGTATTTTCTATTTATATTTTATAACCTGATTTTAGCACATCAAGTTTTTGGTGCCGCTGCCGGGGAGCAGTTGCGTTATTTTAAGTTTTTAATTTTATTATAGTAATTTAGTTGCTTTTATTTTTATTGTTATTTTATTGTTTTATTTTAGAGTGTCGGTGCTTTTAATCTGTTTGTTGGTTTTGTTTTGACAGATTTCAGGTAGTTTATGACCCGTACCTCCAAATCACCACTTCTTGAGCCATTCTTCGACCCAAAAAGAGAGTTTAGGAGGCTAGCGCGGATAAACATCACACCTACTAATTTTCAGTTAGAACCAAACACCGAACATGAAGGAACACCAAAATCTGAAATGGCTGATCCAGAAACTCAGACCATGGAAACTCGAATGAAGGCCACTCGGGATGGTCAGGGTTCAGCTATTACTCAGCCCGCGATTACAGATGACTTTGAGATCAAGGGGCAATTTCTGCATATGATCAGTAACCAATGCCAGTTTAGTGGAGCTGAAAAAGAAGACCCAAATGAACATATGAGAAAATTTTTGGGGATTTGTACTCTATTCAAATTGCGAGCTGTTGAGAATGAGGTGATTTACCTCAGAGTTTTTCCTTGGACTCTCACGGGAGAGGCTAAAGACTGGCTGGATTCTTTGCCAGAAGGAGAGATCACAACTTGGGAAGGCATGGTTGACAGGTTTCTTCAGAGGTTTTTCTCCGCTTCAAAAGTAGCTGAGCTACAGGGAGATATTTCCCAATTTGAACAGAAACCTTCTGAAACTCTGTATGAAGCATGGACTAGGTTTGGGAAGATGCTTCGAAGTTGTCCGCAACATGGTTTGAACACCTTCCAAAAGGTGCATATATTCTACAAGGGAGCCGATGTGGATACCAGAAAGGCTAATGAAGAAGACAGCTACCAAAGCTCATATTGTCATTGCTAAATTGGCCGCTCACACTCATGAGTGGCATCAAAAGAAGGAAAAGTCTAGATCCAAAGTAGCTAGTGTTGAAACCAGTGATAGTATTGCTGCCTTAACTGTTCAAATGGAAACATTTGGTAGGCAAATGGAGAAGATGACTAAGGATATTCACGCGATTAAAGTTGGTTGTGAGACGTGTAGGGGTATGCATTTGACCAAGGATTGTGATGCGGATAAACCAATGGAACAGTTGGAGAATGTTTCGTTCTTGAATCAGAGACCGAATAACTTTCAGAGGAACAACTTCAACAGGAATTATAACACGCCTTATCAACAGTCAGGTTCCGGTTATTACCAACAACAGCAACCACAACCACAGCAAGAAGTGAAGAAGCCAAGCTTAGAAGATCTTGTTAACAAGTTTGTCGCAACTCAAAGTCAAACAAATGAAGCAACTTCTCAGTCATTAAGAAACCAACAGGCTTCTATTCAGACTTTGGAGCAGGAGGTTAGTAACATCTCAAGGATGTTAGCTGAGAGGTAACCTGGTACCTTGTCGAGTGATACAAAAGTTAACCCTCGGAATGAGCAAGCAAAGGCGATCACCCTCAGGAGTGGAATGGTGCTCGAGCCACCTGTTATGCCTAACATCTCCGATGATTCTGTTCCATTGTCACACGTGCCTGCCAAGGAGAAGGAGAAGGATAAGGAACCGACACCGGTGGTTGATGAAGACCAAGGGAACACCAAAAGCCCACAAATTAAAGTTCGGTCAAACCAGTAGTGAAGCCGTACCAACCACCCATTCCTTACCCGAGCCAGCTGAAGAAGGAAAAGCTTGCGGCTGAACAGTCCAAATTTTTAGATATTTTAAACAAATTAATGTCAATTTTCCGTTTATTGATTTTATTTCAGGTATGCCAAAGTATGCGAAGTTTTTGAAGGACCTACTCACCAACAGGCGGAAGATGGAGAAGCTTTCAGCGGTGACCATGAATGCTACATGCTCGGCGGTTTTATTGAACAAGCTACCCGAAAAGTTGTCTGATCCGGGAGTTTTACCATTCCATGTTTTCTTGGTAGTCTTAGTTCAATGCGTGCATTAGCAGATTTAGGTGCTAATATTAATTTAATGCCTTATTCTTTATTTGTTAAACTAGACCTAGGAGAGTTAAAGCCAACACGAATGAGCATACAACTAGCGGATAGGTCAATTAAATATGCTAGGGGTATTATGGAGAACATGCTAGTTAAAGTTGGTACTTTAGTTTTTCCTGCTGATTTTGTGATTTTGGATATGGAAGAGGACAATCAGGTACCTCTCATCTTAGGCCGACCATTCTTGAATACGGCTAGGGCTATAATAGATGTTTTTAACAGAAAACTAACCTTAAGCATAGAAGATGAGAGTGTCACTTTTTCTGTTGACCGGTCCATGCAATACTCTAATTCTACGGATGATACATGTTATTATATACAAACTGTAGACACATATTTGGAGTTGTTGCAGGAATTTCTAGAATTGCAGGGTACAGGTGTTTGTCCACTCAGAGGACAAGATGATGAGCTGTTAGAGGATAGTGTGGGGGAGTTAACCGCTCTTATGGCAAAAGGCTATGAACCCACAACTGAAGAATATGAAGAGTTGAAGAAAGAGGATCGATATCGCTACAAGTCTTCAATTGAGGAACCACCAGTTTTGGAGCTTAAGCCACTTCCGAGTCATTTGGAATATGCTTACTTACGAGGCGAATCTCAATTGCCTGTCATAATCTCCTCATCTCTCACTGTAAGTGAAAAATCTCAACTCATTTCTGTGCTTAAAGCCCATAAACCGGCCATAGCATGGAAAATTAACGACATTAAGGGAATAAGTCCTTCGTATTACACTCACAAAATTTTAATGGAAGATAATTTTAAACCAGTGGTGCAACGACAAAGGAGATTAAATCCTAACATGAAAGATGTCGTTAAGAAAGAAGTGATTAAGTTGCTTGATGCGGGTTTGATTTACCCCATTTCTGATAGTCCATGGGTAAGCCCCGTTCAAGTGGTACCCAAAAAGGGGGGTATCACTGTGTTAGTCCCTGTTTAACTTAATAAACAATCTTACTTAATAAGCCTTGAATATATTATTGAGAAGTTGCGGAATCACACTCAATAATATTAAGAAGATCAATGAATATTAATTAATTTAATGAACACAATAATATACCGAAAGCTTCAATCTTATTAATGATATAAGACGAATACACTTGATGTATTAGGGTTACAGAAAACCTTGAAGCTGCGCAAAAATCATTAACCTATCTAGGTCTAAAGGATCTCTATTTATAACATATAGAGTCCTATACAATCTCCTACAAATATGGAATAAAATAACTTCCATAACCGACTCATACTTATCACAAAATCATAAACAGTTTTAACTACCATTCTGATGTAAACAGTTGTAACTATTACACATTCAGTGGTAACTGCTTCAATTGTAATATGCGACTAAGTACAAATAAATAATCAGTGTTAACTGTTTCATACATAACTAACAGTTACTAATACATAAGCAGTTTTAACTACTTACAGACACATAACTATCAGTTGTAATCTATCTTCAAACAGTTGTAACACTTGTCTTCTCTTCAGTTTTCTTCTATCAGTTGTAACTTCGTAAAGACAGTTTTAACCTTTAAAGCAAACAGTTTTAATCACTTGTACTCTGTCTTCTCATCAGAACTTCAACTCAGACCTGAAACAGTTTTGACCTAACAATCTCCCCCTAAACTTAATCTGTACTTCACAGCATTAAGTTTCTTTTAATCCTCCATTATAAGCTTTACAAAATTCTTTCAAAACTGTTAGTCTTTTCTTCTCTTCCTCCTATCAATCTCTTCCTTCTTATAAATCTGATTTAACACCATATATACCAGTTCTAGAGCTACATCATCTAACACTGCAGCTTGCAACCTTGCATTTCTCAAGCTCATCAAAAATCTCAGATTGATATCATAAAATCTATCTGTCAATAACCACATAAACACTGCATCCTCCATAACAATCTGATGTACTCCAGGTTTAGCATGATAAATCCAATTTCTGACCTTGCTAAAAGTAGCAAACTGAAATGGAAACTCTTCTGGCTCAAACATAGCTTTAATCCAATGCCATGTAACCTTTTCAACCAAATTATCAAATCTTTTTAAATCTAACTTCTTTTCCATTCCAATCTCATACATCCTCACCAAATCAATTCTACTAATCCTCTTTATCAAATCCCTAAAAGATCTCCACCAAGATATATTTCCATCTGCTCTTTCAACTTTAATCTTGTGAATCTTAACAGGATTGACAAATTGCTCTATAGACCAATCAATAATACCAGGTAATTCAACATTAATTACCTCAGATTCCATAGGCTGTAACAAAATAAACTCCTTCAATTCATCAATATTCCTTTCTCTATCAGGAATTTCATCTAACTCTCTCTTCTTTTGCTCAAGCTCATCTTTCCTCCTCTTTTCAGCTTCTATCTTTTCTCTTTTTTCTTTTTCTTCCTTTTCCTTCAATTTTCTTTCTTTTTCAGCCTTTTTCCTTTCCTTTTCAACTTCCTGCTTTTTCTTTCAGCTTCTTTCTTTTCTGTTTCTTTCTTTTCAATTACATCAGGATTCAACTCATCTTTATCCCATAACTCCTGCAATCTCTCTAAACTCATTTGTTTCAATGCATTCAAAGGAATAATTCCACATTTTAGCTTTGCAATTAAATTCTTCTTCATTTGAGCTTTTGTTGGTGGTTTTGCAGCTTTCTTCTTTCTTGCTTCTTCTGCTTTCTTCTTCTTAAGCTGATCAACTAAATATTCAATATCATCCTGTCTCTGCTCTTTCAACAAATACTCATCCCATTCTGCCACTTGCTCTTTTGTCATTTTTACAAACTTTCCTTCCTCAATCTCAACATCAATCAAGCCCTCTGTATTTAGCTCAGCCTGTAATCTTTCTGCATATTCAGTATCATGAGCAGTTACTTCTGGTGGCACTGGTTTTTGCTTCTTCTTCTTTGGTTCTTCTACCAGTTTTTCCTTGCCCTTAGCTTTTGGATCTATCTTTGGCAATTCTTTCTGTTGAACAGGAGCAGCAGCAGGTTCTCTAATTTGAAATCCAGGCAAAGATGGTTGTTGTGAAGATTTCTTCTTTGGAGTTTCAACCTTCTTTCCTGTTCCAGTCATCTTAGCAGTTTTAACTGGAATGCTCTTCTTTCTAGTTTTCTCAACTTGCTGAGCATCAGTTTTAACTTCAGTCTTCACTTCTTCTTTTTCAACTGCTATCTCAGGTTTGCTCACCTCTTCACCATCATCCTCATCAATCTTTAACTCCTCAGTCTTATCATCCAAAATCACCTCTGTAGTCTGCTCCACTGACCCAATAACCTCAGTATGATCAGACCCAACAACCTCAGTATTATCAGACTTATCTTCATCTGCCACTGATTCCTTCATTTCTGTTTCCACTGTCTCAAATACTGACTCATTAACCTCTGGCTCTGTAGGTGGTGTTGAAGGTGTATGCACAAATTCATCTTCCACTGGTTGTTCCATTTCAATGTCTTCATCAACTTTTTCATCATCAGACACAACCTTCTCATTCTCATTCCTCTTATCACCCATATTTGTCCATACCTTCTCCCCCTTTTTGAAAGCATTTTGTTTAAAATTATAATGCTCCTCAGGTTCTGAAGTATCATGAACCACATATCTCCTTCCTTTCTTCAAACACTTAATAACAACCTTTTCTAACTGCTTCACTTTCCTCTGCAACTGAGTTATAACTTCATCCTTAGCCTTATTCTTCTTCCTCTCTTGTACAAACTCAGCCCATACATAATCAATCATTTTCGTCAATTCCAAGTTAGTTCTAGCCTCAACACCTTCAGAATGTGAATCCTTTGGTGAATCATTGACATCATTAAACTCTGACTCATGCCTAGCATGATCATCAAAGTTCCCTTGGTTCTTGGTACTGGGACCACTAGGATCATCTACAGGTGTAGAATCATGTCCATGTGTTGCCTCTGATTGGGTCTTATTAATGTTACTTCTGTCCTGCTCTGCCAGTGGGCTAGAAGCAGTAGAAGCAGCCCTCTCAGAATGGTCACCCCTCTCCTTATGGACCACATGTTGTTCTGAACCACTGTCCATTGACTGAGATGACTGAGCAACATGATCCTCAGACATCTGTGTTCTAGCCTTTTTGGCTCTAGAAGATTTGGCTGTTTTGGTCCCTTGTTTTCTCTTAGTACCCCCAACTACTGTGGGTTGAGAAGTGGTGGGTGGAACCATTCTCTCAGTAGTTGGTTCAGCTTCAGTTGGTAGTACTGATGCTGTGGTGGAAGGTGCAGAAAGCATTGTAGAAAATAATGCTGTAACCTTCCCAGAAAATTTAGTATCTCTCTTCATATTTACAAAAACTTTTGGTTTAAAAGAGACAATACCAATAATCTTTTCAAGTGCAGTTATATTAGGAATTTGTTCATTTAAGAACAACTGCACAAAACGTGGATACATCAAAAACTTAATCTTTGGCTGCTCAATGTTTCTAAGCATACCAGAAAATATCAGATTTGAAAAATTAAACCTTTGACCAGTTGCAAGACAAGCAATTGCATAAGCAATGTTGCTTCCAAACTGCTCAAAAGATGATCTCTTAGATGATAAGCAGTGTAAAATTGTATGTATTAAAAATCTCCACTGATGAGAAAATAAGGTTTTCTGAAAAGTAAAAATTTCAAAAGAACCCTCATAACCCATCAATCGTAAAGTATCATACATAACAGTATCCTCTAAAAAAGATATACCTGCCTCATCATCTAGTTGTAATGAAGCTCTAACAGTAGCTTCTGTGATTACAACACGTGTATCCATAACTTCTGAAACAATTCTTTTAATCCCCTGTTCCTCTTCTATTGATGCATTCACCCAGAAATTATTGATATGATCGTGAGATATTCTGGGTGCTACAGTGAGAGCATGACGAATATGTGAAGCACGAAGAAAATCAATGATTTCCACATACTCATTTGCCTCCGCAGGTTTCATTAAGAATGCAATCATATTGTGATCTTTTCCAATCGGTAGTTGAACAGTAGACGAAGTCGATGCCATGATAAGAAATCAAGTAATCGAGAAGAATCGAAGATGTTTTGACAGAATCGAAAATCAAAGAGACTTATCGCAGTTGTTTGTATGTGAAATTTTGAAAGCGTAATGAGAAACCCTAAGTGTTGAGAGTTAAGTACTGAAATTAAATCAGTTGTAAGCCCTAATTTGATCAGATCCCCAATTATAACTAAAACAGTGTTAATTAAACAAAATCACACGTTCAGTGATAACTGTGAAAATAACCATCAGTGGTAATCAACACTTGGTTTCTCAAATGCATCATTTACATAATTAAGCTAGCAGTGCTAACTTGTACAAGCAGTACCAACCGACCAAGGCAGTGCTAACTTAATACAAGTAGTACTTCAGTTCTAGCAAAATCACATAAACAAAGCAGTGGTTGAATTTTTTTTTTTTTTTTTTTTTTTTTTTTTTTTTTTTTTTTTTACCGAAAGCAAACTCCATAAGCAGTAAAAACGTAAAAAAAAAAACACCTGCATAAGTTAGACTCCAAGACATAGCAATATAACCTGCAGTGGTAATTTCAAACAATAATACAAGTATACAGTGTTAACTATACACCAACAGCGGTGAAATGATTATTACCACTGTTTATAATAAAAGTAAGAAACAGTGATAACGATACACATTACACACAATCAGTGTTTAATTAACAAATCAGTATTAACCCAAATTGAAATCACAGTGGATATTATTCACAGAAAGCAGTAACAAGAGAAATAACTTATGACAAATTGATCATTCCAATACTAGTAACCAAGAATGTGAATCTGCCTACATCAAAAGCTTTTGTAAACAGATCAGCAAACTGATTATCAGTATGAACTTTCAAAATTTGAATAAGTCTTTTCTCATTACAATCTCTAATGAAATGATATCTGATTTCAATATGCTTTGTTTTAGAATGTTTAACTGGGTTATTAATAATACTGATTGCAGAGCTATTATCAATAAAAATAGGAGTATTAAGAAAGGTAAAACCATAATCTAGCATCTGATTCTGAATCCATAGCACTTGAGCACAGCAACTTGCAGCTGCTACATATTCTGCCTCTGCTGTAGATGTAGATACAGTGGTTTGTTTCTTGCATTGCCATGAAACCAATCTTTCTCCCAAAAATTGACAACCTCCTGATGTAGATTTCCTGTCCAAGTTAGCTCCTCCATAATCACTATCTGTGTAAGCTATCAGATCAAAAGAATTAAACTTTGGATACCAAAGGCCCAATTTTGATTGACCCTTCAAATATCTAAAAATTCTTTTGACTGCTAGAAGATGTGATAGCTTTGGATTAGCTTGAAATCTTGCACATAAACACACTGCAAACATGATGTCAGGCCTTGATGAAGTGAGATACATAAGTGACCCAATCATAGATCTGTAAAGATGTTCATCCACACTCTCCCCCTCAAGGTCTGCATGTAATTTCTTGTTTGTTTCAACTGGTGTGCTTGCAACTTTAGCATCTTTGTACCCAAACCGATCCAGTATATCATTCACATACTTACTTTGATGAATAAAGATTCCTTCTTTCTGTTGCTTTACTTGTAGCCCCAAGAAAAATGTTAATTCCCCCATGGAGCTCATCTTGAACTTTTCATGCATCAATGATTCAAACTCCTTGCAAAGACTATCCTTTGTTGAACCAAAAATGATATCATCTACATAAACTTGAACCAGTAGTATATCATTCTTAATTCTTTTAGTAAACAAAGTTTTATCTATTGCACCCCTTTTGAATCCATTCTGCAACAGATAATCTGAAAAAGTATCATACCAGGCTCTAGGTGCTTGATGTAAACCATAAAGAGCTTTATCCAGTTTGAAAACTTTATCAGGAAATTTAGAATCTTCAAACCCTGGTGGTTGACATACATATACCTCTTCCTGTATAGTGCCATACAGAAAAGCACTCTTAACATCCATCTGATACACAATGAATCCCTTGAATGAAGCATAAGCCAAAAACAATCTAATTGCCTCTATCCTTGCAACAGGTGCAAAAACCTCATCATAATCAATCCCCTCTGCTTGTGAATACCCCTGTGCAACCAATCTAGCCTTGTTTTTGATCACTATACCTCTTTCATCCTTCTTGTTCTTGAAAATCCATTTAGTACCAATTGCCCTCTTCTCTTTAGGCAAATCAACCAATGTCCAAACTTCTTGAATCTTAAACTGAAGCAACTCCTCTTGCATAGCTTCAATCCAACTAGGATCTCTCAAAGCTTCAGTAACCTTCTTTGGTTCTGTTTGAGACAGAAAACAGGCAAACAAAGAAGTATTTACAGCTTCTGTATCAAGATTTACTTCTTCCTCATTTGCTGAAGCTTCAAACACCTGACTTTGATTTCTTGTTTTAACAGCTGATTCAATATCTCCTATTACATTCTCAAGTGGATGATCTTTATGAGTAATGTATTTAGATACTGCTGTTTCTTGAATACTCTCCTCTAAGTTGGTAAAATTTCCTTCTTGACCAGACTCACTACTTGACACTTCTCTTGCAATTCTCTTTGACAAAGGAGTAGAACTCATCAAATGTAGATAATTCAATTGTTCCTGCTCTGTGTCAAGATGCTTTGTAGGTGTCTGATCAACATTCACACCTGCCTTTGTAGACTTCTGTACTGGACTCATATCACTGTCTTCTGTACTGTCTTCAATAACAGGTCTATCAGAATCATCAACATGAGAAAATGATGTTTCATCTGATTTTCCTGTTTCCACATCCTGTGATGTCGTTGGTTGATCAGTATCAAACACTTCTGGAGGATCAGGAGACCAAATTGGAAATAATATATATTCCAATGAATCATTCTTCTTTCCAACTGATTTTCCTGATTTTGCTCTACCTTCTTCATCACCTGTTCCTGCATTTGTACCTGCACTTGTACCTGCACTAGTATCCACATTTGTATATCTAAAAGCATTATTAAGTGCATCAATATCAAACAGTGATTCAGGACCTTTTCCCTCAGGATTAACAGTGTTTTCATTAAAAGTAATGTGCACTGTTTCTTCTATGATTCTGGTCCTTTGATTGAATACCCTATAAGATTTACTTTGAATAGAATAACCAACAAATATCCCCTCATCAGCCTTACTCTGAAACTTAACTAAGTGATCTTTGGTATTTAAGATTGTACAAGGACACCCAAAAGATTTTAAGAAACTAACCAAAGGCTTTCTCTTAAACAACAGTTCATATGGTGTCTTGTTATGAGGCTTAACAACTAATACTCTATTCTGAACATAACAAGCTGTGCTAACTGCCTCTGCCCAAAAAGACATAGGTAGCTTTGCATCAGATAGCATGGTTCTAGCAGCCTCAATCAGTGTCCTATTCCTCCTTTCAGCTACTCCATTTTGTTGAGGAGTTCTAGGTGCACTAAATTCTCTCTTAATACCTTTAACTTCACAGAATTTATCCATCTCATGATTTTTAAATTCTGTTCCATTATCACTTCTGATGATCTTTACTCTTTTATCCAATTGATTCTCCATCTTAGTTATAAATGATCTAAGTATTTCACCTGTCTCATCTTTTGTCCTAAGAAAGAAAACCCATGTAAATCTAGAATAATCATCAATAATCACAAGACAGTAAGACTTTTTCCCCATACTACTTATACTGGTTGGTCCAAATAAGTCCATATGCAATAAGTGTAATGGTGTGATATTTGTGTTCACAGATTTGGACTTAAATGAGGATTTGTGTTGCTTTCCCTTTTGACAAGAAACACAATGATCATCACATGAATAGACCTTTTCAGGCAAACCTCTAACAAGCTTGTTTTTGACAAGTTTATTAATGGTTTTGAAATTCATGTGACACATCCTCCTATGCCACAGTTCAGATTCATTCACACTTGCTTTAGAAATAAGACAGTTTAAATCAGGTTGAGGTGTCATATTCACTAAGTCACACTTATATACATTATCTTGTCTTGGAATTCTCATCAAAATCATGTTTTCTGGTATTTTGAATTCTTTGGACAAGATAAGGCATTCAGTGTCAGTAAAAAGAACTGGGTTCTTTTTATCTGTGATTTGACTCACACTTAGTAAATTATACCTCAGTTGCTCCACAAAATAAACATTATCAAAACTTAGCTTTTCACTCTGAACTGTTCCTTTCCCTGTGATCCTTCCTCCTTTTGGATTGCTTCCAAAAGCTACATATCCTCCATCAAAAGATTTAAAGTCCTGCAGCTTTTCTTTGTCTCCAGTCATGTGCCGTGAGCATCCACTATCAATATGCCATAAGCTCTTAGGCTTGCCCTGCACAAATAGTAAAAAAAATTAATTTCTCTTGGGAACCCAAACCAATTTGGCTTTGGGTTTCCCATGTGCATTCACATAATCAACTTTCTTAAAGATTATTGATTGTGAAGCACTGTTGGTATTTGGATCTGTTAATTTATCAGACTTAATAGGTGTCCAAATCCAACTAATTTTAGACTTAACAGTGTTCTTTGGCTTAACAGTTTTAACTGTTTTACCAATTGACGATTCAGTGTTAATTTTGTTAACACTGTTTTTGAAATCAGTTACCACTGTTTTAGTCTTTGAGCTTTTGGCTAATTTTGTTATTACTGCTGCAGTAGATTTACCTGTAACAGTGTTTAACATCGTAGCCTTTGAGTTTATCTTCTGAACTCTGGCAGTATGATCAACTTTTGATTGAAAGTTTTGTTTGTTAATCATATTTGCTTTTGTCCATGACTGTTTTCTAATCCTTTGAACATTCTCAGGATTATGATAGCAGTCATATTTAAGATGACCCATTTTTCCACATATAAAGCAAGACTTTTCTTTAATCACAGTAACATTATTACCCAGTTTTTGTGAAATCATTTGATTCCAATTTCTTTGATTACCTCTGGGTTTTTGATTTTGAAAACTCTGTGAAGAAGAAGCACTTGCTTTACATTTACAATTCACACAGTTATTCACAACAGATTCAACAACAGGTTTAGTAACTGAGTTAACTGTATTACTAACATATCCTAACCCATGTTTAGATTTGTTAGTATTCAAACTCACCTTCTCTAAGTCCAGTTTAACCTTCTCCTTGAACATTTTCTTACCCTCTTCTAGTTTATCAGTTTTAAGATTAACAACTAGATCAGTAATTACTCTTTTCATATCCTCACATGTTGACTCAGACTTATATGATTCAGATTTCACACTCTTCTCACTATCAGATGTTCTATCACTCTGATCATCTTCTTCAGTCCAGTCACTTACTTCACCTTCTATAAACAGATCATCATCAGATAAACTTTTAATTGGATCAGCCTTTTTAACCTCATCTACCATTTCTCTTTTAAGTGAATTGATATCAATTTCACTTTTGGGAGGAAAGTAGGTGTGATTATAAGGTGGAGGTACATTGTTGTATCCTAATCCAGTCTTAAGTTTATCATGAATCTGTGAATTAATAAGTTTATTTACACTCTTTGAAGCATGTTCTAATTTACTTACATCAAGCCTTATACTATCTCTTTCACATGTGACCTCAGTAAGTTTCTTAGATAACAAATCAACTTTATCTTTAAAAGAGTCTCTCTCCCACCTAGCATATTCAATATCATACTTAAACTGTGTTGCATTGACTTCATATGCCTTAATTTGATTTTCCAGATTTTCAATGACAGCTATAGTGTGTTTACTTTTGATTTCCCATTGTTTTAGTTCCTCACACACTTTTATATTATGATCTCTGTAGTGTTTAACAGTTTGTTTACAAACAGCAGAACATAATTTATTTTGTACCTCAGTAGGAACTTCTGACTTTTTGTCAGATTCTGCAATGGCCATGAGACATTGATTCTTCACAACATGCTCTTCTTGATCACTCCAATCCCATCCACAGCCATCCATAGACACCAAAGCATTTGCTGAAGCCCCCTGAATTGGAATGTTTCTTGTCTGTGTCCCATTGCTTCCAGATCTCTGACCATTACCATTCTGCTCTTGCCTAGGGTTTCTGCATTCTCTGGCAAAGTGTCCCATCTTATGACAGTTGAAACACTCAATCTTGCTCTTATCAAACCAATTTGCATCATTCCTCTTGTATGCAAAATTATTTCTACCAGTCCTCTGCATGAACCTTTTTGCTCTTTGAGTAATCAATGCAATTTGCCACTTGATGTCCATCTCCTCCAGATCATCACCATCGAATTGTTCCAGATCTTCATTAGTAAGTGAAGAATTCACATTACTTGCAAAGAAAGATTCTAATATTTGATCATTAGAACTATTTGATGATGATCCTGCTCCCCCTGAAACATGTGTAGAACCCATTTGACTTGATTCTGCTTTTGTTCCAGCCATAGACATAAAAGCAGCATTATGACTGTATCCAGTAGCTTGCTTCTTACTCTCAACCTCAGACTCAAAGTTCCTCAGATCATTGTATATATCTTCTAGTTCCTTAACTTCAATGTCTGAACTCTGCCTCAATCCAACAGTATAAATTGTCCATTCATCACCTAATGATCTCAAGAACTTTCTGTTAAGATCTTCTTTGTCAATCTTAACCTTGTGATTTTCCAATTCTCCAACTAATTTAGTAAACCTATCAAAGGTTTGAGTTAGAGTTTCAGATTTCACATGGCTAAAATTTTCAAATTGTTGTTTTAACAGAGATCTTTTATTCTTTTTGGTGTTATCATTACCACCAAACCTCTTCTCAATTGCCTCCATTAATAACTTGGGATCTTCACAATTATCAAATCTGCTCTGATGCTCATTCGGAATGGATAGCAAAAGAGTACTAAGTGCTTTGTACTCAGTAGATCTGATTTTCCTCTCTGCTTCAGATGTTGGTGGTGCTCTTGGTTGCTTTACTCCATCACCATCAAGCGTTACTGGTATACCATTAACAACAACTTCCCACATCTGATAATCCGTGAGAAGCATATATTGCCTGATTCTGACCTTCCATAGGTCAAACTCATCTGGTTTAAGCATTGGTATCTTCGTTGCTTGAATCCCTTCATTGCCTTCAGACGCCATTGAGATCAAAACTTAATATCTGAACTAAACTCAAATACTAATACTAATAATCCCAGATCTTCCTGTCTTCAAAGCTTCACAAGCTTTGATACCACTTTGTTAGTCCCTGTTTAACTTAATAAACAATCTTACTTAATAAGCCTTGAATATATTATTGAGAAGTTGCGGAATCACACTCAATAATATTAAGAAGATCAATGAATATTAATTAATTTAATGAACACAATAATATACCGAAAGCTTCAATCTTATTAATGATATAAGACGAATACACTTGATGTATTAGGGTTACAGAAAACCTTGAAGCTGCGCAAAAATCATTAACCTATCTAGGTCTAAAGGATCTCTATTTATAACATATAGAGTCCTATACAATCTCCTACAAATATGGAATAAAATAACTTCCATAACCGACTCATACTTATCACAAAATCATAAACAGTTTTAACTACCATTCTGATGTAAACAGTTGTAACTATTACACATTCAGTGGTAACTGCTTCAATTGTAATATGCGACTAAGTACAAATACATAATCAGTGTTAACTGTTTCATACATAACTAACAGTTACTAATACATAAGCAGTTTTAACTACTTACAGACACATAACTATCAGTTGTAATCTATCTTCAAACAGTTGTAACACTTGTCTTCTCTTCAGTTTTCTTCTATCAGTTGTAACTTCGTAAAGACAGTTTTAACCTTTAAAGCAAACAGTTTTAATCACTTGTACTCTGTCTTCTCATCAGAACTTCAACTCAGACCTGAAACAGTTTTGACCTAACACACTGTGATCACCAATGAAAATAACGAGCTTATTCCCACGAGGACTGTCACGGGTTGGAGGGTATGTATAGACTATAGGAAGTTGAACGATGCCACTAGGAAGGACCACTTTCCCCTACCTTTCATCGACCAAATGTTGGAAAGGTTGTCGGGAAATAGTTTATATTGTTTTCTAGATGGTTTTTCGGGCTACTTCCAAATTCCAATCGCGCCCGAAGACCAAGAGAAAACTACCTTCACGTGCCCTTATGGCACTTTCTCATACAAACGCATGCCATTTGGTCTTTGCAACGCCCCTGCTACCTTCCAAAGGTGCATGATGACGATCTTCCATGATATGATAGAAGAATGTATGGAGGTGTTTATGGATGACTTCTCCATCTTCGGTAACACCTTTGATGCATGTCTTCTTAATCTCGAGAAAATGCTTGTTTGATGTGAGAAAGCCAATCTTGTGCTCAACTGGGAAAAATGCCATTTCATGGTTCGAGAAGGCATTGTTCTCGGGCATAAGATATCGAGTGTAGGTACTGAGGTAGACCGAGCCAAAGTGGATGTTATTTCCAATCTTCCACCTCCCACTAATGTCAAAGGAGTTAGGAGTTTTCTAGGGCATGCTGGTTTCTACCGGCGCTTCATCAAAGACTTCTCAAAAGTCGCCACGCCGATGAATAAACGTCTTGAGAAGGATGCACCATTCGTCTTCACTGATGAGTGTCTAAAGGCCTTCAATCTCCTTAAAGAAAAGCTCACCAATGCGCCAATCATGATAGCTCCCAATTGGACCTTCCTTTTGAGCTCATGTATGACGCGAGTGACTTTGCCATAGGTGCCGTTTTAGGGCAACGAATAGACAAGAGATTTCAGCCCATTTACTATGCTAGTAAGACCTTACAAGGAGCCCAATTGAATTACACGACCACTGAAAAAGAACTCCTAGCTATTGTCTTTGCCTTTGATAAGTTTCGTTCATATCTTGTACTAGCCAAAACGGTTGTCTATACTGATCATTCTGCCTTAGGTACTTGTTCTCAAAACAGGATGCCAAACCCCGATTGATTCGTTGGATCTTGCTTTTGTACGAGTTTGATATTGAGATCCGGGATAAAAATGGAAAGGAAAATCTCACCGCCGATCATCTCTCTCGACTTGAGAACCCCGAGTTGGAGGTTCTAAACGAATCTGCTATTGATTATGACTTTCCTGATGAGTCTCTCATGAAAGTCGAGACCGATGAGATTCCTTGGTTTGCGGACATCGCAAACTACTTAGCCGGTGGTGTCCTCCAAAAGGGTATGTCACACCAACAAAAGAAGAAATTTTTTAGTGACATCAAATACTATTTTAGGGAGGATCCACATCTTTTTAGAAGTTGTTCGGATAGTATGATACGCAGATGTGTTTTTGGAAATGAAGCTAGGAAGATTTTACTTCATTGTCATCTCGGTCCTACGGGTGGGCATTATGGACCTCAACTTACGGGTAAGAAGGTCTTTGAGGCTGGTTTTTATTGGCCTTCAATCTTTAAGGATGCCCACACCCTTGTTAAATCATGCGATTCTTGCCAAAGGGCCGGAAAAATCTCACAACGTGATGAAATGCCTCAAAACATTATTCAGGTTTGTGAGGTTTTTGACATATGGGGTATTGACTTCATGGGCCCATTTCCGAAGTCTCATGCTAATCTCTACATACTTGTTGCGGTCGATTACGTGTCTAAATGGGCAGAAGCACAAGCTCTCCCAACTAACGATGCACGAGTAGTTGTGAAATTTCTGAAACACAGTTTGCCCGGTTTGGTACCCCCAAAGCTTTAATTAGTGATAGGGGTACACATTTTTGTAATGCCCAACTTGAAAAGGCATTGAAACGGTATGGGGTAACCCATCGAATTTCAACACCTTATCACCCTCAGACAAGTGGGCAATTCGAAAATCCAAACCGTGCTTTGAAGCGTATCCTAGAGAAAACCGTAGGTGCAAACCCAAAAGAGTGGTCCACCAAACTAGATGACGCACTTTGGGCATTTCGAACGGCCTATAAGATACCTATAGGAACCACTCCTTTCCGTCTTTTTATGGGAAAGCATGTCATCTCCCCGTTGAGATTGAGCACAAAGCATTTTGGGCTCTTAAGACATGCAATCTTGATCTTCATGAAGCAGGTCACCTATGTTTGAGTCAATTGAATGAGTTGGATGAGTTGAGACATGACGCCTATGATAATTCACTCATCTATAAAGAGAAAACCAAAAAGTGGCATGATAACCGTTTGAAAAACTCCAAAGAGTTCAAGGAGGGTGATCGTGTACTTCTCTTTAACTCAAGGTTCAAAATCTTTCCTGGTAAACTTAGATCAAAATGGTCGGGACCATTTGTTGTAAAGCAAGTTTTTCCGTATGGAATCGTTGAGTTGGTGAATGCCAAAGGAGAGTTGTTTAAGGTTAACGGTCACAGGATTAAGCATTATGTGGATGGACCGTTAGAAGTTGAGGATGAAGTTGACCTCAACTTTCACCCCACACAACGTTGAAATTCGGGGTTGAGTCAAGCTTAAGACTCGTTAATAAATAAGCTTTGTAATTTGTAAATTGTATATTATTTGGTTTTCGTTGTGTTGTTTTGTTTATTAACAATGCAGGTACTTTTGAACTTTATGGGTGTGTTCCCTGAAAACCCTCACGAGACTATAACTCGTCCACTCTGGATACCGAGGGGTTTAAAGGCTTATTGCATACGCTAAATGTTATTGCCTACGAAAGTGTGCTTTGTTGTATTTTTTTTATGAAGGATAACGAGACAATTGACTGATACCGAACCGATCAAGATAATCGCTTCTAAGTCAGGGGAGTATTTCGTTCTAATTTCTTTTCTTCCTTACTCACTTTTATTTTATATGTTTATATACAATGAGGACATTGTACAACTTAAGTGTAGGGAAGGGGTCGGTAGAAAAGATATATTATTTTAGTTTTACTTGTCCTTTATGTAATGAACTTTTCTTAAATTTTCATCAAAATTTAAAAATTTTGAGTTAGAAACTAAGTATTTATTAGTTAGAATACTTTTGTTAAAAGTTCTGTTTTATATTTAAAAGTTTAGACTTTAGCATGGATTAACTGTTTTGTACATATAATGTAAGCAATATAATAATAAGTAATATATGGTTACATAATATGATGTACTAATAGGCAATCTATACGAAGATTTCTGAATTTTAAGAAATTGATAAATAACTTGTATATTATTTTATGAAAAAAACAATATGATGTATGACATACCAAGTCTTAATTCTTAGATTTATCATGCAAATAATTTTATATTTTTGATATTTATATGAAACCATTTGGGGGTTTACTAATTGTTTCCTTTGTTGTACGGAAGTACAGACCTGGTCTCGTATTAGTATTCTTAAATAAAAAGCAAAAGAGATTTAAAATCTTAAAATCATCAAACTATGTCGCTTTGTTATACTAAGGTATAGACCTGTCACCGCTGGTTTGATTTAAGAGGTTTTGCTTTACTTAAATCAAGTTATGTCACTTTGTTGCATGAAAATGCAGACCTGTCACCAGTGTCTTGATTCTTAAAAATGAATTTCATATATTTATTTTGAATATAAAGGAAAATGCATGATTAAGTTTAAGAGTATGTCATATGTGGAAATCATAAGTAATATACATTCTAATAATAAAGATGTATTCAGAAATATGAATATAGATTGTTTAGAGTGGATAAAAATATTAGTAATCATTTATGAGCTATATGTTGCATGAACAATAATGACATTTTTTTTATTTGTACATTATAGTTATCCATGTTAATTAAATTGTTTAAAGTTTTAAAGTATGAAACAAATTTTTAATTTAGGTTTTCTGATTTGTAAATATTAGTTTGATGCTTATCAAGGATTTATGATGAAATTATCTACTTGAGGACAAGCACATCTTAAGTGTGGGGATATTTGATAGCATCAAATAAGTACAATATTTATATATTAATATTCCCCAAAGTTTATATACTTTTATTCTATTTATGTAATTTTAGGTACTCATTTCTTTAATATTTGCAAAATAGGTGTAAGTGAAGTTTGGATAAAAAAAGAAGCAGAAATCGAGTTATTATTGAAGAGAATTATGAAAATGAGAAGCTAAAGGAATTGTTGGGATCGGCTGACGAAAAATCTGTAAAATTCATTCCATACGGCGGATGGATTAATCCATCCGGCGTATAGATTGTTTGGGCCAAGCTGGATCAGACGCGTATTCAGAATCTGGGCTTTAACATCCATCCGGCGGATGGATCGATTCGCCCAGAAACACTATAAATTCGATTTTAAACCCTCATTTAGCAGCCGAATTCAGAAGCCAGAGGACGATTCTTAGGGATACCTAGGGTCCGAATCTTCCGTTTCCACCCGTTCGAAGCTAGAAGATTGATTCCATACGTCATTCTGAGAGTCCCGTGATCACTATTGATTAGTGATTTGGAATCGCAAAGTGTAAAGTTTAATTGTAGAAGGGGGGGTTGAATACAATTAAAAACTTTTTCTGATTTTAACTAAGTTAATTGAAAGTTTTTAATCGTTATAACAGAAACAGAGTATATCAGATAACAGATATGATAATATCAAAGAACAATATAATAGTAGCTGAAATGGTGAATTTTATTGATCATAAAATTCACAAGTGTTAGAATGCGGAATGGATTAACCAAAGTTAATCCAATTCAAACACTTAGCTAATCTATTACAGTTGAGATGAACAGCAGTGGACAAACACGCTGACTGTTCACTTGATGAATCGCTAAGTCGTGCTTAGACAAACTACTCACTGACACACAAGTGATTAACACGAATTGAACGACTAGCCTCTATAGTACAAAACACTGAACTATTTATACTACAAGAGTTCCTAAAATATCGCCTACAAAATAGGATCTTGGAAGGACACGTGTTGCTGCTTGATTGGTTTGAACTCTGATGAACCGACATTCTGCGGGTCCCAATTCTGTTACCGCAAATATCTCGTTACCTTAAAACCAATCACTTGCTGCCACGTAATCTTTCAGACATACTTCGAACTGGAACACTCTTGCTGATGTATAGATAAGTACAGTACTTTTAGTACTTGATGATTGAGAGGCTTTATTGAATAGTCCCTGAAGATGTAGTAATCCTCCTCACTCACTGCGAGCTAACATGCTCTTGTAGAATGACTTGAACTAAAAATCTTCAGTGACTAGCTGTTATTCTGGCAGTGACTTTTGCCTTTATTGATTTGAAGAAGTAAAGCTCTCGCTGACGTTGATCAGCGACACACCAAGTTGAACTTTAAATCTTCCTCAGCATATCGAACAGAATGAATGACGATCAGCGAAACCTATCATCAGCAACAGCAGCTTCGATACAATCCATTTCTTCATCGAGTAGTGAACAGTTGAGTCGACCAGTGACTTCATCATGGTCAGCGACCAGTGACTCAACAATCTCCCCCTAAATGATTGTGATTGAAGCTCCCTAGACAAACTAGTTGCTGAGAAAAGTTTATAGTCAGTGTTTAAGATGTTAAACATTCAGTGACTTGTACTTTGATCCATTCATTTTCTTTTTGGGTTCTTTTTGATATGATCTGAGTTTTGCACTTTGGTTTTCTCAAAAGCAAAATTAGGTTTTATTGAACTGTAAATCATAAAGTAATTTTAGTTACAATAAACCTAATCTATTACAAGCTTCAATTTAAACAGCCCCAAACTTCTTCTTCTTTTATGATGCCCAACTCACTCTGCAATTCATATTTGTCACTGGATGGCAGGTACCTGTACTGTCTAGCTAGCCCTTCCTCCATGATTGCTTTTCTCATCATTGAGTTTTTGGGAAGCACACTAACTGTTCTGATGAGATAAACAAGCTGCTCATGATCTATCTTTTCAAGTTCTGATTCTCTTTGGAAACACAACTTTCCATTGAAGTCCCTATAAACAATCCCTTTTTCTCCTTCAGTAACTTCAGTGCCCTCAACCCTTGGCACTCCATCAGGAATGCATAGATTCAGCTTGCCGGTGTTTGGAATTCTGATGATTCTGTTGGTACCTGGCCTATACCTTGGACTTGGTGGCTGCACTATCTCCTCACCAAATATGACAGTGTCTTCTGGTCTAAGTAGCTGCAGATCCACCATTTTCTTGAACAACCTGTCAATCTCAGCCAAGACTTCTTCTTTTGCAGCACTTGAGGAGTGACTGATAGCAAGTCTAATTTCATTCCATTCTTCTCTATGAAGTTTACAGACTTGATCAAGATTGATTGCTTGAGTATCCAATCCTCTGTGGATAAGTAGCTGAGCTTGAGACTTGTTCTTAGGCTTTTTCAGGTAGACTTTGGTGATAGAAGCAGGGTTTGATCTTCCAACCATTCTGACAGCATATTTCTTCCTGTCAATCTCATCCAACATTTTATCAGCTGATGTCTTTGCTCCCCCTTTCTTTTTCAACTTGATGCCCTTTTTATCTGCACAAAGCTCTTGTTGAAGATCAGATTCTTCAACATCTTGAAGGAGTTTAGACAGCCTAAAATCTTCATCTTCTTGCTGTTTCTTTAAGAAGATTTTACTTTCTCTTTGTATAGCTTCATCTCCACTAAGTTTCAACAAAAAAGCTCGATCAGAATCAGATTGTTCCTTCAGCTTTCTTTTTCTTTCTTCTTCTTCTTTCGCATCTTGCTCAGCTTGAAACTTTAAGAGCATCTCCCTCTCATGCTTCCGTCTTTCTCTTATTTTTCTTTTTATTCGCTGCTGTTCAGTTTCTTCAGGATAAGGACTTTCTGAAGTTAAGATTGATGACAAAAGATGAGCAGGAACAGAATAATCTGGATCTGTGATCTCTGGTTGTGAGTGGTGATAAGTTGTTGTGGTTGTTGCTTCTGTTGGTGTAATGATAGTGGGGATTGAGAGGGTAATTTGTGTTGTTACTGTTGTGGTTGTGGTAGCTGGTGTAGTTGTTGTTGTTGATGTTGCTGGTGGATTTGTTGTTGGTATGATTGCTGTTGGTTGGATTGTTGCTGGTGGAATGATTGTTGTTGCTGAGGATGTTGCTGGTGGAATGATTGCTGTTGCTGGGGATGCCTCAGATATGACAGTATCTGTATGAGGCGTTTCTGATAAGGACTTAGGTTGCTCCATGATGGTTTTGAGATTGTGCATGGTGGCTAATATTTCTTCCTCAGAGAAGTTTATCTTTTTGAAAGGAATGGAATCTGATGTGGGAGTCTTGCTGGTCCTTTTTCTTTTAATCAGAATAGAAGAGATTGGTTGCTGATCTTCCATCTGATCATCAGTGTCAATTGGTTGCTGATCTTCCATCTGATCAGCAATGTCTTCTTCTCTCTTATCATCAGCACCAGCATCAGTACCTTTTTCACTAGTCCCATCATTCTTGACTTCTTTATCAGCACCATCTTGCATATCAGCATCATCCTTTTTCTTTTCATCGCTTCCATTATTACCATCATTATTATCACCATCATCATCATCTCCTTCATCCATATCGACAACATCATCTTCTTGTTGTCTATTCATCCATTCCCACCTCATCAGCTCAAAGCTTGCTGACTCCCCCTTAACACGTGCATTCTCATCAGCAGCCCACTCTTTGACTAGATAGTCATACCTCCTTTGTTCATCAGGATGAAACTCAGGGAAAACACCCATATTATCTCTTTCCTCAGCGACATCCATATCTGATGCATCATTATCAAAGGGGGTGTAATTCTTAGCATCATCTTCTTCTTCATTCTCCCCCTCAGCATCAGAAACTAAATAAATAATCTCCTCAAGTCGATTACAGATTTTCTGATGATCAACATGCATAGTTTCTAGACCTGTGATGGTCTCATGATGGTTGGAGATAATTTTTGGAAGTTCGCTGATAACTTTATCAGCATGAGTGATATAATCCACAACAGAAGATGCCATCGTTTTTTGATTTTCATTGAGAGAGATTATTGCTTCTTCATGAGTTTTGAGGCTGATTCTGGTGAATGAGGCGAGATCAGCAAGAGACTTAGCATGAGTTTCCAGAAGTCGATAATGATCAATTTCAGCATTAGCAATTGTTTTAACCTTCTCACTGATTGATTCTCTCCAGGAAGGAATGGGTTCATATACTGCTGCAAGAGAGTGGACCTTACTAGTGAGATCAGCTAGTTGGCCTGTCAAGGTCTCTCTATCTTCAGTGAGCATTCGAATTTGTTGCTGTGAAGCAGCAATATAATCAAGCAGCAATTTGTCTGTTGATGATGTGGTGGAAGTTGATGTTTTGGTGGTTTGTGGTAATTTTTGAGTGACAGCGGATAGTGATGGTGTTGGTTGTGGTTGGGATTGGATTTTAGTTTCTGGTTGAAATGGTTGATCAGCAGTATGTTGAGAGATGTTATCACTGGAAAGAGACATTGCATCTAATTCCTGGATGGGTGAGGTTATGGTATCAGCAAGAGGAATAGTGGAGAATGGTAGAGATGAAACATCAGTATCATCTGGTTGTTGATTCACCTTTGGAAGAACAAAATTATAGGATCGATGTTGCTGATCCTTTTAAGAAGAAGATGAAGAAGTATCCATTGGTTTGGCTTCCTCAACATCACCAGCTTGTGTTTGGGCTGATGGATCATGGGAAACAGAGATGTCAACCTGTATCTCTCCCTGTGACTGGGGAGGGACATTGTCGGTTGGTGCAGTGAAAGATGAGAGTTGGCCCAGGTATGTAGCCAGTGATGTGTCATCATTAATGAGTGTGTTATCACCCACTGATGGCACTTGCCCTTTGACTGAAACATCATCCTTTTGTGAGAATGATGAGTGGCTGATGGGTTGACTCGATAGGGGGGTGTGGGTTGCACCCGAATCACTGCTGACAATGGGTTGATCCATTGTAGCTGTCTGTAGGTTTCCCTTTATAGAGTCACTGGACTTTTGTGAGTCCAGTGAAGCAGCTGTAGGTCTGGGTCGATCAAGAGTGCCCGCAGGGACTGAACGTTCAGTCGCTGTTCCACTCTTGGCGTCTTTAGACGTCTTTTTCTGACTCTGTCCCTGATCCTTTAATGTCAGGGACTTTAACTTGATTTTCTTTGGTGCAGTTGGTGGTTTTCGCTTTGGTAGTTGACCAACAGTGGTCACTGGGGGTGTGGTCAGTGACTTGGTCAATTGGGGTGCAGGATCTGATGGATGTACTGTTTGTAAAGGCGTGGGTGCAAGAACCCCTTTTGGTTTCATAAAATCAGGGAGAAGCACAGTAGCATTTTTACTAAAAATTTGATTTCCTATCAGAGTAGGTTCAAAACCAGAGAAAGGAAGTCTATCATAGGCTTCAAACTGATTTTTAATGATCAGTGAGAGAAACCTAGGATAGGGAACAGATTTTGCTCTGGTAGTTTCACTGATTCTTAAAACAATATCATCAAAGATCACACTTGCATAGTCAACTTTTAAAGAGTTGACCAGTGACCAGCTTAACTGTGCTTCTAGGGAGTTGAATTGATCATAACTCCCTGTTTTTGTGCCCAGAGATTGAATAAAGTTTGAAAATAGGGCATTCCACACACCATCCATTTTAGATTTATGAACAGTAGTATACTTACGATTTCCATTGCTATCCACAGTGTATTTGCAGTCAATCTGATGACACGCAAAAAGTCAAGTTTTAGTGTGCCAATATCTCACCTTTTTAGCCCAATTATGGATGAAAACATTTGAAATATACATTTTTATACTAAATTTCATAATGAAGGCTAAAATATAGACGATGCTTCAAGAATCAACTAAAAAGGCCTAAAAACGAATAAAATAGAGCACAAACGATCTTAAGCATTCCGGTTCACGTGTTTTAGCACTTTCTGAGCTCCACTTGGAATTACGACCTCTAACTTATGTCATTGTGTTCCTTAGGAGATTACGATCGCGTGGATATAAAGAACGCTCAAAACGGACATCGGATGAAGAAGTTACCCCCAAACGAAGATTCAAGACAACCGACGGACCACGATACGGGAGAGCCAAGCCGGATACGGCCAAGCCCAACCGTATACGGCCAAGACCAAGCCGTATACGGCCTGTCCCAACCATATACGGCCAAGGTCCAGCCGTATACGGCCAAATCCTCTCGTATCCGGCCTTGTCCCTCCCCCGATACGGCCAATCTCTCCCGTATACGGCCAATCTCAACCGTATCGTGTGTTTTGGTCATCCAAGGTGTGATTTTGATACGGATGAGGAATACGGTTGAGATTTTGGAGGTGGGAATACGGTTGAGGAATACGGTTGAGCCAAATCTATAAATACTCACCACCACCTCCTCATTTTCATCATCCAATCTCACAATTTCAATTCATTCTCACTTCTTTCTCTCACTAGAATAATTAGTAAATTTCTCTCTCTAGCACTACTCTTAGGAGTTAGAGGAGAAATCGTAGGTAGTTAGGTTCTCTCTCTAGTCTCTCTCTCTAGTTTCTCTCTCTAGAAACTATTGGGAAGATTAGAGAGAGAATCCGTCGCTTTAGGAGTAGCTATGTAATGTAATTCGTAGAACTAGCATTTGTAATACTTGGGATATTATTCGGAGAAATACAAGTGTTATTCAGCTCGCAATTATTTATCGGTAATATCTATCCTTTCTTATATTAATTCATCATAATAATGTTCTTGTTTGATGTTTGTGATTTATTAATGTTTGAAGTGTTTATTACCATGCTTTGTGAGTAGTTTCTTGTATGTTTGCCATGATTTGAATAGAGTTGATGTTTGTTCAAATATATGATATTGGGATAACACCGTTATGAAACAACTGAGGTAACGTTATACGGCTTTCATTTGTATAGCGCCGGAAACATCACTATGTGTGGAGTACGGAACGTGGAAGCTATGGAAGTCGTGGGCACAATCCGTTGTGGAATAATGTTCCCGATTATTATATAAATGGAATTGTTAAATTCTGTATCTGTCTAAACTTATCATGCATCTAGACTTAGTTATGGATCACCCTTTCCAGTCCTTCACGTGACTATCACCTTAGCTTTAGGCCTGAGTTTTGGTAGATTGTTATCTGTATTATCGTACGAAGCCGTGTCCGTTACTGTAATTCGGCTAAATTACTGGGTATAGCGGTGGATCACAACCGTGGAAGCCTAAGGAAAAGCCGTTGGTACCGTCATTGTGGACTACCTAGAAACCCTAGAATATGGTCTAGGCACCATAAAGCTGTGGAAATGCCAAGTACACCGTAGGCCTACCCCTGGTTACGACACACTGTGGAAATACAGTAACTAAAGTACACCGTATCTATAGTTAGGGTTGGTTAACATGTGGAAAAATAGTTATACGCGGTGAGATCAATTCTGGTTATAAAGCCGTGGAAATGCTGTAAGCATAGTATCTAGAATTGGTTGAACCGTGGGACTGTTGGAGTACACGGTAGACTGATCTCCGATTATACGGCATTGTGGAAAATGGTAACAGTACTGTACACCGTAAAAGTACTCAGGGTTAGCAACCGCTGTGGAAAAGTGCACTGTACCCCGTTAAGTGTGTCTAGGGACGAATGACTGATCGCAAAGGAGAGTTCTAGATCATGACAGAAGTATTTGAGCTAATAAAACCTAAGGAATGAGTCTAGAGATGAAAGTCAAGCCCAGCAGTGGTTCAGGATTCTTAAAACCCCTAGACTCTACAAAACTGATAGTTTAGAATACAAAGATAATAATCAGTACATGTTTAGATAATAACATTTAGACTTAGGTGTTAAGAAAGGTCAGAATAACCCAATGGGCAGCCTGTTACCTTATTCCTGCACCCTTCAAGGGTCACTGTACTGTCTCCACAAAGACTAGTGTGGGGGGTCGAATAGTCTGTTCTGATCAGAATCACGATAGCCTAGGTACTCAGTGACATACTTATTTAGGTCTGACCGAAACAAGTAGGGTCCTAGTGTTTACACCTATAGTTTACTTGTCTGTTACCTAAATGTGTCCCATCACAATAATGCAATATCCTAAATCATGGTTAACCGCGCCTCCGTCATCCTTAAGTGTTACATATATGCTAGCTTCCCTTTTATTTTATGTTTTATTAGTTTAATAAATTAAAAATCCAAAATACAAACCTATCCAACTATCAAAAACCCAGCTTAATTACTAAGTTATTTGAACGAGCTCTGCTTCAATTCTACCGTCGTGAGGAACGACCCTGGATCATCCTTACCACATACTAGTATCAGGTACTCGTACCCAATAATAGTAAGTAGTTTGGAAGGTTTTGGCTCCCCCCGACTATTATAAATTTAAAACTACCACATGATGCCGCGTTGAGCGTGAGGTCCGTAACGGTAGGGAAGCGATTCCCGAAAACCTAACGTCTCGGTTGTTCTACATTATCATTAACCAAGAGACCGTAGGAAGTAATGTGGGTTCTGCGTCAAGGTTGTTCTACAAACCATCTCTCCACTACATAATGACGTATACGTCATGGAGTGATGAGGACCTCTTTGACCGACCCATCCAAACCATCCAACCTGAGAAAGTACAAGAAGTTGAGAGATTTATTATGCCTCAAGTAAAACAAATAACTCACTTCGACGCACCTTCTCATCTTATTGGACATACCCTAGGAATAACCTGCTTTAACTATATAGGTATGCACCAATACTTCCACTTGTGTCTACTGATGGATGCAAGGAAGCCGCTAGGATCTCCCGACATATAAAGCTAGAGTCAGGCTCGAGACTCGAACAAAAACAAGCGCTTCTCGGGAGGCAACCCGTGTCTAACGTAGTTTTAATAGTTAATCTAGGATAAAGTAGTATGCTAACCTGAATAAGTAGAAAATGAAACCCTAAAAAGCATGTTTAAAAGTTTTCTTAAGTTTATGTGAACAAAAAAGGGAATGATTTTCAAAAATGACTTGGAACTAAAAATGAAGTCACGGTTTTTGAACTTTCTAGTCAATCTTTTGCTAAAAACCTGAAACTTTCCCTCTCCCACTTGTTTGGACTTCATTGCTATATCTATTCCACCATTATCTTAGATCTCAAATTCTCTGCATCCTTTGATTTGCAAACATGGAACCCTGCTAGCAACTTGGTTATCTAGGTGCCCTAGTCATACACACCACTCACATATTTCGAGCATTTGAGGTACTTACATATATTTTTGTGAACATACATGAGATCTTACAATGCCTTATAACATGATTTGTATGTCTATATGTGTATTATGCTCGACCTCGTTTAAAAATATGTGCTTTGGAAATCTTTATACTTGGCTACCTGATTAACTGAATCTACTTGTATTTCCATATATGTTGCTTATGCTGAAATAAAATTGTAGGCGGCTAACACTTTTTATATGTGATTAGACTCGAAGTCATACACTGGTTTGTTTTCTTCAAAAACCTTCACTTTTAAAATCTTTCAAAACCAGTGAGTCTATGACCTAGGGAATAATCACATGTCTATTAGATTATATTTGTCTGCTCTCTTGTTTGTACAAATGTCTAACATACAGGGATTAGCGCCTATGGATGGAGAATCTTTGAGTATAATGGAGAAATGACAAGGGGAGCACTATCGTTCATTTGGAAACTTTGGAGCATTGCTTAGTAAGGAAGCTAATATACCTTTAGGATACAAAAGATGATCACATTCTAGCCCTTTCTGAATTGTTCATCGAGCAGATAACCTCGACATTCACCATATGTTCCCACATATTCCATAAATCCAACCATACATTACCACATCCTTGGTTGCTAGTAGAGCATTTCATGGAACCTGAAACCACCATTACCACCACAACCACATCCACCTACCCATCCACCCATCATACCTATCATTTCCACCAGTAGGGACCATGAAGCATCACAACGCTAGCAGTTCTTCTAGCTTATATGAGTTCATTGCTAAAATAAGCTGATCAAGGAATGGACATTAAGGTATTGAAGAAGGGATTGAAATGGAAGCTGGAGATCTCATCCGACAAGAACAATATTACAATTGTCCCATCAGTTCGTCAGAGAAGATCTCGGGTGATAGAAGTTCAATGGATTCAACACTTTATATCATCATAAGCTGTTAAGTTACATCAATGGCTCACGATGATTAGGATCCTTGACCACTATATCTATCCAAACATTTGGTTTATCTTGGTTGACTCGGCCTGCTTCCTAATGATGTTATCACTTCGTTTTCAACAATCTATCCTTTTATTCTGAGTTATGAGAGAAGTTGGTGGATGGTGTGAATGAAGAGTATCCTGCATGAGCTTGAGCGCACTTTACGAAGACGGAGTCTGACCCAACACTGGTGCCGACACAGTCTACCTTCAGATCCTCAGCTCACAGCCGTATAGGGGAGTTTTCTCGTTCTTATCTCTGTTTTGTTATGATTGAATGTGTTTTACTTTTACCGTTTAATAATCTATACCATATTCTAAGCTTATCACTAAGTGTGGGATTCCAGCCCAAGACAAACACTTGAGAAACATTTTTCGATGTTCAAACTCTAAGTGTGGGATTTTACTTTCAGTAAAATCTCCACTCAAGAGAACATTAGGGACAATGTTCCTCTAAGTGTGGGATAGCGGTATAGAATACCTTAGGTCAGATTCTTTCTTCCAAAAGCAAAACTCGAAAAATGTTCCTCAATTTTAAAACCTCACTTTTGCTTAAAATTTTTCAAAATTTTTGAATTAAAATGTCTTGAGGGGAATCATTTTCATATATGAGTAGTGTATTTTGGAAGTTAAGATTAAATAAGTTAGGAATTTCTTGAGCCTGAAATAATAATCTAAAAGGGCAGCGCATGGCTAGGCACATATAACCCAATCTTGTAGTGAGGTATCTTGAGCCCATGAAAAGCATTCATTTTTAATGCTTCACTATTCGTTTGATGAGTGTGTGCCGATGCTTGCATCTGGAATTAGAACTTGCTCCTGTTATGCATGTCGAGACCATATTGGTAGAGTACCGTACGCGGTATAGGTGCAATCAGATAACCTTGACATTCCTTAGGATTTAAAACCCCTTTTCACATATCTCTTCAAGCCCAAAACCCTTCCAACACTCATTTTTAGTGTTGATGACCCGCCTAGGAAACCCTGTTGAGCCTTAGCCTTTTCGTTTCTTTAAAAACCCAAACTTTCAACCCATTCACTTTCACACCCACCAAAACCTTATCTTACAAAATTTTTAAAATTTTTTTGAAAAATGATATTTAGGTATTCTTTTTGCTTTCACTCCAAATCCACAAATCCGTGTTTACTCGTAACTTCTCGCGTGCGTTTCCATATCAATACTCAAAAATCGAGAGTCTTATGGTGCGTAAAATTGGCACCAAGTAAATTCGAAATTGTCAAAAGTGTGAAAAAAATGAAAGACATAAAAGGTCTCAAAAGGGCAGTGAATAAACTGAAAAATTCCTTAGAAAATCCTTGGCAAAAATGCCAAGCCAAAAATATAGAAAAATGGAAAAGAAACAAAAATATATATCATCTGAAATAAAGCTAAGTGCTTCAAAATCTCCCAAAAAAACTCCGATTCCTAAAAGAGTATAATCTTCCGTGCGTTTTAAGAGATAGAAGTCAAAATAGCTATCTCCTCCCCTTATCGTTATCCGTTTCCGTTTTCATTAAAAAGATTATCTAAATAAAATTTTTCTTAAGTTTAAAAAGGCCTAAGATAAGCAAGACCCCTCTTATTTAAAACCAATTTCCCACTTATCCATTCCCTTTAACCCTCATCAAACATTACAACCCATCTGAATGTCCTGGGATGATTAGCACCGTCCTCACCTAAGTGGTGGAGATGTGATTCTTGAGCAAGCCTATGACGAAGGATGCCGCATGACTGGCTTATGAGCGATTTCGTTTGATTAGAATGATAGGTAACCCGAAACACTTATAAGTGAATTGAGTGACCACCTGGTGAGATCGCCTAGTCATGTATATCCCAAATAGCTTGCCCTAGAGAATTATTTCATGCTTTTGAACCGAATACCTTATTTCTTCTTGTCTTCCAGGATATATTGCTTATGTATGAGATATTTTGCTCTTAAACATTTTGATTCACCCAAAAATGCATTGACACTTTCAAATATTTTCATTGGGAAAGCAAGTGAGAAAATTGAGTTTTGCTTGAGGACAAGCAAAGTCTAAGTGTGGGATATTTGATGACACGCAAAAAGTCAAGTTTTAGTGTGCCAATATCTCACCTTTTTAGCCCAATTATGGATGAAAACATTTGAAATATACATTTTTATACTAAATTTCATAATGAAGGCTAAAATATAGACGATGCTTCAAGAATCAACTAAAAAGGCCTAAAAACGAATAAAATAGAGCACAAACGATCTTAAGCATTCCGGTTCACGTGTTTTAGCACTTTCTGAGCTCCACTTGGAATTACGACCTCTAACTTATGTCATTGTGTTCCTTAGGAGATTACGATCGCGTGGATATAAAGAACGCTCAAAACGGACATCGGATGAAGAAGTTACCCCCAAACGAAGATTCAAGACAACCGACGGACCACGATACGGGAGAGCCAAGCCGGATACGGCCAAGCCCAACCGTATACGGCCAAGACCAAGCCGTATACGGCCTGTCCCAACCATATACGGCCAAGGTCCAGCCGTATACGGCCAAATCCTCTCGTATCCGGCCTTGTCCCTCCCCCGATACGGCCAATCTCTCCCGTATACGGCCAATCTCAACCGTATCGTGTGTTTTGGTCATCCAAGGTGTGATTTTGATACGGCTGAGGAATACGGTTGAGATTTTGGAGGTGGGAATACGGTTGAGGAATACGGTTGAGCCAAATCTATAAATACTCACCACCACCTCCTCATTTTCATCATCCAATCTCACAATTTCAATTCATTCTCACTTCTTTCTCTCACTAGAATAATTAGTAAATTTCTCTCTCTAGCACTACTCTTAGGAGTTAGAGGAGAAATCGTAGGTAGTTAGGTTCTCTCTCTAGTCTCTCTCTCTAGTTTCTCTCTCTAGAAACTATTGGGAAGATTAGAGAGAGAATCCGTCGCTTTAGGAGTAGCTATGTAATGTAATTCGTAGAACTAGCATTTGTAATACTTGGGATATTATTCGGAGAAATACAAGTGTTATTCAGCTCGCAATTATTTATCGGTAATATCTATCCTTTCTTATATTAATTCATCATAATAATGTTCTTGTTTGATGTTTGTGATTTATTAATGTTTGAAGTGTTTATTACCATGCTTTGTGAGTAGTTTCTTGTATGTTTGCCATGATTTGAATAGAGTTGATGTTTGTTCAAATATATGATATTGGGATAACACCGTTATGAAACAACTGAGGTAACGTTATACGGCTTTCATTTGTATAGCGCCGGAAACATCACTATGTGTGGAGTACGGAACGTGGAAGCTATGGAAGTCGTGGGCACAATCCGTTGTGGAATAATGTTCCCGATTATTATATAAATGGAATTGTTAAATTCTGTATCTGTCTAAACTTATCATGCATCTAGACTTAGTTATGGATCACCCTTTCCAGTCCTTCACGTGACTATCACCTTAGCTTTAGGCCTGAGTTTTGGTAGATTGTTATCTGTATTATCGTACGAAGCCGTGTCCGTTACTGTAATTCGGCTAAATTACTGGGTATAGCGGTGGATCACAACCGTGGAAGCCTAAGGAAAAGCCGTTGGTACCGTCATTGTGGACTACCTAGAAACCCTAGAATATGGTCTAGGCACCATAAAGCTGTGGAAATGCCAAGTACACCGTAGGCCTACCCCTGGTTACGACACACTGTGGAAATACAGTAACTAAAGTACACCGTATCTATAGTTAGGGTTGGTTAACATGTGGAAAAATAGTTATACGCGGTGAGATCAATTCTGGTTATAAAGCCGTGGAAATGCTGTAAGCATTGTACACTGTAATAGTATCTAGAATTGGTTGAACCGTGGGACTGTTGGAGTACACGGTAGACTGATCTCCGATTATACGGCATTGTGGAAAATGGTAACAGTACTGTACACCGTAAAAGTACTCAGGGTTAGCAACCGCTGTGGAAAAGTGCACTGTACCCCGTTAAGTGTGTCTAGGGACGAATGACTGATCGCAAAGGAGAGTTCTAGATCATGACAGAAGTATTTGAGCTAATAAAACCTAAGGAATGAGTCTAGAGATGAAAGTCAAGCCCAACAGTGGTTCAGGATTCTTAAAACCCCTAGACTCTACAAAACTGATAGTTTAGAATACAAAGATAATAATCAGTACATGTTTAGATAATAACATTTAGACTTAGGTGTTAAGAAAGGTCAGAATAACCCAATGGGCAGCCTGTTACCTTATTCCTGCACCCTTCAAGGGTCACTGTCTCCACAAAGACTAGTGTGGGGGGTCGAATAGTCTGTTCTGATCAGAATCACGATAACCTAGGTACTCAGTGACATACTTATTTAGGTCTGACCGAAACAAGTAGGGTCCTAGTGTTTACACCTATAGTTTACTTGTCTGTTACCTAAATGTGTCCCATCACAATAATGCACTATCCTAAATCATGGTTAACCGCGCCTCCGTCATCCTTAAGTGTTACATATATGCTAGCTTCCCTTTTATTTTATGTTTTATTAGTTTAATAAATTAAAAAACCAAAATACAAACCTATCCAACTATCAAAAACCCAGCTTAATTACTAAGTTATTTGAACGAGCTCTGCTTCAATTCTACCGTCGTGAGGAACGACCCTGGATCATCCTTACCACATACTAGTATCAGGTACTCGTACCCAATAATAGTAAGTAGTTTGGAAGGTTTTGGCTCCCCCCGACTATTATAAATTTAAAACTACCACATGATGCCGCGTTGAGCGTGAGGTCTGCAACGGCAGGGAAGCGATTCCCGAAAACCTGACGTCTCGGCGCGCATCACAATCCCAGTGAGATTCACTATGCCAGCTTTGGCATCTTCTTTGTCAGGCAGTGGGTCGTAAGTACCATGCTCAGGTAGTTGTAAAATGGTACGGATGGTGTGTGCAAAAATGATTATTTCTTGACCACCGTTATCGATGAAACCTTTGAGTTGTGATGTACTATTAACGATTGAGTGAGTACAGGTATACCAGAACTCACTCAGCCATTCTGGATTAATCCTTCCAGGGGATAACATTAGAGCAGGGAGAATAAAATGATTTTTCAGAAAATTGATTATCTCTTCATACTCTGGTTTAGGGCATGAAAGATTACCCAAATAATTTGCTTTTGGAACTGTAATAATATAATCTTCACCAACTGCAGGAGCTCGAAGAGCTTTGATATCTGCAGTGCCAGTGTATGAGTTGAGAAAATATTTTGATTTAGCCATTACAGAACCTTTGAAAATCTTTGATTAAACACTTATTTTAGGTTTTTTTGAATGCCAAGGGTTTTTCGAAAATTAGTAAAGTGTAAAAGATGACAAGTTACTGATTTGTAGGTTTAAATAGTGCACTTTACTAATGATCGTGTGGGTGAGATGAAAACAACGTGGACAGTCGTGGTGGAAGATGTAGAGGTGGTAGAGGGTTATGATGGTGGTGCATGGTGGCATTAATGGTGATGGGAGTGGTGTGCCGGAAAAAGTATGCTGACGTAGGAAAGAGAGTGTCAGAAGCGCACGATTTTTCCGATATACCATAAACCATTTATTTTGAAATTCGTTAATTTAAATACAGAATGTACTAAATATAACGAATATTTTGTCGATTGAAAATCACCATTAAATGATATCTTCAGAGAGTTTGAAAGTTACTGAAGATACATAACCAATTTCTTGATTTACCACAAAAAAATAAACATTCAAGCGAAATAAAATTATTTCTTTATTTAGGCAAGGATGTAGTCTCGCTGGTTTAAACACAACTTAGAATACTGAATAAACCATAGAGATGTGATCACTTCATAAATAAAGAGAAAAGTTTAACATTCTTGAATATTTATATTGAAAGCTTTTTTTAAAAAAATTATGAGTAGAGATTATGTTGTATATAAGTTGTATAACACATCATTAGATTGCTTCTTCACTGATTAAGTTACAACTTAGAATACTAACAAAATCAGTTTAGAAGAAATTAAGTCACTGATATAAAACTTAATATGACAACATAATAAATACTCATGAGACTATATGAACTATAAAGTTAGATAAGCATAGTGAACTGATTATTATATCTGAAGATTCAAACATAATTGAATCAGTGACTATGTTTTTCTAAAGTTATATTTTAAATAGTCAATTTATTTATTATATATATTTTTTTAAAATGTTTAAACAGCAATAAATAAAAATACTCAGTGAGTATAATTATTTATTGGAGTTTATCATGCCGGAATATGATTAGTTCAGTTGATGAACCCATCCAGAGACAGGTTCATAGTGACCAAGCGCTGGTTTTGGCTTCCACTGATTTGAATAAACAGTATCTGAATGTTCACTGATGATGTTTTGTTTTTCAAAAGGTATAACAGAACATTCAGATGACACATGTTGCCTGTTGCCACATTTATAACACTTTTTGTTCAAATAGCCGACCTTTTTGACTTTCCTCTTTTTAAGTTGCTGATCTGACACAATCACACAACTTTTCTTGCTGATTGTTACTTCTTGCATTTTTGACTTTAGGTCACTGATGGAGGTTGTCTCAGTGACTGATACAGTGTCAGTGAAGTTGCTGATCATTATTTGATTATCAGCAATGGTTTTGATAAGATGTGAAGTTACTGATGATTTGACAGTTTTCAAAACATTCATCTCATTATTACCATTTAAGACATCAGTATCTTCAGTGACCAACTTGCTTTTAGTAAAATAGTTTGGTCGTGGCTCACTGAAGATGGAGATGGGTTCAAATACAGCTTCTGAAAAATTACCCTTGGGATAAAAAACAGGGTCAACCATTGTTGAATCAGCGAGGGATGCAGCATATTCATAATCTCCTCCCAAAATAGCTTTGACTTGTTTTGGAATTTGATTATTTACACAGTGATTGACTTTATCATTTGACTTACACCAAAATTCCATGACCTTTTTAAGCTGTTGAAATTGTGTTTCAAATTTAACCTTTTCTTGAACACATACTTGATTTGCATAAGTTTGTGCATCAAGATCCAGTTTTAATTTCTTCATTCTTGACTCATTTTCATTTTGGTCATTAAGTTTGGATTGTAAATCACTGATTTTACGTTTCTACCCTCTTTGAATATCATGAGCGTTTGATAAGTCAACTATCAAAGATTCAAAGATATTATCTTTTTCAGCAGATGTGTATGATTTGAAACAATGCACCTTGTAAAGAGTTTCAGGATCCCATTCAGATGCTGAACATTTAGGAGTGACTTCTTTGATGCCTTCAAGAAGTTCAGTGTCATCAGCCATTAGACAGTACTCCTTATCTAAACAAATCATTGCTTCTTCTTCATCAGATGATGAGGAGTCAGAATCACTGAATGAACCTTCTTCAGCGACAAAACCTTTTCCCTTCTTCTTTCCAGATTTAGCCAATGCCTTCAGTTTCTTGTATTTTGCCTTGTACTTGTTGTACTTATCATTTCTGAAGTCTGGCACGGGTTTAGGGACTTGATTTACTGACTTTGATATGCATTCAGCTGCAAAATGACCAGGTTTGCCACACTTGTAGCATTCTCCTTTGGATTGAAATTTATCAGATGATGGAGCACCAGCGAATCTTTTTGATCTGGTGTTCCTTCTGAAATTAGCAACCATCATGGCCATATCTTTTTCAAGCTTCTCCAGTCCTTCATCATACTCATATTCTGACTGTTCTTCATTCTGACCACCTTCTTCTTCAGCTATCAGTGACTTCGAGCTTTTCTTAGACACTTTTGACTTCTGTCTCTGATCGATTTCATCAAGCTCTGCTACAAGGGCATTGAATATCTTCTGACTTCCAAGAGTAGCACGAATATGCTCACTCTGATCAGCATGCTTTTCTGACTGCTCCCAGTTGAGCAAAATACCATAGACCTGAGTTAAATTAAGAGTTGAATAATCATTTCCCTGTCTGGTACATGTTGCAATGGTTCCCCAGATTTTTCTTGGCAGCAACTCAAGAAACATTTCAACAACAAATCTCTGTTCCTTGCCTATACCAGCCTTCTCCATTTTGTTCATCAATGACTGGTATCTGGTGTAAGTGGAAGACAGAGATTCATTTGGTTCCATTGCGAACAGCTCATATTGACGAGTGAGATTGACTTCCCTGCAGCGAATAATATCAGGAGTTCCAATATATACATTCCTAAGGGTATCCCACATGTCTTTAGCAGTTCTACAAAGCCTGATTGATTCGAACACTTCATCAGGAAGTGCCATGCCTATGTAGATTTTAGCTTGTTTGTCAAGTCTAACCAATCGTCTATCCTCATCAGTCCATTGTTCCTCTCTTTTAGGTAAAACCATTTCTGGTATAGCTGGAGTAGTAGCTGTTGCAATTACAGCAGGAACAATAGTATTTGGGATATGCGGACCATTGGTTATGATATTACAGAGACGGTCATCAACTAAGTCCAAAAACATCATCATTCGGGACATCCAAGTTTCAATCCTTGATGGATCAAAAGCTGGAGGTTTGGTTGTAGAACCATTTCCCTTTTGATAATCAGATTCAACACAGCTGTACTTTACAGATTCCATTGCAGACCTAGTTAATTGAATTTAAACCAACTCTGCTCTAATACCAATTGAGAGTCCCGTGATCACTATTGATTAGTGATTTGGAATCGCAAAGTGTAAAGTTTAATTGTAGAAGGGGGGGTTGAATACAATTAAAAACTTTTTCTGATTTTAACTAAGTTAATTGAAAGTTTTTAATCGTTATAACAGAAACAGAGTATATCAGATAACAGATATGACAATATCAAAGAACAATGTAATAGTAGCTGAAATGGTGAATTGTATTGATCATAAAATTCACAAGTGTTAGAATGCGGAATGGATTAACCAAAGTTAATCCAATTCAAACACTTAGCTAATCTATTACAGTTGAGATGAACAGCAGTGGACAAACACGCTGACTGTTCACATGATGAATCGCTAAGTCGTGCTTAGACAAACTACTTACTGACACACAAGTGATTAACACGAATTGAACGACTAGCCTCTATAGTACAAAACACTGAACTATTTATACTACAAGAGTTCCTAAAATATCGCCTACAAAATAGGATCTTGGAAGGACACGTGTCACTGCTTGATTGGTTTAAACTCTGATGAACCGACATTCTGCGGGTCCCAATTCTGTTACCGCAAATATCTCGTTACCTTAAAACCAATCACTTGCTGCCACGTAATCTTTCAGACATACTTCGAACTAGAACACTCTTGCTGATGTATAGATAAGTACAGTACTTTTAGTACTTGATGATTGAGAGGCTTTATTGAATAATCCCTGAAGATGTAGTAATCCTCCTCGCTCACTGCGAGCTAACATGCTCTTGTAGAATGACTTGAACTAAAAATCTTCAGTGACTAGCTGTTATTCTGGCAGTGACTTTTGCCTTTATTGATTTGAAGAAGTAAAGCTCTCGCTGACGTTGATCAGCGACACACCAAGTTGAACTTTAAATCTTCCTCAGCATATCGAACAGAATGAATGACGATCAGCGAAACCTATCATCAGCAACAGCAGCTTCGATACAATCCATTTCTTCATCGAGTAGTGAACAGTTGAGTCGACCAGTTACTTCATCATGGTCAGCGACCAGTGACTCAACACATTCGCATTGGTTTGTTCGTTATTTACTCGATTATGAACATTTCTATGTTTTTGATTACTTGTTTTGCTGAACCCATGATTATGGGCTAAGTTTCTAGTACTTGTTTAGACCAATATTGTATCTAGTTTGGATATATTTTCGTGATTGGATTTATATACTTTGATTTCTCGGTAACGAAAGAACGATTGATATTATTTATTGGTTGATTAATTCAAGTAGTAGCTTTATTGTTTTGCAATTAGTGATAACTTTTGCGTGATATTGTTACTTTGTCAATTGAGTGATTAATTGTGAATTCTAATTAGACGTGATTAGAAGACTTGAATTAATTGGTTGATTTATAATATTGATGGACCATAATTTAGAGATATCTTGTATGGTTAATAGTTTTTATGAAAGTAAGACTATAAGTTAATTTGTGATTTCATTGATTACATAATTCATAGTTAAGAGGTTTTAAATTTCAAGGACACTTGGATTGTATAATCTTGACTAGGTGGTTATTAAGTGACAACTTGTAATCTGAATTGTGTTTTCTAGGTGGACTAAATCTGATCCAGTTCTTAATCTAAAATATCCAATAAACTAGATGTCAAAAGGTCTAAACAAGTATATTTTCTCTATTTGAGTACAACTATCTTTTATTTGCATTTAGTATTCAATTATTAGTTAAATAATTCTCTTTGACTGTCTGTCGTTAAAAGACACAAAAACTCCCAATATTTACTTGCTTTGTTGGTTTAATTATTAGATAAATTTATTTCTTAAAATAATCATTACACTGTTCCCTGTGGAGACAAACTTAACCGGAGTTTACCTTTACTATACTATTGTGCGATTAAGTACACTTGCCTAGTTGTGTTTTAGTCTAGATCTTTGGTATTTTCTATTTAAATTTTATAACCTGATTTTAGCACATCATAGGTATCGTTACTTTAGCTTTAAAGGTGTCGCTCACCTTAGAGGGACCATAGTCTATATTTCCCACATAAACTAAACAACTAAACTACAACTTGAATTGGGAAGGGTATTCCCTATGATAACTAATAGGACAGGTGATCCTACACATGAATACGTTTTAGGAAACGTTTACCTTGATTTGGTTAAACTTGGTTTCTCTACAAGACAACTTTTATAGGAAATGTTTACTTGATTGTTAAACTTGTGTTTCCTACACAGCTATTATTTGTTGTAAGAATGACATTCTTACAGTAAAAAGGAAATGTTTTCTTTAATTAGATTACTTGTATTTCCTACTATACATATAAACATTATGTTTGTGTACATGAATGATTTATACAAAACTTAGGTTAACTACGTATATACTAAACCTGTGAATTCACTCAACATTCAATGTTGAAGGTTTACTATATTTTTCAGGGAATTAGGACTCAGGTACTGCGCATGCATAAAAGGACGTAAGCTACCCAGACTATTTAGGATGCCACTTTTGGGACACTTGGATTTCTTCTGTATTACCAATCTCATTGGTTACACTTACGAAATCCCACTTTCATAAACTTGTATTTGCTAAAACTTCTGTTGTTCTACAACACTACTATTTGTACGACTTTATAAGTCGTACCTTTTTGTAATAACTTAAACTTTGGCATCTTAAATATATATGTTCTGTATGATCATATGCTCTGATACAGTGAATGCACTATTGTAACGTCAGAACCCCCGCTGTTAAACTGTAAACATAAAATGCTTCCGCTAATTATAAAATGCTTCAGCTAATTACTAAATAAACACGATTACCGATTTTGGGGGTGTGACACATAAGCTTCTTTTACGTGGCAGCTCACCGTGCTTATTGTATATGTATTTCTCTATGGCCGCCTTTATCTTGTACTCAGTGGACTTGAGAGAGAGTTGAGTACAAATAAATCACTTGCGAAAAATCAACCTCTTCAAGTAGCTCTTGCTTCTCAATCTTTTGTTCAAATCGGCTTTCTTATGGCACTTCCAATGATAATGGAAATAGGACTAGAAAGAGGTTTCCGAAGCGCACTTACTGATTTCGTTCTAATGCAACTACAGTTAGCTTCCGTGTTTTTCACATTTTCACTTGGAACAAAAACACATTATTACGGTAGAACTTTGCTTCATGGGGGTGCACAGTACAGGGCTACAGGCCGTGGATTTGTCGTATTTCATGCCAAGTTTGCCGAGAATTACAGGCTCCACTCTCGCAGTCACTTTGTCAAGGGAATCGAACTTTTGATCTTACTTGTTGTGTATGAAATATTCGGTGAATCTTATAGAAGTTCAGTTGCATACGTATTGATTACAATATCTATGTGGTTCATGGTGGGGACGTGGCTTTTCGCTCCATTTCTTTTCAACCCATCAGGATTCGAATGGCAGAAGATCGTCGATGACTGGACAGATTGGAGTAAATGGATAAGCAACCAAGGCGGGATCGGTGTATCTGCAGATAAAAGCTGGGAATCATGGTGGGAAAAAGAGCATGACCATCTTCAGTCTTCCGGTCTACGAGGTACCATTGTGGAGATTTTGTTAGCAGTTCGCTTCTTTATCTATCAGTTTGGACTTGTATATCATCTCAACATCACAAACAGCAAAAGTTTTATGGTATTTCTTCATATCAGTGTCTCAAATATACAGCATAATTTACAAGGTCCTTAAATTAATGAGATTTAAGATTACAAATAAAACTATGAATTTAAAATGGCACCTGTCCACCTGATTTCTTTTTACTTACAACATCCTAATGGTGCATTCTTGAGTTCTTTTAATGAAGGAAATGAAATTAAAGGAAAGGAAATTGAAGGAAATTACCAAACACTTTTGTTTTACATATTTTACGTCCAATATGGGCGGATTAGGAAGGAAAACAATTTATGTATTATAAAATGGGCAAATAGCCCAAAAAGAGAACATAATTGTCCAAAATTACAAATCAAGGGAACATGAACATTGACATAACCTTAAAATGATACATATTTCAAATTTAGACCCTAAAATGATATATATTTCAAATTTAAGCAGTAAAAGGATACACAAATTTGAATTTAGGCCGTCAAATTAATTTTTTTTGCTAAAAATTAAATTAAAAGGAAAAGTGACTGAATTTTTTTATTTATTTAAAATTTGTTTCCGGTTTGCGTATGACTTGGCAACTACATGTAAGAATCTTTAAAAACAAATGTATTTCAGGCATTAAAAACGTTTTAAAAAATTATCGTTTACGGCTTAAAAATTGAAATATGTATCCTTTTACGGCATAAACTTGAAATATGTATCATTTTAGGGTTATGTAAATATCCATGTCTCCTCGATTGGTAATTTTGAACATTTAGGTTCCCTTTTAGGCTATTTTCCCTTCTAAAATTACCACTTTAACCTAATCTTAAATAAATTATATGTAGGAAACTCATGATGATGTCATCAAAATTTCAATTAGCCAATAGAATTGTTTAATTTGTTCAAATTAACTACCATTTAGGATATGATAACATAATAAATATATATATATATAAATAATAAACTAATTATTAGCAAAAACCAGCACCAATCCGGAAGAACAATTCTAATGGATATACAACAACCAAAATACTTGATTTGCTAAACTTATCATATTAATATTAATTTTTAATTTATGATTTAAATATCAATTAGTTCTCCTCTTTGTATATTTAAATATTAATATACGGATAAAACTAACTCTAATGAAAGTCCAAATATCAGTATAAGATAACTTGTCGGATCAAAAGAAAAATCAATATAACAAATAATAATTAATTAAAATTTATCCCGCTAACATAAGATTTCCATCCCCAACATGAACTCTTTAATCGTTGCTTTAGATTAGCAGGTGGAACAAGTAGATTAAATTAATAGTAATAATAATTTAACGATGTCTCATTTTTAATTAAATTTAGCTTTTTTTATGTACAATTAAGTTCTCCTATTTTAGTAACTATTTGAAGAATCCAATTTATTGAAAATCAGATACACATTTAACGCCCGTGTGTATACACGGGTTTAATGACTAGTAAGACTAATATTAGAGGGTATAATTGTAAGTCACTTAATTAATATATTTTTTTTCCTCATATTTGTACATCTAAACAATATAAATATATCATAACCTTCGTTTCCTTTCTCCTGCTTTATTTTCAGCTTGAGAATACACATCAAATAAATTATATTATATTTATATTATGTCTTTTCCTTTTTCCTCTTTTATTCTCATCCTAATTCTTTTCTTCTACTTAAAATCTTGAGAATGTAACATCAAAAGTTACTATGAAGCATTCCCTGGTGTACGCGTAAGCTTTTTAGCTGATACAATATCTCTGAAGCAGGGCAATAGATGGTACTAGAGTCTGACCCGTATATTCACTGCCTACATGAAGAAGTACGAGACTCTAAGAAGACGTTAGGATACTTTAGTGTATGGTTAAACTACAACGGGAATCAAAATGGTACCTGAGAAGGAATGGATTGCCATTTCTATTTTGACAACCGCAAAGCCTTTGATCATAGAATATCTCGAGACCCCCGTTGGTAAATACGGGGCTTCTCATAGTCAGACAAGTTTTAGTCATAATATTATGTTAGAGAAAAACAACCACAATGTTACAGAAATATGTGATTAATTAGATTAACCGGGTTTAATAATTTTTTGTTAATTTCCTTTCCTTTAGTTTCATTTCCTTCCTTAAAAAACTCAAGAAGTTTTAGTCATAATATTCTGTTAGAGAAAAACAACCACAACGTTACAGAAATATGTGATTAGTTAGATTAACCAGGTTTAATAATTGTTTGGTAATTTATTTCCTATAATTTCGTTTCCTTCCTTAAAAGAACTCAAGAATGTGCCATATATTTTTTGTTTTATTCATTTCCTTTCCTTTCTGCTAAAAAATAACTCGAGAAAGTTGGTTAAGTTGAAACAATGTTTCTTACATGCTTATATTCTTGTTTTGATTCGCTTATTGAATTCGTGTATTGTTTTTCTACGTTTGTTTAGGGAGTGTCATACTGTAAAAAATCTCTTACTAATGACTATCAGCTTGCGTTTCGGTTGATCAAGGGATTAATCTTTGTCACTCTTCTTTCTATTACTAATTACCGTTATCGCACAATCTCAAATGATTGTAAAGGATGTAATAGTATGTGTACTCGCTTTGATGCCTACTGGCTGGGGAATGCTTCTGGTGAGCAATCCCTTTATTCCATTGTCGTTGCCCCTATTGGTCGGACGGATTTGATTCCGGTCGTTGATCCAACAGCAATAGAAGCGGCGAACAGTGGGTTTTAAATTTGTAGAGCAGGGGAATCCTAAGCTGTATACTACTGACAGACCTAAAAGGGCAGCAAGTGGTATGTATGACTCAGGTGTCGTTCTTCAAACTACAACGGACATGGGAGTCTAGGAAGTTTTATTATCTTTGGAGATTCAGCTGGGGTTTTTAAAAGCTTTTTGGATAGGTTTTGTTTTTATAACTAAATACTAATTAAATAAAGAAAACAGAACTAAAGAGGTTTGTACGGAGACTCGGTCAATAGAGGATAAGCGAGTGTTTACAATGATTTCGTTAAATGTTATTGATGAATAGTCAAGGGTAAGGCTACTAGATGTGATGACTAATCCGGAGAGGATAGAAACATAATTAATGCAAAGTATTGTACCTACGACCGTTCCGCGGCTTCCATACGTTTGTACTCCACCAATGGGTGTTTCCAGCACTATACCGAGTAATAGGGCGTTTTACGGTTTTTCCGTTACATTAATTAGGGTTCCACATTACTCCCGCAGATTTCCTATATCCTAATGAGCTACAACTACGATCCTATTAAATATCTAACGTAGAGTTGTCCGCAATCAGATAAGTAACATGTCACGTGGATAGCAGTTATAGAAGTCAGATACACCGGAAATTCTCCCAAATGTACAGACCAATTCAACCGACGACTATCCTCGAATCCTGGTCCCCAGTCACAGTCATCAGAGACGTCTGTATCGTAGCGTGAATTGTTGATTGAACAAGAACACGAACGGGGATAATCCCGCGGACCAAGTTGAGATAATCGGGCTAACGGTCAGTTAAATTGTTCAGCATTACAGATATAAATCATCACAACTATTCCATGCATGTTAATCCACTGTGTAAACCAATATTCTGTGTCTGAAAACCTAATTATACAGTTACTGATATGAACCAAGGGGATAACTCTAGCATGCATCATTCCTAAGGCAACAATCAAACAAGAACATGCGATAGGGTAACACATAACAGAATACCGTAATCCTAGCATAGCAGATAACCAATAATTAAATCATAAATATCCCGAAAGTTCTCTCAAAGATATATAACAGATAAACATGAATCTAACATATCTCTAATCCTACGCTCCGTGTCTCTTATGATTTGTTTCAACCTAGGGAACACGGCCATACCAAGTTCATTGATCATCAAGTATAGAATAGGTAGAGAACGTACCACTAGTAATTGGCCAAGTTCTAGCAGGAAGCTTCTAACCACAGCATAGGTTGGATAGATAAACATTCGAGATTCAGTTTACGAGTTCATACACAGTTTAAAGTAACATGGGCAGAGTAACAGCATGGCATAAACATTTTGACTATTCTAACATAACTACATCATAGTAAACACAAAGAAATGTCTAGCCTAACATTATATATCTAGCATACAATCCTAAACAAGCATAAACAAAGCAACACATGTTTAAAATTGGAAAGTAAGAGATATATAAATGGAACCTGATACGAATTTATTACAGACAGATCTTCGCAAATACAATGTCTTGGAGTGCCTCCGTACAAAAGCTAAAAGCTACCTCTACCTAACTATCTCTCTAACTAGCTCAATTCTAGAGAGAGAAAATCCCTTAGAGAGAGAAACTAGAGAGAGTGATGTGTTTGAGAGAGAAAGTGTAAGGAAGAAATGAGATGAGAAAGTTGGTATGTTGGTGAAGTGAGGGGTGTCCACTATTTATAGGCAAAGCACGTACAAGCAAACGAAGCACGATATGGGGGTGCAGGGGCCATATACGGCCTTGTAGGGGCCGTATACGGTGTAGTGAGGGCCGTATACGGTCTCACAAGGGCCGTATACGGTGTGTGGGGCCGTATACGGGCTCTGTCTGATTTCGTTCGTTGCTTAAAACGTCCGTATCTCCTTCGTTATGCGTCCGTTTGACTTGAATCTTTCGCCTGTGGTTTCGTAATTCCGTTACGCTTCTAATGATGCCAATCTAACAGAAATTGGATGTGTAGAGCTTAGGCGTATCCGAAATGACTTTTAATGGCTCTGAAAGCGTAGTGGTTTCTCCGTCCTTTGGCCGTTTCACTTGATTCCATATTTTTCCGTCTCGATTTTACCTGTACAACAGATGGTAGAAGTTAGGAAGTGTGTCTTGACAGGAAAATGAGATCGGAGGAATCGGCCTGTGTTAAAATGCTGTGTTTTGTGCATTTTTAGAGTGTTTTCAGTGATTTTTATCACAACGTCTACTTTTGAACCACTTTAGTGTATTTTAGTAAATAATCAATGTTTTGGAATGTTTTTACTAAAGAAAGGTACAAAATGTGAGGAATAAAGCTTCTAAAAACATGACTTTTTACGTCACATCAAGTTATCCCACACTTAGACGTTGCTTGTCCTCAAGCAACAACTCTCTGAAAAATATTTTTAGGTCATGTTTTTAGGGGCGAGTCAGAGAATATGTTCCGAGATTAGCATTTCCTCATATAAGTCAGTTACTTCTAAAAGTGTGGAGGAGGATAGGATGATCCTTCCATAAACAAGAAGAGATTCTCTTAGGCGTACATCCAAATCTCATGATCTTGGGGTACACATGACTAGGCGATCTCACTATAGGTGGTCACTCAATTCACTTAAAGTGTATCGGGTTTCCTATCAATCTAGCTCAAACGAAATCGCTCAAAGTAGCCAGTCATGCTGCACTCATCGTCATAGGCTTGATCGAGAATCTGATCTCCACCACTTAGGTGAGGACGGTGCTAATTATCTCAAAACATTCAGAGGGTTGTAATGTTTGGTGAGGGTGAAGGGTATGGATAGTGGTTTGTGAGGGTGTTTAGCTTATCCTAAAATCATTGAGATTATGAACAACTTTATTTAGAACGGAGGGGAGCGGAGAGTTGGTAGCTGTTTCAGCTTTTTGCCGGTTTTTTTCATGAAGAGCAATGCTTTGAACTTTCAGCTTTATTTGCGGAGCTATTTTCTTTTCTTTTTTTTTCTTCAGAATTTCTTTTAGAGAATTTCCAAGGAATTTATATTTTGAATCCTTTAGAAATCTTTTCCTCTTGTCTTGATCATTTTGATTCTTTTCCAGGTGCTAATTTTTCCCGCACCATCGTCCTTACAGTTCTCTTGTGTGCTAATTTTCCCGCACCATTTGTTGAGAAGCTTGATTTTGGAGAATGCTAATGAGTAGGATATTTGAAACAGATATTCTAAAAGGTTGTTCTTCATAACCTCAGAAATTCCAAGATAAGTTTGGAGGTAATTTTTGGGAAGTGGGTGAAAATTAGGGTTTTGAAGAAACGAAGGGTTTAGGCTCAACAGGGTATACTAGGCGGATCTTCGATACTAAAAATGAGCATCGGAAAGGGTTTTGGGCTTGAAAAGATATGTAAGAAATGGGTTAAGTCCTAAGGAATGTCAAGGTCATTTAATTGCACCTATACCGCGTACGGTACACACCAATATGGTCTCGAAACGTATGTCAAGAGCAAGTTCTAATTCAGAGATACAGACATCGGCATACACACAAGAATTGAAAGTGAAGCATTAAAGATGAATGCTTTTGGGCTCAAGATACCTCACTGCAAAGGGTTGTATGTGTCTAGTCATGTTCCTTTGATTATTACTTCTTGTTTAAGCAATTTCTACCTTATTTCCTTTAGGCTTTTAGAAATATCATACTTATATTTTGAAAATGGTTTCTTTCAGTAGTATCTGAGACTCAAAAACTGAGTTAGACTCATTAATTTTTGAAAAAATTTGACCTTATTTTTGAAAAATTTTGAGAGAAAGATTACTATTGGACATAAAAAATCACCTATTAAGGTATTCTATACCTACCATCCCACACTTAGAGAAACATTGTCCCTAATGTTCTCTTGAGTAGAGATTTTACTTAGTAAAATCCCACACTTAGAGTTTGAACATGTAAGTAGATGTTTCTCAAGTGTTTAATTTGGGCTGGAATCCCACACTTAGTGATAAGTTTAGGATGAGGTACAAAAATTAAATGTACTAACATAGGCATAATAAACATAATTGAAACGGGGAGAAAGGAACAGAGAGACTCCCCATTTGTGTTTACTGGAATAGACCAGGTTTGTGCAGGAGTGGTGCTAGTGAATTGCTGGATTTTTAAGGACCAGGCTCGTTTAAGATCATCCATTCCACACAAAGCTGAATTCTGCAATAAACCACGACACACATATCATAGTATCTCATCTAGGTAACAAGTCTAAAGCGTAAGTACAGAGTTATAATACAGGAAGTAAATAATAAAGATAAAATCTAGTAATCATCAAGTAGGTCATCAGTGTCAGGATCAAACTCTGCCTCAACATCCCTGTCGAAAACAGAAGTCGGGGATGGAATGGAGAAATCCATAGCAGCCATAGCCTGACTCACGATCTCGTCAGAGGAAGTGACAGAAGTATGAGCATCAAAGCTAGCCAGAAGCTGCTCTGTGAGGCCGTGATCTGGTGATGCAAATCCTGTGGGTAATGCTGGAGCAAGATCAGCAGCTGCAGTAGTGGGGCCAGTGGAAGGTCCAGCAGTAGAGAGAACAGGTGGATCAGCAGGAGGACAGAAGAACCATGGAAGTCGAGATGATCCTGGATCTGGGCCAAGCCTGAAGGGAATGGCATCATGTCTCGGAATCTCGAGCCGCTCACAGATAGAGGACATGATGTCATGCTGGATGGAGAATGTCCGAAAGAGGGCCCACGAAGCAGCTGGGTCAGCCGTAGTGATACCGTACTCGAAAGTGGGTACGGGGGCTGGCAAAGGTGATGAGGGCCCCTCATCGGGCAACTCCTCGTGAGTGATCGGGACATCAGTCAGGTCCTCCTCAGTGATGGTCAGCATAGCCGCTCTCTGTACTCTGCGTCTACGGGGTCTGTGTAGTCTGCGTGGTCTCGCAGCTACATGATCAGCGTCAACAGCGTCCATCCTGAAACAAGATAAAATAAACAGGTAATGCTAACAGTGATAGTCAATACTTATCTCAGATTTTGCAATTCGAAGTCAGATAAGTGGCAAGCCTGCAATTTTATTAGTTCAGAGATAACCATACTTAATAAAAATAAACTAAGAAATAAAACGACAGAAATAAAGATAGGCTTGGGGTGCCTCCCAAGAGCGCTTGTTTTACGAGTCTCTAGCTTGACTCTTTGTACCTTTCTATCGACTCACGGTGGTTCAAAGATAAAGAAATCTTCCCTGATGGGAAAGTCTTCGAAGTAATGCTTTAAGCGATGACCATTAACCTTAAAATTACCTTCTGGTGCCTCAAGTTCGACTGCACCATAAGGAAATATCTTTGATACTATGAATGGTCCGCTCCACCTGATTTTGAACTTGCCAGAGAATTTCTTGAATCGCGAATTGAAAAGCAGCACTTTATCTCCTGTTTTGAATCGTGAGGGCCTCAGCTTAGCATCGTGAATTTTCTTAGTTCGTTCTTTGAAGTTTAACGAACTATCATATGCCTGATCCCTTAGTTCGGCTAACTCATTCAACTGCATTCGTCTATTTGCTCCAGCTGTAGAAATATCTAAGTTGCAGTTCTTCAAAGCCCAGTATGCTTTATATTCCAGCTCAATTGGTAAGTGACATGTCTTGCCATAAACTAGACGATATGGTGTGGTTCCTAATGGTGTTTTATAGGCGGTTCTGAATGCCCACAATGCATCATCTAATTTTTCAGCCCATTTGTACCCATGATTACCAACGGTTCTTTCCAAGATTCTCTTCAAAGCTCGATTTGTTGCCTCAGCTTGCCCATTTGTCTGGGGGTGATAAGCTGTTGATGTTTTGTGAGTGACACCATACTGTTGCAGAACTTTCATGAATTGAACGTTGCAAAAGTGTGTACCACGATCACTAATTATTGCTTTTGGAGTTCCAAATCGACTAAATAGCTTTTTGAGAAACTTGGTTACCACTCTGGCGTCATTTGTTGGGAGAGCTTGGGCTTCGGCCCACCTGGAGACGTAGTTGACTGCAACTAAGATGTATTCTTTACCGTTAGATTTAGGGAATGGTCCCATGAAATCTAATCCCCAGATATTGAAGATTTCCACGGCCTGGATGTTTGTGAGTGGCATTTCATTCCGAGCTGTTATATTGCCTTGTCTTTGGCAGATATCGCAGCGTCTCACCAGATCGTATGCATCTCGAAATATGGTTGGCTAGAAAAAGCCGGCATCGTACACTTTTCTTGCGGTCATGTTGGTACCGTGATGTCCTCCAGTAGGTCCATGGTGGCTTTGGTGTAAGATGTGTTCTGCCTCTTTCCCATCAACGCATCTTCTAATGATCTGATCAGGGCAAACCTTAAAGAGGAAAGGGTTGTCCCAATAGTAATACTTTATATCGCGGAAGAATTTTTGTCTTCGAGAGGTTGGCATCCCTTTAGGTACAATTTTTCCCACCAAATAATTGGCATAGTCAGCATACCAGGGATCATTAGTAGATCGTGACCCTTGATGGTATCTACCAATATGCATGAGTTGTTCTTCTGGAAACTGGTCTTGAATGTCTTTTTCGTGCAACTTATCCATTGAAGGATTTTCTAATCGGCTGAGATGGTCCGCCGCGACGTTTTCTGCTCCTTTTTTGTCTTTGATCTCGATGTCGAATTCTTGAAGGAGTAAAATCCATCGTAGAAGGCGAGGTTTAGCATCTTGCTTCTTAAAAAGATATTTCAGAGCTGAGTGATCTGTATAGACAATAGTTTTGGACAAGATTAGATAAGAACGGAATTTATCAAAAGCAAATACTACCGCTAGCAGCTCTTTTTCTGTAGTTGTATAATTTTCTTGGGCGTCAGTGAGCGTTTTGTTGGCGTAGTATATTGGTTGAAACTGTTTCTCCTTCCGCTGTCCCAGAACTGCTCCGACTGCGAAATCACTGGCGTCACACATGATTTCAAATGGGAGACTCCAGTCTGGAGCAACCATGATCGGTGCATGGACAAGCAGATCTTTCAGATGATCGAAGGCCTTGAGACATTCGTCTGTAAAGACAAACGGCGTATCTTTTTCGAGGAGATGAGTCATAGGTCGGGATATCTTAGAGAAATCTTTGATAAAGCGACGGTAGAACCCGGCGTGTCCTAGAAAACTGCGGATGGCTTTAACAGAGGTGGGTGGTGGAAGTTTTGAGATGGTCTCGACTTTTGCTTTGTCAACTTCAATTCCAGCTTTGGATATACGGTGTCCTAAAACTATGCCTTCTTTTACCATGAAATGGCATTTTTCCCAATTCAGAACTAGGTTCGATTCTTCACATCGGGTGAGCATCTTGTTCAAGTTAGAAAGACAAGTGGTGAACGAATCTCCGAAAACCGAAAAATCATCCATGAACACTTCCATGCATTGTTCAATCATGTCGTGGAAGATTGCTACCATGCATCTTTGAAATGTCGCCGGTGCATTACATAAGCCAAATGGCATACGTCGGTAGGCAAAGGTTCCGTATGGACAGGTGAACGTTGTCTTTTCTTGGTCCTTTGGATCGAGAGGTATCTGAAAATAGCCAGAGAAACCGTCGAGGAAGCAATAGAATTCGTTTCCTGACAATCTTTCAAGCATCTGATCAATGAACGGTAGGGGGAAGTGATCTTTGCGTGTAGCTTCATTTAGTTTCCGATAGTCGATACATACCCTCCAACCGGTGACGGTTCGTGTTGGAATCAACTCGTTGTCTTCGTTAGCGATGACCGTCATGCCTCCTTTCTTTGGGACGACTTGAACTGGACTGACCCATGGGGAATCCGAAATAGGGTAAATTAGACCAGCATCCAAGAGTTTGATAACCTCCTTTTTCACCACGTCTTGAATCTTTGGGTTAACTCTCCTTTGCCTTTGAATGGAAGGTCTGAAGTCATTTTCCATTAAGATCTTGTGAGTGCAGTAATTTGGGCTGATCCCTTTTATGTCAGAGATTTTCCATGCAATCGCTTTCTTATGTGACTTTAGAACCTTAATGAGTAGTGCTTTCTCTTCGGGCTTCAGATCTTTGGATATGATAACTGGTAAGTGCGAAGTTCCTTCGAGGAAAGCATATTCAAGGTGTGAGGGGAGTTCCTTTAGCTCCAATTCGGGTGGTTCTTCAGTGGAAGGCTTCATCCTGGCAATCTCGTCTCTCTTAAGCTCATCGTATGTTGTCTGATAATCTGACTCAACTGCAGGTGCCTCTGGAATGTCGGCTGATGCTATTTCAACCCATTCTGTATTGTTGTAAAGCTTATCTTCTCTTAGCTCATATTTTACTTGGGAGGATTGAGAGAGTGCATTATCTTCAGTGATTATTTCTTTGTTGTCCTTTGTGAGTGCAAATCTCTGAAACTGAGCTGAAGAAGATGTGGTAAAAGTAATCTCTGGATTCAAGTTTTCACAACTTTTAGAGAGTTGCGGATCGGATGGTTTAAGCATTGACTCCATTTCCTTGAGAGTCTTCAGAATTTCTTCTTTTGAGAGAGATGAATCAGGAACTTCAGAAGTAGGGCTTCTTCTCAAAAGAGTGACCGGAGTGCCTTGCCCAAGTGGTACAGCAGTGATAAATCTGTTGGGCTGTAAGTTGGAATTCTTTAAAGGTAATAGCACTTCCTTTGATGCAATGGATGGATCCGAGATAGCTGAGCATAGACCCACACCTTCTTCACAGATTTTCCTTGTTGTGATGACAGTGTTTGGAAGGGGATTAATGCTGCTTACTGCGAGGATTTCTTCCAAGTGTTCTTCAATTATTTCCTGTATAGAATCTACAAGACCAAGGTCTTCTCCCATAGGAAGTTTCATTAGTTTATCGACATTGAAGGTGACTTCCTCAGTTCCCACTCTAAGTTTTAAAGATTTTTCATTTACGTCAATGACGGCCTTGGCAGTATTTAGGAAAGGTCTACCAAGGATGAGTGGTACCTGAGTGTCTTCCTCAATATCCATAACAACAAAATCAACAGGAAAGACGAATTTATCAACACGTACCATAATATCTTCAGCAATTCCTCGAGGGAGTTTAACTGATCTATCAGCTAATTGGATGGTCATACGGGTTGGTAAAAGTTCGCTTAATCCTAGTTTCCTATAAAGCGAGTATGGCATAAGGTTTACACTAGCTCCTAAGTCAGCTAAGGCGTTACTTATTTGAACATCCTGAAGGTAACAAGGAATAGTGAAACGGCCAGTGTCTCCTAGCTTTGGGGGCAGTCCTTGTTGCATAATTAAAGAGCATTCTGCGTCTAAGGGCAAGTTAACTATTTGTCTGAGTTTTTCTTTGTTGGATATGAGTTCTTTAAAGAATTTGGCACAACTAGGCATTTCAACTAAAGCATCTAATAATCGAATGTTTAAGTGCAAACTTTTGAACATCTCTAGATATTTTCCAAACTGGGCTTCTTGTTTCTCTTTCTTAAGCCTACCAGGGAAAGGTATACGTGTTGGTTTAACTACTTCTGGGGCTTTGGAAGATTCTGGTTCAGGAGAGGTGACAGGAGTGTCAACAGGTACTGAATTAGAAGAACTGGAAGGCTCGTCTGGAGGAATATCTTTTGATTTCTCATTCTTAGTCTCTTTTCTGCCTTTAGTGACAACAAGGATATCATCATAATCATAAGATGAATGATGAATAGCTTTGCTAATCGCTTCTTCTCTTTGCTTCTCCTCAACTTTTAAAAACAATCTTTTAACATTATCCTCCATGTTTTTAATTAAATCGTTTGAAATTCTGAGCAGATAGTCAATTTGGTTTTGAAAATCAACAATTTGTTTGTTTTTATTATTTTGCTCAACCATGAAGTTATTGAAAATCGTATTGTTTAGACGAGAAGACAATTGAGAGGAAGTAGAGGGTGTAGAGGGAACTAACAAATGAGAGATAGGTTGTTTGGATAACCGCTGAGTGAAAGATTTTGAATGAATGATCTGATCAGTGGCTTCAGATGTGGCAAGAACATCTTCCTTGGGCTTCGAGTGTAAGAAGAGCCGTTGAGGTTGCTTCCTAGATTTGGAAGAGTCTTGCATATCCTTAACAACTTTAGAGATGGATTCGAGTTGAGCTTTTAAAGTATCGAATGCTTGAGTAGAAGTGTCTTTGTCTTTCGAGGTTGATTCATCAAACTCCAAGTCATGTTGGTGCATCGTTATCGTCTCAATCAACTTCCAGGCTTCTTCTGAAGTATGTAGCATGAAATTTCCGGATGAAGCAGCATCGAGGGTTTGTTGGTGATGAGGATTCAGACTGTTGTAGAATGTGCAGACCAGATTCGTTTCAGCCAACTGATGATTCGGACATCTTCCAAGCAGATTCTTAAAGCGTTCCCAAGCTGAGCTTAATGATTCAGTAGTTCCTTGACGAAAGTTAATGATTTCATTTTTGAGCTTGATTTGTAGGGACGGAGGGAAAAACTTAGCCAAGAACTTAGTAGCCATCTCCTCCCATGTATGAATCGAATTGGGTTCGAGTTCATAAAACCATGTCTGAGCTCGGAAAGCTAAAGAATAAGGAAACAGGTGAAGTCGGGTGACTTTGACACTGGATCCGGTTTGTTCGAAAGAGTCGGAAAGGTTGATGAATTTGTTAAGATGGGCGTTTGGATTTTCAACCGAAAGACCATGAAACTGACACTGAGATTTAAGTAATTTAATGAAGTGTGGCTTGATTTCAATGGTTTCGTCGGTTGGTGATACGATCGGTCCTCCTCGTCCCTCTAGCAGTGGTTGGGTTGATGAGGCGAGAGTGATACGATTCGCCATAACTTGTTTTAAGAAGAAAATAGGGTTTTGGAAAGGATAGGTTTAACTAATGACGGGAAATTAAAAACTAACTAACCTAGGGATAAAAACTGTAACTTCCGGATGATTTTGATCTTCCGTAAGGATCGCTAAATAACTAAGATAACAAAATTCCTAAAATCGGTCGTTGTCGTTCCCCGGCAGCGGCGCCAAAAACTTGTCGTTGCCCCTATTGGTCGGACGGATTTGATTCCGGTCGTTGATCCAACAGCAATAGAAGCGGCGAACAGTGGGTTTTAAATTTGTAGAGCAGGGGAATCCTAAGCTGTATACTACTGACAGACCTAAAAGGGCAGCAAGTGGTATGTATGACTCAGGTGTCGTTCTTCAAACTACAACGGGCATGGGAGTCTAGGAAGTTTTATTATCTTTGGAGATTCAGCTGGGGTTTTTAAAAGCTTTTTGGATAGGTTTTGTTTTTATAACTAAATACTAATTAAATAAAGAAAACAGAACTAAAGAGGTTTGTACGGAGACTCGGTCAACAGAGGATAAGCGAGTGTTTACTATGATTTCGTTAAATGTTATTGATGAATAGTCAAGGGTAAGGCTACTAGATGTGATGACTAATCCGGAGAGGATAGAAACATAATTAATGCAAAGTATTGTACCTACGACCGTTCCACGGCTTCCATACGTTTGTACTCCACCAATGGGTGTTCCCAGCACTATACCGAGTAATAGGGCGTTTTACGGTTTTTCCGTTACATTAATTAGGGTTCCACATTACTCCCGCAGATTTCCTATATCCTAATGAGCTACAACTACGATCCTATTAAATATCTAACGTAGAGTTATCCGCAATCAGATAAGTAACATGTCACGTGGATAGCAGTTATAAAAGTCAGATACACCGGAAATTCTCCCAAATGTACAGACCAATTCAACCGACGACTATCCTCGAATCCTGGTCCCCAGTCACAGTCATCAGAGACGTCTGTATCGTAGCGTGAATTGTTGATTGAACAAGAACACGAACGGGGATAATCCCGCGGACCAAGTTGAGATAATCGGGCTAACGGTCAGTTAAATTGTTCAGCATTACAGATATAAATCATCACAACTATTCCATGTATGTTAATCCACTGTGTAAACCAATATTCTGTGTCTGAAAACCTAATTATACAGTTACTGATATGAACCAAGGGGATAACTCTAGCATGCATCATTCCTAAGGCAACAATCAAACAAGAACATGCGATAGGGTAACACATAACAGAACACCGTAATCCTAGCATAGCAGATAACCAATAATTAAATCATAAATATCCCGAAAGTTCTCTCAAAGATATATAACAGATAAACATGAATCTAACCTATCTCTAATCCTACACTCCGTGTCTCTTATGATTTGTTTCAACCTAGGGAACACGGCCATACCAAGTTCATTGATCATCAAGTATAGAATAGTTAGAGAACATACCACTATTAATTGGCCAAGTTCTAGCAGGAAGCTTCTAACCACAGCATAGGTTGGATAGATAAACATTCGAGATTCAGTTTACGAGTTCATACACAGTTTAAAGTAACACGGGTAGAGTAACAGCATGGCATAAACATTTTGACTATTCTAACATAACTACATCATAGTAAACACAAAGAAATGTCTAGCCTAACATTATATATCTAGCATACAATCCTAAACAAGCATAAACAAAGCAACACATGTTTAAAATTGGAAAGTAAGAGATATATAAATGGAACCTGATACGAATTTATTACAGACAGATCTTCGCAAATACAATGTCTTGGAGTGCCTCCGTACAAAAGCTAAAAGCTACCTCTACCTAACTATCTCTCTAACTAGCTCAATTCTAGAGAGAGAAAATCCCTTAGAGAGAGAAACTAGAGAGAGTGATGTGTGTGAGAGAGAAAGTGTAAGGAAGAAATGAGATGAGAAAGTTGGTATGTTGGTGAAGTGAGGGGTGTCCACTATTTATAGGCAAAGCATAAAATCGCACGTACAACTCACGAAGCAGCACATACAAGCAAACGAAGCACGATATGGGGGTGCAGGGGCCGTATACGGCCTTGTAGGGGCCGTATACGGTGTAGTGAGGGCCGTATACGGTCTCACAAGGGCCGTATACGGTGTGTGGGGCCGTATACGGGCTCTGTCTGATTTCATTCGTTGCTTAAAACGTCCGTATCTCCTTCGTTATGCGTCCGTTTGACTTGATTCTTTCGCCTGTGGTTTCGTAATTCCGTTATGTTTCTAATGATGCCAATCTCAAAGAAATTGGATGTGTAGAGCTTAGGCATATCCGAAATGACTTTTAATGGCTCTGAAAGCGTAGTGGTTTCTCCGTCCTTTGGCCGTTTCACTTGATTCCAGATTTTTCCGTCTCGATTTTACCTGTACAACAGATGGTAGAAGTTAAGAAGTGTGTCTTGACAGGAAAATGAGATCGGAGGAATCGGCATGTATTAAAATGCTGTATTTTGTGCATTTTTAGAGTGTTTTCAGTGATTTTTATCACAACGTCTACTTTTGAACCACTTTAGTGTATTTTAGTAAATAATCAATGTTTTGGAATGTTTTTACTAAAGAAAGGTACAAAATGTGAGGAATAAAGCTTCTAAAAACATGACTTTTTACGTCACATCATCCATCATTATGAAAAAAAGGTAAATCAAGTTGAAAGTTATCCAAAGTGTATTTTCAAACAAAAAAGTATAAAACCTTCTAGATTATTTATATATAAATTTCATTTCCGGGCGAAAGTCATTTTGTATCGACTAAGCTAACATACATTTTTTGTAAAACACTCATTGGACCCGTCACCCAGCCCGCCAATCATGCCCATTTGGCCACCTATATTTTTTAACACTAGTTTAATTTGTTTCATAGTGTCTCGATCAGATTGCTCAAGCGCTTAAGCCTTTCTTGAAACAATTTGGTTTCTGGTCATCTATTAGAAATGATAATGGGTTTGCTTCTCTTCACACCAGTTTCATTTTTCGCTTGGTTCCTATTTGTCTCAGATTTCTAAACACGCATGTTGTTCAACCAAGCATTTAGTAGAGGTCTACATATACAAAATATTCTAAGTGGCGGGCAAAAGAAAGACAACTTCCGCAACAGGGAGCAAGTACCAAATCATCATACAATGTATGTATACTTGGACATAGAAGAAACATGGTTCCAAATAGTATATTTACATGTACAACCATTTGTAAGAAGTAACTATAGTGAATGTTGATATATAGTTATACTTTTCTTATCTAGGTGTGTTGGGGTGAATCATACGTATTCTTGTATCTAGTAGAAGTACTACTATATATTAGGATAGTTCAACTCATGGTGCATGATCCTATTAACCTATTTTATGATTAAAACTTAAGGATGTGGGTAAAAACCAATATACATGAAATGATTCAATTTGGGTTATATTATATTCAACTATATATAAAACAGAGGTTTATAACATATAATCAGTCAATCTTCCATGTCCTATTTATAATTATAAGAAAGTGTTAAATATCTAGACAATGGAAATTTCAAACCTCCAAATTCAATCCCAACTCTTTAATTAGTTAGCTCCCATGCCTAATCACCGTTGAACATAATCCCCTAAAATGTCTATGGACCAAGTCCTATTAATGATACATCATTTACCTAATTACCCTTAATCAAAACTAATTCAAAAGGGATAATTACATATATCCCCTTTTTAAACATTATAAATATCACATATATCCAATTCCACTTTAAAATATCATATACTAGTTTAGACCCCGCAAAATTTGCGGGACTTTTAAAAGTTTTACTGTGATTAGCGTGTTTAAAAAATAGTTATGCATAGTTTAATTGATGTTGATTTGCCGTTGTTAAGATTGAAAGACAAGCTAAAGTATAATGTATGACGTTAATAATGATTTGCAAGTTTAATTGGTGTGATCATATGGGGCTAGGATATCTATTTATACTATCATTGTTGACCTAGCAAATTTGAAATGCATTTAATTTGTTGATGAAATATAATCATTCCTTAATTAATAAGCTTATCTTCAAATGCCTAAGATTCCTATTTTGGTGGAAGTCACCCATTAACCATATATCAAGGGTTTTTTTTTCTTCTTTATGATTTAAATTATGTAAATCCCATAATATCAGCTAAAATTTATAGCTCATATGATTTTAATTTTAAATTTACTTGGCAGACAACTAAATTAATTCCAGAGAACTAAAAATAAAATCTCACCAGGAGGAAAGCAAAGGATAATGGAGGAGAACTGTATATGGCAACAGAAAGGCGGGGGTGAAGGGGTTTGCCGGCAAGGAACGGTTGATGGTGTAGGAGTGTAGGTGGCAACGGCGTTCCAGGGGTGAAGGGGTTTGCCGGGAGGGTTCTTTTTTTCTTGCGACTCATAAACCAAATAATTAAATACGTAAAAGCGGTGGTTAAGGTCTTTATTAATTGTTATAATAGATTATTTTTTAAAAAAATTGGAGAAATAGAAGATGGAAGTTTGTATGTGTGTAGATCGGCCCCCCATTTATTCATTTTAGCCTAAATGTGAGGGTTGGTTGTTAATATGGAAGTTTGTTACAATAAAAAGATATTAAGTCAAAACATGAAGGATTTATTATGACAAATAAAAGAAAAGTGAGGATGGTAAGTTTAAATAAATCAAGGGCATATTAGTATTTTATTACACAATTAATGAATTAAAGTGTATCATGTTTTAATCCAATGGTTGACTATAGAATTTGTTTGTTGTTGAGGATTAGAAAATTTTAAATGAGAGGGAAGGAAATAAAAGGAGAAGGGTATTACAGTAAATAAAGGGTTAATTGATATTAATTAATATTTTAAAATTTTCTAATTACAATCAAAATAATATTTTGGGTATATATGATATTTTTAAGTGGAATTGGGTATATGTGATATTTATATTGTTTAATGAGGGGATATATATAATTACCCCAATTCAAAAATCACTAATTAGGACTTTAATTCACAAATCAATATGTTGACTTTCATACATAAATGATTGATCTGGAGTAATATAATCCACATACTAATATGTTGATAATCAACATTAAATCACTCCAAATTTAATTCTCACCCTTCAATTAATTAACCAACGTACCTAATCACCCGTGAAACTATGAATTTAGAAGGACACCTGTCCACAAGATTTCTTTTTACTTACAACAACCAAATGACGAATTCTTGAGTTCTTTTAAGTAAGGAAATGAATTAAAGGAAAGGAAATTGAAGGAAATTACCAAACATTTTGGTTTTAAATATTTTACGTCTAATATAGGCGGATCAAGAAGGAAAATAATTTATGTATTATAAAAATGGGCAAATAGCCCAAAAAGGGAACATAATTGTCCAAAATTACAAATCGAGGGAACATGAACATTGACATAACCTTAAAATGATACATATTTCAAATTTAGACCTTAATAAGATACATATTTCAAATTTAAGCAGTAAAAGAATACATATTTTAAATTTAGGTCGTCAAAGTAATTTTTTTGGCTAAAAATTAAAATAAAAGGAAAAGTGACCGAAATTTTTATTTTTTATAAAATTTGTTTCCGGTTTGCGTATGACTAGCAATTACATGTAAGAATATATAAAAAAACGTACGTATTTCGGGTATTAAAAACGTTTTAAAAAATTATCGTTTATGGCTTATAATTGAAATATGTATCCTTTTACGGCATAAAATTGAAATATGTATCCTTTTATGGTTATGTAAATGTTCATGTCTCCTCGATTGGTAATTTTCAACATTTAGGTTCCCTTTTTGGGCTATTTTCCCTTATAAAATTATCACTTTAACCTAATAAGACTAATATTAGAGGTCATAATTGTAAGTCATTTAATTAATATATTTTTTCCTCATATTTGTACATCTAAACAATACGAATATATCATAACCTTCGTTTCCTTTCGCTTGCTTTATTTTCAGCCTGAGAATACACATCAAATAAATTATATCATATTTATATTCTTTCTTTTCCTTTTTCCTCTTTTATCCTCTAACTATTTCTTTTCCTCTACTTAAAATCTCAAGAGTGCAACGTCAAAAGTTACTATGAAGCATTCCCCGGTGTACGCGTAAGCTTTTAGCCGGTACAATATCTTTGAAGCAGATATATAGTATTAGAGTTTGACCCGTATATTCACCGCCTACACGAAGAAGTACGAGACTCTAAGAAGACGTTAGAGAACTTTAGTGTATGGTTAAACTTCGAAGGGGAATTAAAATGGTACCTGAGAAGGAATGGATTGCCATTTTTATTTTGACAACCACAAAGCCTTTGATCATAAAGTATCTCGGGACCCCCGCTGGTAAGTACGGGGTTTCTCATAGTCAGACAAGTTTTAGTCATAATATTTTGTTAGAGAAAAACAACCACAACGTTACAGAAATATGTAATTAGTTAGATTAACCGGGTTTAATAATTGTTTGGTAATTTCCTTTCCTTTAGTTTCATTTCCTTCCTTAAAAGAACTCAAGAAGTTTTAGTCATAATATTCTGTTAGAGAAAAACAACCACAATGTTACAAAAATATGTGATTAGTTAGATTAACCGGGTTAATAATTGTTTGGTAATTTCTTTCCCGTAATTTCATTTCCTCCCTTAAAAGAACTTAAGAATGTGCCATATATTTTTAATTTTATTTATTTCCTTTCCTTTCTGCTTAAAAATAACTCGAGAAAGTTAGTTAAATTGAAACAATGTTTCTTACATTCTTTTTTTGATTCGCTTATTGAATTCGTGTATTGTTTTTCTCCGTTTGTTTAGGGAGTGTCGTACTGTAAAAAATCTCTTAGTAATGACTATCAGCTTGTGTTTCGGTTGATCAAGGGTTAATCTTTGTCACTCTTCTTTCTATTACTGATTACCATTATCGCACAATCTCAAATGATTGTAAAGGATATAATAGTATCTGTACTCGCTTTGATGCATATTGGCTGGGGAATGCTTATGGTGAGCAATCCCTTTATTCCATAACTATGAAAAAAGGTGAATCAAGTTGAAAGTTATCCAAAGTTTATTTTCAAACAAAAATATATAACACCTGTTAGGTTATTCTCCACTCAACTAACATACATTTTTCGTAACATACTCATTGGACCCGTCACCCAGCCCGCCAAAATGCCCATTTGGCCACCTCTATTTTTTTAACACTAGTTTAATTTGTTTCACAGTGTCTCTGTCAAATTGCTCAAGCGCTTAAGCCTTTTGAAACAATTTGGTTTATGGTCATCTGTTAGAACGTTGGCACGATATTATGAAATGATAATGGGTTTGCTTCTCTTAACACTAGTTGCATTTTTCGCTTGGTTCCCATTTGTGTCAGAGTTTCAAACACGCATGTTGTTCAACCAAGCATTTAGTAGAGGTCTACATATACAACGTATTCTAAGTGGCGGGCAAAAGAAAGACAACTCCCGCAACAAGGTGTTAAGTACCAAATCATCATACAATGTATGTGAATGTCCCGTATTCACTATATGTTAGTGAATTGGAATCTCAATAAGTAAAGTTTAATTGTAGAAGGGGGTTGAATACAATTAAAAAAAAACTTTTTCTGATTTTAACCATGTTATTTATTCAAGTTTTTGTTGTAATTGAAGAACATATATAAAGAGTATCACAGATAAGTAATGCAAATAAATTAAGGAAGAAATAGACTATTGTAAATTATCACCAATAAATATTTTCACTAAAAAAGTATAAAAAAAACATGAAGATGATAGATTCTGGATTTGTTTGTTGTTGAGGATTAGAAAATTTTAAATGAGAGGGAAGGAAATAAAAGGAGAAGGGTATTACAGTAAATAAAGGGTTAATTGATATTAATAAATATTTTAAAATTTTCTAATTAGAATCAAAATAAAATTTTGGGTATATATGATATTTTTGAGTGGAATTGGGTATATGTGATATTTATATTGTTTAATGAGGGGATATATGTAATTACCCCAATTCAAAAATCACTAATTAGGACTTTAATTCACAAATCAGTATGTTGATTGTTCATACATAAATGATTGATCTGGAGTAATATAATCCACATAATAATATGTTGATAATGGACATTAAATCACTCCAAATTTAATCCTCACCCTTCATCAATTAATTAGCCAACCTACCTAATCACCTATGAAACTATGAATTTAGAATGACACCTGTCCACCAGATTTCTTTTTACTTACAACAACCAAATGACGCATTCTTAAGTTCTTTTAAGGAAGGAAATGAATTAAAGGAATTGAAATTGAAGGAAAATACCAAACATTTTTGTTTTAAATATTTTACGTCTAATATGGGCGGATAAGGAAGGAAAATAATTTATGTATTATAAAATGGGAAAATAGCCCATAAAGGGAACATAATTGTCCAAAATTATAAATCGAGGGAACATGAACATTGACATAACCTTAAAATGATACATATTTCAAATTTAGACCTTAAAATGATACATAATTCAAATTTAAGCAGTAAAAGAATACATATTTTAAATTTAGGTTGTCAAAGTAATTTTTTTGGCTAAAAATTAAAATAAAAGGAAAAGTGACCGAAATTTTTATTTCTTATAAAAAAATTTTCCGGTTTGCATATGACTAGCAATTACATGTAAGAATATTTAAAAAAACGTACGTATTTCGGGTATTAGAAACGTTTTAAAAAATTATCGTTTACGGCTTATAATAGAAATATGTATCCTTTTACGGCATAAAATTGAACAAAACTTTTGATGTGACTTAAGCCTAGCAAGCCCAAATATTTTTAAACAAAAAGTATTACAAATTATGTGATTAATTATAATCACGTACAAACGTATTTGAACGAAGTCGACAAAAATAAATACAAAAGTTGGTGACCCAAAATAATTAATAATGAAATTATTAATTACTAGTATTATTAAATTGTTAATATTGAGATAAAACAATTTAAATATACGTTTTACATAAAACGTATTAATTAACGAACAGAAACAATTATAAAACATACCCAAAGGTCAAAATTTATAAAAGTCCTATTTTTCTCATACATTTGAAAGTATTTAGAACATTACCTCAAAATATAGATTCGTAAGTCAACTGAAATTTGGCACCCAATTGGATACGCGCAGTGATAAATGCACAAATCTAAAACAGCCAAAAATAATCAACACATTATTTTTCTGACTTTACAGAACATATCTGGAGATGTAACAACCGCAAAATTAGGGTCAATTTAAAATTTTCCTAATTACGTACTTATTACGTGTATTTAATATGAAATAGGATTAAATACGATAATTACTTACTATATATATATATATATATATATATATATATATATATATATATATATATATATATATACACGTATACGATTCGTTCAGATCGTATAAAACTACAATTGTACAAACATACGGACGTTGGTGAAACAATTATTAAATAATACGGAATTATTTAATTACATAAATTTATACTTTATATTATGTTTATAATATAACCAATGCGTACGTTTTATTTAAAACGATACCGAATTCTACGAAACGCGACCAACCGACAGAACAAAACAAAGTTATGTTTTATAACTTAATAACAAGTGGTTTGATAAAATACTCCAACTAAAATATCGAATAATATCTCGTATTTTAAAACGTATAAATAAACGCGTATAAAATAATTTTAACGTTTAAACGACCGGGGAAACGAACACCGCACGGAGCACAAACGCGAGGGAACGAAACTTGGTGAGATCCACACATGGTGGACCCCACCAACCGGCCAACAAGCAAGGGGACATCACCCCCTCACTTTCTTCTTTCATACACAACCCACATACCCACACTCAATCTCTCTCAACTCTCTCTCTAACCTCTAGTCTCTCTCTCTATCTCGGTCTCTCTCTCTAGCCCAAAAACCACCACTAAAACCCCATAAATCACTAGGCTTGTTTGGAGAAAAGTGATCACGACAACGAAAGCTACAAACCTATCTTTTCGGTTTCTCGATCCGACGACTTTGTAAGTTTTCCGGCGACTCTCGAACTTTTCCGATTTCAATTATTTTGCTAGATTATTGTTCCCCTAGCTTAGTAATGTCCAAATGTATAATTAAAACTCGTTTTTGAAAACATTATCGAAAATGTCGGTTTTGGTCACTTTTAAGAAAACGACACCTCGAACACTAAAAACGTCAACTAATAATTTTTATGAACTCATTATAACATTCTAAAACTTGTGTAAAAGTTTCGGGTCAAACCGAGGTCGTTTGACCCAAAAACCGAACCCCAAAAACGTAATAGCCCTTGTGTTGCGTCAGACCAAAAATCCATGAGACACAAGGCTTGTGTCGCATAGAAGCATAAGACACAAGGCTTGTGTCGCATAAAACATATGACACAAGCGTTGTGTCGCATAAAACATAAGACACAAGCGTTGTGTCGCATAAACCATAAGACACAAGCGTTGTGTCGCATAAACCATAAGACACAAGGATTGTGTCGCATAAAACATAAGACACAAGGACTGTGTCGCATTTTGTGTCGCATTAAGTTGCGTATCATAAAACACAAGCCTTGTGTTGCGGAACACAAGCATTGTGTCGCATAAATCATAAGACACAAGCACTGTGTCGCATTTAGTGTCGTAAAAACCCAAAAATAGAAGCTAAAAACATTCTAAGTGTTTAAAAATCACTTTTCAACAACCAAATCAAATACGATATGATTTATACATGAAAATACTATACTTTTGGAAGTACACACCAATACTCAAATACGAATAAGATTACACTTATCTAAAACGCGAGATCCCACTCGCGCACATACCCGAGATTACATTCGATACCGACTTATGAGTTTACACTCAAACTAATACGAGCTTACACTCGAACACATACGAAATTTCACTCGTACACTTTAGGATTACACCCGCACGGACGTTACAAGTTGCAATACAAATGTATATAAAACTATACGATACAACAAATACATAATAATAATAGATGAGATTATTATTATACGCCGCTACCAACGGGCCGTATAACTTTTATACAAACTACAAATACAAACAAATACAAACGTACAAACAACAAATGGACATTAACTAGTTTGGGAGCAACTAGCATGGATACCTTACAAGTATTCCATTTACTTACTAAACCTTATGCGTATTAGGACGCTAAGGGTTGCTAGTTCGGGATACTACTTTGCTTGCTTACTGCATTGTCTGCTAGACTCAGGTGAGTCTCACAGCCCCTATTTTACTGTTTTCACTTAGGGGTGAGATGCATTACTGTTTTACATGAACACACGTACTTACTTGCTGGCATGATTTACATACTTTACTGAATTACGGATACGCCAATTGCATGAGTTTCGACTAATCCAATGAAAGCCTCCTAATCATAGTTGTTAGTTATGGGATAAGCGTGAGTTTTAGTATATGGATCCATATGGGACTGACAATCCCCGCCCGGGGTAGCACGCACTACCACAAACCGTTACTGTAGAAACGGGCGTTTCTTACTCGTTTCATATGAATGTTTTTGGATTAACATTCACGGGGGTACTATATTTACTATACGTTAAACTTCAACTATGGTGGCTCATGGCAAGGGTATCAAACGGTTAGCATGACCTGCAACCACCACTTACTTACTGGCTGGCTCATGTTTTACAAATACAACTGTTAATTGTGTGTTCAAACTATTTACTTACAAACCTGTGAGATTCACCAACCTTTTGGTTGACCGTTTTAGTAATGCATTCTCAGGTACACAGCTCTAGATGGATTGCCCAGCAGGATATGCTTACTTAGCTCGAGTCGCATGCATTTACAAGCTTGGAGATTTTTATACATTACTTTTGTACTAGTTGTTATGTATTAGAATCTCTAGGAAACTTACTCGAACTCTAGCATGTATTTTGAACAACTTATGTATTAATGTAATAACTTTTCGAACGTCTCATATAGAGTCGTTCACTGTATCCTTTGTGCTTGTGATTATTGATTAGTAACACCCAAAAAAACTCGCTTCCGCAAACCATTAAATTTGGGGGTGTTACAGATTGGTATCAGAGCCTAAGGTTATAGTGAACTAGGTTGCATTTAGTGGGCCTAGACTATGACCATTGGGCAGTATTCCTCATTAGGTATAACTGGTTCAGGGATTACATCATACAAGTTTAATTTAACATAGCCTGATCAACTATGTACAATTAAATGAAGATGATGTGAGTTCTGAAAGGGGTTATGTTGAACAGGAATGCACTAGCTGACTCTGACCTCGAGAGGACCGTGACTTTTACTTGTTTGTGCTAGACACACACTAGGCTATTATGTGATATAGATAGATATACATACATAGGCCTCGCCTTCCGACATATCACTCTCTCTCGATACCTGTGAATTCCGCTTTACGGAATACACCAAATAACGACAACTTGACCCTCGTCATCCCATTTTTGAGCCAACTCTTATGATTTCATATAACCGACATACCTCCGAAGGCTGAAACTCTTTCCCTGCCATTTTGTAGAACTGCTCATCTGGAAATGGCACACTTCTCATCATGTGACTACATGTCAGACAACGAACAAACTAACAACGAACAAATCCAGTACGCGTATCTCGATGAAGAGATAGCCCCAGTGGAAGGACTTGAGAATCACAATTTCGGACTTGTAGACATTGAAGAGTACGAAAGAGTACGGGATCAGGCTGAAGATCTGGATGGCTGTAACTGGGAGCTGCAACTGAAATGCAAAGCTTACGGGATGGAGTTAAGGATTCTGCAAAGCTGAACGAATCCGAGACTCTGTTCTCTATTTGAAGGAAGTAACTACTCATATGAATCAACGAAATAGCATGGATCAAATGGATGTACCTACAAGCTACCGGAGATGCTTTGGTTTATCCTACCCTTCGACGATACCAAGATATGCTGGAAGCTCGTTACTACCCCTACAATCTACACCAAGAATAGGCCGACGATAGCTATGACCGTATTGTATAGCAGTTAGGCGTGTATGTAATAGGTCTTAGTTAGGACCGCTAATCCGATGGTTATATTAAAATCCCATCACATTTTGTAACTTATCTTGCTTGTCCGGATGTTCAAATTCCCGACACTTTTGTAAACTGTAAACGCCTGTAATCTTTTGAACTCGTATGTTTTAATTTCAACCATCTTATTACTTTTGTGAAACTAGCAGCGTGTCAACCTTTGGCGTAGTTTCTTTGTACTTACTCGATCATCACGATCATAATTCTTGTTCAAACCCTCACTTGTTATTTATTTGTTGTTTCAAGGAACATGCCTCCTCGACGACAAGTCACGCTTAGTGAAGCCGAAATCGCAGGTCTGATTGCCCGTAGTGTGGCTCAAGCCTTAGCTGTCCGAGCAGCCACTCCTGGTAGCGAAGATACGGCTAACAATACACCACCACCCAAACTCTGCACCTACAAGGACTTCCAAAACTGCAAACCCTTGAGCTTTGCAGGTACTGAAGTAGCGATCGGTCTAGTAAGCTGGATCGAGAAAATCGAATCGGTATTCCTTATCTGCAACTGCACTGAGGAGGACAAGGTCAAGTTCTCCGCCAACACTTTTTCTGACACCGCCCTTACCTGGTGAAACACCTATGCCCAGACTGTGGGTATCGCTAATGCTTACAAACTCCCATGGGAGGAGTTGAAGAAGATGCCGAGGGGCGAGTACTGTCCCAGAGATGAATTGAAACAATTGGAAGTAGAGTTTTGGAATCACAAAATGCAAGGTGACGACATCACTGGTTACACCAACCGTTTTCACCAACTAGCACTCCTGTGCCCATCCCTGGTTGATCCTGAGTACAAGAGGATCGAGAAGTAAGTCGACGGACTCCCCGAAAGACTCCAAGACCTGGTGACATCATCCAAACCGGGTACTATTCAGAGCGTCATTCGTATGGCCCATGAGCTAACGGCCAACTCTGTCCGCCGTGGCCCAACTTCAAACCCATCTGGAAACAACAAACGCAAATGGGAAGTAAGTCCCAGCTCATCCAACCAGATCTCCAACAAAAAGCCTGTAACCGTTAATGCCGATGACTCAAAGGTTTACAAGGGGAGCAAGCCTTACTGCTCCAAATGTAGTCGTCATCATGACGGTACCTGTCCCTGCTCCAAATGCAAGATATTTGGACACCTAGCCAAATATTACCGAACCAACATCACTGGTACCAACACCAACACACCCAAGACCTGCTACGAGTGTAATGGTACTGGGCACTTCAGGAAGGATTGCCCAAAGCTGAAGTTGAAAAACAATAACACTGCTCAAGGAAGAGCTTATGTACTCAACGCTAGGGAGGATCCCCAGGATCCGAGGCTTATTGATTTGCTCAACCCGTGTACGCTCATTCTTAGATTACCCGAAATGCTTCCCAAAATTTCTCACTTATTAACGTTTGTGTATTATTTTGTATTCTATGTGTTCCTTAGATCCTAAGTACCCGATAGGACTAGGAAACGAACGACTATACGAATACCGACAGTGTAACTTGCAGTGCACTTTAAATACCGCGAACAAACTTCCTTCCAAAATATCTCACACTGGTTGAGACCGGGAACTCTAACGTTATTTTAAACATATCATCTAATAGAACTTCACTTACATGTGGCGATTCTTAAATAGAACACTTATTTCGTAGGAAATGACAACTCACTCCGTCAGCAGTCCTACATTGGATGATGAACTGTTCAACGAGGAACCAATGATGTTTCCTTACCTCCTTGAACTCGAGAGTGATACAGAGCATACAACTGAATCAGCGACAGCACCTACCTCCACTGTTGCTCTAAGTGTTGCCAAAACACCCGTCACTGTGGACCAGTGTACAGAACTGGTCAATCGCCTCAATGATACTCTCAACTCGGTGCGAAAGCAACTAAACGAAGCACGGGAAGACATCAAGGACCTACGACGAATTGTCTTCCAGAATGACGTGCGTATACGTGAGTACGAACTACGTTTGATAGCCTTAGAAAACCCTGCTTCACCACCAACTTCACATGGTACTCCTGCTGAAGAGGATATCGACACTGACTGTACACCGCCTCCAGCAAAAAGGGTGAAAATCTCTCCGACCAACCCTTCAGGAAACTACAAGGGAAAGAAGCCACTCTGTTTCCAATGCACTCGGCATCATAAAGGACCGTGTGCCATACCCATCGGTCGATGCAAATCCTACCCTAAAGGTACGAACTCTCCTAAAGCGAAGTTGTGCTTCAACTGCGGGAGTGCCGGCCATTTCAAGGCCCAATGCCCACTACCTCCAGGCAACAAAACTAAGGGTACGTTACTACCTGACAACTACCTTACTACGAACACTGTAGGACCTACCCTACTACTGTAGGCTACTAGTACACATTGTAGCTACCTGACGAATATCGAACTACCGACTACTACTTCAAACAAATTTCGGGACGAAATTCTCCTAACAAGGGGAGAATGTAACAACCGCAAAATTAGGGTCAATTTAAAATTTTCCTAATTACGTGCTTATTACGTGTATTTAATATGAAATAGGATTAAATACGATAATTACTTTCTATATATATATATATATATATAGGTGATATATATATACACGTATACGATTCGTTCAGATCGTATAAAACTACAATTGTACAAACATACGGACGTTGGTGAAACAATTATTAAATAATACGGAATTATTTAATTACATAAATTTATACTTTATATTATGTTTATAATATAACCAATGCGTACGTTTTATTTAAAACGATACCGAATTCTACGAAACGCGACCAACCGACAGAACAAAACAAAGTTATGTTTTATAACTTAATAACAAGTGGTTTGATAAAATACTCCAACTAAAATATCAAATAATATCTCGTATTTTAAAACGTATAAATAAACGCGTATAAAATAATTTTAACGTTTAAACGACCGGGGAAACGAACACCGCACGGAGCACAAACGCGAGGGAACGAAACTTGGTGAGATCCACACATGGTGGACCCCACCAACCGGCCAACAAGCAAGGGGACATCACCCCCTCACTTTCTTCTTTCATACACAACCCACATACCCACACTCAATCTCTCTCAACTCTCTCTCTAACCTCTAGTCTCTCTCTCTATCTCGGTCTCTCTCTCTAGCCCAAAAACCACCACTAAAACCCCATAAATCACTAGGCTTGTTTGGAGAAAAGTGATCACGACAACGAAAGCTACAAACCTATCTTTTCGGTTTCTCGATCCGACAACTTTGTAAGTTTTCCGGCGACTCTCGAACTTTTCCGATTTCAATTATTTTGCTAGATTATTGTTCCCTTAGCTTAGTAATGTCCAAATGTATAATTAAAACTCGTTTTTGAAAACATTATCGAAAATGTCGGTTTTGGTTACTTTTAAGAAAACGACACCTCGAACACTAAAAACGTCAACTAATAATTTTTATGAACTCATTATAACATTCTAAAACTTGTGTAAAAGTTTCGGGTCAAACCGAGGTCGTTTGACCCAAAAACCGAACCCCAAAAACGTAACAGCCCTTGTGTTGCGTCAGACCAAAAATCCATGAGACACAAGTCTTGTGTCGCATAGAAGCATAAGACACAAGGCTTGTGTCGCATAAAACATAAGACACAAGCGTTGTGTCGCATAAAACATAAGACACAAGCGTTGTGTCGCATAAAACATAAGACACAAGCGTTGTGTCGCATAAACCATAAGACACAAGGATTGTGTCGAATAAACCATAAGACACAAGGATTGTGTCGCATAAAACATAAGACACAAGGACTGTGTCGCATTTTGTGTCGCATTTTGTGTCGCATTAAGTTGCGTATCATAAGACACAAGCCTTGTGTTGCGGAACACAAGCATTGTGTCGCATAAATCATAAGACACAAGCACTGTGTCGCATTTAGTGTCGCAAAAACCCAAAAACAGAAGCTAAAAACATTCTAAGTGTTTAAAAATCACTTTTCAACAACCAAATCAAATACGATACGATTTATACATGAAAATACTATACTTTTGGAAGTACACACCAATACTCAAATACGAATAAGATTCCACTTATCTAAAACGCGAGATCCCACTCGCGCACATACCCGAGATTACATTCGATACCGACTTATGAGTTTACACTCAAACTAATACGAGCTTACACTCGAACACATACGAAATTTCACTCGTACACTTTAGGATTACACCCGCACGGACGTTACAAGTTGCAATACAAATGTATATAAAACTATACGATACAACAAATACATAATAATAATAATAATAGATGAGATTATTATTATACGCCGCCACCAATGGGCCGTACAACTTTTATACAAACAACAAATACAATCAAATACAAACGTACAAACAACAAATGGACATTAACTAGTTTGGGAACAACTAGCATGGATACCTTACAAGTATTCCATTTACTTACTAAACCTTATGCGTATTAGGACGCTAAGGGTTGCTAGTTCAGGATACTACTTTGCTTGCTTACTGCATTGTCTGCTAGACTCAATTGAGTCTCACAGCCCCTATTTTACTGTTTTCACTCAGGGGTGAGATGAATTACAGTTTTACATGAACACACGTACTTACTTGCTGGCATGATTTACATACTTTACTGAATTACGGATACGCCAATTGCATGAGTTTCGACTAATCCAATGAAAGCCTCCTAATCATAGTTGTTAGTATTGGGATAAGCGCGAGTTTTAGTATATGGATCCATATGGGTTTGACAATCCCCGCCCGGGGTAGCACGCACTACCACGAACCGTTACTGTAGAAACGGACGTTTCTTACTCGTTTCATATGAATGTTTTTGGATTAACATTCACGGGGGTACTATATTTACTGTACGTTAAGCTTCAACTATGGTGGCTTATGGCAAGGGTATCAAACGGTTAGCATGACCTGCAACCACCACTTACTTACTGGCTGGCTGATGTTTTACAAATACAACTGTTAATTGTGTGTTCAAACTATTTACTTACAAACCTGTGAGATTCACCAACCTTTTGGTTGACCGTTTTAGAAATGCATTCTCGGGTACACAGCTCTAGATGGATTGCCCAGCAGGATATGCTTACTTAGCTCGAGTCGCATGCATTTACAAGCTTGGAGATTTTTATACATTACTTTTGTACTGGTTGTTATGTATTAGAATCTCTAGGAAACTTACTCGAACTCGAGCATGTATTTTGAACAACTTATGTATTAATGTAATAACTTTTTGAACGTCTTATATAGAGTCGTTCACTGTATCCTTTGTGCTTGTGATTATTGATTAGTAACACCAAAAAAAACTCGCTTTCGCAAACCATTAAATTTGGGGGTGTTACAGGAGAGCATCTACAAAATAAAAATATAAAATATTATATATTATATTGTCCTAATTATACCCGTACCCGAAATTAACGGGCTAAGTTTTACCACCAAACTTCAATAATTGAGGAGACTGCTTCTGTTTGAGACCATACTCCGTATTTCATTCAAAATATATATTCTTTCTTCACTTCTTCCTCTGTGATCACTTCAACAACACAAAATCATTTCATCATCAATCATTCTCTTCTTCTTCTTCTTCTTCTTCACCGAGTTAGGGCAGAGGCAGCACAAGCAGTAGTAACAAATCTAACTAAATAACAATAACAATAATCATCACTATCATCCTCGGCTTCATCATCATCATCAAAAATCATTGTAAGAAATTTTATATCTTTGAGTTCTACATTACAAATTCGTTGTATATGATGTTTACATATCATAATCCAAGTATATAACTCACTAATATGAAGATTAAATACTTTATTTCATGAAAATGATTTTATAAAACCAAATCTTGAAACCATAAATTAATGTATAAAAACTTGTTATGAAGTGATGTTATGATGTATATGGAAGTTATTAAGCATATAAACACAAAAACCACTCGAACTACGGTATAAGAACACTTCGAAAATTGGATTACAGAACTGAAAAAGGAGCAGGGGAGCCGGATAGGAAGCAGAGCCGAACGGCTGGGTTCATCAAGCTGAACGGCTGGAGCCCAAGCTGAACGGCTGGGCCGGGCTAGATGCTTAATGGGTCGGGTGATGTGGACTGGACCCAGCGAGGGTGGTT